>JANUWF010001918.1:2955833-3614166 GCA_026120185.1 Voacanga thouarsii
TACTTTCTCTCTATGTGCTTTCCCTTTTTGTGGTTTTTGGGTTCTTTGAATTATAAGACTGCACCAGTGTTGTCGCAATACATCACAATCAGTTTGTCCATTCGTAGCACGGTTTCAAGTTTCAAAAGTAACTTTCAGAGCCAAATTGCTTCATTGGATGCCTTCGAAGTTGCCACACACTTAGCTTCCATGTTAAGTTAGCAATGCGAAATTGCTTGATACTCCTCCATGAAATGACTCCTCCAGACAAGGTGAAGATATATCTACTCGTGAATTTTCTCTCATTCTTATCTGCATGAAAGTTTGAGTCCGTGTATCCTGTATGAATCAAGTCATCAGCCCTGTAAACTAGCATATAATCTTTTGCACCTTTAAGATACTTGGGAATATGATTTACAGCTTACCAATGAACCTCCCTGGAGTTTGACTGATATTTGCTAACCAACCCTATAGTAAAGCAGATATTTGGCATGATACACAGCATAGCGTAAATAAGACTTCCCACAGCTAAAGTATAGGGAATCTTACTCATTCTACCTTTTTCTTCTTGAGGCTTTGGATAGTCCTTTGAAGAAAAAGATAACCCACGTCTGCAAGAGATCAACACCCCTTTGCATGAGTCCATGCTAAACTTGGCCAACATCTTATCAATGTATGTAACTTGGGATAAGCCTAACATTCTTTACTTCCCATTTCTACGAAGCTTTATTTTGAGAGTGTAACTGGCTTCACCTAAGTCCTTCATACTAAATTGACTAGATAGCCAAACCTTAGTAGAGATAGTATTCCTACATTATTTTTAATGAGTAGAATGTCATCCATATAGAGTACAAGAAAAACTATGTTTATGCCTTCCAGTTTCCTATACATACATGGTTCATCCTCATTTTGAATGAAATCGTAAAATTTTACAGTCTCATGAAACGAATGTTCCTTACTCTGGATGCCTACTTAAGTTCATAAATGGATTTCTTAAGCTTGCAAACTATATGCTCTTGGCCTTCAGCAATAAAGCCTTCTAGTTGGGATATATAGATGTCTTTACTAAGATGGCCATTTAAAAATGCCGTTTTGACATTCATTTGCCATATTTCATAATCATAATGACATGCAATGACAAGGAGGATACAGATGGACTCAAGTATGGCTATTAGGGAAAATGTTTCCTTATAATCGATCCATTCTTTCTGAGTATACCTTTTTGCCACAAGCCTAATTTTAGGTTTTTACCTTCCCATTCACTCCCCTCTTCCTCTTGTACACCCACTTACACCCAATGGGTTTTATCCCTTCAGGTGAAGTTATAAGATTCCAAACCTGATTGAAGTACATAGGCTCAATTTTGACTTTTATTATTTCATGCCATAGATTTGTATCGGCATCAGCAATAGCCTCCTCGTATCTAGTGGGATCTTGTTTCTGATGATCGGAGACTAGGTCAAAAGTCTCTCCAGTCTATCTTTCTAGAACTCTAGATATTCTCCCATTACAATGAGGTTCCGTTTGTACAGCTTTCTGAGCTTGTGCCTCTTCTTGTTCTATAATCAGGTTAGGAGAAGTTGATTCAGAAGATAACTTCTCTTCGAGTTCCAATCTCGTCGAACCTTTAGCGGATATACTTTGATCATCCTTCAAGTATCTAACATTAGTACTCACGAGTACTTTTTAGTTCTTGGGATGATAAAAGTAACCACCATTTGTACCTTTTGAATACCCAACAAAATAGCATAATTCTGATCTCAGTTTCAACTTGTCTCATTTGATCAGTACATAAGTTGGATATCCCCATATCTTGAGATGATTTAGATTTGACTTACACCCAATCCATATCTTATAGGGTGTCCTAAGTATTTACTTGGAAGGCACTAAGTTCAGAATATATGCTACTATTTCTAGGGCATATCCCCAAAAAGATTCTGGAAGAGTAGCATGAGATATCATGCTTTGGACTATTTTCATCAATATCTTGTTCCTTCTCTCAGCTACTCCATTCTGTTGGGGTGTCCTTGGCGCAGAGTGCTAGGATACTATTCTATGATGTACCATGTAATCCTTAAATTCACCAAGGAGGTATTTTCTACCACGATCCAATCGTAAGGTCTTGATTAGTTTACCTGTCTGATATTCCACTTCAGCCTTAAACTCTTTGAACTTGTCAAAAAAGTCAACTTTGTATCTCATTAGATAAACATAACCATACCTTGAACAATTATCTATGAAAGTTATGAAATACTTAAGCTCCTTTCTTGTTGGTGTAGACAAAGGACCACATACATCAGTGTGAATAAGACTCAATGCTTTTGTGGCTCTATCTGCCTTTTGGGTAAAGGATCTTTTGATCATTTTCCCCATAAGATAGGATTCACATTGAAACTAACTTTACAATCTCAATGTACTTAAAGGCCGAACATGGATTAATCTCTGAATCCTAGTTGAGTTAATGTGACCCAACTTTAGATGCCAAATATATGAGTCATTGATATTGGTCTTTCTCTTCCTATTTAAAAGTTCAGATTGAGTGTTATTCAATTGATTGTTAATAGGATTAATGAAGAATAGATTTTTATACATGTACCCAGTACATATTACTTCTCTATTTCTGTTGACAATTATATCAGAATGGAAAGAAATAGAATATTCTTGATTTATTAATATTGCAACTAAAACTAAATTTTATCTAAAATCAGGAACAAATAAAATATCATTCAAAACAACTATTTTATTACAATCAAAAGTAAGTTCTAGTTCTCACATTGTAAGGGCTCAAACTTGTCCTCCATTTCCCACGCGTAGTCTATGTTCGCCCTTCTGGAGTCTTTTAATCTTCCTAAACCCCTGAAAGGAGTTACAAATATAATCAGTGGGTCTTAAAGTAATAATTTAAGTGGAAGTTGATCTAACTATTGATATAGATTCTAGATAGAAAATATTACCTATGGGGTTTTTCTTGGCCTAAAGATCTAGACACTCATTTTTCAGTATTCCTTCTTCCCACATTTGAAGCATTTGCCTTTGAATTTGTTTTTAGGTTAGGACTTGGGCTGGTGCACTGCATTCCCCTTCTTGTTCTTGAACTTTCTGGGCTTAGGCCCAGTTCTTGAAGAAGAAGCCATCATAGCCTTAGCTTGTGGCTTCATGACCTTCTCTGCCACCTGGAACTCCTTCATCAACTTCGTTAAACTCATATTTAACTTGTTCATGTTATAATTAAACTTGAACTGAGTGAAGGAGCTCGATAGAGATTCAAGAACCATGTTCACTTGGCTCTTGGGATCAATAACATTCCCCAAGACTTCTGCTTCCTCAAAAGTAGCAATCATCTTGAGTATATGCTCTTTGACTGATGCTCCCTCAGCCATTTTGGTATTTATTATTGTTCAAAGAGCCTCTTGCTTTGTGAACCAGCTCGTATTGGCGAACATTGTGGCTAGTGACGTACTTATGTCATATGCAGTTGCTATGTGCTCATGTTTGGATTGGAGCACATTTGACATGGAGGCTAGTATATAGTATCGAGTCATCTCGTCAGCTTTTTTTCATGCCTTTTCAGCCTCACGTTCCTCAACGGTGGAACCTTTCCTGATCATTGGGCAGGTCTCATAAAGGATATACTTATACTTCTCAGCTGTGAGTATTATGTCTAAGTTCCTCTTTCAGTTTACATAATTTGGACCCATTAGCTTATTCTTGCAGAGAATAACAGCTAAGGGATTGAAAGAACCTCCACCAATCATTTCTGAAATTTTAAAAAATAAAAGAAATTCTTAGTATTGTAAAAACAAAATAATTTTGTGCACTTTATCTTCATATTAAACTGATAATAGCTAACTCAATTACTATTATCTTTAACATGATTAATTTGGTTCTTAGATAAACTGACATAGTTTCTTAGGAAGATTAACAGTTTTGTAAGCTAAGTGTGTTAACCACCACAAATTGATTTTCCTTCTAAGTAATGATTTAGAAGATAACTCCATCGAAGGGATGACCGTTTCTTCTCATTTCCTATGGACATACCTCGCACTATAACCTTTACCGTGGGCTGGCCAATTATAGTACGTGTCCTAGATTATCAATTGTATTTTTTCATTACTTCTAGATCCTTGTGGTATCTTCATACTATACGAGTTAACTCCTAGGGTAATGTGAGAAGACCTACGATCTCTAATGAGGGTTGTGATGGATGCTGTGGGGCTATTGGAACCCCTCTCCCACTTAGTTTTTTAAATAAGGGTTTTTTTTGGAAAAATATCATTTGAAAAATTTCAATTAAGTTCTCTTTTAATCTTAAAATAAAATATCTAAATCCATAAAAATTTCTATGTTAAGGTTTATATCATTTGAGAAAATTTTCTTATATCTTTTGAGAAATTTTTCCTCATGGATTAATTTTATTTAAGTTAAGAACTTAATAATTAAAAAAAGTTTTCTATTTAAAATTTCCTAGAGATTTTGATATCAAGGTTTTGTTTGACAAAAATAATTTTTCCTTTACTAAAATAAATTAAAATAGCTTTCCATTTTAACTTACAAAAATTTCTAAATACAAAATATTTTCTATGTCAAGGATAAAAAATCTTTAAGAAAATAACCAAGGATTAATTTTTGTTTAAGTTAAAATAACCATTTAATTAAAGAAAAATATTTTTCCTTGTCAAATAAAATTTCCCAAAGACTTTGGTCTTTGAGAAAATGTGCACATAGGGTTTAAAGTAAATAACATGCTATAAAACTGTAAACGTTTTCATACTTTTATATTTTTAATTCTAAGTGTCCAAATAATGAAATTAAATATATTAATTAATGATCTTGTTTAATCTTAAAATCCTTTGCTATTATTTTTCATGCAAAATATTCAAATAATATTAACTATTGTAAAAATAATAATTTCGCCTAGTATAGGACCAAAAATAATTTTTTCCCCCCTTTCTTGGTCCAGTACACTAGCCACACTGGATTATGGTCCATGGGAAGACCTATGGGCCATGGACCGTGGGCACCAGTAATGCCCCGGGAAGCATCCTGGCTTCACTCGGCCAAGCCGAGGTGCACCTGGGCCCGCCTGCAGCTGCGAGCCGCGCTGGCCTAAGCACTGCCTCGGCTCCAGGCAAACTAACCCGCGGCTCGGCTAGGCTCAACGACTCGGTCCATCTTCCTCATTCTTTTTTTTTTTGTTTTTCACTGATTTCCGTTTGCAATTTTCCTGAATGCTGTACAACTCATCACGATCGATCCAAGGCAGTTTCTTGTTACATTTTTCATTAAAAAAACATCATACCCGCTTATACCTTTTCAAATTGGGTTTACACGAAAGCTAATCAAAGTATAATTTTTTTTTACAAAGGATCCTATACCTGAACGGTGAGGTGTACAGACGATTTACCTATACCAAAATAGTGAAGGATCTTATTAAAATTAGTCTTGCCAATTTTATTTACTGGCATGCATCAATCCTATGCCTTTCACAACATTGTGTTCTGATACCACTTGATTCTAAGAGCGATGAACAGAAGCCCTGCATGCTATTAAAAAAACTAGAAAAACATGGACAAGGCGCAGCGGAAGGCCAAAAATAATACCTTTGCGTGTCCTTGGTTTGTTTGGATAAGAAGAAGAGCGAACCATTGAAACAGCTTCTTATCTTGTCGACGATTTTAGTTGAAAACCAGCAATTTGCGTATTCCACCGGGGCATGAACGCGAAGCTTTTTGCTTCTCTAAATATTCTACTACCCAATCTATGTTGGTGAAACAATTTAGGTGAGAAATGACACTTCTTGATCCTTTGCTATTGATTAGCAAAATTAAGAAGACAAAAAGGAAGAAACGAACGAGAGAGAAGAGAGAAGAAAGAAAAAAAAAACTTCTAAGAGATTTTTTTCCCTTCGTGCGTCTGTGGTTTTTTTTTTCCTAGAGACCCACAGCTTCTTCACTATATCAGATAACCAAAACACCGGGGTGTTGATATTTCAAAACTCCCGGAAGCTATCAACAGAAGAGGTTGGCTAAGCCTTAACTCTTCTATTTCGTGAATCAAAATAACCCTTTTAGTTCAGCTATTGAACCAAAATTAATTTATTATTTTTCTTGGACCCAATGAGCCCAAAATAATTTAATTATTTATTTTTTGAGCCTAGTAAAATAACCCAATAAATAAATAATGAGCCCAAATGAACTAAAATAATTATTTAAGCCTTTTATTAACTAGTTTAGGCCTAGGTTAATTTTCTAATTATTCAATCTGGATTTAGGCCCTGAATAATTAATTTACCAATTAAACTAGATCATAAATTTAATTTCTCTCGTTCCTTTATTTTATTCTAGTCTAAAAATAAATTAGATTTCTTGAATAAAATAAAATCCTTTTTATTGAGACCATTTCCTCGACCTAAAAATAATTAGTACTTACGTGCTATTCCAAGGACCAAGAAGACACATCACCTTGGCTATTAAAATGACTAAAATACTCTTGTTATATAAATAGCTATATTTTGGTGAAATGACTAAAATACTCCTCTACACACTACCGTGCATTTAGAGAGGAAAGAATGTACTAACACCTCTCTAAAAGACATCTACCATCTTTAGGCTTATAGTCCAATGATCTACGACTTTTTGGAATATTTTCGCTTTCCAAGGGAGTTACCCTAAAGACAATATTCAAGTCATGTTCCCTAGGGCCCCAGATAATTAGATCATTCAGACAATCACAAAGGGCGATATAGTGTAGACACTATCTTGTACAAGTTTGTCTTGACTAACTAGTTACATATACCCAATATACAAGTATGTTGGTTCTTTTACTGTAGCTGTAGTAGTTTAGGTCTATTACATAACACTTTTAGAAACCACTACTATAGATCCTGTTCTACGTATTCGAAATACGCTTGGATTATGAAATGAGAACCCTACTCATTAGCTAAATGTAAGTCATTCCATATTTAGAATTCATAACACAATAACCTTGCCATGATGAGATTCTCATTCTTATCATCCAGTTAATAACAGTAGTTTATGTGTTAAGTATCCTATAATCCATTCCTTACTGTGAAAGACCTCCATTCACATAAACCATTTACTTAAACACAATGGTAATTTTTTAATGAAAATTGTGCATAAATATAAAGAAGATTTCACAAATAATTTTTGAAAAAAAATAGTTTTATTAATATAAGTCAAAATTACATTAGAAACCTAGTCTAAGAGGGCATACATCCCAATAATGTGCATACAACATCGTGATGAAGTCTAAGCTAAGGTACGAGACCAATGAAGGTGCTAGATATACATGGACATTTTTATAGTCGGGCATGACATGTTGGCCCTAGTGGACACGAGAGTTGATGTCAACTACATGAGTCCCAACATAGCGAGGATGATGGGTCTAAAATGGACACCAACCAAGGGGCAATTTAAAGGAGTGAACGACATATGGATGTCCTTAGTGAAGCTAAAAACGTGCTTGTTTAGATTGGCCATTGGTGAGATTAGACCGTATTCGCTATAGTTCCGTTTGATGATTATGATGTTGTTCTTAGCATGAATTTTTTAGACTTCTTAGAGCCTATCATGGTGCTAAGTAAGTACACCATGCTTATAATGTGAATAGAGATATCTTGCATTGTGTACCTTTACTATGAAAACAAGATAAGCCTGAAGCAATTCAAGAAAGGGATGCAATAGGGTGAGCTAAGTTTACCGCTATCATTCTAGATGAGAATCCCTCGATATTCCAAAAAACCAAGGATAGTTAAAGTCATCGAGGAGGTTGAAGATGTTATGCCTGAGGACTTACCGAAATGGCTTTCGTCAAGATAGGAGATGGATTATGTGATCAAGTTGGTAGATGTTACTAAGCCAATCTCCTAACCACTTTACCAAATGTCTCTCGAGGAGTTTAAAAAATTAAGGAGATAACTCAAGGAGCTCTTGGGGGCCAAGTTCATTAAGCCATCTAAGAGTCCATACGAGGCACCTATTCTCTTCTAAAAGAAGAAGACGGAACCTTGCGAATGTGCAACGACTATCAGGTCCTCATAAAGCAAACGGTAAAGAACAAGTACTCGATCCTGTTCATAGCTGATTTATTTGATCGTTTACGAAAGGTCAAGGTGTTCTCCAAGTTAGACCTTTGCAAGGGCTCTTATTAAGTACCGATAGCGGAAGGGGACGAACTAAAAATGTCTATCATCATAAGGTATATGTTGTTCAAATTTCTTGTTATGCTATTCGGTCTAACTAATGCACTGACTATATTTTGCATACTTATGCAACGAGTACTAACCGACTTCATCGATAAGTTCATCATGGTTTACCTCGACTACATTGTCGTTTATAGCAACTCTATGGAGGAACATGCACAACATCTTTGGCTCCTTTTTAAGGTACTTTGGGATAATATCTTATACATGAAGAAGGAGAAGTACTCTTTTGGACTACAAGAGATCTCCTTCTTGGGGCATATCATGGGAGATGGAAGGGTCTGTAGGAATTTCCCATGCAAAACAGATTTACGCAGCGGAAGAAAAACAGGAATTCCAAATAATAAGGATCACTTTTATGCATTAAAAGAAATCAAAACAGGTAAGAAATTACCTTATGGTGTCGCCTCTGTGAAACAAAAAATTTTCCTCTGTTGAAAGAGTGATCCAGCTAAACAAAACGAATGTATTCTCTTTTGTTCCGTCAAAGCACTGCAATCCAAGTGTAAGATCACCTCCAATATAGTATACACGAGAATGGCGCTCAAGAGTCACCAGAGTTTTGTTCTAGCAAAACTAATTTTGGCGGCTAGGGTTTTTGTGATTTTTCAAAAGAAGATGATGAATGGAGCTCTCGGTTTTTTCAAAAAAAAAAAAAAAAAACTCTGTAATTTTCAAATCATAATCCCCACAGAGTCTATATAATTATATATATCGTCTGTATAAATTTTGGTAGTCAGAATCCATAATGTATATGGATTTTTAATTATCAATTATTATTATAATTATTGTTAATTATAATATAGCCCACAAATTATAACTAATTATAATTTGACTACAACAATTTTTTCTTTTCACAATCAACTCTGTAATATTATCAAATAATATCTTGAGCACTTAATCCTCTATTGTGTATGATCTATTAGATTTTTCGGTCTATTGGTAGCAAAATATGAAATAACCTAAACATCTTTAAGATTAATAATCCATAATAATTTTAGAATTAACTTATCAATTCTAATAAGGATTAATTTATTAATTCTCTAATTAATAAATTCATATTCAGCAGATCATGAGCGGTATCTAGCAACACATCATAGCTACCCAAAAGTCCAGAAAGTTAAGTGGCTTAATATGAACCTTTCAATAGCAACTAATAGTGCAATAAACTTCTTTCATCATACAATATCTCATTCGGTTTAGAGTACGGAATTAGTGCCAACTCCTTCCAGAATAATAAATTAATTATGGCCCAAACAATTTAGTACTTGTTTCAGGAATGCACTACTTATCATATGTATCATTCGGAATCATTTCCAATATATAATTGCCTTGGCCAAGGACTTATCGAGTAGTGATTCCTACAAATGGCTATGAGATATTTGCCTATACTATTAGGAGTGGTAAATCCTTTATTGATTCTCTCAACTACTTACATTTGCTTCATGTTTTACCTAATGTCCATCCTATAGGCGGTCTTGTCAGGACTTTAGAGATTGGAATCAAAGTCCAACACTTAGCAAATAAAATACCTTGGAGATCTCAAGTCTAAGGATATTTACATATTTGCTATGATGAGATTCTATCACTGGCACCAAATAGTTATTCATGTGATTATCTCATAGTCAGGTTATCTAATGTACTTGTTCAGGTAACAAGTATCCATGTGTTAATTTTGAGTATCACAATAATTACGGATGTGAGAACTATCGCCTAATCAAATCAGGAAGTATAACATGTGCTAGTCTTAATGTATTAATGATGCCCTATCTTATTAATATTATGACTAGAGATAATTTAAGTACGACCACTATCCAGTGTAGTAGAAACCTCGCATTATGATTTCTATCATGATTTTCTTAACACAGTGTTGCAGTTGGAACTTTATCTAACCATTATTTTATATGAAAGCATAAATAAAACAAATTGAGAGAAAAAGAATACCTTATTTTATTAATAATGCACAATATACGGAATACATGTGATTGCCTTTAAGGTATAATACTAACAAACTCCTACTTGTACTAGATCCAATTATTCATGTATCTAATACTGAATGACTCAATATGTCTGTCATGTTTCTTTTGGAATAGTTCTTTTGTAAGTAGGTCAACTATGTTCTCATTTGTGGGAACTCTCTCTATCTTTACATCTTGTCTATTTATAATTTCCCTAATCAAATAAAAATTCCTGAGTACATACTTGGATTGCTAGTGAGACCTTGACTCTTTTACTTGTGCAATAGCTCTATTGTTGTCATAATATAGAGATATTGATGCAACAATGCTGGGAACCACTCTGAGCTCCGTCACAAACTTCTTGATCTAAACAGCTTCCTTAGTTACTTTTGAAGCGGCTATGTACTCAGCTTCAGTCATTGAGTTGGCAATAGTATCTTGTTTGGAACTCTTTCAACTTATTGCCCCTCCACACAACGTAAATACGTAGCCAGACTCTGATTTGAATTCATTTTTATCATATTGAAAACTGGCATCAATATACCCGTTTATTTTCAAATCATCTCCTCCATATATTAAGAATACATCCTTAGTCCTTCGCAAGTACTTAAGGATATTCTTTATGAGGGACGGGAAAACAGGGGAAGCATGCAGTGACGGAAAAAAAATAGAGGAAAAAAAAATCGCAAGCCTTAAAGGCCACACGGAAGCGTGAAGATTATACATTTGCGCTCCTTAAGCCTACTAGGTTGAGTAGAAGTGGATTGAACGACGGGAATCGCTTCGCCTTACCCACTTGAAGAAGCTTCCGGTTGAAAACCCGCTAGCCTCATACTTCGCCTTGTTTGCATGAACGCCAAGCCTTTTAGCTCTCAGAATATTCCTTTGCCCAACCTTTAGTCGGTGAACTCAACATTGAAGAGGAACGGTCTCAAATCTCCTTGGTTCTCTTGCTATTGGTTAGCAAAACTCTAAGGAGAAAACAGAGAAGAGGGAGGCGTGAGAGATAGAGAGAGAGACGTGAGTCTCTGTTAGTTAGGGGAGATTAGGGTTTTTCCTTCTACCAAAGACTTGTTTATTGGTCAGCCAAAACTAGGCCTCTCATTATCTGATAAACATATCCCCGGGATATCAAATTTCAAACACCCGGATGTTATTCTGAGAATAAGTTTGGCTTAACCCTAAACTCTTCTTAATCGTATCTGGAAAAAACCCTACGGTCCAAGTTATTGGGCCAAAATAATATTTATTATTTCTCTTGGACCCAAAAGGCCCAAAATAATAAACATTAATTATTTATTTCCTGGGCTTATATAAACAACCCAATAAATAATTAATGAGTCCAAATGAACCATAATAATTGATCTTTAATTATTTATTTATTGGGCTTATATAAATAACCCAATAAATAATTAAACATTAATTATTTCCCCTAGTTTAAGCCCAGGTTTATTTCCTAATTATTCATACTGGACCTAGGCCCTGAATAATCAATTAACCAATTAAACTAGATAATTAATTTCTCTCAACTCCTATTTTATTTTATTTATTTATTTTATTCCAGTCTAATAATAAATTAGACATCCTGAATAAAATCAAATAAAATAAAATCCTCTTGAACTGAGACCAATTCCTCAACCCAAAATTAGTTAGGACTTACGGGCTATTCTGAGGACCAAAAAGACACATTGCTTTGGCTGCTAAAATGACCAAAATACCCCTGTTATATAAATAGCTGTATTTTACATTTTAAATATTTTCTAATATCACCATAAGAAAATATTGACCCCAAGGACAATGCTGCATTAGCAAAGTCTCCGACCTACAGGTGAAATGACTAAAATACCTCTCTACACATCGCCGTACATTTAGAGAGGAAGA
The DNA here is from genome assembly GCA_026120185.1 of Voacanga thouarsii. Lineage (NCBI taxonomy): Eukaryota > Viridiplantae > Streptophyta > Magnoliopsida > Gentianales > Apocynaceae > Voacanga > Voacanga thouarsii. Next base: position 2,967,873 of record JANUWF010001918.1, read on the forward strand.
AGTGTACTAACACTCCTCTAAATAACATCTACCATCCTTAGGCTTCTAGTCCAATGGTCCACGACTTCCTGGAGTGTTTTCGCTTTCCAAGGGAGCTACCCTAAAGCAAACATCCAAGTCATGTTTCCCAGGGCCCTAGACATTTTAGACCATTCGGACAACCACAAGGGGCGATATAGTGCAGAAACTATCTTGTATAAGTATGTCTTAACTAACTAGTCACACATACCCAACATGCAAGTATATTGACCCTACGATAGAACCTCAACTATAGCAAATCAAAGTATATGCTTCCAGCTTCGCCAGACCACCAACTCATACTCAAGTCGTAGAATACTAGTCCACGCTGTAGTGGTAGTAGTCTAGGTTTCTATCATATAGTACTTTTAGAAACCACTACTACAGGTCCTGTTCTACGTATTCAAAATATGCTTATGTCATGAAGTGAGTGGACTACTCACTGGCTAAAGGTAAGCCATTCTCCATTTGGAATTCATAATATAATAACCTAAACATGATGAGATTCCCAGTCTAATCAATAGGTTAAGAACAAATGTTTATGTGTTAAATAATCCGTGATCTATACCTTACTGTGAAAGACCACCATTCACATTGACCACTTATTTAAACACAATGGGTCTGTTCCAAACGAAAATTGTGCACAAACAAAAAGTAAATTTACAAACAATTTCTGAAAATAAATTCTTTTATTAAAATATTCGATTTTACATCAGAAACCTAGTCTAAGAGGGCATACAATCCAACACTTTATAGCTGCCCAATGACCCTCACTAGGGTCAGATTAATATCTGCTTGTCAAATTGAGAGCATAGGATACATCGAGCCTGGTACATATCATAGTATACATGATGGATCCAATTGCAAAAGCATATGGAATTCTACTCATGTGATCCATTTCAATTTGTGTCTTGGAGACATCGACTTTGAAAGGTTTATCTCATGAGATATGCGTAAGAATCCTCTTTTAAATTGATCCATGCTAAACCTCTTTAGCACTTTGTCTGTGTATGTATATTGTGAAAGACCTAGCAACCTTTTTGACCTATTTCTATAGATCAAAATTTCAAGAATATAGGTTGCATCTCTAAGGTCTTTCAAGAAGAATTTCTTGGGCAACCAAACTTTTACTGACTGAAGGATAGGTATATCATTTTCTATTAGCAATATGTTATCTATATAAAGTAATAAGAAAACTACTGCACTCCCACTAACCTTCTTGTATACACAAGGTTCATCCATATTTTGATTGAAACTAAACTCTTTGATTGTTTCATCAAAATAGATGTTCTCATTTCTAGAAGCTTGCTTAAGTCCATAAATAGACCTTTGTAGCTTGCACACTTTTGTGCTATCATTAGACGTGAAACCCTCAGGTTATGTCATATACACTTCCTCAGTTAGGTTTCCATTTAGGAAAGTTGTTTTCACATCCATTTGTTAGATCTCATAATTATAATGAGCAACAATGGCTAAGAGTATTCTGATGAATTTCAGCATAGCAACTGGTGAGAACGTTTCATTATAGTCAATACCATGCTGTTAATGATAATCCTTAGCTACCAATCGTGCTTTATAGGTAACTATATTACCGTCTATGTTGATTTTCTTCTTGAAAACCCTTTTGCATCCAATAGGTGTAATTCCTTTGGGGGGATCAACCAGAGTCCATATTTGGTTGTCATACATGGAATCCATCTATGACTTTATGGCTTTAAGCCTTTTGTCAAATTCTGAATTATTTAGAACTTCCTTGTAAATAGTAGGCTCATCATCATTATTTATGAGCAATATGTCATTGTGGTCACTAATGAGAAAGCCATATCTCTCAGGTGTCACACGTATCATACTCGACTTATGAAGTTCTTGTGTAGTTGAATGTTCATCTATTCTCTCAATAGATGTGAGAATAGATAGTTGATCCTTATTTGTTTATTCTTCTTGAACTTCACCAAGTTCAATGTTACTCCCACTGTCCCCTTTAAGCATGTACTCATTTTCTAAGAAGACAACATGTTTCAAAATAAACACTTTATTTTCAGAAGGGAGATAGAAGTAATATCCAAAAGATTCTTTCGAATAATCCACAAATAAATATTTGTCAGAGTTACTATTAAGTTTGTCTGACTGTGGTTTTTTGATAAAGGTAGGGCAACCCCATACTCTTAAGTGAGATAATTTTGGTTTCTTGCCAAAGAACATCTCAAATAGGGTAGTATCAATCGTATTTGTTAGAACTCTATTTAGAAAATAAATAGAAATCTCTAGTGCGTACACCCAAAACGATTTTGGTAAGTTTGTTGAAGCCATTATGGTCCATATCATGTCTAGAAGGGTTCGATTCCTTCTCTCATATACACCATTATGTTGACATGTATGTGGTGGAGTCCATTGAGATAATACCCTATTATCTCTAAAATAATATTGAAAATCTTGATTTAAGTATTCACCTCTTCGATCAGATCTTAGAGTCTTAATATTTTTTCCAAGTTATTTTTTTACTTCATTCTTGAAGTCTTTGAACTTTTCAAAAGCTTCAAATTTGTATTTCATTAAATACTAATACCCATATCGTGAATAATCATCGATAAAGGTTATGAAATAATGATAACCTCCTCTTGATTGTATAGACATTGGGCCGCATACATCAGAATGTATAAGTTCTAACGACTTTTGGACCCTTTCTTTTTTTTTCAGAAAAAGAAGTTTTAGCCATTTTACCAAGTAAACAAGACTTGCATGTGCCATATGATTCATAATCAAATGATCCCAAGTCATGAGTTTGTGTAACTTAGAAATGAGATTTTCATTTATATGGCCTAAATGACAATGCCATAAATAAGATGAGATTTAATTATCTATCATTGGTTTCTCATTATTTAAATTGAGGATTGGGTTATCCATGTCTAGAACATATAAACCATTAACCAAAGGTTCATAACCGTAATAAATATCATTCAATGAAAAATAACAACATTTATTCTTAAAAATTAAATGAAACCATACAAGTCTAAACATGCAATTGAGATAATATTTTTTAATAAAACTGGTATATAATAACAATTTTGATGTTTTAAAACTAACCTTGAAGGCAGGTGTAGCTCGTAAGTCCCTACGGCAAGTGCAACAACTTTTGCTTCATTTGCAGTACATAGGTCCATGTTGCCCTTCTCAAGCCTTCTACTGTCCTTTATTCCCTATAAGTTAGTACACAAATGGGATCCACATTCGGTATTTAATACCCATATCTCATTTCTAAAGGTAATATTAATCTCAATCATAAACATACTATGAGTAGAAGTAGAAGTGTCCGCAAGCTTCTCCTTCTACTTCTTTTCTTTGACGGTCTCCAGATAGGCTTTGCAGTTGTGCCTCCAATGACCCATCTTTCCATAATGATGGCATGGGCCTTTGGTGGCTGCTTTCTTCTTTTTCACACTACCTTTGGGCTTAGTAGGAGCCTTCTTCTTCTTCTTAAGAATTTTCTTCTTAGAAGAGGAAAATTCTACCAACATAAACTGTATTGGATTCCTTTTTCATGGAGGACTCCATAGTTTTGCGTAGATTAATCAACTCAAGTATGGTGGACTTAATCTTGTTCATATGATAGTTAATCACAAATTGTGAAAAATTACTTGGTAAAGATTGCATTGTTGGGCCATTTATTTGGTTCTAATAAGAATAATTAATTTAGTCCAAAGGGCTAAACTAAAAGTCCAATAGGCCAGTCCAGTTTAACCTAGGGTGTTATTTAGGTTAAACAGGAGAATAGAAAATAACATTTTTTTCACTGCTTCTTCTCTGGTGAAAAGGAACAGACTCCTCTCACACACTCTCTCTCTCAAAAAATTCCTTAGCCCTGTAAGTCGTTCACCAAACTAAATTAGGCAGGCCATATACTGGAAGATTGAGAGATTGGCGTTCACCTACATGAAAAGACGGAGTAGGAGGCTTGTAGGAATCGTGCCAGAGGTTTCCACCAGCATACCTACCCCGGTTCCACACATTCCGGTCCAACCAACCTTGAGAACAGGAAGAAAAAGTTAGAAATTTTTTTATCTCAAAATCTGAACAAAGCGGGACTGGCGCCAGCTAGGGCTGTCGGAGCAAGCGCCGGCTCTGTTCGGGAATTCTCCTGTTCTTTAGTTTTTCCAGTTTTTCAGTTTTCACTTCCACTACATGCTTTGTGTTTTCCCCTTTCAAGCCTTCAATTGGTATTAGAGCATGAAGGTTTTGTGAAAATATAGAGAGCATGCATCTAGTTGAATAAAATTGGACACGTATGTGCAATTAAACTGTGATCCTTCACTGTTTTGGTATGGATATATTCTCTTGTTAAACCTCTTTGATGGAGGTATAGAAGATTTGTAATTTACTATTTTTCTTAGCAAATCGTGTAATTCCAATGTTAATGGATATAGGCAATGGTTGGTTTTTGTTGATTTCATTGTATTTGGGTTGAAATAGAAAAGCTAATGGAGGAAGAAAGTTGCAAAAAACCAGAAAAAAAGCAAAGAAAATCACAGAAAAATCTGCAGGAAGAAGACCCAGCAGACCGCAACCGGCGCCGGCTAGGGTCTAGGATTTGCTGGTCGCTCGCGTGGTCTGGTTCTGTGTGGCAGGTGCTGTGGACCGCAGTGCAGATAGGTGCTCGATCCAGTGCGACGAGTGCAGTGGACTAAGGAGAAATATTTTTTTTTTTCCTTGTAATTTTTCCTTGCATTTTCTTTTGGTTTTGGGGTCCATACCAGGCGTAGTTAATATTTATGGAATATTTTTGCATGAAAAATATTAGTAAGGGATTTTAGGATTAAACAAGACCATTAATTTATTAATTAATGTGTTTAATTCTATTATCTGGGCACTTAAGTTTAAAAATAGAAAAGTATGAAAACGTCTAAGTGTTTTCTAGCATGCTATTTATTTTTATGTACCTATGTGCACGGTTCCTCAAAGACTAAAGTCTTTGGGACTATTTTTGACAAGAAAACATTTTTCTACAAATTAAATAGTTATTTTAACTTGAACAAAAAATTAATCCTTAGATATTTTCTCAAAGGATTTAATCATTGACATAGAAAATATGTTGGATTTAGATATTTTTGTAAGTTAAAATAGAAAGCCATTTTATTTTATTTTGGCACAAGAAAAATTATTTTGTCAAATAAACTTGAGACCAAAGTCTCTAGAAAGTTTTAATTGATTTTTTTTTAAATCATTAAGTTTTTAACTTAAATAAAATTAGTCTATGGAAAAATCTCTCAAAGGATATATACCTTGACATAGAGATTTTAATGGATTTAGATATTTTATTTTTAAGTTAAAGGAAAACTTAATGGAAATTTTTAAAAGGATATTTTTCAGAAAACCCCTGTTTTAAAAGACTAAGTGGGAAATGGGTTCCAACGGCCCCACGGCTTCCATCACGATTCTCATTAGAGATCGTGGGTCCCCTCGCATCACCCTAGGAGTGAACCCGTATAGGATGGGGATATCACAAGGATCTAGATCTAATGGAGGGATGTGATTAATAACTCGGGACACGTGCTATGATTGGTCAGCTCACATTGAAAGTTATAGTGTGAGGTATGTCCATACGAAATGAGAGGAAATGGCTATCCCCTCGATAGAGTTATCTTCTAGATCACTACCTAGAAGGGAAATTAATTTGTAGTGGTTAACACATTTAGCTTAGGGAACTGTTAATCTTTCGAAGAAGCTATGTCAGTTTTCCTAAGAGCTAAATTAATTATTATCAGTTTTGATAATAAGGATAAAGTGCACAAATTCATTTTATTTTCACAAACTAAATCTTTTTCTTTTATTTTTAATTTTTCAGAAATGGTGGGAGGTTCTTTTAGTCCATTGGCCGTTATTCTCTGAGAGAATAAGCTAATGGGACCAAACTATGTGGACTAAAAGAGGAACCTGGACATAATACTCACAGCGGAAGAGTATAAGTATATCCTTTTCGAAACCTGCCCTGTTATTGGGGAAGGTTTCACCGCCGAAGAGCGTGAAGCTGAAAGGCGTGGAAGAAGGCTGGCGAGATGGCTCGTTGTTACATGTTAGCCTCCGTGTCTAATGTGCTCCAATCAAAACATAAGCACATGGCTTCTGCCTACGACATAAGTCAATCATTAGCTTGATGTTCGCGGATAAGAGCCGGCCCGCAAGGCAAGAGGCTCTTCGAACTATCATTAACACTAAGATGGCTAATGGAGCATCAGTTAGAGAGCATATGCTCAAGATGATTGTTGCTTTCGTGGAGGCAGAAATCTTAGGGGCTGTCATTGACCCCGAGAGCCAAGTGGGCATGGTTCTCGAATCTCTACCGGGTTCCTTTACTCAGTTTAAGTTGAATTACAACATGAACAAGTTAAACTCATGTTTAACTGAGTTGATGAAGGAACTCTAGATGGCAAAGAAGGTCATGAAGCCACAATCTAAGGCTATGATTGCTAAGGCTTCATCTTCTAGAACTGGGCCCAAGCCCAGAAAGTTCAATAAGAAGAAGGGGAACACAGTGGCCCAACCCAAGACCCAGCCCAAAAACAAATCCAAGGGTAAGTGCTTCAAATGTGGACTGAAGGGACACTGGAAAAAGGAGTGTCCGGATCTTCAAGCCAAGAAAAACTCCATAGATAATATTTTCTATCTAGAGTCTATATTAATGGTTGGATCAACTTCCACTTGGATTGTTGATTCAGGAGCCACTGATCACATCTATAACTCCTTGTAGGGGTTTATAAAGATTAGAAGACTCCAGAAGGGTAAACATGGACTATGTGTGGGAAATGGAACACAAGTTTGGGCTCTTGCAGTGGGAGAGTTGGATGTTGTTTTTGATTTTAATAGAATAGTGGTTTTGAAAGATATTTTTTATGTACCTCGATTTTAACAGAATTTGATTTCGGTTGTGAAACTAATAAATCAAGGACATTCTGTATCTTTCCATTCTGGTATTACTATCAGTAAAGATAAAGAAATTTTATGTACTGGGCACATGTATGGGAATCTATTTTTCTTAAACCCTATTAACAATTAATTAAATAATGCTCAATCTGAACCTTTAACAAGGAAGAGAAAGACCAATGTCAATGACTCGTATCTTTGGCATCCAAGGTTGGGTCATATCAACTCAACCAGGATTCAGAGGTTAATCCATGATGGGCCTTTGGGCTGATTGAGATTGAAAAAGTAGCCTCAGTGTGAATCTTGCCTAATGGGAAAGATGACCAAAAGGCCATTTACCCCTAAGGCAGATAGAGCCAAGAAAGTATTGAGTCTTGTTCACACTGATGTGTATGGTCCCTTGTCTATACCAGCTAGAGGGGGTTTTGAATACTTCATCACTTTCACAGATGATTGTATAAGGTTTGGTTTTATTTACCTGATAAGACGCAAGTCTGACTCTTTTGACAAGTTCAAAGAGTTTAAGACTGAAGTGGAGCTTCGGATAGGTAAATTGATCAAGACCTTACGATCGGATCGTGGTGGAGAGGACCTTCTGGGTGAATTCAAGGACTACATGGTACATCATAGGATAGTATCCCAATTCTCTGCGCCAGGGACACCCCAGCAGAATAGAGTAGCTGAGAGAAGGAACAGGACATTGATGGAAATGGTCCGAAGCATGATGTCTCATGCTACTCTTCCAGTGCCTTTTTGGGGATATGCCCTGGAAACAGCGGCATACATTATGAATTTGGTACCTTCCAAGTCAGTACTTAGGACCCCCTATGAGATGTGGACTGGGCGTAAGCAAAGTCTGAATCATCTCAGGATATAGGGTTGTCCAGCTTATGTACTAGTCAAGGGAGACGAGTTGAAACCAAGGTCAGAATTATGCTATTTTATTTGGTATCCAAAAGGGACAAATGGTGGTTACTTTTATTATCCTAATGAGCAGAAAGTATTGGTAAGTACCAATTCTAGATACTTAGAGGATGATCATGGGTTACTTAACACATAAATGTTTGTTCTTAACCGATTGATGAGAATGAGAATCTCATCATGTCTAGGGAATGGCTTACCTTTTGCCAGTGAGTACTCCACTCACTTCATGACATAAGCGTATTTCGAATACGTAGAGCAGGACTTGTAGCAGTGGTTTTTTAAAGTACTATATGGTAGAAACCTAGACTACTACTGTTACAGCGTGGACTAATACTTTACAACTTGAGTATGAGTTGGTGGTCTGACGAAGTTGGAAGCATGTGCTTTGATATGCTACAGTTGAGGTTCTATCGTAGGACCAATATACTTACATGTTGGGTATGTGTGACTAGTTAGTTAAGACAAACTTGTACAAGATAGTTTCTATACTATATCGCCTCTTGTGGTTGTCTGAATGAGCTAAATATCCAAGGCCCTGGGAAACATGACTTGGATGTTTGCTTTAGGATAACTCTTTTGGAAAACGGAAACAATCCAGGAAGTCGTGTCTCATTAGACTAGAAGCCTAAGGATGGTAGATGTTATTTAGAGAGGTGTTAGTACACTTCTTCCTCTTTAAATATACAACGATGTATAAAGGGGTATTTTAGTCATTACACCTGTAGGTCGGAGACTTTGCTAATGCAGCATTATCCTTGGGGTTAATATTTCCTTATGGTGATATTAGGAAATATTTAAAATGCAAAATAAAGTTATTTATATGGCAAGGGTATTTTGGTCATTTTAGTAGCCAAGGCGTTGTGTTTTTTGGTCCCCAGTATAGACCGTGAGTCCTAATTAAATACATGTTAAGGAATTGGTCTTAAATTAAATTAAATAAAATTTATTTTATTTAAGTAGCTTGATTTAATTGTTGGGCTAGAATAAAATAAAGGTCCATAGAAAGAGAGAATTAATTAAATTAGTTTGGTAGGTTAATTAATTATTTAGGGCTTTGGCCCAGTTTGAATAATTAAAGGTTAACTTGGGACTAAACTAATATAGGCTTGTTAATTGGACTAGTTTATTTGGGCTGGGAAATTAATTATTTGTTGGGCCATTTATTTGGTTCTAATAAGAATAATTAATTTAGTCCAAAGGGCTAAACTAAGAGTCCAATGGGCCAGTCCAGTTTAACCTAGGGTGTTATTTAGGTTAAACAAGAGAATAGAAAACAACATTTTTTTCACTGCTTCTTCTCTGGTGAAAAAGAACAGACTCCTCTCACTCACTCTCTCTCTCGAAGAAAATTCCTTAGCCCTGTAAGTTGTTCACCAAACGGAATTAGGTTGGCCATGTACTGGAAGATCAAGAGATTGGCGTTCACCTACATGAAAAAACGGAGTAGGAGGCTTGCAGGAATCGCGCAAGAAGTTTCTACCAGCGCACCTACCCCGGTTCCACACATTTCGGTCCAGCCTGTAACACCTCACAACCTAGGCCCAACAGAGCCGGGGATGTCGCCTAGTCCAAAGAACAAGGGGTCTTTATAACTAGGTCACACAACAAAAATATAACAATACATTGAAATTAAAACTTATTACAACTAAAAAATTCAAGAACGAATTCAAAATAAGTTGTTTACTCTCATCTCTCAAAGCATTACGTAAAAGAAATAACATAATATCTTCCAAAGCAAACAACTCGACCTAAAATCATGGCAAAAAGGGTGATGAGATAAAAATCTCAGTAAGTCCGTGTATGCTTTGAGTGTTTAGGTAAAACAGTTCGTGTATGTAAGTCGTAAACATTTCATAAGAGAGTGCTGGCAAGTAAGAAATAAGGATCAAAATAAAGAGTGGCGTTTTCCTCCTTTCAAACCACACAAGTGCACAATAAAACCAACCACTCAAATGGGCTGCTAAGGGTTACCACACGTTGGGCCCTAAGACCGTATAACGGTCAGAATGCCACATTTTGTGCAGACTGACAAAAGGTAGATGATCGGCCTACCGGGTAAGATACTCCTCATTCTCTACACCCAAACAAAACTGGTTGTCCACTCCGACAACACACAGTCCATATGACTGAAACTTGCTAGCTTGGACCGGCATGACTAAGTAGTACTATCGCTTTTCCAAGTTAAGTTCATCTTCTGGAGGTGGCCACCTGTCAGAAGACTCGCTCTTACTCTTCAAAACTAGTACTACTAGCCTACCCTTATTGAGTACTCAACATTGATTGTCCCACTTGGGAGAAAATTGATAAAACATTGCTTTACTTGGAAATGGCAATTAAGGGTTTTTAAAGTCCGGGTCAAAGTTGGTTTTAGAAAGAGTTTAGTGTTTGAGAAAAACTGCTTATTGATTTTCAAATAGTTTGTTTGACTGAAATAAGAAAGCAAACAGTCCTCAATTTCCTTTACAAGAAAAAAAAAGTGTTCACACACTTCGCATTTGGCTTGCCATAGTAACCTTTTACAATAAACAAGTTTTATGCAGGAGCTTACCTGATCCTTTGCTCGAGATAAATCAAAGATTTGCAAAAGTTGACCCAACGCCGCCTGGGGTAAACATAAGCTATAATTAAACTCAAGGCAAAATTTGTTTTCATAAATAATCCTAGCTCAACTTACTACAATCATGACCCCAATATCCCAAATTTTAAGGCTAGATGCCATAACGAATTTAAAATAAATCTAGTTTGATAATAAAATAACTAGGGTTTGTGAAATGGTTACTAATAAGTCATAGGTTTAAATCTTATTATAAATAAACTAGGGTTTATTTGATGAAGGGTCTTAGGTCCTAGATGATAACATTTAAAAATAATAATCTATTAATAATTAATAGTTAGAAAATAATTGGTAAATAAAATTATTAGTAAGTAAATTTTAATATGTTTTTGATTAATAAATAAATTTTATTAGTATTTATGAATATATGACTTACAAGATTAATATTTTACCTATCATGATTATTTATATAAAAGGTTTTATTTAATATTATTATATGTAATATTTATATATTTTATTTGTAATAAAGGACATCAGGCATTTGGCTAAAACATCATTATTTCATATATCAATCCAATTCCAAATCTTCCTAGGGTTTTGAAATCTTTAGAAGAAAATATATAATATTAATCTTTATTAATGAAATAAAATTGGCTAACTTAAATAGCTTAGGAACAACAAGGCCATGATCATAATTCCTATTGCTAACCATAATCATGAACATACACTCTACGCCAATCAACAAACCATCCAAATCATGAACAAAAGCATAGATCCATATCTACCCACACATGATCCACATTCCACTAAACATAATCATATTCATGGCTTCAACAGGAATACAAGAACATAAAACCCTATTCACCAAAGGTGACATAATATCTATCATGCTTAATCATCCACACTAACTCACGACATGAAGATCATGCAACAAATTGTAAAACATCATAAAACTCAACCAAGATAAATTATTCTCATGCATCAATCCCAACTCCATCACCTAAATATATTTATCCTCATACTTCAATCCCAACTCCATCATATAAACACATGCTCAATCTCCAACCATAATCTATCCTTTTCCAACAACATCCAAAAGACATGAATCTAGAATTTAAAGAGAAGATTGAAGAGGCTTACTTGAATGATGACTACCTTGAAGAAGTCCCAAGAGGATCCTCACGCTTGGAAGGCTTGATCCGTCCAAGGAGGAAGAAGGAAAATGGCCATGGTGGGAGTAACCATTTCGGGAGAGAGAGAGAGAGAGAGAGAGAGAGAGAGAGAGAGAGAGAGAGAGAGTTTATTAGTATATTCTATTAAAGGTCAAAGATGAAGGAAGTTGAACATAATCGTTCATGCTTACCTTGAGAGTGTTCTTGAGTCTTCAGAAAAATTCTGGTTTTTTGATCCAAAAATGGAACCTTGATTTCAGCATTTGATGTTATAAATTGCAGAAATGGATTCTAGAGAATGAGTAGATGTGATTTGGAGTTTTTGGAGAAGATTGAAGGTGTTTAGAGAGGTCTTAGGCTTGGAGAATGGTGATGTGTGTTCTTGGTGTTATTGGAGGGTTGGAGAGAATGGAGGAGAGCTAGATGAAATTTTGCTGAATGATGTTGGCCGAATGGCTAGGGAAATTCTGGTGATTGAATTTTCAGATTTGGGAGAAGAAGGAAAGCTGGTTGTTTGAATTTCAAAATGAGTAATTTAGGAAGTGAATTATGGTAGCAAATATGGTAAGAATACCTTGGTTGATGGAGGTCTTTGGTAGCTTCAATGGCCGACTGGTTTGGTTGGGATTTTGCTGAGATGAATGATGTTTGAATGGGTTATAGAATGGCTAAAATCCAGAGGACAAGTGTGGAAGATTTTTCTGGTTGTTTGAAGATGAATCCATGGAGGTTTTCATGGAGTAATTTGCTGGGATTTTGGATTCCAGTTGAAGGTTTGATTAAAGTGATTGATGGAGTAATTTAAGGGGTAGCCATGGAGCTTTATTCGAGCAAACCAATGGAGGAGATGATGAAGTTCTGTTCATGGCTGACTAAGGTTGGTTTCATAGAAAATTGGAGTGAGTTCCGGACAAGGTTGAAGAAAAAGAAACAAGGCTGGAAATTCTATTTGTTCATTCAAGAGGTTTGCTGGAATTTTTGTGCAGATTTTTCTACCATATCCCAGTTGACTTGCAGAAGGTTTGAAGGGGTATTGGAGGGTTCTTTAAGGCTGGTTTCTAGCCTTCTTTATGGAGGAAAGATAGGGTTAAATTGCTGGTTGGAAAGGTGGAAGAAACGGCTTGGTTCTTGGCCTACCAAGATGAGAAAACTGCCCAAGAATTTTCTTGGTTTGCACAGCTTTTGTGCAGTTCGGTTTTTGGCCAAAGTTTTTAATCTTCAAGTTGAGTAAATTAGCTATTTTTCTGGCAGCATTTGAGAGGGAAATATGGCTGAAGTTTTCGAAAGCTAGACTGAGTAAGAAGCTGGAAAAATTTCTAGTTTGCTACAAGAAGAAGATGATCACTCATAGGGTGGAGGTTGAAGGTTCAACCATGGAGGTTAATTCTCTTGGGAACCTTCCATAACTCCTTCCCCATTTTCAGTTAAAATTCCCTCCTCCAAGAGGCATTTTCAAAGCTCCAAAATCATAGAACCTTGCTATAATTTTTTGGAAATAAAAATGGTTTGGATAATTTGAGCAACTTAATTGATCATGAATTAAGGTAAGCTAGAGAGCAAAAAGAGTATGAATCTCTTAAGAATTCTTGTAGGGCACAAGAGTGAGATTAGGACATTCCTTTCATGCCTACCCTAGGACAACACTCCTACTCCTCCCTATGGCAAGCAAGGGCCGAAAATAGTCTACTTATCTAAAATAAAATTTAATCATGTTAAAACTCAAATGATGGAATTTGAACTCAAGACCTCAAGGATTTATTCCAAAGCTCTAACCACTAAACCACAACAACTCTTGTTCTTATTTTTTCTCCCAAATATTTTTCCTATTTAATCCTCAAGCTATCTCCCTATTTCCACCTCAAGCAAAATTACCATTTTGCCCTTCCTACTCAACAAGCACGATTAAGTCTTCCAGACTATAAATCACCATTCCAAAATACATAAAATCATTCAAAAATATATTTATACATGCAAGAAAATATGATATGCATCCCGACTCCCTTACTCTAGGGTTGGTTTTAGTTGGGGTTTCACACAGCCAACTTTGAGAACAAGAAGAAAAGGTTAGAAATTTTTTTATCTTGAAATCTGTACAGAGCGGGACTGGCGCCGGCTAGGGCTGCCGGAGCCGGCGCCGGCTCTGTTCGGGAATTCTTCTGTTCTTCAGTTTTTCCAATTTTTCAGTTTTCGTTTCCGCTGCGTGCTTTGTGTTTTCCCCTTTCAAGCCTTCACCAACATCTTCTTTTTTTCTCATTACTCTTAGCTTCACCAACGACAAGTTGAGGCTTTTCTCTTCTTCAAGTAATTTCTTGACTATTACTTATTTTAGTTTTGGGGTTAAAAGGTGTGGCTAGTAGATATCATGTTCTGTGATGTGATGAAATAGTTCACGTGGGTTATTGGGGTGACATAAAAAAAAATATATAGGCCAAGTTGTAGGAGCTTGTCTTGGTGTTATCGTAGTGGATATATACACACATATATGTACACCAATAGTAGATAGTTTAATGTCTATGTGAATTTGATGCTAATTGTTTTCCTATGAAACTAGAATGTTAATGTGTGTGTGTGTGTGTGTGTGTGTGTGTGTGTGTGTGTTATCAACTAATAATTTACTAAGAGATTTATTACTAAATACTGATTTACAAATATTTAGTTTACCTATTTTCCTTAAACTCTTTTATGTTGGATGACAAAATAAAATGTTGAATTAGTTTGAATTATTTATTAAAAACTCTTATTGAATTATTTATTGACCAATTCGAGTTTTACTATATAGTTCTGTATTTAATTAATTCCTATCAGTTTACCCATTAAAAAAATCACCTACTATTTTAATGGGTCCTAGTCAAATTTTTAATCCATTTATGTTAATTACCATAAATGATTGATAAATAATATTTACCTACAAACCTATATCTATCTACCAATTAGTATTTATAAACCCCTTTTGAGCTTTATTTAATGAGTAAATGTTTATTTGGTTTGGAACCCACATTATACATATATCTGCTACAAACTCATATGTTATTTAATTGCTATTTTTTTCACACTATCAATTATTACTTGATTATTCAATTATTATTAGCAAACATGTCTTATTAATCTAAGGGACCATTTGTTAACTTACTCATTTAATAATTTAATTCATTTACTATATTGAATATTTAATGACTGAATTATTGAAATAATTATTCATCTGTTTAAATATAGTACTAGGAAATTGTTGCATATTTACTAAATAGTAGTCATTTAATTTAATTGTTGTTGATTGAAAGGCTTGTGTAAATATTACTCATACTTATTATTATTCATTGTAATACCTATTTATTTAATAATTTATTTACTATTTTACTTGCTATGTGTGTGTGTGTGTGTGTGTGTATCATGGATTTTTGGGTAATAATGATTAATTGATTTAGTCAAATATTATTGTGACTCCTAATGGACCTATTTATTAATCATTTAATACAAGTTAAATTATTTATTAAGCTATATTTATTTGTTTGATCATATGATTAGTAGTGAGATCTATGTAGGTTATTAGTGTGTTGTGAGATTGAAACATAAGGGTGGCGAACATCATGTTGGGATTATTATGACTATAAATTTTATGAGTGAAAATGGATGTTAACTTTAGGCTCATAATTTCTGGTTAGGCCAAGTTGCACTTCAAACCCCTGTGATTTAGTAATTCACTTTACCAAGGGATCCCGGCAGGTAAGTCCTTGCATTAAATATTTGATACTAAAGCTCTAAATTGTAATTTATTTTGAAAATGAATATTGTCTAAATGATGTGATTATTTTGGAATGCAAGCTTGACTATTTCTCATTCAAAGTTTGTATACAAGCAAGTGTTTTATTGGAAAATCACATTTTATTCGTAAAACAATTTTACCGCAAATCATTTGAAAATCATGGTTGCATGACCAAAGTGTGTTGGAAATGTTTCCATTGAGATTGGATTTTGAATGATGTAATGGAACATTGAGCACTCAATAAGAATAAGCCTCTGAGACTAACCATTCAAAGGCAAGGCAAGACTCCCAGTAGAAGGCCACCACTGAGAGATGAGCTCTATTTAGAAAAGGTGATAGTCCTAGTAGGTCGGGCCGGTTCGAGCTAGCACCTCAGTCCAAGTGGGCTATTATTTCGGGGTGGATATCTAGCAAGTTAAGGTAAGAGATGGAGGAGTATCTTACCTAGTGGGCCGTACACCCATTATACTGTGATGCAAGGTTTCATAGTGTTTGTCATGATGCAGGGTTTCATGGCAAGGCTATGATGCAAGGTTTCATAGCCGTTTATTTTGAGTGGTTTTTGTATGTTACTCATTATTGTGATTTGACTTCAACATGCTATACCACTCACTTTGTTTATGGAAAATGTTTAACTTGTAATTAACTTTTGATAATTGGTTTTAAAGTGCATTCATGGAAGCTATTTTGACTTAATCAAGAGCACACACAGGACTTGCTGAGTAATTCCTTTGTCACATAATTTTCTCTATTATATTTTAGGAAGTACTAGACCCGAGGTGGAAATTTAATAGAGATGAGAGCTGTCCAAGTTTCGATGCTTTTGTTATCTATTCGTGAATGAGAGGATGCTTGTTTATTTTAGACATTGTTCATTTAAGTCTTGAATATAAATTTGTACGCTTTAAATTTTCAAGACCTTGTATTAAGTTTTGATGTGACATATTCCTTTTGTGTTGAGTTTCATACTTTATCCATTTCACCTAGTTATAAAGGCCCCTGGTCTTTAGGATCGAATGACATCCTTGACCTTCTCAGGTCATATAATAACGGGGTGTTACAATGATGTAATTTAATATAATCAATAATGTATGTATCTTTGATGGGATATATGCCCTCTTAAACTAGGTTTCTGATAAAGTTTTAATTTGTATTAATAAAAATTTTATTCTCAGAAATTATTTGTGAATTCTTCTTTACTTTTGTGCACAATTTCATCAGTAAAAACCCATCGTGTTTAAATAAAAGGTTCACATGAATGGAAGTCTTTCACAGTAAGGTATGGACCATTGGTTACTTAACACATAAACTATGGGTCTTAACTAAATGATGAGAATGAGAATCTTATCATGGTAAGGTTATTTTGTTATGAATTCCAAATATAGAATGGCTTACCTTTAGCTAATGAGTAGTCTTCTCATTTCATAATACAAGCGTATTTCGAATACATAGAACTAGACCTATTGAAGTGGTTTCTAAAAGTACTATGTGGTATAAACCTAAACTACTACCACTCAGCATGGACTTATATTCTACAACTTGAGTATGAGCTGGTGGTTTGACGAAGTTGGAAGCGTACGCTTTGATTTACTATAGTTGAGGTTCTACTGTAGGACCAAATACTTGTATGTTAGGTATATGTAACTAGTTAGTCAAGATAGACTTGTACAAGATAACTTCTATACTATATCGCCTCTTGTGATTGTCCGAATGATCAAAATAGCCAGGGCCCTGGGGAACATGACATGGATATTTACTTTAGGGTAGCTCCCTTGGAAAGTGAAAATATTTCAAGAAGTCGTAGATTATTAGACTAAAAGCCTAAAAATGGTAGATGTCTTTTAGAGAGGTGTTAGTACACTTTTTTCTCTCTAAATGCATGGCGATGTGTAGAGGGGTATTTTACTCATTTCATCTGTAGGTCGGAGATATAGCTAATGTAGCATTGTTCTTGGGGTCAATATTTTCTTATTGTGATATTAGAAAGTATTTAAAATACAAAAAATATAACTATTTATATAGCAGGTATATTTTGGTCATTTTAGTAGCCAATGCGATATGTCTTTTTGGTCTTCAGAATAACCTGTAAGTCCGAATTAATTTTTGAGGAAATGGTTGCGGTTAAAAAAGATTTTATTTTATTTAGGAAGTCTAATTTATTATTGGACTGGAATAGAATAAAAGAACCAGAGAAGTTAAATTAAATTTATTATCTGGTTTAATTGGTTAATTAATTATTCAGGGCCTAAGCCCATGTTGAATAATTAGAAAATTAGCATGGGCCTAAACTAGATAAAAAGGTTGAATAATTATTTTGGTCTATTTGTGTTCATTAATTATTTATTAGGTTACTTTTATAAGCCCATAAAATAAATAATTAATGTTTATTATTTATAAGCTCATTGGGTCTAAGAATAAATAATAATATTTTCTGGTCCAATAGAATGGACTAGGTTTGTGTTTTTTTAAGTAATTCATAGAACTGAAGAATTGGAAAAACAACGTCTTCTATGAGAGTTATCTAAATAACAACCAAAGGTTTTTTGAATAATAAAACCTCCGGGGTTTAGGTTATCAAGTTGAGATAACCGTGTGTCCATCTTGTGTGTGATACACATTTGTGAAAAAAAAAAAAAGCCTTCTAGAGAGAGCCTGTGTTTTTCCTTTCTCTCGTTCTTCCTCCTTGATCTTCTTGATTCTATTCATTAATAATAGAGAATCAAGAAGATTGAGACTAGCTTTTTCTCACCTATTTGTTTCACCAATAAGAGATTAGGCGGTGGAATATTCTGCGAAACAAAAGACTTCGGAATTCATGCCATGGAGGAGTAGAAGATTAGCGGGATTTCAACTGGAAGCATCAACAAATGATGAAGAAGTAATCCCTGTTGTTCAGTTGGCTCCTTCACAGCCAATGAAAATCATAAAGCACAGAGGTATAAATTTAAAAATCTTTCCATTGTGTTCTTTCTCCGTGCATTGGTTTTGCTTCTGTATCTATGCATGCATGGCTTTTTGTTTTATTTTCAAGCTTCAATTGGTATCAAAGTGAGAAGCTTTGAATGGCTTAGGAAGTATGTTAGTTAATAAAATTGGCCAAATAATTGTTCTCTTATTTATGCCTGTGAACCTTCATTGTTTATGGTATGGGATAGATTGTTGTACACTTCATGGTTGAGGTTTAGGTAGCCATCGTAATTTTTTAAAGCTTTCCATTGCAATCGTGTAAACCCGAATTTAAAGGGTGTAGGCAGCAGTTGTTTTTCTTTTGATGAAAATTTGTAACAAAAATGTTGCCTGTTGAAGTCACGAAGTGAAGTTGTAGAAGAATTTTGGAGAAAATCGTAGGAAACAAAATCGCAAACGAAAAAGAAAATGGCTGAGCCGAACAACCACTGCAATAGCCGAGCTGCAAAGCTGGGTAGCACCTCGAACAACCTGGAGCCGAGGATGGTGCCCAGGCTAAGCTATGGCTTGCAAGCTGTAGTCGGGCCCGAGTTGCCCCTTAGCTCGGGAAATAGAAGATCATCACCGTGTCCTGGGGCGGGTGTGTGAGCTGCCTATAGGTCATAAGTATAGCTTGTGGGTCATAGTCCATGGACCTTTCACAAGACTGGAGAAAAAAATATTGTTTTATTTTTTTTTCTTGTAATTCTTGCACAATTTCATTTTTGTTTTTGGCCCTAACAGGCAAAGTTATTATTTTTACAATAGTTAATATTCATTGAATATTTTGCATAAAAATAATAGTAAGTATTTTTAGGATTAAACAAGACCATTAATTAATTTAATTAATGTATTTAATTCTATTCTTTGGGCACTTAGGTTTAAAAATATAAAAGCATAAAAAAATTTACAATTTTCTAGAATTCTATTTATTTTAATTTCTATGTGCACGTTTTCTCAAAGACCAAAGTCTTTGGGAATTTTTACTTGACAAAGCAAAATATTTTTCTCTACTAAAATGGTTAATTTTAACTTAAGCAAAAATTAATCCCTGGTTATTTTCTTAAAAGTTTTTTATTCCTGACATAGAAAATATTTTGGATTTAGAAATTCTTGTAAGTTAAAATTAAAAAACCATTTTATTTTATTTTAACAAAGAAAAAAATTATTTTTGTTAAATAAGAACTTGAGATCAAAATCTCTAGAAAGTTTTAATGGAAAATTTTTGAAATTATTATGTTTTTAGTTTAAATAAAATTAATCCATGAAAAATTTTCTCAAATGGTATAAATCTTTACATAAAATTTTTTATAGCTTTAGATATTTTATTTTTAAGATAAAGAAAACTTAATGGATTTTTTCAAAGGATGTTTTTCCAACAAAACCCTTATTGTAAAAAATTAAGTGGGAGAGGGGTTCTAACGGCCCCACGGCTTTCATCACGATCCTCATTGTGGATCGTAGGTCTCCTCGTGTCACCGTGGGAGTAAACCCGTATAGGATTGTGATACCACAAGGATCTAGAACTAATGGAATGATGTTATTAATAACCCGAGACACGTACTATGATTGGCCAGTCCACGTTGGAGGTTATAGTGCGAAGCATGTCCATAGGAAATGAGAAGAAACAACCATCCCCTCGATGGAGTTATCTTCTAGATCATTATCTAGAAGGAGAATTAATTTGTGATTGTTAACACACTTAGCTTAGGAACTGTTAATCTTCCCAAGAAGCTATGCCAGTTTTCTTAATAGCCAAATTAATTATGTTAAAGATAATAGTGATGGGGTTAACTATTATCAGCTTAATGTGAGGATAAAGAGCACAAAATTATTTTGTTTTTTACACAACTGAGATTTTTTTTTTCATATTTTTCAGAAATAGTTGGTGGAAGTTCTTTCAGTCCCTTAGCCATTATTCTCAGAGAGAATAAGCTAATGGGTTCCAACTATGTGGATTGGAAAATGAACTTGGACATAATACTCATAGCTAAGAAGTATAAGTATGTCCTCTACAAAATCTGCCCTGTTATTGGTGAGGGTTCCATCGATGAAGAGCGAGTAGCAGAGAAAACATGGAAGAAGGCCGACGAAATGGCACGCTGCTATATGTTAGCCTCTATGTCTAATGTGTTTCAATCCAAACATGATCACTGATGCCTACATTTTAGGTGCATAAAATTTATTAAATTTAAATCCATCCCTTATTTAAGTTTTAATTAAAACATTAATCCAAAAATACACATATGAATAAGTATACTCATCGCAAGTATAGCATAGAGAATTAACGAGTATCGATCCTCAAAGGAATAAGTACACACTAATCACTTTTCATTCATTATTTAACCGATCAAATAAAGTGATAAGATAATAAAAAGAAAAATAAAGACATATATATAACTCAAAGATGTGAAAATATGCAATTTAAACAATTATCCTAAAATACATGATAAAGAATCATCTAGCAATTATCTCAAGTAATCATCATCTTGGCATCATGAAGGAATACAAAGTAAAATTCAATCGTTTCCCAAGTTATGAAATCATTTATATAGACTCCACTTCTTTTCCAATCCATGAGATCACTATCTCTTGATTAAATTAGCAGATTTCTCAATCAAACTAACATAACTAAAATATTCATTAAACATAATTCCTTGTAAACATTAAATTAGCTAATGACCTTATGCTCTAAGGCAAAATCAACTAGTCTTTGATTACTTTAGTCCTTTAATCTTAACTTCATTTTCCAAGACCATTAACATTTAACAAATATGAAATCAATGTAATGAACTCCTAATATCGTTTCCCAAGTAAATTAGAAGAGATAACATCAATAACTAATGATAACAAGTAATCAAAAACCAAGAATGATAGAAATTTTATCAAATAAGTAAATTAACACAATACCATGAATCCCAAAATAATGTCAAATTACAATAAAAATATTGAATACATCATTCTTTAAGAAGAAGAAACAAAAGTAAAAGAAAGCAAGCATAGACAAGCCTCATTCTTTTCATTTGAAGACTTTCTTGAACAACCCTTCTTGAATGGTAAATCTCTCATTCTTTGAGTGATTAGAAGTTTTAATTCTTGGATTCACTCATTTTCTCTTATGTTCTCCTTATTTGTATAGGCTTCTTTAATGCTAAAATTCATTACTTGAGAAGTCTTGTCCGAGTAGGATTTGGAAAATATCAAAATCTTTTGGAAAATACCAAATTCGTGCATAGGATTTTGCTTTTCTGGAGCTGACCTGGCACCGGGTCCAGTCGACCTACTTGGCAACAGGTGTGTTTTGTTTTGCCCCCTGAACTTTGCTCTGTTTTCATTGTTTTTCTAGATTAGACCTAGCACTTGGTGCAGTATCCCAACCTGGTGTCAGGTGTAACCCGTAAATTTTACCTTTTTGCTCGAAATCAACTCAATTCTGCACAAATTTGTCAGAAACACTTTCCACAAGTAAAATGTCAAATAGGAAGGAATATGTCTAGTTATTACATTAGAAGTATATCAAATTAACCTCAAATAATTAGGAAAATAGTGATGATTTTAGACCCTATCAAGCACATGTCAACTGCGTACGACATAAGTATATCATTAGCCACGATGTTCGCAGACAAGAGTTGGCACGCAAGGCAAGAGGCTCTTCAAAAACTATAAACACCAAAATGGCTGAAGGATTATCAGTCAGGGAACATATGCTCAAAATGATTTCTTCTGTCAAGGAAGCAAAAGTCTTGGGGGCTGTTATTGACCCCGAGAGCCAAGTAGATATGGTTCTTGAGTCTTTACCAGACACTTTTACTTAGCTCAAGTTGAATTATAATATGAACAAGTTAAACATGAATTTAACTGAGTTAAGGAAAGAGTTCCAGGTGGTAGAGAAGGTCATGAAACCGCAACCAAGGGCTATGATGGCTTCTTCTTTAAGAACTGGGCCCAAGCCCAGAAAGTTCAAGAAGAAGAAAGGTAACGCAACGTCTCAGCCAAAAAACAAACCCAATGGCAAATGCTTTAAATGTAGGAAGAAGGGACACTGAAAAAAGGACTGTCCAGATCCTTAAGCCAAGAAAAATCCTATAGGTAATGTTTTCTATCTAGAGTTTATATTAATGATTAGATCAACTTCCATTGGAATTATTGATTCAAGAGCCACTGATCATATCTGTAACTCCTTACAGGGGTTTAGAAAGATTAGAATACTCCAAAAGGGCGAACAAGGACTATGCGTGAGAAATGAAGCACAAGTTTGGCCCTTGCAGTAGGAGAACTAGAATGTGTTTTTTTATTGTAATAGAATAGTAATGTTGAAGGATATTTTATTTGTTCCTAGTTTTAGACAGAATTTGGTTACAGTTGAAAAAGTAATAAATAAAGGATATTTTGTTTCTTTCCATTCTAGTATAACTATCAGTAGAAACTGAGAAGTTTTATATACTGAGCACATGTATAGAAATCTATTCTCTATTAATCACATTAACAATCAATTAAATAATGCTTAATCTGAATCTTTAAATAGGAAGAGAAAGACCAATATCAATGACTCACATCTTTGGCATCGAAAGTTGGGTCATATTAACTTAACCAGGATTCAGAGATTAATCCATGATGGGCCTTTGGGCTCATTGAGATTAAAAAGTTGGCCTTAATGTGAATCTTGTCTTATGGAAAAAAAATGACCAAAGGTCATTTACTCAGAAGGCAGATAGAGCCAAGAAGACATTGAGTCTTGTTCACACTGATGTATATGGTCCTTTGTCTACACCAGCAAGAGGGGGGTTTAAGTACTTCATCATCTTCACGGATGATTGTACCATGTATGGTTATGTTTACCTGGTGAGATATAAGTCTAACTCTTTTGACAAGTTCAAAGAGTTTAAGGCTAAAGTGGAGCATCGAACAGGTAAACTAATCAAAACCTTACAATCAAATCGTGGTGGAGAGTACCTCCTTAGTGAATTTAAAGATTACATGGTACATCATAGGATAGTATCCCAGCTCTCTGCGGCAGAACTCCCCAGAAGAATGGAGTAGCTAAGAGAAGGAGTAGGACTTTGATGGAAATGGTCCGAAGTATAATGTCTCATGCTACTCTTCCAATGTCTTTTTGGAGATATGCCTGGAAACAGAGGTATATATTCTGAACTTGGTGCCGTCTAAGTCAGTACCTAGGATGTCCTATGCAATGTGGATTGGCGTAAGGCAAGTCTAAATCATCTCAAGAGATAGGGTTGTCCAACTTATGTACTGATCAAGGGAGACAATTTAGAACCAAGATCAAAATTATGCTACTCCCTCCGTCCCACTAAAATTGACCTACTTACTATTTTGGGCTGTCCCACTAAATTTGATACTTTCCTTAAAAGGAAAGTTTTTATTATACAATTTATTATAAAATAATTAATATACCCCACATATATTATATTTATATTTTTAGATTTGACATAAAGTATTGTGGGATCCACATATTTTTTATTTTTATTATATTATATTATTATATTTTAATTTTTACTTTTGCATAAAATATCGTGTCAAGTCAACCACTATCAATTTTAGTGGGACGGAGGGAGTATTTTCTTGAGTGTCCAAAAGGTACAAAAGGTGCTTACTTTTATCATCCCAATGAGCAAAAAGTACTAGCGAGTACAATTGCTAAATACCTGAAGGATGATCAAATCACATCCATTAAAGGTTCAACAAGGTTGGAACTTGAGGAGAAGTTATGTACTGAATCAATTTCTTCTAACCCGATTATAGAACAAGAAGAGGCACAGCTTCAGGAACCTATACAAATGGAGCCTTGTCATAGTGGGAGGTTATCTAAGGTTCCAGAAAGATAGACTGGAGAGGCTTTTGACCTAGTCTCTAATCATTAGGAAAAAGATCTCACTAGCTACGAGGAGGCTACTGCTGATGCTGATCAAACGTAAGGCATGAAGTAATGAAAGCTAAAATTAAGTCTATATACTTCAATTAGGTTTAGGATCTTGTAACTTTACCTGAAGGGATAAAACCTATTGGGTGTAAGTGGGTATACAAGAGGAAGAAGAGAGCAGATCGAAAATTGTAAACCTTTAAAGTTAGGCTTGTGGCTAAAGGGTATACTAAAAAAGAAGGTATTGGCTATGAGGAAACCTTTTCCCCGGTAGCTATGCTTAAGTACATCCATTTTCTCTTTGCCATCGCATGTCATTATGACTACGAGATATGGCAAATGGATGTCAAGACAGTACTTCTAAATGGCCATCTTTGTGAAGACATCTATATATCCTAACCAAAAGGCTTTATTGTTGAAATCTTCAGCGGCGTCTTGGCTTCAAGGAACATGGCTCGAATTGATTGAGTCTTTGGCTCAATAAATTTAAAGTCGATGGCCTTTATTAATTGCATTTTGAAGCCATTTTAGATTAGAAAATTACATCTTCTTTGTGTAGGATTTTTAATAAGTTCTTGTAGCTATAAATACTTCTCATTCATGTATGTCATAGGTGTGCACACATGGAGAGTTAGACAAATATCTATAGTGCACCCATATAATATTTTCTCTAGAGAAATAAATTACTTAAGGATCGTTGATTTTAGAAGAGTTTTCATTAGATGTTGAAGGGCTTGTCTTGCCTATGAGTACCTATTTCTTTCTTTTGTTTTCTTTTTCTTTGATTAATGATGAAATTAATATTTTAATTGTAATTGAGTATTATTTTTGGATTCATGATATTATTATTTATTTAATCTTTGATCAATTGATTATTATTCTTGGTATTTGATTACTTGATTTTATTTTATAGATTGATGGAATTGAATGTATGTCTAATGGACTTGGGAAATGAAGTTAGATTAAGTTCAGTTTAGTCAACTCTATGTATTTGTTATCTTAACTGGATTGGGAAAAAAGGTTAAGAATTGATGATGTGTTTGGATTTGGGTATAAAATTTATATAAAAATAAGCACATTCTCAATCAAGTTTAAATTAAAATATTTACCCTAAATTATACATATGAGTAAACGTACTCATCATTAAGCATAGTATAGAGTTTAAAACGAGTGTCGATCCTCTAGGAACAAGTATGCATTAATCCCTTTTCTTTCATTGTGTGACCGACTCAATAAAGTGAAAAAGAATAAAAAATAAAATAAAATAAAAGAATATATACATGGCAAGGATGGAAAATTATGTAACTCAAATCATTATTTTGACAAACATGACCTTAAAATACCCAATCATTATCATAACTAATCATTCTCTTGGCATCATGCAGGATTAAGATAGATTCACTTATTTTTCAATCTATGAAATCACTATCTTCTAGACAAATTAGCATCACATAGACTGTCTCAACTAATTCACCCAAAAGATGCATTAAACACAATCCTTGATTAAATTTCCATGGCATGGCAAACATAAAACATGAAACTAACCAATGAATCCATGGCCTGGTAGATATCAATCAATCTTTAATTACCCAGTTTTTAGCAATTAACCCCTTTGGTCAAGCAAGTTAAGAGACAACAAATATGAAATTAATGAATTAAGACTACCATCAACCCCTTTGGCCAAGCAAGTTAATGGACAGAAACAACCAACTAATCTCGTAATTAGTATAAGTAATTAAATACCAAGAATAATAATCAATTAATCAAAAGATTAAAGTAATTCTAAAAATCATGAAAACCGAAAACAATGTCAAATTACAATAAAACAATTAAAACATCATTGTTCAAGAAAAAGAAAACAAAGTTAAAAGAAAGCACTCATAGACAAGCTTCCTTCTTCTTCCTTCGTAGACCTTCTTGTACAATCTTTCTTGATCTGAAGAATTCCTCCTTTAATTTGAGTGATTTGATATTTTGATCCGTGAATTCTCTCTTTTCCCTTGTGTTTTCCTTCTATTTATAGGCTTTAGAAGTGCCTAAAATCGTTCCTCTAGGGTTTCTAGCCGACTAAAAGTACAAAAATACTAAAACTATGCAAATTGCCAAAAAAACGCGCACGAAAATGGTGGCACCGCCTTGGCACCAATGCACAGCCGGCGCCGCCTGTCCTACCTAGGGCTGTTGTTGGTTGTGTTCTGTTTCTTTATCCATTCGCTGATTTTTTTTTTTTTTTAATTTCACGCCAACCCTTCCAGAGTGCAGCCAGCGCTACCTCTGAGCTCCCAACTGGCGCCGCCTCTGTTCTGTTTAGTTCCAATTTCACTGATTTTTTATCGTTTCGAAGTGCGTGCCAGTAGCACGTGGCTGGTGCCAGTTCCCCTGTCCTAGTTGGCGCCGCCTCTACTCTGTTTAGCGACGTTTTTGTCTTATTCTACCCCTAAAATCTGAAATAATGCACAAAATACATTTTCAAGGGTAAAATCTCAAATATGAAGGAATATGACCAATTATTAAACAAAATGTATCACATATTAGCCTCAAATAACTAGAAAATATATGACTAATTTAGGCCCCATCATATTCCCTCACACTTAGCTCTTTTCTTGTCCTCAAGCAAAGTATCAAAGACAAGTAGAAAAGTACAAGTGTTCAAAAAAATCACTCAATCAATTTCAAAACAATATCTCCAATTCTTTCTTTATTCAAGACAACAAAACATGTGCTCCTATAACTTTCATAACAAATGCAAGACTTGTGTAAGTGAAAAATGACTAGTAGAACTATCCCAACACCTAACATCATTCTCAAACCATTAGAAAGAAGTTAGTTTAAAAGAAATATGCATTCCATAAACTTACTTTTCACACACTCTCTTTACTAATCGGAGACATATCATGATTCTACTTAGGTCAAGTAGGATTTTTAAGCTTGTAATGTAAGGCTAAAGGGTTTGTAATGTAGCTTGACAAATGAAGGATATAGGAAAATCAAATATCAAAGAAGATGAGAGTTTGCAAGAAAAGGATAAACAAAATGTACCAATAGATTCCAAACTTTTCTTGCTCTCCTATCCCACAACCAATCAAAAACCTATAACCTTGTATAGCAATCATATCACAGCTCAAGCAAATCTTGCATTCTTTTCCTCAATAATTCTTAATTCATCATTCATATTGCAAAAGATCATAAAAAATTTCAGCAATTTTTATTTCAACTCTCTTCCTGTGCTCTTTCTTCTCTTTCTCTTTCAGCTTTTCTTTTTCTTTTTCTTTTTCTTTCCTTCTTTTCAAATGCTACTTTTGTTTGTTTCTCAATTTTTTTCTTTCAACATTTTCTAGCAGCTTTTTGCTTTTTTCCATCTTTCTTCCTCTTTTTTTTTTCTTTTCTCCTTTCACAACTCAACACATGATACATGACTGAAAGTAACAAGTCATGACATTTACACAAGTATTTTCCCTCACAATTCGTCTACTTGTACTTTCATCCATCAAGAGCAATCAAAGATTTGGAAGAATTATCAAACTCTCAAAAAGAAGTAATGGACAAAGTATGATAACGGGTTTTAAGAAAGAAATTAACAGTTGAGGCTCAAAATAGTCACTGGGGATAATATAAAATAGGTAGGCTTGAAAAGCTCAAACTATCCAAAGAAGGCCTATTACTGTCATCCATAAGTTAAATCATGAATGTCTTTCTTATTTTGCCTCGAGAGGTATTCAAGTAGGTTCTAAAATGCTCAATGAATTTTAGCATAAAAATAGGTTTAAGAACAATGCAAAGCATTTGATCAAGAACTACTTAGTCCAAGTGCGCGCAAAAAGTTATGCATAAGCCACAAATGATATAGAACATATACTCTATGATCTAGCACAAAGACATGCATTAAAAATCAATCTTGAAAGTGCACAAAATCAGAAATTTTTTTGAACATTTTGCTCAAAAGGTTCAAAGAAGAATTTCAAGAAGAATGAAGCATAGAAGAATTCTCATTCTAACCACTCCCCCACACTTAAACTGGATATTATCCTCAATGGCCAAATAAATAGAGCAAGGAAATATTGCCACAGGACCAAAAATAAAGGGAAAAAGATAAGAAAGAAAATACTTCCATTGCATTAGATATTCTCCTACACAAGAGTTGAGTTCCAGTAGGAAGGAGCATTGTCAAAGTACCTAAAAAGAAAAATACACAAAAGAAACACACCAAAGCATAAAAACTAGAAAAGAAAAATAAAAAAAAAGGAAAGAAAATAGTACTAAAAAGAAAAGTACAAGAAAAAATAATAAAAAAAATAAAGACACACAAAAGTAAAAGAAAACAAACTAAAAATCCTAAGAAAGCAAATAGAGACGCAACTCATTCTCCCACACTTAAGATGAAAAATATTTTCCTTATTTTAGAGAGGAAAAACAAAAAAAACTTAACAAAACCAAACAAAAAACAAAGATACAAACTATTTCTACTCATCATGCTTCCTCATCAAACCTTTGGAAAAGAGATTAAAGCTTCAAGTAGAAGATAGGCATAATGAATGTAGAAAGAATGGAGGATTTTGAAAAATGGAAGGTTCATGAAAATGATTTGTCTCAGCAAAGCAAAACACATAAACCTCATTCTCTAACGTTTTTTTAGACACATAAATATCTTTTTCAACATATGAGTGCACATGGTATCTAACGGATGTATCAACTTTGAAAGCACCAAGTAACCCTTCAAAAGAATTTTTGCAATTAAAATTCCCCTTTAAACTTAATATTTGAGTTCTTTAAAGATGGGATTGGGAAATCCTTACTTTTCAATGTTTCTACACATACCAAGTTACCTCCCTGAAATTGGGGTGAATGGTAGAATTTGTCAACATCTTCAAAGGGTTTCTTAGAATTAATGAGAAATCCAATTCTTGAGGCATATTAAACTCCATACATCACCATTGGGACCATTGTTCTCCAAGAAGTGAGAAGAATCTAAGAAATCATGTGACAAAGAAATATTAGAATTATGAGCACATAAAGTAGAATAAAAAACCTCTCTTGCCACATCATGCAATTGTCCCTCATAGTAGTTTCCTTTGATCGCCCAATCGTTGGGAAGCTTCTTCATACCACTGAACAGATGCATTTGTATTGGCAACAAAATAATTCACTAATGCTTCTAATGATGTCTCACTAAAAACATCAATGTGAGCTTGTAATTTTGCCAATCTCTTATCAATACACTAATGCATTTTTTTTTTTTTTGATAACTAAAACTATCTTAATTGAATGCATGACCACAAATTCATAAATTAATTATTAAACTAAGATTAAAAATTGTAAGTAAAGAAACAAATAATAAAATAAAATACATTTAGTCCGTCTAAAATATCGTGTTAGCAAAAGTCTAAACCTGAAAATAAGAAGAGTTAGTATTGACTCCAAATTATAGATGTAAAAATCAACAAATTAAAAATATCATTTTTACACATATTCCACATTAACATTAGGTTAGTAAAATTAAATAACTGGATATACAATAAATACAAAAATACAAAGACAAGGGAGTTATTATGAATATGTATATACCTATTTACATATTTACAACATCTAGCGAAATTAAAATACAATTATACAAACAACAAAATAGGGCACTTACTCACACAAGGAACGTATAAACATATTTACATATAGACATATGAATATATAAACATGGTTAAATCAATGAAATCCAAACTTTCATAATATTGTTCCTCGGCAACAGTGCCAAAAACTTTATATGTTTGGATTTGGGTATAAAAATCATATAAAAATAAGCACATTCCTAATTAAGTTTAAATTAAAACGTTAACTCCAAATTATACATACGAGCAAGTGTACTCATCATTAAGCATAGTATAGGGTTTAAAATGAGTGTCGATCCTTCAGGAACAAGTATGCATTAATCCCTTTTCTTTCATTGTTTAACCGACTCAATAAAGTGAAAAAAAATAAAAAATAAAATAAAATAAAATAAAGAATATATACATGGCAAGGATGGAGAATTATATAACTCAAACCATTATTTTGACAAACATGACCTTAAAATACCCAATCATTATCATAACTAATCATTCTCTTGGCATCATGCAGGATTAAGATAGATTCACTTCTTTTTCAATCCATGAAATTACTATCTTCTAGACAAATTAGCATTACATGGCCTGTCTCAACTAATTCACCAAAAATATGCATTAAACACAATATTTGATTAAATTTCCATGGCCTGGCAAACTTAAAATATGAAACTAACCAATAAATCCATGGCCTAGCAGACATCGATCAATCTTTAATTACTTAGTTCTTAGCAATTAACCCCTTTGGCCAAGCAAGTTAAGAGACAACAAATATGAAATTAATGAATTGAGACCACCATCAATCCCTTTGTCCAAGCAAGTTAATGGAAAGAAACAACCAACTAATCTCGTAATTATCATAAGTAATTAAATACCAAGAATAATAATCAATTAATCAAAAGATCAAAGTAACTCTAAAAATCATGAAAATCGAAAACAATGTCAAATTACAATAAAATAATTAATACATCATTTTTCAAGAAAAAGAAAACAAAGTTAAAAGAAAGCACTCATAGACAAACTTCCTTCTTCTTCCTTCGTAGCCCTTCTTGTACAATCCTCATTGATCTGAAGAATTCCTCCTTTAATTTGAGTGATTTGATGTTTTGATCCGTGAATTCTCTCTTTTCCCTCTATGTATAGGCTTTAGAAGTGCCTAAAATCGTTCCTCTAGGGTTTCTGGCCGACTAGATGTAGAAAAATACTAAAACTCTGCAAATTGCCAAAAAACGCACACGAAAATGGAGGCACCACCTCTGCACCAATGCACAGCCGGCGCCACTTGTCCTACCTAGGGCTGGTGCCGGTTGTGTTCTGTTTCTTTGTTTGTTCGTTGATTTTTCGTGATTTTCACGCCAACCCTTCTAGAGTGCAACCGGTGCCGCCTCTGAGCTCCTAACCGGTGCCACCTCTATTTTGTTTAGTTCTAATTTCATCAATTTTTCATCACTTCGAAGTGTGTGCCAGCAGCACGTGGCCAGCGCCGGTTCCCCTGTCTTGGCCGACGTTGCCTCTACTCTGTTTAGCGACGTTTTTGTCTTATTTTACCCCTAAAATCTGAAATAATGTACAAAATACCATTCTAAGGATAAAATCTCAAATATGAAGGAATATGACCAGTTGTTGAACAAAATGTATCACAAAATAGCCTCAAATAACTACAAAATTTATGACTAATTTAGGCCCCATCAATTGAACTTAGGTAATCAAAGATTTGTTGATTTTACCTAGAGTATAGGGTTATTGGCTAATTTCATATTCATTATCAGCTAGAGTGTAGGGATAATTGTTAAAGGATGAGTTTAATACATCTTTTGGTTATGTTGGTTTGATTGGAAAATCTGCTAATTTAATCATGAGATAGTGAGTCAATGACTTGAGAAACAATTGGATTCTATTATAATTCATTCATGATACCAAGATGATAATTAATTGTCATACTTATTAAGTAATTCAGTGTCATGTATTCAAGAATATTTGTCTAAATTACATATTTTTTCATTCTTGAGTTGTATATATATATATTCTTTTTAACATCTTATTACTTTATTGGGTTCGTTAAATAATGAATGAATGGTAACTAATGGTAGTTATTCCTTGAGGATTTATACTCGCTAATTCCCTATACTATGCTTGTGATGCATAAATTTTAGGTGTATAAAAATCATTAAATTTAAATCCATTCCTTAGTTAAATTTTAATTAAAACATTAATCTCAAAATACACATACATGAAAATATACTCATCGCAAGCATAGAATGGGAATTAACGAGTATCTATCCTTAAAGGAACAAGTACACACTAATCACTGTTCATTCATTGTTTAACCGATCAAATAAATTGGTAAAGAAATAAAAATAAAAATAAAAATAATATATATATATATATATATATATATATATATATATATAACTCATGCAGAGAAAAATATGTACTTAAATAATTATTCTAAAAAATATGACATGAATCATTGAACACTTATCACAATCAACTATTCTCTTAGCATCATGAAAGAATATAAAGTAAAATTCAATCGTTTCCCAAGTCATGAATCCACTTATATATACTCCACTTCTTTTACAATCCATGGAATCACTATCTCTTGATTAAATTACCAGATTTCCCAATCGCACTAAAACAACCAAAAGATGCATTAAACTTGATTCCTCAATATAATATGAAATTAATCAATAACTCTATACTCTATGTGAAATTAATCAATCTTTGATTACTTTGATTCTTTAATCCTAACTTCGTTTCCCAAGTCCACTAAGATCTAATAAATATGAAATCAATGTAATGAACTTCTAACATTATTTCCCAAGTCAATTAGAAAAAAATCGCATCAATAACCAATGATAACAAGTAATCAAACACCAAGGGTGATAGAAAACTGATCAAATAGCTAAATTAACACAAAGCCATAAATTCCAAAATAATGTCAAATTATAATAAAAGCATTGAATGCATCATTGTATAAGAACAGGAAAACAAAGGTAAAAGAAAGCACTCATAGACAAGCCTCCTTCTTTTCCTTTGAGGACTTTCTTGAACAACCCTCATTGAATGGTGAATCTCTCCATCTTTGAGTGATTTGCAACTTTAACTCTTGGATTCACTACTTTCTCTTGTGTATTTCTTGTTTAAATAAACTTCTTTGATGCCAAAACTCATTGCTTAAGGAGTCTTGGCCAAGTAGGATTCGGAACCAAAATCCTTTGGAAGATACCAAGTTCGTGCACAGGATTTGTGTGTCCAGAGCAGACCAAGCGCCGGGTCTAGTCGACCCACCTATCACCAGGTGTGTTCTGTTTTTTCCTTGGAAGCTGCTTTGTTTTCTCTGTTTTTCTAGATTTGACTTGGCGCCTGGTGCCTTAGCTGGACCTAGCACCAGGTACAATCTAGAATCTTTTACTTTTTGTTCGAAATCAACTCAAATCTGCACAAATTTGTTAAAAATACTTTCCACAAAAAAAATGTCAAATAGGAAGGAATATGCGTAGTTATTACATCAAAAGTATCTCAATTTAATCTTAAATAACTAGAAAAATAGTAATGATTTTAGCCCCTATCAACTTGTGATAAGTATACTTGCTCATATGTGTAATTTGGAGATTAATGTTTCAATTAAAACTTGGCTAGGGATGGATTTAATTTGTATAATTGTTCTACACCTAAAATCTACTCATCAATTATATCCTTGAATATGAAGAAAGAATAAAAGGCTAAGATGTGATAAAATTGCATAGCTAAGATTAAAACATAATAGAGGTCTAGGATTAAGCTTTCACTAAATGAGTTAGGGTTTTCTTTCTCCAAAGTGGGGGCAAGAAAGAGGGCAAAAATGGAATTTTTGTAAGCTTTTAATACATTAGAGTTTAACTAATATAGATTAACTTAATTAAAATAGTCTTGGTAAAAAAAAAAAAAAAGTCCAATGTCAAAAATCAAAATTAATTAAAAATAGTCATAGGTCAACAGTCTAAGGTCATAATAATTCAAGAGTCAAAATTAATTTAAAATAGTCATGAATCAAAAAGTCAATTAAAATAAGGCTTACATTGATTTTTATAAAAATTTTTCCCTAATTACTCATCATTTGTAAAGAGGATATTTATGCATTCCTATATAGAATATAAAATTAAAATTTCACTCAAAAAATATTGAAAAAGTATTTTATTAAATATCATTTTGCACCCCAAAATATAAAATTAAGTTTTCCTTCCTTAACAAAAATTATACAATTGAAATACAAATAATTAATTCTCAAAATTCACCTTTGCAAATTAAATAGTCGCTCTAGTAATAAAGGCATGTAAATGCATTTTCCCCCAACAATTATATTCACACAAATGTTCATGAATGTAAATTCAGTAATTCATATGGATTTGGATAGGGTGTTACAATAGCTATTCATCTTTAGCTTGAAAGTTGAAACTCTGTCTCATATATTGTAAAATTTTAGTAGCTATAGCTTGACACTATGAGGGCCAAAGATGAATCCCAACTTAGGGACGATGCCTTAGAAGGGGAATTTTTTAGCTAAGAAGATTATTGTGTTAACTAGCATTTTCTAATGTTTTTCTCAAACTCAGGCTGTAATTTTTCTGATTAGTAAGATAATGAAAAATTTTCCCCCAAAAAAGGAAAAAAAAAAATAATTAAAGGATTAGCAGGACTGTAAACTTAACTTGGTTTTAATTACACTATTACCCATAGAAATTCTCCAATATCTAAAATCTAATGCATTATATACAATCTCAGAACACTCGCTGTTATCAACCAAGAAATTTTCTTTCTTACATGAAAAATAAGTGAGAGAAAAAGAATAAACAACAAAATTGAACCTAAAAAATGAAAAAGTTTGAAGTTTAGATAAATTTTCTAAAGAAGTTTGAAGCTTTTACTCGGTGCCAACTCCTATTCAATGTCAAAGGGTTACTCCCATCACCTTATTACTGGAGTTTGTATGCTACCTTTGAAAGTGTTAAAGGGGGGGGGGGGGGGGGAATTTCTCAATGGAAAACTAAAAAGAGATATTTTATAGTAACAAGGTGTCATTGTAGGTGGTGGCGTAGTCATGTTGTAAAGAAAAGAAGTGACGATAGTAGCTGGAGAAGAGAAGAAGAGAGAGAATGGGCAGTTATATTGAAGGGACGACTGCGGTACTCTTAGCTCCAGAGGTGCCGAACGAGAGGGGGAAGGGGAAAGAGGGAGAAATTTATCTAAATGTAAAGGGAGGATCTTCATTCCCTCAAATTTTCCCACCTAATTGATTTTTCCTTCCCAATTCTTAATTAAGCGCAAAGCTTATTCTCTTAATTACTTTCTTGATCAATTGGATTTTCTTCTAACTAAATATGAATTAACAATTTTGAGGTATATATTTTTTTGGCTAGATATATTTAATATTTATTTAATTGTAGGTATATATATATTTATATAAATATAGTATATTATATTTAATTATCGTAATTAAACACAAAAAAATCAAACATATACATCATTAAATAAGTATATATCTAATATGATAGGTAGAAGCCAAAAATAAAAAAAATAAAAAAATCTAATATGATAGTCTTCATATGTTGTATATATTGGTATACATATAAACATATAATTATTTATCAATATACATTCATATATATAAAGTATACATATATGCATAGTTGACCACCTTGTACGTTATACAAGAAGTATATATTCTAAATGATATATTAATGATCTAACAATTAGATCTATTAAACACAATTAAAAGCACAACCAAATATGAAGCCAATCAAATGCAGTTTGATTGTTTATCCAAGGAATTTTACGCTATTCTTATTCTTATAACTATAAGAACTAGCAACCTAATTAATATTTATAATTCTAGCTTGCAAATTCAAAATCAAGCTGGTAGAATTAATAAATAAGTTGGATAAATTATGTATACCAATTTGTGTGGACAATGGAGATAAGTTACATGGTTTTGGAAGAATAGATTTGTTATTAAGTATAATTATAGCATCTAACTTGCAAAACCTAATGTCTATATGGATATACATCCAACAAATTAACGATCCAATGTCAAATATATTATAGTTTTAGGGAGTAACCAAATAGAATTTTGAGGAAAGAAGACAAAATTAATGTATTAATTGAAGTGTTTTATACAAAAAGTGACGTAAAAAATATTATAGCATTTATGATAGCACAAAACCATCGTAAATAATTTTGAAAATGTGTAGTAAATATAGGCTTTCTTACAGCAGCAAGAAAGCGGTCGTATAAAATGACTCCAGGGCCGTATATATTAACCTTTTACTACAAATACTTACAAATCCATCATAAAATCACAGTCATTTATGCGTAAATTTTAGGTGTAGAAAAATCATACAATTTAATTCCATCCCTAAATAAGTTTTAACTAAAACATCAATCCCCAAATTGTACATATGAGCAAGTATACTCATCACAAGCATAGTATAGGAATTAACAAGTATCGATCATCAATGAACAACTATCATTAGTTGGCCTTCATTTATTGTTTAACCAACCCAATAAAGTGATAAGCGAATAAAGAAAAATATACACAACTCAAGGATGAAAGAATATACAATTTAGACAAATATTCTTGAAGACATGATCATGAATTCTTAGTAAGTATCACAATCAATTATTATCTGGGCATTATGAATGAATTAAAATATGCCCTATTCGTTGTAATCTATGGAATCACTATCTTCTAGTTAAATTAGTGAACATATTCTGTCTCAACTAATTTACCCAAAAGATGCATTAAAATAATCCTCACATAAATCTCAATATTCTAGGTGATTTAAAATATGAAATTAGCTAATGAATCTATATTATAGCAATCATAAACTAATATTTGATTACTCAAGTTTTTGACAATTAACCATTTTTTCAAGCAAGTTCAGAAATAACAAATATAAAATTAATTAAATTGAAACTACTATCAACCTCTTTTTAAACAAGTTAATAAGAAGAATCAATTAACCAATTCTTTAATTGAAATAAGTAATCAAATAACAAGAATAATAATTAATTGATCAAAAGACTAAATCAACTCAAAAATCATAAATCCCAAAATAATATCAAATTACAATGAAAACATTAATCACATAATTATCCTAGAAAAAGAAAACAAAAGTAAAAGAAAGAACTCATAGACAAGCCTTCCTTCTTCTCCCTTGAAGACCTTCTTGAACAATACCCTTTGATTGATGAATCTCATTTTTAATGATTGATTGACAACTTTGATCTTCGGATTCATATGTTTCTCTCGAGTTTTCCTTGCTTAAATAAGCTCTCAACATGCCAAAATTCATTCCCTAAGAGTTCTAGGCTGAGTACAAGTTAGAAAATACCAAAACTCTTAGGAAATTTTCAAATCCGCGCATAGCAGGAAAAAATTTGCCGCCTTGGGCTGGCACTGGTTATGCTAGCTAGCCGTGCTCTGGTCAGCCTGGTTGTGCTCTATTTTTTGCCTAGTTTTCTCCTATTCCAGCCTAGGACTGACACTGGTCGTGCACTGCAACGACGATGATTTTTTGTTGTTTTTCCCTTCGTTCTGCAACAAAATACCTTCCCAAAGGTAAGATATCAAATACGAAGGAATATGACTCATTATTACACCAAATGTATCATAAAATAACCTCAAATAACTAGAAAATTATTGATGAATTTAGCCCGTATCACATTCCCTCACACTTGAATCTTTGCTTGTCCTCAAGTAAAATATTTTAGACACGGAAAAAAAGACAAATTTTAAAAAATTTTGGCTATAAGAAAGCTATAATTCTCTTTCAAACTTTAGGCATAACCTTGTCATTCTTTCAATCCTTTGAAAATATTTGCAAATTGAAGTCTAGATAAGACATACCAAGGCCCTTGAAGTCAAGTTAAACAAGTTTATACTTTAGTCTAAGAAAAATTATTTCACCCCTCAAGCAACAAACATAGATAATATGAATTATACAAATCAAGCTAATTAGCCAATTCAAGCATTATAAACTCAAAAATTACACAACTCAAGTAATAATTTAAGGAAAACACTCCACTTTTTTTTTTTTTTTTTTAAGACTTAGGGAATTAATAGTCTCAAGTAAATGGATTTCCCTTCATACACTATATTAGCCCCCTTATAGTCATTATACAAGTTTTCATCATTTTTTCAACATTCGCTTTCTTTACTTTTTCTTGCCTTTTTGCCTTCGGGATAGCCTCAAGAGAGTGCACTAAATAATAATTGCTACTTCTCTCCATATTAACCCATTTTTTAGCAAAAGTTCTTCAAGAAAATTCAAGAATAAGAGCATCTTTTTCAACTCAATTTTTTTCCAACTCACATAACAATAAATATTTCCCCTTAATATTTTTCTAACTTTCTCACATTCCCTATTCATTACTCAATGTCAAGTAAATTTCAAATTTTATAATACAAGAATTAGCCAACAACTTTTCCTACATTCATCACATTATCCACCTTCAAACTAGATGAGTAACATAACCTTTAAACACTAATGTATAAACAAGATTAACTCAAATTCTCAAGACTTAACATATCCAAGCCAATAACCTAATTCACTATTAATAAAAATCCAACCAATTGAATGACAAAAATCATATCCCAAGTAAGAAAGATAATCATAATCTCATTATTTATCAGAAATTTTAGTCAATGTAGCCCAAAACCAGAATATATAGAATATATATATTTTCAATGCTAAATTCTCCCTCATACTTCAACTAGACATTGTTCTCAATAGCAAAAAATAGAACGAATTAAGCAAAGGCAATGGATTAAAAGTATATAGAGGAGAAGAAGATAAGAAAAGAAAATAATTCCATAATAGTGTAGCCTCAAAATGGGTTAATCCATCACAAAAAGAATTGGTGAATGTACCTGAAATCATCGGCTTAACAAAGTCATCCATGATCCTCCTATTATTTCCACCATTATTACCATTGTTGTTTTGGTTTACTTCCATCTCTTCTGTTGAACTTGCTTTCTTATCCCTTTGCCTGAGTGCCTTTCGAATCCTTGCCAAAGTTCTTTCATTCTCAGAATCAAAATCCATAGGTACTCCTTGGAATCGTTGGGTTATACACTAAGCGCTAAGACTACAAGAAAAGTAAGATGATGGGATTAAAGAATTTACAAATAGTCAATTAAACATAATTAACGTACAAATTTTAATAGAAACTAAGTTAGTTAATTAAAGTACATTTATACACACAAGATATAATACTTATGTACAAGAAGAATATATATACATATTTACATATAGATATATATATAACATATAAGTATAGTTAAATTAATAAAATCTAAGCTCTCATGATATTTTTCCCCGACAGCAGTGTCAAAAACTTAATGTTTAAATTTCGGATATAGGAAAGTCATACAATTTAAATTCATCCCTAGCCAAGTTTTAATTAAAATGTCAATCCCCAAACTACACATATGAGAAAGTATACTCATCGCAAGCATATTATAGGAATTAATGAGTATCGATCCTCAAGGAACAACTACCATTAGTTGCCCTTCATTCATTGTTTAACCAACAAAATAAAGTGATAAGCAAATAAAGAAAAATATACACAACTCAAGGATGAAAGAATATGCAATTTAGATAAATATTCTTGAAGACATGATCATGAATTACTTAGCAAGTATCACAATCAATTATTATCTTGACATCATGAATGAATTAAAATAGACCCACTTCGTTTCCAATCCATGGAGTCACTATCTTTTAGTTAAATTAGTGAACATATTCTGTCTCAACCAATTTACCCAAAAGATACATTAAAATAATCCTCACATAAATCCCTATATTGTAGGTGATTTAAAGTATGAAATTAGCTATTAAATCTATATCCTAGCAATCATCAACTAATCTTTGATTACTGGAGTTCTTAACAATTAACCCTTTTTTAAACCAAGTTAAGAGATAACAAATATGAAATTAATTAAATTGAAATCACTATAAACCTCTTTTTCAAGCAAGTTAACAAGAAGAATCAATCAACCAATTCCTTAATTGAAACAAGTAATCAAATACCAAGAATAATAATTAATTAATCAAAAGACTAAATCAACTCAAAAATCGTGAATCCCAAAATAATGTCAAATAACAATAAAACCATTAATCACATCATTATTCCAGGAAAAAAATAAAGATAAAAGAAAGAACTCATAAACAAGCTCTCATTCTTCTCTCTTGAAGACCTTCTTGAACAATGCCCCTTGATTGATGAATCTTCTGTATACTATGATATGTATTACGTCCAATATATCTTATGCTCTTAATTTGACAAGCAGATACCAATTAGACCCTGGAGAAGGTCATTGGGTGGCTATCAAGAATATCCTTAAGTACTTGAGAAGAACTAAGGATGTATTCTTGGTATGTGGAGATAGTGACTTGCAGGTTAGAAGGTATACTGATGCCAGTTTCCAATCTAATAAGGATGATTACAAATCCCAATCAGGATACATGTTTACTTTTGTAAGTGGGGCAGTTATTTGGAAAAGTTCCAAACAAGATACAACTGTCGACTCAACCACTAAAGCTGAGTACATAGCAGCTTCCAAAGCAGCTACAGAGGTGATCTAGATCAAGAAGTTCATTATAAAAGTAAACATGTATCTTGATTGGGATTTGTAATTATCCTTATCAGATTGGAAATTGGCATCAGTATACCCTCTAACCTGCAAGTCACTATCTCCACATACCAAGAATACATCCTTAGTTCTTCTCAAGTACTTAAGAATATTCTTAATAGCCACCCAATGACCTTCTTTAGGGTTTGATTGGTATCTGCTTGTTAAATTTAAAGCATAAGATACATCGGGCCTAATACATATCATAATATACATGATAGAATCAATTGCCGAAGCATAAGGTATCTAATTCATGTGATCCCTTTCATTTTGTGCCTTAGGACATGTAATTTTTGAAAGGCTTACCCCATGGGTCATAAAGAAGAATCCTTTCATGGATTGATCCATACTAAACCTCTTTAGCACTGTCTATGTATATAGATTGTGAAAGACCAAGCAACCTTTTTGATCTATCTCTATAGATCTATATTCCTAAAATATAAGTTGCATCTCTCAGGTCTTTCATGGAGAACTTCTTGGAAAACTAAATCTTGACTGGTTGTAGAATAGAAACATCATTTCCTATTAGTAATATGTCATCTGCATATAATAATATGAAAACAATTGCACTCCCACTAACTTTCTTATATTCATAAAGTTCATCCATGTTCTGTTTGAAACCGAATTCTTTAATCGTTTAATCAAAACTGATGTTCCAACTCCTAGAAGCTTATTTTAGTCCATAAATGGACCTTTACAACTTCTACAATTTAGTGTGTTCTTGGATGTGAAACTCTTAGGTTGTATCATGTACATTTCCTTAGTCAAATTTCCATTAAGGAAAGCTGTTTTCATATCTATTTGCCAAATCTCATAATCATAATGAGCGACAAGTGCTAGGAGTATCCTAATGGATTTCAACATTGCTATTGGCGAAAAAGTTTCATCATAGCCAATACCTTGTTTTCGACAGTAACCTTTTGCACCTAGTCGTGCCTTATAGGTAATAACTTTACTATCTATGTTGGTTTTTTTCTTGAAAACCCATTTACACCCTATGGGTGTTATCCCTCCAGGTGGATTAACCAAAGTCCACAATTTGTTATCATACATAGAATCCAGTTTTAACTTTATGGCTTTAAGTCATTTGTCAGATTCTGAACTATTTAGAACATCTTCATAAGTGGTAGGCTCATTTTCTTCTATGAGTGATATATCATTGTAGTCAGTGATAAGAAATCTATATCTCTCATGTACTACACATATCCTACTTGACCTATGAGGTTCTGGTGTATTAGATGGTTTATCTATTTTATCAATAGATTCGGGATTAATTGTCGACCGTGGTACTTAGAATTGTTGATCCAATACCCTTGTATTGTGATAACAATAGAGCCATTGCACAAGCAAAGGAACCACGGTCTCATCAGCAATCTAAACATATACTTAGGCAATATTACTTCATTAGAGAAATCATTGATAGAAAATATGTAAAGATAGAAAGAGTTCCTATTGATCAGAAAATAGTTGATCCACTTACAAGGGCATTATCCCAAAAGAAGCATGATGGTCATGTTCAATCATTTGGTATTAGATACATGAATGATTGGGTCTAGTGCAAGTAGGAGATTGTTATGATTATGCCCTAGAAGCAGTCATATATACAATGTATTTTGCACATTAAATCAATAGAAAGCATTCCTTATCTTTTAGCTTTTTGTTTCTTATGTTTATGTGTAACTTATTAGATAAAGTCCCAAGTACAAAACTGTGTTAAGAAAATCATGATAGAGATCGTGATGTGAGGTTCCTACTGTTAGAGATATACCTAGAGTCAATTTGTACTTATACTATTGTCGTTATGTATTATGTAATAATACGAGGCATTTCTTTTCATGAATAGTATATTTAGTTTTGTGGTCATCAAGTACGTAACTTGATAGTAAAACCCTACAATCAATACAATGACTATTCTTAAACAATCCCTGATCGATTATTATTAGTGGAACAATAATAAATTAAGATTAGTATGTTTGTGACTTGACGGCTATGTTTTACTGGTCATGGATATATGTGATATCAAGTTAAAATAGAGATAAATGTTAGAGAACAAGGTATTGGACATAATCCCTCTGTGAGAGTACTCTATGGAACATGTCATAAGTAATTTCTAGCCATAATGATATTAAAAGTCCTTTGACCTGAATTCATCATAGTTTTCTACCTGATAAATTCTATATTTTGATGTTGTCTAAAGTTGTCTTTAACCAGATAATAAATTAGACTACTATTGGATATAGAATAAACCAAGGAGAGGAATATGATTGATAGTGAAGGAATTTGTCCCTCTCAATTATGGGAGAGATATCCATGGGCTTCTTGATAAGTTAGACTGTTAAAATGTATGGACGTACTTAAATATATCAATTTGAGATATTGATATCATTTGTTTGAACGGTCTACTATGAGATTAAGAAATAATTGATTAAGCTTAATAAAGATGACATGCTTCGTGCCTTGTGCTTAATCTGGATATTGTGTGATAAAATGACTAAATATAAAGTTATGGTTTGGTTCAAAGAGATCACTGATCTTCATTTAACCTGGATAGTTATAATGTTTTGCTAGAAATCGCTTATAACTTGTGGGTCATTTAAATGTGATTTAGGCACACTGCTAGTGTTAAATGAACCTATAAGGTCATATAACAAGCGAACTCGTTAGGTTATTTTTTTGGTAACCAAGTTCGATGAATCCAAAAATATGTCTAAGTTAATTGAACCTAGAAAATTGAACAAAAATAATGAATCTAGAAATATGTCCATATTTGATGTATATGGATGATATCTAGATTGAAAGAATCTAATTCGGTAAATTAATTAGTTAAATTACCGAAATAATGGTAGAATCTTATCATATCAGTTTTAATTTAATTTAAATTTAAATTAAATATATGATAAGATATTGTCAGAGTTGGATTCCAAGAAGTTCAGGTGATTTTAAAAGAAAACCCTAGCCATCTTCTCAAAAGTGCTCTCTATTAAGAAAAAACAGTGTCTCAATTCACCAGAAAAATTTAAGCTCTCAAACCTTAGGCGCTAACACTCCCAGGGTAACGAGTTGGTTCACCATGTATATCCGATAGAAGGCGTTTGC
Source organism: Voacanga thouarsii (assembly GCA_026120185.1). Lineage (NCBI taxonomy): Eukaryota > Viridiplantae > Streptophyta > Magnoliopsida > Gentianales > Apocynaceae > Voacanga > Voacanga thouarsii. The sequence continues at coordinate 3,011,402 of JANUWF010001918.1, forward strand.
ACATTGCAGTGTCTGGTGATCGCTTGAGTTACACGTACGATAGAAAACTAGAATCCAAATATCTTGATTACGCCGAACCGAGGTTATTCTGTAATCCCTATATCGTCTTAATCGTTTAGCTTGGGTCCTTAGAAGGGATTCGTGGATGTTTTTCGCATTTAGGAGTCCACGAATCCTAACACATACTACACTGAACTATGTTTATGCTTCAATTATCCATAGTCATAGTATTAATGAGATATGACATCACTTATACTCTAAGACTAACATGTGTTATACTTCTTGATTTGATTAAGCGGTGGTTCTCACATCCGTAAGTATTGTGTTACTGAAAGTTAACACATAAATACTTATTATTTGAGCAAGTATTTAGTGCCAGTGATAGAATCTCATTATAGCAAATGTGTAAGTATCTTTAGACTTGAAAACACCAAGGTACTTTATTTGTTAAGCGGTATACTTTGATTCTAATCTCTGGAGTCTTTATAAGACCATTTATGGGATGAACATTGGGTATAATGTGAAGTAAACGAAAATAGTTGAGAGGGTCAATAAAGGATTCACTACTCCTAATACTAGGAACGAATATTTTAAGACCACTTGTAGGAATCATTATTCAAGAAGTCCTTTGCCAATGCGACTATGTGTTGGAAATATTTTAAATTGATATCCATGTTGAGTAATGGATTTCAGGAAGAAGTAGTAAAATATTCATGCTAGAATTAATTAACATTTTGGAGTGAGTTGTCACTAATTCCATACTCTAAACTGAATGAGATACTGTATGGAGAAAAGAGTTTATTGCACTGATATTTCGCTACTGAAAGGTTCATGTCAAGCCACTTAACTTTCTAGATTTTTGAATGGTCATGATATATTACAAGATACCGGTCATGATTTGCTATATATGGATTTATTAATTAGAGAATTAATAAATTTAATCCTAATTATAGTTAATATATTAATTCTAATTATTAAAAGAATTATTAATTTTATTCTGATAAAATTAATTCATATTGGCTACCAGTTGACTAGAAAACCTAATGGGTCACACACAATAAAAGAATTAGTGTTAGGATTTACGCCCTCTTAGACTAGGTTTCTAATGTAATTTTTTATTTGCATTAATAAAAGTTTTATTCTGAGAAATTATTTGTGAATACTTCTTTACTTTTGTGTACAATATCATTGGAAAAACTCTATTGTGTTTAAGTAAATAATTCATGTGAATGGAGGTCTTTCACAGTAAGGTATGGGCCATGGTTTACTTAATACATAAACTATTGTTCTTAACCGAATGATGAGATTGAGAATTTCATCATGGTAAAATTATTATGTTATGAATTCTAATTATAGAATGGCTTACTTTTAGCCATTGAGTAGCCTTCTCATATCATAATACAATCGTATTTTGAATACGTAGAACTGGACCTGTAGTTGTGGTTTCGAAAAATATTATATAATAGAAACCTAGACTACTATTATTACAGCATACACTTATACTTTACAGCTTGAGTGTGAGTTGGTGGTCTGACGAAACTGGAAGTGTATGCTTTGATATACTGTAGTTGAGGTTCTTTAGTATGACCAATATACTTGTATGTTGGGTATATATAACTAGTTAGTTTAGACAAACTTGTACAAGATAGTTTCAACACTGTATCACCTATTGTGTTTGTCCAAATGATTTAATTATCTAGGGCCTTGAGACACAAGACTTAGATATTTGCTTAGGGTAGCTCCTTTGGAAAGCAAAAATATTCCAAGAAGTTGTAGATCATTGTACTAGAAGTCTAATGATGGTAGATGTCTTTTAGAGGGGTGTTAGTATAGTTCTTCCTTTTTAAATGCACGGTATTGTATAGAGGGGTATTTTAGTCATTTCACCAATAGGTCGAAGATATAGCTAATGCAGCATTGACCTTGAGGTCAATATTTCCTTATGGTGATATTAGGAAATATTTAAAATGAAAAATACAACTATTTATATAGCAGGGGTATCTTGGTCATTTTAGTAGCTAAGGCGAAGTGTCTTTTTGGTCTTCGGAATAGCTCGTAAGTCATAATTAATTTTGGGTTGAGGAAATGGTCTTAGTTAAAAAGGATTTTATTTTATTAAGGAAGTCTAATTTATTTTTAGACTGGAATAAAATAAAAGAATGAGAGAAATTAAATTAAATTTATTATCTAGTTTAATTGGTTAATTCATTATTTTGGAGCCTGAGCCCAGATTGAATAATTAAAAAATTAACTTGGGCCTAAACTAGATAAAAAGACTAAAATAATTATTTTAGTTCATTTGGGCTCATTAATTATTTATTGGGTTATTTTTATAGGCCCAGGAAATAAATAATTAATTGTTATTATTTTGGACTCATTAGGTCTAGAAAATAATAAATAATTAATGGCTCAATAGCCTGAACCAAAAGAATTTTTTTATTCATGGAACAAAAGAGTTTAGGCTAAGCCAAACCTCTTCTATTGATAGCTTCCGGGTGTTTTAAAATATCAAAACCCTAGTGTTTTGGTAATCATATGTGAGTCGTGTGTATTGTGAACACACTCGTCTATGAAAAAAAAAACAGAAGCCTTGTTCTTCTTTTATCTCTCTCGTTCATTCTTTTTCAATCTTCTTGATTTTAATAATTAGTATCAAATGATCAAGAAGCTTTGACCTTCCTTGCCTGAGTTGTGTCACCAACGCATATTGGGTGGTGGAAAATTCTGAGTTCTTAAAGGGCTTTAGCGTTCACGCCACGGGAGAACTAGGAGAATCGCAGGAGTTGAACCGGAGGCATCAACAAGTCGTGGAGTGGTGACCCCTGTGGTTTAGTCGAGACCTTCACAACCAAAGAAACCGTTGAAGCTCGAAGGTAATAAATTTCTAAAAAAGCTTCCGCTATCTGTTTTGTGCTTCTGTTTTGGTCTCTCTCTTCTATGCATGCATGGCCTCTATGTGGTTTTCATAGCTTCAATTAGTATTAGAGCGTGAAGCTTTGAAATTCTTAGGAAGCATGCATGTAGTTAATAAAATAGGCCAGATAAATGTGTGATTTAATGCCTGTGAACGTTCACTGTTATGGTATGGGATAGATGCTCTATACACCTCACGATTGAGGTTTAGGAAGCTTTTGTAAATTTAATGTTTTTGCTTAGCAATCGTGTAAACCCAATTTTAAAAGGTATAAGAGGATGTAGTTTTTGTTTCTAATGAAAATCTGTAACAAGAAATCCGTTTGTTGTGATCACTAAGAGGATTGCAGAAGCTTTCTGGGAAAAAAATTGTCGAAAATTAAAGAAGAAAGGAGGAGCCGCAGCCAAGCTGCTAGCTTGAGCCAAGCCAAGCCAAACTGACCCGCAGCAGCTCTGTGTGAAGGGAGCCAAGGGGCAGCTCAGTCGAGCCGCAGCTCATGGGCTGCAACAAGCACCGAGCTGACCCTCGGCTCGGTGGAATTCCTTTGCATCCTAGGTAGGATGCAATGCATCCTCCCCAGGATGCGGACATAATAGTGACCGTGTCTAGGCAGGGGTAGCCTATGGCTTGCGAGCACCCTCCCACGAGTTATAGTCCATGGGTCTACCCATAGGCCATGATATAGTGTGGTGGGTGCACAAGACCAGGAGAATATATATATATATATATATATATATATATATATTATATCTTATACCAGGCGAAATTATTATTTTTACAATAGTTAATATTCTTTGAATATTTTGCTTAAAAAATAATAGTAAAGAATTTTTAGGATTAAACAAGACTATTAATTAATTTAATTAATGTGTTTAATTCTATTGATTGTGCACTTAGGTATAAAACTAGAAAAGCATGAAAGTTAAAATGGAAAACCATTTTAATTCATTTTTGCAAAGGAAAATTATTTTTATCGAATAAAAGCCTGAAATCAAAATCTCAAAAAAGTTTAAATGAAAAATTTTGAAATTATTAAGGTTTTAACTTGAATGAATTTAATCCATGGAAAAATTTCTCAAAGAGTATAAACCTTGACATAGAAATTTTTATGTGTTTAGATATTTTGTTTTAAGTTAAAAAAGAACTTAATTGAAATTTTTGAAATGATATTTTTTCAAGAAAGCCCTTATTTATAAACTAATTAGAAGAGAGATTCCAACAGTCCCATGGCTTTCATCACGTCACCTTGGGAGTGAACCCATATAGGATGGAGATACCATAAAGATCTAAAACTAATGGAAGGATATAGTTAATAATTCGGAACACGTACTATGATCGGCCAACCTACATTGGAAGTTATAGTGTGAGGCATGTCTTTAGGAAATGAGAAGAAATAACCATTCTCTCGATGGAGTTATCTTCTAGATTAATTTGTGGTGGTTAACACACTTAGCTTAGAGACTGTTAATCTTCTCAAGAAGCTATGTCAGTTTTCCTAAGAGGTAAATTAATAATGTTAAAAATAATAGTGATGGGGTTAATTATTATTAGTTTAATATGAGGATAAAGTGCACAAAATTATTTTTGTTTTCACAAATCTGAGAATTTCTTTTATTTTTCAATTTTTTCAAGAAATGGTTGGTGGGGGTTCTTTCAGTAGTCCCTTAGCCGTTATTTTCTGTGACAATATGCTAATGGGTCCTAACTATGTGGACTGAAAAAGAAACTTGGATATAATACTCACAGTCGAGGAGTATAAGTATGTCCTTTACAAAACCTGCCTTATGATCGAGGAAGGTTCTACCGATGAGGAGCAAGTGGCTGAGAAGGCATGAAAAATGGCTGATGAGATGGCATGATGCTATATGTCAGTCTTCATGTCAAATGTGCTCTAATCTAAACACAAGTACATGGTAACTGCATACAATATTAGTATATCACTAGCCACGATGTTCATAGATAAGAGCCAGCCCACAAGGTAGAAGGCTCTTCGAACAATCATAAAAACCAAGATGGTTGAGGGAGAATCAGTCAGAGAGCATTTGCTCAAAATGATTGTTGCTTTTGATGACATGATTCTTAAATCTCTACCGAGTTCTTTTACTTAGTTAAAGTTGAGCTACAACATGAAAAAGTTAAATATGAATTTAATTGAGATTATGAAAGAGCTCTAGGTGGCGGAGAAGGTTATGAAGCTACAAGCAAGGGCTATGATAGCTTCTTCTTCAAGAACTGGGCCCAACCTAAAAAGTTTAAGAAGAAGAAGAGTAATGCAGTGCACCAGCCTAAGTCCTAGCCCAAAGATAAACTCAAGGGTAAATACTTCAAATGTGGGAAGAAGGGACATTGGAAAAATAAGTGTTCAGATCTTCAGGCAAAAAAAAAAAAAAAAAAAAAATCTACAGATAATGTTTTCTACCTAGAGTCTATATCAATGGTTGGACAACTTCCACTTGGATTGTTGATTCAGAAGCCATTGATCATATCTGTAACTCCTTGTGAGGGTTTAAAAAGATTAGAAGACTCCAGAACAGCGAACATAGACTATGTATGGAAAATAGAGCACAAGTTTTAGCCCTTGCAGTGGGAGAACTGGAACTTACTTTTGATTGTAATAGAATAGTTACATTGAAGGATGTTTTATTTGTTCTTAGTTTTAGACATAATTTAGTTTCAACTGCAAAACTAATAAATCAAGGATATTCAATTTTTTTCCATTCTGATATAACTATTAGTAGAAATGGAGAAATTTTATGTACTGGGCACATGTATGAAAATTAATTCTTCATTAATTCGAATAACAATCAATTAAACAACGCTCAATCTGAATTTTTAAATAAGAAAAGAAAGACCAATACCAATGACTCATATCTTTGACATTTAAGGTTGGGTCATATTAACTCAATCAGGATTTAGTGGTTAATCCAAGATAGCTTTTGGGCTCATTGAGATTGAAAATTGGCCTCAGTGTAAATCCTACCTGATAAACGGGTGAATAAGGTTTATGGCAAACAAATGCAATTTAAAAAATCTGTGATATCTTTTTCGCAATGGCCGAACAAAGTGTGAGTTTAAGGAAAAATGGAGACTTGAATGTGCTGCCATGGAACTTTCAAAACTCTACTAAATGTTGGAAAGAAGATTTATAGTTAAGATAGGTAGATGAAGCAACAATAATAATTTTACCCAATTGTATAAAAGTCTTTGATCAAATCAATGAATGTAAGGAAGAGTGAAAAGATCTCAGGTCGGATGAACAGTAAAAACGCAGGTATAGAGAGCAAATAAAATGTAGAAGAAAAGATCTAAAGATTTATTGTGGTTCGATAATCAAATGATCTACATCCACTGCCTTAAGCACACACTTAAGAATTTCAACACAATCGCTAAAACATTTTTCCCAAATCAATGGTGGTAGGCTACACCAATCTTATACAAGAGGATCACCAACCTTTGTTTTACACCCAACCTCTTAAATCACAATAATAAAGGATCATCCCAACTAAATTTTACACCACAATCTCGATACATTCACCAGACAAGGCTCACCTCAATTGGATTTCACACCACAACCTTGATATAAGATAGAATGAAGGAAAACTTACATAAATAGCTCACAAGTTTGAGCAAATATAAACAATAAGCACCAACAAACTTTTACCTTTTGAACAATTCAATTTCACCTTTGAAGCACAATGAAAAGGAAGATTTTTGTTTTCTAATGTAATAGTATTTGTGAGAAAGATAGTACAAAAATCTTGCAGAAAATCGGGTTTAAATGGCTTTTATAGAAGTGAAAGTAGGACAGCAACAACTAGTTTCATGCTGTCAGATTTTTCAAAGTTTTAGACTCACATTTTGGACGATGGTGCATCCAAAAGGTAAGTCCAAAATAGCACTTTTTCAGGCATAACTGATTTGACACTGTTCACAGGATTTTGGACGAAGCTTTTGGATGCAGAGTCATCCAAACTACTCAATCCAAAATTCTGAGATATAAAACTTTGAAATCTTTTTGTTTGTGTGCTTCAATGGTAGAAATAAAACTGAATCATAAGATAAAGAAGACATAGGAATGTACACAGAGAATACCTTAACCAACAATTCCTAGTCTAAGGTTCTTTCACAAGAACTTCTTGGTATGCAATCTCTTAAGCTTGGTCTTCTACTTGATCACCTATTCTTGGATTCCAATGCTCAAGAGTTCCTTAACAACTCTATTTGCATGCCTTGAAAGAATTGGGGTTAAACATGTCCTATCGTATGTAAATCATATAAGTTAGTCCTCATCAATGTTTGTCATAAGTCAAAACACAAGAGAATGCCCTTAGGGCTAACAATCTCTCCCTTTTTGAGTGATGACAAACTTGATGGGATTGTGATATAAAAACAATGATACGTACAGTACGAATATGTTAGACCGAGATAAATAAGAATATTTTTCATTGAAATGAAATCTCTCATTATAGGACTTAAATAGTGCTTATGAGATTAAGATAGAAAATTGGAGCATATACTCATAAACATGGTTTAATGAGCCTATGGCCCGACCTACCTCCATATCCTCCTTCTTTCTATTAAAGGACTATTCCACAAGAGAATAGCCGCAATTAGTAGTCACAAAAAAATATATAGATATACACATGAGGAGGTATAGAAGATAAACCTTAAGATGTAATGCTTTCCCTTAGTATGTGCATATATGAACACAAGATATAGAGCTATGAAGTGCATTTTAAAAATAGGACTGGATTCCAGAATTTTGGACTTCCAAAACATACATCCAAAATAAGATAAAATGAGACAGAAGCTAATCTTTTAAAAACTTATTTTTGGACTGGTCTTTTGGATTGAATAAACATAGGTCCAAAACTCCCCTTGTGTATGTGCAAAAAAAAAAAGATGTTTCACAAGGATAGATTAGAGGTTTTCAATCTAGCCCAATTTTCTCAAGGTGTTTCAATACAAGGAATTTTCTGTGAAATCATTGAGAAGTTTTCATAAGCATAAATATCCTCATCATCCAAATATTTAAACAAAGTGCATATCATATCCATAGCCAAAAAACAAATCATCCAACTTATTCAAAGTCAGTTAGAATGCACAATGAACTTATACACACACTTTAATCTCCTTAGTCCATAACAGCAACAACAACTTAATATAGTCTCTATCAACTCACAATAAATAGTCTTAATTCATCTTAAGCCATATGAATTTATAATCCTCATAAGCAGTCACAATCATAATCTATATTTATAAAGGCAAAGACCAGTGAAAGAGATGTGATAAAAGCAAAAACAAAAAATTGAACAGCATAATGTTTGATCAACTAAAATCCCAAAAATGTATTTCATAGAATCACAAGCTTCTAAAGAAATTTTCAGTTTCCACATCATAATCTCTCCACATCATAATCTTTTCCCACATCACAATCTCTTCTTAGTCCACATCACAATCTCCATAACTGCATCAAATCATCAAATTCACAATCCTCCAACAATATATTTCTCAATTCATCAATTCACCATCAATTCACAATCCCTATTTTCTCCCCCTTTATCATCAATCAAAACAATAGTAATAACAATAAGTAGCAAGAAGTAATAAGTAGCACTTTGACAGTAATACCAGGAGAATGCCCAGAATAGGGCCAGGAATAAACAATATTGACAATAACAATAAGCAGTAGGCAGCTAGCAATAATATCAGTTAAAGACTAAAATAAGGATATGCGTGAAAATATAGTGCAGAGAGTAGGAAGTTTTGCACGAATAAAATTGTGTCATCAGAAAAAAATTGGTAGCAGAGATTAACATTCAGCGGTGGTTATGTGCAATTTCTCAAGGGATAAGGATAGTCACAGATTTAGCGATGGCACCTGTCTTTGAAGGTTGTCCAACAATTCTGCTGGATTTCTATTTTACCATGACATGTTTCTTCCTTTGGCCAAATGCAACTAATTTGTCTTGCTTAGAGAATTTCCTTGTAGTAGTTGTAGGTTCAATAGTGGGCACCACTCTTTCTCATTCTCCTTCTTAGGCAGAATATTCGTGTTGAAGGAATGATAGGTTTAAGCACGGGTGGAGGAACTTGTTCAGTTGAATTTCCTACAGTTTCACATTATTTTCCTTCCATATTTTGTCAGTCTATTTCCTAATTTTTTTTGTTCACCTTTGATTTCTGGACTCAGACTGTTTTAGCTTGTAGATAGCAAATTTAGAACATCTAAAATACTCTACATTTCTATCTCTTCTTCAGTAGCCTCTCTAAGTAATATCCCTTGATTATTTGCTTAAATGGCTCCTATTTTCTCAAGTGAATCTCTACTGTAGATGTTTACCTTATAGTGCTCAGGGGTAACTGTACTCAAATCAACATTGAAGTACTTGAACAACTTGGTGAGAAGGTTTCCAAAGAATAATATTTTGTTTTATGTATTCCAAGATAGAGTCAGCAATTTCACAACAAAAAACACAAAGTTGATTTGTTTTCCTTCTGATAGATCCAAACAACAATACCATTTGCAGAATACTTGCATATGTTTTGTGGCCAAAACTCGGTATCACCATGGTTGTAGCAATTTCTCCATTCCATTTAATCATTTGGCATTTCAAACACTTGAATTTCTAAAGCTCTTGGCACAAATAAATTTTATCTCAAATCAACTCAGTTCAAGAAAAGGTTCAGAATTTTGCAGGTAGTTTGTTCATTTCAAAAGATTGTACTCCACTCTCTCTGACATGCAAAAGTTCTATTTAGCATACGGTGGTCAAACTCGAGGTTCATTTCTCCAATTCTAGACATATACCATAGCACAATAAGCCTGTTCACTGTTTTCTCATGTCGTTCTTTTCATACAATTTTCAAACCAGTGTAGTGAAGTTTTCATTCACAAATAATAAAGGGCCTGAACAACTGATTCAAACAAACCCAGAATGTACTCATAATTTAAAAATGCCTCAGTATCAACTCGACATCCAGTAATGAGAGTCCTATTCCTCGACAGCAAGTCATTAACTTTAGATTAACATTTTAAGTTAAGGAATCAGAGTACCTGAGTGTCCATGATTTCCTCTTTTGGAGGTTGTTTTGATAATGCAGGTTGAGGAATTAGTTCATCAACGGCAACTCATTTTTCCTTCTTTTTCGCAGATATCAATCCGGTTAGCAACTGATTTCCTTTTCATTGCCTTTTTCTTGGTTTTCTTCGCTCTTAGCTCAGTTCCTTTACTGGGTTTCGGAGATTTTTCCATGGCGAATAGGATTGAAGATTTAATTTCTTTGGTTTTTGTTGAGAGAGAGCGAAATCCAGAGGAAAGAGAAAAGTGCAAAGCCAAATGACAGCTTTTTGAATTTTTGAAATGAGAAGAAGGTTCAACTAGATTTGAATTTTATTTTTTTTGGGTTTACAAGGTTTTGAAAAGCATAAGTACAATTTAGTACATTTGAGAAAGGTGATTTCTAAAAATATGTAAAGATATTCTTATACGAAGAGAGAGAGTGTTGCGGCTGGAATAAAAAAGCGGAACTTTTTTAGTTAAAAGATTTGAACATTTGGTCACAGATTGTCCATCCGAATTCCCTGTCCAAAAGGTGGAATGAAATAAGTTCTGTTGAGGGGATTTTAGATTCATATTTTCCAGATATTACGTCCAAAAACTCTGTCCAAAAGTTGTATCTTTAGTAGTTCTGCAAAAATAAACACACAAATCTTTGGCAAATTGTCAGTCACATGATTCTGGTAATTTCCAAACCACTTCTCAGATGATTGATCTTTCTTTAGCCAGTAGTTTGTGAATATATCTTTTGAGCAGTTCCTTGCATACTTGACTTGATTTAGGATGATATCATCGATGGTTTGCTTGATTTGTAATCCGAGAAAAAATTAAGTTCTCCCATCATACTCATCTCAACTTCTATTGTATCGTCTTGATAAATTTCTTGCATAGGGAATCATTAGTAACTCCAAGGATAGTATCATCAACACAGATTTGAATAGGAAGAAGGTTTTCAGAATTTTCAGATTTAAAGAATAGTTTGGTATCAATCAATCCTCTTGAAAAACCTTTTGAAAGTAGAAATCCACTAAGTCTTACATATTAAGCACAAAGAGCTTGTTTTAAACCATAAGGGGTTTTGAAAAGTCTAAAGACATGGTTTTAATAAAATATTCATGAATAAAATCGGAAGGTTTTTCTACATACACTTCCTCTTTAATAAAATCATTAAAAAAAACTTTTATCATCCATTTGGTAAAGCATAAAGTTTTTTAGTGAAGCAAGGACAAGTAGCATTCTAATGGATTCCAATTGAGAAACATGAGCAAAAATTTTATCAAGGTCAATGCCCTCTTCTTAATTAAATCATTGGGCAACTAATCTAGCTTTAATAACAATGATAAGGTCATCAAGTTTGTTTTTAAAAATACACTTGGTACCAATTACGGAATGATCAAGTGGTTTAGGAACAAGCTTCCAAATTTGATTTATTTCAAATTGATTTAAATCTTCTTGCATGGCCATAAACCAAAAAAAAAAAAAAAAAACATCATGCAAAGCCACATTAATGCAATTAGGATCAATGCTCAAAAGTAAAGCAAAATTATTAACAAAATACCAACTAATTTTAGACTCCGCCGCTAGAATCACTAATGATCTGTTCTTTTGGATGGATAGTTTTGGATGACCAATCTTTTAGCAGATTCTGATCAATGTGTTCGCACTTCTTTGCTCACTTTCTTCAATTTGTTGATATTCTAGTTCCTCTTCTTTGGCATGGTTGTCAAATGATGGAGCTTCATGATGTTCAATGCCATTATTCTTTGAGCTACCTACATCATTGTCATCTTTTTTAGAGGAATATATGTTAGATACATCAAAATTTACATGCATGAATTCTTCTGCACATAGATTTCTTTTATAGAACACTCTAAATACCTTTTCGACAAAAGAGATAAGGTCCAAGTATATCTAGAAAAATAATCTGCTAAAATATGAGCATATCTTTTACCATTTAGGCTAGCAGTCTTTATTGGTTCAAACAAATCCATATGTATTAGCTCAAGAAGACTTAAGGTTAAACTCATTTTCTTGGATTTGAAATATGTCTCGATTTGTTTTTCAAAATGGCAAGCATCACACAATTGGTTTTTGTCAAAAATCATTTTGGGCAGTCTTTTCTCAAGTTCTTTTAATGACAATCTATTTAACAAATCAATAGAGACATGCCCTAACCTTCTACGCTAAAGGTAGCTATCAATTTCATATATAGAGAGGCATTTTACATAATTAGCAATAGGATCATCAAGATATAATACATAGATATTACCAATGTAATTAACAACAAGAATGATTTTATCACTAGAATTTTCAATGATAGATCATGAACCTTTTTCAAAAATTTACCTTGCAATATTTTTCACACAAAAGACTAATATTAAGTAAGTTGCACTGTAATTCTTCAATCAATAATACTTGCTTGATAATGATGGAGATTCGCTTTTTCTTATCTCCAAGACAAATGCATCATTTGCAGCTTGAATAATATCCATGAGTGCTGCATTTTTCATCATGTGTTTTGAGCATCCACTATCCAATACCATTTTGTGGAGCTCAATTTTTGCAGCTGGTGTACTTTTTCATAAGGGGGAAGAATAGCTCTTGGTACCCACATTTTCTTGGGTCCTTGGGGGTTAGTGATAGTTCTTTTAACTCTCCAAACTATTTTCATACCACATTCAACTCATTTCCTAACTGACACCTAAATGTATTATGTCCATGTTTACCACAATAAGAATAGCATATATGATCAGCATTTTAGTTTCTAGCTTTCACAAAATGAGGTTTGTGATTTTCTGCCTTGTGCACGTGTCTGAAACCTAGACCACTTATGTTTCCAGCTATACATTATATTCCACGTAATCTATTAAATTTGTCATGTCCATCAGTAAATTTCTCAATACAAATGGTAAGATCATCGACTTTCTTTTTTCACATTATCAAAGTCACTAAGCATAATTTCAAGCAAAAAGACTTTATCACATAAGCATTTATTTTCAAGTGTTAAACAATTTCGACTCGAGTGAAAATAATTTTTCAAAGCGAACAAAAACAAATACGAATACATGAAAACAGTTTTTCATGCCAAAACAATGTTCGTGGACCACATATAGCATGGCTTTGATCTACTGTTGGGTATCTCTCACGCATATCGTATATGGCGCAGTGGAAATTAAAATGAGATACCATCCCAGGACCCGCATATGTGTGGAAAACAAGACATAAATAGATTAAAGGTGACAGCTTTTTACCTTTCTTTGATCGTCTGAAGAACAAAATTTTCTTTTTCAAGTCGAGGCGCGATCTAGCACTCCTCTTGATCAAACTCCATGAGAGTTGAACGTCTAACCACTATAATCACAGTGTGTTATTATCTCTAGCAGTAATCCACATAGAGGATACACAGAGTAGTAATTCCTACAAGTGGCCATGAGATATTCGCCCCTACTATTAGGAGTGGTGAATCATTTATTGACCCTCTCAACTACTTTCGTCTATCTCACAATGTACCCAATATCTATCCCATAGGTAGTCCTCGATCGAGCTCCAGAGATTGGAATCAAAGTACAATGCTCAGCAAACAAAGTACCTTAGAGATCTTAAGTCTAAAGATACTTGCACGTTTACTATATTGAGATTATATCATTGGCACTAAATAGTTATTCATGTGATTATCTCAAAGCTAGGTCATCCAATGAACTTGTTCCATTAACAAGCATCTATTTGATAACTTTGAGTATCTCAAAACTCACGGATATGAGAACCATCGCCTGATCAAATCAGGAAGTCTAACACATGCTAGTCTTGACGCATTAATGATATCCTGTTTCATTAATACTATGACTAAGGACTATTTAAGTACTAACACTATACAGTGTAGTAGGAATCTTATATCATGATCTCTATCATGATTTCCTTAACACAGTGTTGTATTAGGGACTTTATCGAACAGTTATATTACTTAAAAGTAAACAAAAAAAAAACTGTAAGATAAATAATGTCTTTTATTAAAATAAAATGTGTCATATACAATGTACAAGTGATTGCCTCTAGAGTACAACACTAACAAACTCCCACTTGCACTAGAGCCAATCATTCATGTATCTAATACCGAATGACTTAATATGACAATCATGTTAATTTTAGGATAGTGCTTTTGTAAGCGGGTCAGCTATGTTCTCATCCGTGTAAATTCTCTCTATCTTTATTTCCTTAGCTGTTTCAGAAGCAACCATGTACTCAACTTTTGTCATAGAGTCGGCAATAGTCTCTTATTTGGAACTTTTCCAACTTATTGCCCCTCCGCACAATGTAAACACGTAGCCAGATTGTGATTTGAAATCATCTTTGTCAGATTGAAAACTGGCATCAGTATACCTGTTTATTTTCAAATCACCTTCTCCATATACTAAGAACACATCCTTAGTCCTTCATAAGTACTTAAGAATATTCTTTATAGCCACCCAATGACCCTCACCAGGATCAGATTAGTATCTGCTCATCAAACTGAGAGCACAAGATACATCAGGCCTAGTACATATCATAGCGTACATGATAGATCCAATTGCCGAGGCATATGGAATCTTACTCATGTAATCCCTTTTAACTTGTGTCTTGAGAGACATCGACTTTGCAAGGCTTACACCATATGACTGCGAAAGAACTAGCAACTTTTTAGATCTATCTCTATAGATCCTTATTCTGAGAATATAGTTTGCTTCTTCAAGGTCTTTCATGGAGAATTATTTGGACAACCAAACTTTAACTGTTTGTAAGATAAGTATATCATTTTCTGTAAGCAATATGTCATCTACATAAAGTAATAAGAAAATGATTGCACTCCTTCTAACTTCTTGTATACACAAGGATCATCCATGTTTTGAATGAAACCAAACTCTTTGATTGTTTCATCAAAACGGATGTTCCAACTCCTAGAAGCTTGCTTAAATCCATAAATGGGCCTTTGCAGCTTGCACACCTTTGTGCTATCATTAAATGTGAAACCCTCAGGTTGTGTCATATACACTTCCTCAGTCAGATTTCCGTTTAGAAAAGCTGTTTTCACATCCATTTGCCAAATCTCATAATCATGATGAGCAATAGCAATGACTAGGAGTATCCTAATAGATTTTAACAAGGCTACTAGTAAAAAGGTTTCATCATAGTCAATACCATGTTGTTGACGATAACCCTTCGCCACTAGACGTGCTTTATAGGTAACTAAGTTACCATCCATGTCTATTTTCTTCTTGAAAATTCATTTGCACCCAATAGGTTTAATTCCTTTGGGTGGATCAACCAAAGTCCATACTTGGTATACTTGGTTGTCGTACATGGAATCTATCTCTGACTTCATGGCCTTAAGCCATTTGCTAGATTCTTAACTGTTCATAACATCCTTATAAGTTGTAGGCTTATCTTCATCTATGAGCAATACGTCATTGTGGTCACTAATGAGAAATCCATATCTCTCAGGTGCCACACGTATCCTACTAGATTTATAAGGTTCTTGTGCATTAGGAGGTTCATCTATTTTCTCAATAGATGTGGGGTTAGACGGTTGATCCTCATTTGTTTGATCTTTATGAACTTTACTAAGTTCAATCTTACTCCCACTGTCCCCTTTGAGTATGTGCTCCTTCTCTAAGAAGACGACATGCTTCAAAACAAATAATTTGTTTTCTAAGGGTAGGTAGAAGTAATATCCGAAAGATTCTTTCGGATATCCAACAAATAAACATTTGTCAGACTTACTATCAAGTTTGTCTGACTGTGGCCTTTTGACAAAGGCAGGACAACCCCATACTCGCACGTAAGATAACTTTGGTCTCTTACCAAAGAACATCTCAAATGGGGTAGTATCAACCGATTTTGTCGGAACTCTGTTTAGTATATAAACAAAAGTCTCTAGTGCATACCCCCAAAACAATTTTGGTAGGTCTACAAAAGCCATCATGGTCCGTACCATGTCTAGAAGGGTTTGATTCCTTCTCTCAGATACACCATTATGTTGAGGTGTATGTGGTGGAGTCCATTGAGATAATATCCCATTATCTCTAAGATAACTCAGAAACTCTTGGCTCAAGTATTCTCCTCCTTGATCAGATCTTAGAGTCTTAATACTTTTGCCAAGTTGTTTTTCTATTTCATTCTTGAAGTCTTTCAACCTTTCAAAGGCCTCAGACTTGTATTTCATTAAATACAAATACCCATATCGTGAGAAGTCATCGATAAAGGTTATGAAATAGTTGTAACCTCCTCTTGTTTGTATTGACATTGGGCCACATACATCAGAATGTATGAGTTCTAATAACTCCTTGGCCCGTTCTCCTTTTCCTGGAAAAGGAGTTTTAGTAATTTTGCCTAGTAAATAAGATTCGCATATGCCAAATGATTCATAATCAAATGACCCTAAGTCACCAAGATTGTGCAACTTAGAAACACGATTTTCGTTTACATGGCCTAAATAACAATGCCATAAGTAAGAGGTGTTAGAGTTATCCATTTTATATTTTTTATTGTTTATATTGAGAACTGGATTATCCAAGTCTAGAACATATAAACCATTAACCAGAGTTATTGAACCATAATGAATATCATTCAATGAAAAAGAACAACATTTATTCTTAAATATCAAATGAAATCCATATAAGTTTAAACACTCAACTGAGATAATGTTTTTCATTAAAACTGGTACAAAATAACAGTTTTGTAGTTCTTGAATTAATCCCGAAGGCAGGTTCAGCTCGTATGTCTCCATAACAAGTGCAACAACCTTTGCCCCATTTGCAGTACGTAGGTCCACATCGCCTTTCTCTAGCTTTCTACTGCTTTTTAGTCCCTGTAAGTTATTGCACAAATGAGATCTACATCCGATATCTAATACCCATGTCTCATTTCTAAAGGCAATATATATCTCAATCATAAACATACCCGGAGTAGAAGTAGAAGTGCTTGTAAGTTTCTCCTTTTGTTTCTTGTCCTTAATGGTCTCCAAGTAGGCTTTGCAGTTGTTCCTCCAATGGCTCATCTTACCATAATGATGGTATGGGCCCTTGGTAACTACGTCCCTCTTGTTCACACCACATTTGGGCTTCATGGGAGCCTTCTTCTTCTTCTTTTGAACTTTCTTCTTAGAAGAGGAAAATTCTTCCATTAAAACTGCATTGGAATCCTTCTTCATGGAGGACTCCGCAGTTTTGAGAATATTGATCAATTCAAGATTGGTGGACTCAATCTTGTTCATCTGATAGTTAATCACAAACTGTGAGAAACTATTAGGTAAAGACTGAAGAATTAAGTCAACACTTAAGTCATGATCCATCACGAACTCGAAAGATCTAAGCTTCTCTATTAAGCCCAACATTTTCAGCTCATGAGTGGCCACAAAAGAACCCTCTGCCATTTTACAACGGAATAGTTACTTCGAGATCCCATATCTCTCAGTTCTGACTTGGGCATCAAACAACTCTCAAAGATGTAGTATGATCGATTGAGCATCCATATGCTCATGCTATTTTTGCAACTCGGGAGTCATGGATGCCAGCATAATACATTATGCTGTATCACTATCCTTCTTGTGCCTTCTGTCGACAGCATGCTCATCAGCATGAGCATTTTAAGCTGGTGGTGGCGGAATATGAGCATCTAGCACATATAGCAACTTTTTTTATTTGAGAACGATTCTCAAATTTCTATACCAGTAGAAATAGTTTGATTCAGTTAACTTGTTGGTTTCCAAGATGCTACATAGGTTTAAGTTCGTAGACATGATGCAAGTGACCTAGATGTAAAGATAGAGAGCATTTGCTACTTGTATATGCACATGATATGCAAATAATTAGGACTTTAATTAAACATATTTTTACTTCACTATTTTACTCAAACCAATAGCCCCCATTACTAATTTAGGAAAGCCCGTTGGAAGCTTTCCTAGTGGACCGATATCCAAATTCCTCAAGAATAACCTTGGGTTTGCCCAACAAGTCACCCTTGAGTTCATTAGTAGGTATCCAATACCAATTACATTGTATGTAGCTACCGGATCATTGGGTGATTAACAGCTTTTAATCTTAAAGCCTTTTGAGCTACCCCAACTTTTTCTCTAAATTTCTTTATACTTGAGTTTGCCCAACCGGGATAAAGAATTTAGTTAAATCCGACCAATTAATTAGGAATTTAATTCTAAAATAATTTAACTCCATGGCTTCAACATGCCTGATGTCAAGTAGCCTTAGGTTTGCCCAACAACCTGGTCTCGAAAAAGGACTATTGTTCTTACTATATTAACGGAAGGAATTAGGTTTAATATTAATTGAGGGATTTGTTCCTTTTAGTGATTTTATTGAATGACATGCATAAAAATCAATAAATCACATAATTGATAATCACGGTAATAAAGCGATTATGTGGTGTGGTTATGGACTTTACCCTAAATTAATTTCTTTGAACCATAAAATAAATTAATATAGTTAACCCTATGTGTTCATGCATGATTTAAGTAGAAGGTCTTACCTTCTCGCCTTGTTTTGATTCCCATCTCCAAAATTAAAATAATTCTACTCCTATCTAACATACGTAAACTAATTACATAATTTCCTAAAGAGTGAAAACCTTGAGTTACATTCAAGGGGAGTTAGATGAGAAGAGAATTATACAAGAATTCTAGAGAAGGCAGGACACGCAAGCCCTATTTCATGAAAACCAAAACAGTAAGATGCATGAACAGATATAATTGATCTTAGTCCATAACCATCCACCATGCCATTAACTATGCTTAAACAAAATAAACATATACTTTTATTATTCCAAAATCACTATTTTGGAAAAATAAAACAAGTTCTAAAATTACCATTTTAGAAAAATACACTAATTTTAGATTTTCAAAATCATTATTTTGAAAAACAAAATTGTTTATCTCAAAACTAATTTTGAGAAAATTGCTTTTGGGTCCCGTCTCTCATCAAATGAGATTTTTCTCTATCAAAATTCTATTCCAGAGTTTTTTTTTTTTAAATTGCTGGATCGTACAAAACAGAGTAGAATCGGTGCTGGTTTGGAAGCCGGAGCCGGCTGTGTTCTGGTTTTTTAGAAAAAAAAGTCTAGAAACGATTTCTGGATGTTCGCGAAATAGCACGGAGCCAGCGCCGGCTGTAGTCGGGAAAATTATGGCCCAAATACAATAGTACTTGTACCAGGAACCCACTACTCTAGATGTGTATCAATTGGAACTATTTCCAATACATAATCACCTTAGCCAAGGACTTCTTGAGTAGTAATTCCTATAAGTGGCCATGAGATATTCGCCCTTACTATTAGGAGTAGTGAATCCTTTATTGACCCTCTCAACTACTTTCATTTACCTCATAATGTACCCAATATCCTCCCATAGGCAGCCCTCGATCAAGCTCCGGAGATTGGAATTAAAGTACAATGCTTTGCACATAAATTACCTTGGAGATCTTAAGTCTAAAGATACTTGCACGTTTACTATATTGAGATTGTATCACTGGCACTAAATAGTTATCCATGTGATTGTCTCAAAGTTAGGTCATCCAATGAACTTGTTTCATTAACAAGCATCCTTGTGTTAACTTTGAGTATCTCAATACTCACAGATATAAGAACCACCACCTGATCAAATCAGGAAGTCTAACACATGCTAGTCTTAACGCATTAATGATGTCCTGTCTCATTAATACTATGACTAAGGACTATTTAAGTACAAACACTATACAGTGTAGTAGGAATCTCATATCATGATCTCTATCATGATTTCCTTAACACAGTATTGTACTAGGGACTTTATCGAACAGTTATATTACTTAAAAGTAAACAAAAGAAATTATAAGATAAATAATGCCTTTTATTAAAATAAAATGTGTCATATACAATGTACAAGTGATTGCCTCTAGGGCACAACACTAACAGTCCCAACTGGAAGGCTTTATTGCTGAAGGCCAAGAGCATATGGTTTGTAAGCTAAAGAAATCCATTTATAGACTTAAGCAGGCATCCAGAATATTGAACATTCATTTTAATGAGACTGTAAAATTTTAGGCTTCATTTAAAATGAGGATAAACCATATGTGTACATAAAACTGGGAAGCCTAAATGTGGTTTTTCTTATGTTAGATGTGGATGACATTCTACTTATTGCGAATGATATAGGGACACTGTCATCTATTAAAGTTTGGCTATCTAGTCAATTTAGTATGAAGGACTTGGGAGAAGCCAGTTATAATTTTAGGATTAAGCTTCTTAGAAATAGGAAGTAGAGAATGTTAGGATTATTTGAAGCAACATACATTGACAAGATACTGGCCAAGTTCAGCATGGACTCATGCAAGAGAGCATTAATTTCTTGCAAACATTGGTTGTCTTTTTTCTCAAAGAACTGTCTATAGTCACAAAAAGAAAAAGATAGAATGAGTAGAATTCCCAATGCTTTAGCTGTGAGAAGTCTCGTGTATGACATACTATGTACGAGGCTAGATATCTGCTTTGTCGTAGGCTTAGTTAGCATATATCAGTCAAATCCAGTGAAGTTTTATTGTTAGGCTGTAAAGTATCTTCTCAAGTATCTTAAAGGTACGAGAGATTATATACTAGTTTACAGGACTAATGACTTAGTTCCTACATGATATACACACTCAGACTTCCAGGCGAATAAGGATGAGAGAAAATCTACTAGTGGATATGTCTTCACCTTGTTTAGAGGAGCCATTTCATGGAGGAGTATCAAACAATCTTGTATTACTAACTCAACTATGGAAGCTGAGTATGTGGCACCTTCAGAGGCATCAAAGGAAGTAGTTTGGCTCTAGAAGTTCTTTCTAGAACTTGGAGTCATACCACACATGGACAGGCTAGTTGTGATATATTACGATAATACTGCTGCAGTTTGAAATCCAAAGAATCTAGGAACCACAAAAAGTGAAAGCACATTAAGCGGAAGTACTACCTGATTCGGGATTTTATCCAAAAATGGAAAGTCGTGGAGGAACAAATTACCTCAAAGAACAATCTTGTAGATCCCTTTACCAAGCCTTTGGAAGAAAGAGTTTTTAGAAGACACTTAGACACCATAGGGGTGGGCACCTATAGACTCACTTAGTCTTAGAGTGCAAGTGGGAGATTGTTAGGATGTATGCCCTTTTAGACTAGATTTCTTATGTAATTTTTTATTTGCATTAATAAAAGTTTTATTCCCAGAAATTATTTTTGAATACTTCTTTACTTTTGTGCACAATATCATTAGAAAAAAATCATTGTGTTTAAATAAATAGTTCATGTGAATAGAGGTCTTTCGCAGTAAGGTATGGACCATAGGTTACTTAACACACAAATTATATATATATTTTTTATCAAAATGTAAATATATATTGATCAAAAGATATGTATAAAAGAGTTCTCTAGTTAATAGATAGGTTGCTATTAACTAGTTATTGCAAATACAATCCTCAGAATGGGTCAAAACAAGAGGGTACAGGGTAAATATAACAGTGTACACATATGTTTTGATCCTATTTGCAGTTTCCATCAATTGACAAGCAGCTCCTTCGAAAAGTGCTTGATTGCGTGCCATTCAGATGTAGTAAAATGTGTCTGCCATAGCTATTGCTTTGGCCTTTGTGAGCCACGAAGATGCACGATTAGCTCACTCGAACCATTTAAGGCAGGTGCTAGTCGTATTCATAGCCTGTGGCAAATTGAGTCATGCCTTGATATCCGCCCAAACTTGTGATGATATCGCACAGTTGAAGAATAGGTGACTGGTCTTCTCCAGTTATGCCTGGCAGAAGGGGCATGCCAGTGCATCTTTAGTTTTCTACCGCCCCTTAGTGCACAGTCAAACCATGAATGAGTGCTTTAGTGAGAGTCCCTGTTTCCTAATTGTGTTGGCCCAATATACCTTCAGCTTTGATGGGTTGAGATAGTTATAGGCCTGTTTGGTGAACGTTATGTTCCCCGATGCCCAAGACTGTAGTAGCGACGCTGCTCGGTCAGTATCTTGCTCCCTCTCCAGAATGGAATCCAGGATCGTTAGCAATTTTGTGAATAAGGGAGATTGGTCCCTGTGTTGGGCCATCTCCCAGATTGACCTGCCATCCATGTAGTAGTGGTCAAGCCACTTGACCCAGAGTGACTACTTCTCTACTTGAATGTCCAAGAGAATCCTAGCCAGTAGTGCCCCATTCCATGTCTACAAATTTCTCAGGCTGAGCCCGCCTTCAATTTTTGGTAGGTAGATATCCCTCCAGGTCACTCGCACTTGCTTCAAGTCCCATAGGAAATCCCTGGTCATTCTGTCCAACTGGTTAATAACTACTACTAGTGTCGGAAGGATAGACAACCAAAAGTAATCCACACCCTGCAGGATAGCTTCGACCAATTGTAAGTGCCCTATATAGGATAAAGACCATGCTGTCTAACGACCAATATAGGACCCAATTTTGTCCAACAACGATCTGTAGTAAGAAGTCCTTATTCTCTATTAATCACTATTGGTATACTAAGGTAGCAGAACGGAAAGCTCCCCATGGCATGCTCGTCTCAGCCAGCAGAGTCTCTTGGTCAGTCCGCCCCAACCCAGCTGGGTAGAGATTAGACTTGTCCTTGTTGGTTTTTAGACCCGAGCATCATTTAAATTCCTCTAGGTAGCCGAGCAAGATGTGTTCTGATATGATATCCCCTCTAGCAAACAATATTAGGTCATCTGCGAACGCAAGGTGTGTTATCCTCAAGTAGCCACACTTGGAGTGGTAGTTAAAACCTGTCCCTAGTATGTAAATCTTAACGACCTATGAGAAGTATTCCAAGTAGATTACAAACAGCAGAGAGGATATGGGGTCCCCTTGTCGAAGTCCCTTTGCTCCTCTAAAGAAGCCTTGTATTGTCCTATTGATGGCTACAGAGAATGAAGCTATTGTAATGCACTATTCTATCCAACCCATGAACCTTTCTAGGAATCCCAGTTCATCCAACAAATCTAGTAATAAGCCCCAATTAACCGAGTCATAAGTTTTTCTTAAATCCACTTTGACTGTGCACCGTTATGAGACCTTATTCTTGCTATAGGCCCATATTAGTTCATAGACCAAGAAAATGCTATCAGCCATGAGTCAGTCTTCTATGAAGATTGACTGAGTAGGATCCACAGAGTAGGAAGAACGGATATCAACCTATCTGCCAGAATTTTGGAGATGATCTTATAAACCACATTGTAGCATGATATTGGACTATAGTCCCCTACCCTCTCCATATGGTTAGTTTTAGGAACCAATGTTATAACCGAATGGTTGAGTTGCTTTAGCAGCCTGCCTGACTGAAAGAACTCCTGAACCCCCATGCAAACACTTTGAGCAATCATTTCCTAGGCTTTCTTGAAGAAATAGGCGGAGTACTTGTCCGGCCCCAGGGCTTTGCATCTCCAATATCCCAAAAGGCCATTTTAATATCCTGATCTAATACCTCCCTAACTAAGTCTGCCTTGTGATCATGCAAGACCATTAGTCCGGCCCTTACATAGTCCGCATTGAGCTCCTTGCATTCCACCCTTATCCTAAGCAGTCTGCGGTAATACTCAACAAATTCTGCGGTTAATGTCCTTGGGATGTCTATCATCGTTCCATCATCCTTGAGAATAGATGCAATGAATTTCCATTTCTTGTTCCTGTTCACAATGCAATGGAAGTACCTGGTGCTTTTTGTTAGGATTTGTAGACTCCTAAACGCAAAAAATATCCACGAATCCCTTCCGAGGATCCAAGTAAATGATTAAGAAGATCTAAGGTTTACATAATTGCCTCTCTTCGGCATAATCGAGATCTTTCGATTCTGATTGTGCTATCGTACGTGTAATCCGAACGATCACCAGATGCTGCAGTATGCGAACGTCCTCTATAGGTGCACATGGCGAACTGACCCGTTACCCCGAGAGTGCTAGCACCTAGGGTTTGAGAGGTTTTTTTCTGGTGAATAGAGACACGAAATTTTTCAACAGAACAGGACTATTGAGAAGACGGTTAGGATTTTCTTAAAAACCCCCAAATCTCTTAGAGTCCAAATCTGATAATATCTTATCATATTTTAATTTAAATTCAAATTAAATTAAAAACTCATATGATAAGATTTTGCCATTATCTCAGTAATTTAACTAATTAATTTACTGAGCCAGATTCTTATAATCTGTACATCATCTAGATACATCGAATGTGGACATATTTCTAGATTCATTATATCTGGTAAATTTTCTAGGTTCGATTAACTTAGACATATTTCCAGATTTATCGAATCTGGTTACCAAAAAAATAACCTAACAAGTTCATTTATTGTGTGACCCTATAAGTTCATTTAACACTGGCAGTGTGCCTAAATCATATTTAAATGGCCCACAAGTTATAAGCGGTTTCTAGCAAAATATTATAACTATCCAGGTTAAATAAAGATCAGTTATCTTTTTGAACCAAACCACAATTTTATATTTATTCATTTTGTCACACGATATCCAGATTAAGCATATGGCACGGAACATGTCATCCTTATTAAGCTTAATCAATTATTTCTTGATTTCATAATAGACTGTTCAAACAAATGATATCAATATCTTAGATTGATATATTTGAGCACGGCCATGCATTTTAACAGTCTAACTTATCAAGAGGCCCATGGATATCTCTCCCATAATTAAGAGGGGAAAATTCCTTCACTATCAATCATATTCTTCTTCTTGATTTATTCTGTATCCAACAGTAGTTTAATTTATTATTTGGTTAACGACAACTTTAGACAACGTCAAAACATAAAATTTATTAAGTAGGAAACTATGATGAATTTGGGTCGAAGGACTTTTAATATCATTATGGCTAGAAAGTATTTATGACATGTTCCATGAAGTACTCTCACAGTGGGTCATGTCCAATACAATATTCTCTAACATTTATTTATGTTTTGACTTGATATCACAAATATCCATGACCAGTAAAACATAGCCATCTAGTCACAAACATACTAATCTTAATTTATTATAATTCCAATTAAATAATCGATCAGGGACTGTTTTAGAATAGTCATTATTTTTATTATTAGGGTTTACTATCAAGTCATGTACTTGATGACCACAAAATAAAAATGCACTATTCATGGAAAGGAAAACCTCATATTATTATATAAAATATAACGACAATAGTATAATTATAAATTGACTCTAGGGCATATTCCTAACACTTTTATCCACCTGAGCCACATATTTCCCTTTTGCCAACTTCTGATAGAATTTCTTTTCTGCCTCCGCTAGTCTTCATCCATCCAGTTTCTATTCCTTGTACTAGGCTATCAGGCCGGGGCCTAAAAAGCTGGCTAGCAATTGCTCTTGTGCTTTTTGTACAGCCTAGTTTGCCTATTCAACTTGACCCGAGAGATGAGAGAATTCTTTTCCATTTAGTCCATGCAAATCCTGTTTAATTGCTTTTAACCTTCAGTAGAGTCTGAATTGGTGAAGCCATCATAGTTTTGTTCCCACACCCCTTTAACCAAGTCTAAGAACATGTCATGGTATGCCTAAATGTTTAGAAGTTAAAATAGAATAGCCCCACCCCTCTGATAGTCTACTTGTGCCCCTAAGCTGGGGCTGTGATTTGATAGGTAGACAATAGGAAAAAACTCCAGAGCTGCCTGGCTTTAGCCCTGGAACCAAGCCGCATTCCCCATGACTCTGTCTAGTTTGGACTAGACCCGTGAGTTCGTCTAGGTGAACTACGTACCAACAGATGGAAGGTCAGTCAAGCCCGTCTCCATGCACAAGGTAGAGAAATCTTTTAGGTCATAGGTGGAAGGTGTGATCCCACTTAATTTTTCATCCCCATATAAGTAAGTGTTAAAATCTCCCATAAGGATCCATTGCTCCGACAGTTAAGCAGACAGTCGTTTCAAGGTTCTCCACAATGGCCTTCGTACTACCACTATATTGTATGCATAAATGAAGATGAAATAAAAGGTGACATGAGTTACCCAGCAGGTGATGCAGTACAAGACAGCCTATGTCATGCTATGCTATACCTGCACCTCAACCGCTGCCCCATTCTATAGTACAGCACCTTGCCTCCATCCGAATCAGCAAAATTGTGTTTCACGTACCAGGTAGGGAGTTGGTACCTTAAGATGTTCTCCAATCCATCCTCTGTGAGTTTTGTTTCCAAAAGACCAAAAACGTCCACACTGTACTTAGAAATAAAATCCCGAACACCGTGTTACTTAAGGGATTTATTGAACCCTCTTATGTTCTAGCATGCAACTCTCATAGATGACTAATCAGTGCCTTTTGGGCACTAACCAAGTCGAGACTGTGTTCCGTGTACTTCTTCCACATCGTGCGTATAAACCTAGAAGTCTACATAGCTACCCTTCTAGCTTTAACCATCACCTTTGGTAGGTCCTCCACACTTGCTTCTTCACCAGTATTTGGTGTAGTAATGCTATCTTGAAAATGCACCTTAGGTTAGGATTGAGAGTGGGTCTGGTATTGTCCTCTTCTCCTTCCCCTCAACCGGCCCCTGCTCACCCTTCCGGTAGTCTAATTTATTTGTTTGTGTGTTGCAGTTGTCATTCCCTGATTCACTGGTTCTACGATTGTAGTCGAAGCTTTAGTGGTCTGGGAAATTGAGGGCCCAGCTTTAAGGTCTGCTATATTTGTGCCAAGCTTATCATGGCCAGTGTCTGCTTGCCTCATGGCATTGGCTGGAGCCTTACCTTTGCATTTGTCCCACAGGGATGATTTCTGAGGGCTCTATGGGTATCCCTTAGGTCCAGCCGGAGCCGACATAGGCCTTAACTTAGACCTAGACTTTACCCGTTTAGTTTTAGAAGCATCCTTAGTAGTCACCATTTGTTCCTGATTTTTCATCTTGTCACTATGCATGTATCCATGCCATGGCCAAACTTACCGCAAGTCTTACAGAACGAGGTTCAAACTCATAGCGTATAGCTAGTATTTAACTTTCCTAGATGGTAGCTTGATAGGCACTGCCTTTACCAATGACTTTGAGACATCTACCTCCACCAGCACTTGAGCATAAGAGAGCCTTTCAAGCCGTGCTATGATCATGTCTGTCATTAGTGGCATCCCTACTCTGAAGGTAATTATGCTAAGTGCCAAGTGGTTTTAGCAACCCAACGGCAGTACGGGGACACATAGGGGTAATATGCTAATGTCATCCAAGGAGAAGTCAAATTCCCTAGGCATAGTCTTTAGTATCAATGATCGCCCAAATGTAGCATACGGTCCTTCATGAAGAACAACCTGCTTGTCTTCTTCTGTGTTGAACTAGAATATTAGTCAGCCCGAAGCATGCGGATAAACTTTAGAAGGGACTGCCCACTGCTTTGTTAAGTCATTGACTACCTTCAGCCCCGAAAACCTCCCAGCAAATATTCTTATTAGGCAGTATCCCAATTTGAGTTCCACTTCTTTGAAATCTATTTCATCAATATCAATGAATTCACTTGGTCGGGGTATAGGGTGCAATCTCATTCCATTATATTGATCCTGATTTCCTTTAACTATATTTGCCCAAGTTCGTTTTGGAGCCATTGTGTTCGTGTTTGTGGGTTCAGCAACATTCCTCTGAAATGGTGGGATGGTCTTTGGTATGGAGGAGCCAGAGGAGTCTGAGGTCTTTGGTGCATCAAGCACGGCTTCTGGTGGCTAAGGCTCCGCACCTACGTGGCCCAAGCATGGCACCTGTGTTAGGGGAAATGATTGGGGGTCAGTCGGCCCAGATGTTAAAGAAAGGCTTGGGTCGGAGGGCAATGGGCTGGGGAGGTGAAGCGGATGAAAATGCAATGGCCTTTGCCTGGGCCCGGATTGGGCTGTTTGAGGTTTAGGCCTGAGGGGTTTGTTAAAGCCCCTTGCTGCCCAGGCTTTTTCCTTCAGGTCTTATCCATAACAGATGGCCCAGAATATAGTAGGCCAGAGTATTTCTAGAGGCCTGTTTGAGAATGGGTGGGCTTCACGGGTAGGGTTACTGTAGCTGGGTAGAAACTCGGGTAGGGGCTTATCGTTTATGGTTAGACTTGGAAAGTTAACTCCGATTAGTGCAAGATAGGTAACTTTTTGGTCCAGCTGAATTGAAATTTGAAATTCAAGTCAGCATTAATGAATATAATAGACTGGGGCCCACACACCTATGCTGGTCTCTGGTAATCTATGGGTTAACAATAAGTTTCAGATAGCAGATGTGGTTTGTATGGATCAAAGTAGTCGAGGCATGCAAATGAACCCAAAAAATGAATGAACAACAGAAGACAAAACCCAGAAACATTAAGCGGAATCAAATAACGGGCATTCCCTGAATAGAATAGTTGTAGAATCTAAGTAGGCAAGCAAAAACAATACTGTCTCATGGCAGAAAATCCTAGATAACTAAATTATAGTAGTCGAACAACTTTAGAGTAGTCGTATACCAAAAGCCTAGATTTCAATCCCTAAGTCCACCTTAATCTAAATTAGATGCTCAGATGTCCCCAGTTTCATACCCCACGCACACTAAGTTCATTAACTAACAATGGCCAATAGCTATTCGGTAGTTGTTAGGAGTTGTGTTATAAATGCAAGAGCACTCAAATACATAGATGAATAGAGCATTAATAGCAGATAATAGATTGGGTCCACAAACAAAACAAACTAATTATTAAACTTAGTAATTACTTCCGGCAACACCTTAGTTATTGCCACTCAAAATCTGACACTTCATTAACAGCGCCCAATCCACTCAGAAGGTAGAATATTCAAACAGAATTGTAGCAAAAAAACCAGAGTATTTGGGCATGAACAGCAAGTAAAAGAGAAACATAATTTGCAATCCCATAGAAAGTAAATAACAGTAACAAGCAGTTGTACTAACCAGGATAGCAAACGTGTGACTCCTCTAGAGCTCGAAAATCATCCATTGTTAGTAAGAATCAGGAAGAGTAGTCTTCTCATCTCATAACATAAGCGTGTTCTGAGTACATAGAATTAGACCTGTAGTAGTAATTTCTAAAAGTATTATGTGATAGAAACCTAGACTACTACTGCTACAACGTGCACTTATACTCTACTGCTTGAGTATGAGTTGGTGGTCTGACGAAGCTGGAAGTATATGCTTTGATATACTATAGTCGAGGTTCATTAGTAGGACCAATTGTTAGTGTTATGTCCTGAAGGCAATCACTTGCATGTTGTATATGACACATTTTATTTTAATAAAATGCATTATTTATCTTACAGTTTCTTTTGTTTACTTTTGTGTAATATATCTGTTAGATAAAGTTCCTAGTACAACACTGTGTTAAGGAAATCATGATAGAGATCATGATATAAAATTCCTACTACACTGTATAGTGTTAGTACTTAAATAGTCCTTAGTCGGAGTATTAATGAGACAAAACATCATTAATGCGTTAAGAATAACATGTGTTAGACTTCCTGATTTGATCAGGTGGTGATTCTCATATCCGTGAGTATTGAGATACTCAAAGTTAACACATGGATGCTTGTTAATGGAATAAGTTCATTAAATGACCTAGCTATAGGATAATCACATGGATAACTATTTAGTGCCACTGATATAATTTCAATAAAGCAAACATGCAAGTATCCTTAGACTTAAGATCTCCAAGGTACTTTGTTTGCTGAGTATTGTGCTTTAATTCCAATCTCTGGAGCCAGATCGAGGGTTACCTATGAGATGGATATTGGGTACATTGTGAGGTAAATGAAAGTAGTTGAGAAGGTTAATAAAGGATTCACCACTTCTAATAGTAGGGGCGAATATCTCACGGCCACTTGTTGAAATTACTACTCGAGAAGTCCTTGGCCAAGGTGATTGTGTATTGAAAACAGTCTCAATTGATACACATCTAGAGTAGTGGGTTCCTGGTACAAGTACTATTATATTCAGGCCAGAATTAATATATATTCTGAAGGGAGTTGGCACTAATTCCGTACTTCAAATCGAATGAGATATTGTATGGTGAAAGGAGTTAATTGCACTGTAGTTTGTTATTGAAGAGTTCATGTTAAGCCACTTGACTTTCTAGACTCTTGGGTGGTCATGATGTGTTACAAGATACCGCTCATGATTTAGGAATATGGGTTTATTAATTGATGAATTAATAAACTAATCCTGATTAGAATTAATATGATTAATTCTAATTAATTATGGATTATTAATCTCAAAGACATTTGGATTAATTCATATTCGCTACCAATTGACTGGGAAACCTAATAAGTCACACACAATAGAGGATTATATACCCAAGATATTATTTGATAACATAGTGGGGTTACTTGTGAGAAAGAGAAGTTATTGTGGCCAAATTATAATTAGTTATAATTTATGGTCCAAATTGTAATTGTGAGAACTTGAAGTTTCCAATTACAATTAGGGAATTCTAACTGTTTTAGAATTCTTAGATGGAGTATTTTTCAGCAGGATTTTTCGTGATGTATATAGATACACACGATTCCTAATGTGAAACAACACAACACATGAAAACAACTTCTTCTTCTTTTCTCTCTCTCTCTCTCTCTCATTTTTTCTAAAAACAAAAGAAACCCTAGCCGCCTTGTTTTTTCTGCTTGCACAGAAAATCTTGGTGCTTGAGTGAGATCCTCCGTGTGGATTTCTATTAGAGATAATCACACACTGTGATTATAGTGGTTAGACGTTCAACTTTCGTGGTGTTTGATCAAGGAGATTGCTGGATCGCACCTCGACTTAAAGAAGGAAATTTTTGTTCTTCAGATGATCAAAGAAAGGTAAAATTGTTACCTTTGATCTCTTTGTGTTTTGTTTTCCACATATATGCGGATCCTGGGTTGGTATCTCGTTTTATTTTTCCGCTGCTCCATATATGATATGATGAGAGATACCCAACACCAATATACTTATATGTTAGGTATATATAATTAGTTAGTTAAGACAAACATGTACAAGATAGTTTCTATACTATATCGCCCCTTATGATTGTCCAAATAATCTAATTATCCAGGGTCTTGGGAAATGTGACTTGGATATTTACTTTAGGGTAACTCCCTTGGAAAGTGAAAATATTCCAAGAAGTTATAGATCATTGGACTAGAAGCCTAAGGATGGTAGATGTCTTTTAGAGAGGTGTTGGTACACTTCTTCCTCTCTAAATGCACGGGGATGTATAGAGGGATATTTTAGTCATTTCACTTGTAGGTCAAAGACATAGCTAACGCAGCATTTTTCTTGGGGTTAATATTTCTTTATGGTGATATTAGAAAATATTTAAAATATAAAATACAGCTATTTATATAGTAGGGATATTTTGGTTATTTTAGTAGTCAAGACGATGTATTTTTTTTATCCTCGAAACAGCTCGTAAGTCCTAATTAATTTTGGGTTGAGGAAATGGTCACAGTTAAAAAGAATTCTATTTTATTCAGGAAGTCTAATTTATTTTTTTACTAGAATAAAATAAAAGAATGAGAGAAATTAAATTAAATTTATTATCTAGTCTTATTGGTTAATTAATTATTTAGGAGCCTAAGTCCAAATTTAATAATTAAAATTTTAACCTGGGCCTAAACTAGATAAAAAGGCTTAAATAATTATTTCAGTTCATTTGAACTCATTAATTATTTATAAATTTATTTTTATAGGCCCAGAAAATAAATAATTACTGGTTATTATTTTGTACTCATTAGGTCTAGAAAATAATAAATAATTAATGGCCCAATAGCCTGAATCAAAAGGATTTTTTTATTCACGGAACAAAAGAGTTTAGGCTAAGCCAAACCTCTTCTGTTGATAGCTTCTGGGTGTTGTGGAATATCAAAACCCCAGTGTTTTGGTAATCATATGAGTCGTGTGTTTTGTGAACATAGTGAACACACTTGTCTGTGAAAAAAAAAATAGAAGCCTTGTTCTTCTTTTATCTCCCTTGTTCATTCTTTTTCAATCTTTTTGATTTTGCTAATTACTATAAAAGGATCAAGAAGTTGTGACCTTCCTTGCCTGAGTTGTGTCACTAACATATATTGGGCAGTGGAATATACGAAGCTTTTACCAACGTAATTGATAGCAAAGGATCATGAAGCTTTAGCCTTCCTTACTTGAGTTGTGTCTCAAAGAGCTTTGGCGTTCATGGCACAGAGAAGTAGGAGAATCACAGGAGTTGAACCAGAGGCATCAACAGGTCATGGAGAGATGACCCCTGTTGTAACACCCCGCTACCTACGTACCTAAAAAGGGCGGGGACGTTACCCCGTCCAGTGGACCAGGGATCTTTATAATGAGGTACAGAGGAAAAATAACTAAATTAAATAAAGCGATAATCTTATTACATCCAAAATCAAAACTTATACAAGTTTGAAATTCAAAACTAAATATCGTCTCCCAAAAGAATAACAAAGCAAAATAAATTAAATTGAACATTCATCTCTTATTCCTCCAACCTGCTCAATAAAAGCACTCCCTTGAAAAGATGATATAAAAATAGTGTGAGATTGACATCTAAATAAGTCACGTGTGTGCGAATGTCACATTAAACATTTCATGTATACAAGTTTATCAAAACCACAAATATGTTTGCAAGTCAACTTTCATTAATAAATAGTTATTAAGTGGAACAATGTATATTATATTCAAAATAATTCTCAATAAGCCATCCACTCATTAATACCATAGAATCATAAAGTAGGGATTAGTAATGATTCAATAATAATACTAAGTCCATATCATGATTATCATCATGATAGCTTCCTAATGCAATTTTTCAACACTGGGCAATGGGTGATCCGCCCACTAAAGTAAGATACTCCTCCATCTCTACACCCAATACACCGGTTGTCCAACCTGAAAAAAAAAAATAAAGTCCATATGGACTAACATGCTAGCTTAAACCGGCCTGACTAAGTAGTACTATCATCTCTTTAAGCAAAGTTCCTCTTCTGGAGGTGGCCTCCTACCAGAAAGCTCACTCTAACTCTCTAAGACAAGTACCACTAGCCTATCTCTACTAAGTACTTAACGCTCACTATTTAGGTGCAGAATTATTTCCCTCATTTTCATAATCACTGGATACCTTGTCTTTGCAAAATGTGGTTTTCACATCAAGCTTTTCAAAACATTTTGATCATAAAGGAAAGAAAATCGTTTTCAGTTAAAAGTTAAGATTTGATAAAAGCTTTTAGAGATTAAAATCTCCACGTTCACAATCCAAGTATCATAATGCAACAATAATATTTCTCCATGTTTCAATTGTCATTTCAATCATCCTATCAATCATGATATTGACACCATTTTAATATCATTCTACAGAAGACTTGCAAACATGTACTATTTAGCAAAATAGTTATGCAGTGACTTACTTGGATAATCTAAATAATAAACCAAACCCAATGCTTGTCCTCACTTCAAATTTCTTCCTTATATAGAATCAATGATTTTTTAATTAGAATCCAAATATTAATCCACTATCATCATACATCATAAATCCCCACAATATTATTAATCACTTAAATCATCCATGTCATCTAGATAGATTAATTCATTAAATCACCTCTATAGCTTTCCCTTATCATGCAACTCATCATTATGCATACATATAATCAAATCAAATCATCAATCTAATGACTTCCATATTCAACTACCATCAACTCCATATGTTAACCCTATTTACATCAAAAGATCTCATCTTTAATCAACATGCATTAGATCTAGGTCATCATAGTAATATTTAACCATGTTTTATTCCATATATTCCTAGTTCAACATATTACACATCAAACTCATCAATCTAATCTAATCAAGCTTTCATGCAAGGCTTCATGCATAATAGCACCACCATATATTCAACCCTAATTTAAATCAGAAAATTTAAGCCTCAAATACCTCTTAATTGACATAAATATGAGCAAAGGTAGCACCTTTGATATTTGGTTAAGTTCACTTTGGGGAGAATTGTTGATTAGATGTTTTTGGACCCCTTGTTCGAAATCTCCAACAATAGGAGGAAAGAATCAGCCCTTTTTTGACCGTGATTTAGGAGAAAAGAAGGAGAATAATTGAATAAAAGTTGAAGGAGGTTGAAGGGTTATGTACCTTAGGTTTAGTTTTTAATTTTAGAGGTGTTTGGAGGTTGAGATGGCCGAATACTTAGAGGAGGTGGCAGCTAGAATTTTGTATATTATGGGGGTGTTTAGGGTTTGACTGAAGGCTAGTTTGATGAAGAAAATAGATTAGGTTTATGTGTTTTAGTGTTTAGGAGAAGTTTACCTTGTTTTGGACTCTTGATCACAACAAGAAAAAATAACAGCTTTTGGTCTTTCTTGTTGCGACCGAAATTGAACAAGGTTTAGGAGGTTTTTGTGGCTGGTTTTTGGTTGCTATTATGACCAAAAGTAAGAGAGAATAGGAGGGGGAAAAGGCTGGATTTCGGTTCTTGTAATGGAGAAAAGAATAGAAGAAAATTGAGGGCTTTTGTGTTGTTGTTTTTAGCTAAAAGAAGAGAGAGTTTGAGAGCATCAAAGCTGGAATTTTTCGTGTAGTTGTGTGTGTGTGTGATGGTGGCCGAAACTAGGGTGAACAGAGAGAAGAAAATCTAGTTGTTTATTTGACTAAAATAATTTTGATTTGTTAAAACTACTTATGATAGGTTTCTCCTATATTTTAGAGAGTTTGGGTAGAACTAAAATATGCATCAAGCTAGAGGCTAGGGCTTCTATTTTCCAGAAAATTCAAGTAATAAAAATAGAATATTAATCAAAGAAATAATTTAGTTAATATTCTAATTTCTTTTAGACAAAAATAATTAATTAAAGGATAATCATATTTAGAGATAAAATCTAGTTTTTATGTGATAAAGCTAAATTTTTCTTTCTTCTTAAGTCCTAATTTTCAAAAGTAACCTAATTCCAAGAAATATTTATTTCAATTAAAAATTTAACATTATCTCTTTATTTCCAGTTAAAACTCTTTTGAGAAAATTAATTTGGAGAGACTTTTCTTCTATTAAAAATAATAGCTAAAATATAGCTTCCAAGATAAATGTTTCTATATTTTATTTTCTTAATAAATCCTCTGAATAATAACTTTAGAAAATTTCAGATGTTGAAATATTTTGAATTCCTAAAAGATTAGAATAAAATACTAAATATAAAAAAAAGGATTTAATTTGCTTTAATTCTTTTTAGCAAAAACTTAAAATAATCATATTCCTATATTTTAGGGTGTGGGAAATTAAGGTGGCGGTAGCCCTAGTGAATTCGGCCAAGAGGAGGAAAAATAGGAGCAAAAGTGCTTAATTAAGGAAAAGAAGGAAATGCTTCAAGAGTTAGAATTTGAGTTTAAGTCACCAAAGAATACACACTAATCTCTAATCACTATTTCACAATAATTCTTGTTTAAATATTCTTGAAATAAATTCTCATAATTCCAATTCAACTTACTTTATTATTCTTTCATTAAATTCTACTCCATAAGAACAAAAGCTCTACCACCTCATATAACTCAACTACATCCAAATAAATAACTTCATGAAATATCAAACACATAAATTGTTTATACTTCATAAAAATAACTTAAATTTGGCAAATACAATATAAGATATTATGTCATGCATGACTTTCCCCATGAACTAATGGGGGTTTAAATAGAGTTTTTATATCCTCTCCTCTTTAAGAGAATTTCGTCCTGAAATTCAGGACATTATATTTTTAGAGCATATTTGGATATTTTCTCTTCATCCAGTCTTCAGTTTCCTATGTTGCACCTTGAGTACCATGATGATCCCATGAAATCTTCTCCATAGGTATCTGTTTATTCCTTAACCTCTTGACACTTCGATCCAAAACCTTAATTGGTTTCTAGACGTTGCTTAAATCAGGCTGTAGAATTAATGGCTCTTCATTTAATACATGCTCTGGATCAAGGTTGTATTTCTTTAATTGGGACACATGGAAAACATCATGAATTCCCACTAACCCTTCTGGCATATCCAACTGATATGCTACAAGTCCAATCTTTTCAATTACCGGAAATGGTCCTAAATACCTAGTACTCAACTTCCCTCCTTTAGGGTGTTTCAGAATCCCTCTACTTGGCATTATCTTCAGAAAAGTCTGATCTCCCACTTGAAATTCTAATTCTCTTCTTCTGTTGTCTGCATAGATTTCTATCGGCTTTGTGTTACCTTCAGTCTTTCTCTTATCATCTTTACTTTATCCACCATTTCCTCAATGTTCACTTCACTAGACTTGCTAATTTGTCCATCCTCAGCCCAACCCCAGTACAATAGTACTTGGCATTTTCGTCCGTATAGTGCTTCGTAGGGTGCCATTCCAATTGACGCTTGATGACTGTTGTTGTATGCCAACTCCGCATAAGGTATACAATCAATCCACTTATCTCCAAAGTCCAAAACACAAGCTCTAAGCATATCTTCCAATATTTGGATAACTCTTTCTGGCTGTCCATGAGTCTGTGGATGAGTAGAAGTACTGAGCTTCAGAATCATTCCCATTAACTCTTGAAACTTGGTCCAAAACCTTGAAGTGAATCTAGGTTCCCTGTCGGATATGATATTTGATGGTACACCATGCAACCTAACCAGTTTTTGAGTATATATCTTAGACAGTTTCTTCATAGAATCTTTAATATTTACTGGAATGAAATGAGCAGTATTGGTCAATTTGTTAACCACAACCCAAACGGCATCCTTTAAAGTCTTCGATATAGGCAGTCTGGTAACAAAATCCATCATCACCTCCTGCCACTTCCACTCAGGATTAGGCAATGGTTGCAGGAATCCAGCTGCCTTCTTATGTTCCGCATTTACTTTCTGACAAGTTAGATAAGTAGAGACGTATCGCCCTACATCACACTTTATCCCTGGCCATCAGTAGGCCTTCTTCAAGTCTTGGTACATTTTGACTTCTCTAGGATGAATAGTATACTTGCTCCTATAAGCCTCATCCATTATCTTCCTCTTCAATACTTGGCCATCCGGTACACATATCCATTCCCAAAAATATAACACTCCAATTTCGTCAGTCCAGAAATCCTTATTTCCTATTTTGATTTCCTTTTCTTTAAAAGTCTACAATTCTTGATTGTTTCGCTGCACATCAACAATCTCCAGCCTTAGCTCAAGTTCCAACTTTAAGTTGCACAAGCTGATCTTTCCTTCTCCTACTTCTGCCTTTTGCTCCAAGAGTTCTTGCACTATCTAAACTTCTTACATCCTCATACTAGCCATTCTCACCTTCCAACTCAGTGCACTAGCTACCATATTAGCTTTCCCCAGCTAGTAGTTAATTGGATATTTATACTCTTCCAAAAACTCCATCTACCTACGATGTCTTAAATTTAAATCCTTTTAGGTGAAGATATACTTCAAACTCTTGTGGTCCGTAAAGACTTCATACTTCGCTCCGTATAATTAGTGTCGCCACTTCTTTAGGGCGAACAATATCGCAGCCAATTCCAAGTCACGCGTCGGGTAGTTATGTAATACCCCGTATTAGACCACCTTAGTAAGTGGGGAAACATCATGCATGTCACATTGTTGTATACTACATTGATGATTAGAACTATTTTCATGAAAATCTCAGTTGTTGTTGCATGAATTAATTTGTTTTGAAGTGGTCGTGTCATGGGAGTTAGTGAGTTTTATTTTATTGGGGAGAATTCATTAGGAAGAGGATGGAGCAAGTGAGTAGGAATCAAGGATATTTATTATGAGAATATTTACC
The DNA here is from genome assembly GCA_026120185.1 of Voacanga thouarsii. Classification (NCBI taxonomy): domain Eukaryota; kingdom Viridiplantae; phylum Streptophyta; class Magnoliopsida; order Gentianales; family Apocynaceae; genus Voacanga; species Voacanga thouarsii. The sequence goes on from JANUWF010001918.1 coordinate 3,049,140, forward strand.
AAGAATTAGTGTGGATTAGCGGATAAAGCTTGGAAATTAATTCTTAATGGGTTTGAATTCGAATCCTAGCTATTTCAAATCCTTCCCTTTCTTTTATTTTCCTTTTTCCCTAATTTTTCCTAGCCTTGGCCGAAATCCTTAAGGTTGCCGCCACGTTGGAATCCAATTTCCTAAAAATTAGGAGTGTGATTTATCTTGAAAATTATTTTATAAAATATTTGAGAGTAAATTAAATTTTTGTTCGTAATATCTTATCATAATCTTTTAGAGAATTTTAAGGATTACTAATCTAGATTTTTAAAAGCTATATCCAAGCAATATATTAGGAGATAAAATATATAAATTTATATAGGTATTGTTTTCAAGGAGATAAATCTCCATAGTTTAATTTTCCTCAAATAATTTTTTTTAGAAAATAAAAGGATAAGTGCTGGATTTAAATGAAGTATTTATCTCTTGGATAAGATGAGGATTTTCGAAAATTTAGGAAAGAAAAAAGGAAGAAGATTTCGGTAGCTTCATGGAATTAGGAAATCAGAATTTTCTTTACAATATAATTATTTATTAGCTATTTAAAAGTTACTCAAATTAAAATAGGGAATTAATTAAATTATTCCTTAAATAGATAACCTAATTTCTTCACATATTTTTCTGGAAAATTTCATCAAAGCTTCCGCCACACTTAGAGCAAATATAGTTCAACTAAAACTCTCTAAAACCTGGCTAGGGTTATCCAAGAAAACCTTAACCAACTAGGACTTTATTTTAGCCAAAAAAAAATACCAAAAATTCCCCTCTAATTCCTTCAGAATTTTGGCCAAAAGCGGCCCTATTCTGCACAAAATTTTCAGCAAAAACCTGCACAAAAACTCCTCTAACTAGGGAGCAAAATACAGCTACACAAAGACCTCTTTTTATTTTGTTTTTGCAACTATAGAGACCAAAACCAACCAGATTTCTTCTCTTATCCTGTTTAGATTTTCCTCCCACTTTCTGTCCAGATTTTCAGCCATCCTAAGCTGCAAAAATACAGCAGCAATCAGCCCTAAACCTCTACCCAATTTCGGCACCCATAGAAGAACTAAAGCTGTCCAACTTTTCTCTTGTGACTATGACTCCGAAGCAAGATAGAACTCCTTTAAATACCTAAACACCAAACCCTAGACTTTTTTTGTCCAGCAAACCAAGAAATTCCCCACCCTCTCAGCCCCTCCAAACTAATAAAAAAACCAGCATTCAACCTATTCCAAAATTCGGCCAGCCTACCTTAAGAACAAAGCTAAAAATCGAAACTCTCTGCAAGGTAATTGATCTTCAACCCTTCCATTCATCTCTTACTACATTCTTACCTTCTTTTCTCCCTTAAATCATGTACATAAGGGACTGATTTTATCCTTTCCTTGAAGAATCTCGATCAAAGTCATCCTCTTGAATGCAAGCTAGTCATCAAGGAATTGTCGTGTTTTAAGTCTAGATCACCAAGAGGTAATCAAGATCCTATCTTTACTGATTTAAATGAAATTAATCCATAGTGTATTGATTTATGAATGCTTATGGAGTCGAGCATGAAAGTATGAATGAACTAGATTGAGGAATATGTTGATGTAAGCCATAGACAAAGCATGTATGAGATAAGATATTGATGTATCTTTTCATGATGAATCTAGATCTATGCTAAGTAGGCAAAGATGAGATCTTTAAATGTTTATGTGATTGTTTATGATAATTTTATATTAATTGAATATAGGAGTTGTCATATGGTGAGTTGATCTAGATCAATGCATAGTTATGATCAATAGATTAGTAAAGGGAAGTTATACACGTGATTTAATGAATTAAAGTCCTTATATACTATAGTTTAACTAGGTGATTAATGAGATCATGGAGAGTCATATTGTATGAAATAGTGGATGGAATGATTAAATTCTAATTGTAGGATTATTTGCTCTAGATAAGGAAGGAGTGGAAACAAGAGCAATCGATTAAGTTGGATCTTGCTGTTGATTTATCCAAGTAAGTCCCTGCATAACTGTTTTGATAAATGTTACTTTTTTGCAAGTAATTTTTACAATATTATTTTGAATTGATGTCAATATGATGTTTTTGACATGAGGATTGAAACGTTAGCTAAAAACAATGAGTTACACTGTGTTCTGATACTTGGGTTGGAAATATGGATGTTTTACTTTCTAAATGAGTTTATCAAATTTTAACTATTCAAACTCAAAATGATTTCTTACACTACTGCTAAACAATTTGGAAACGCTATTACGAAAAATCACGTTTTGCAATTAAACTAATCAAAAAAATTCGAAAAAGGAAAAATAATTCTACTCCTAATCAGGGAGCATTGAGTACTCAACAAGGGTAGGATAATAGTACTAGTTTCAAAGAGCAAGAGTGAGTCTTCTAGCAGGAGGCCACCTCCAGAAGATGAACTCAACTTGGAGAGGCAACAGTACTACTTAGTTAGGCCATCCACGCTAGCAAAATTGGTCCATGTGGGCATTGTTTATCCAGATTAGACAACCAGAATATTAGGTGTAGAGATGAAGGAGTATCTCACCTAGTAGGTGGATCCCCCACTGCCCATTGTTGAAAGAATACATTGGGAAGCTATCATGGTGGTAACCATGATATGGATTATGATACTGTTGTTTAGATCATTTACTAATCCCTATTTGATGAATTATGAATGTGTTGAAATGAGGATTAATTGTGAATTGTTTTAGAATTATTAAGCAATGCTCCTTTGTATAACTGCTATTTATGAAATTGACTTGCAAACGCATTTTTGTGATTTGGATAAATCTGCATACACGAAATGGTTTCAACTGACACTTGCACACATGGGACTTATTGAGATGTCAATCTCACACATTTTATATCATATTTTTAGGGGATTGCTTATACTGAGCAGGGTGAAGCGTTAGGAGATGAACTCTAGTTTAATTATTTATTTATGTTTGAATTTATTTCAAGAGACGTTTGTTAGTTTTGATTTTTCAGACTTGTATAAGTTTTGCTTCAGGATGTAATAAGATTATTCCTTTAATTTTATTTATCAATTTTTTTTCTTTTATATCTTGTTATAAAGACCCCTGATCCTTTGGACGGGCGACATCCTACCCTATTTAGATACCTAGGGTGTGGGGTGTTACAAGTTAACTTCATGCGGCTTCAGCTTCCTCGAGGCATAGGTAATAACTTCCCTATCTTGTATAAACACTAGCCCTAGTACTTCTTTAGTGGCGTCCATGTATAAGGAATAAGATTTACCTTCCTCAGGTAGACTCAATACTAGTGCCATCATCAATCTTCTCTTAAACTCTTAGAAACTCTTTACGCACTTATCACTCCAGACGTATGGCACATCCTTCCTTAACAATCGGGTCATCAGTGTGGCTAAGGTAGAAAAGTTCTTGATAAATCGATGATAGTACCAAGCCAATCCAAGGAAACTCTGAATTTTGATTACACTTTCTGGTTGTTGCCAATTAGAAATCACTTTAACTTTTGCTAGATCCACCTTGATTCCATCTTTAGATATCGCATGACCAAGAAATGCCACTGAATCTAACCAAAACTCACATTTGCTAAACTTAGCATAGAGTTTATGCTCTTTCAACTTCTCTAATACCAGTTTCAAATGCTCAGTATGCTTCTTAGGACTTTTAGAGTAGATCAAAATATCGTCTATAAACACCACTACGAACTTATCCAAGTACGATTGGAAAACTCTATGCATTAGATCTATGAAAATGGCTGGTGCATTAGTTACTCTAAACAACATCACCACAAACTCGTAGTTCCCATACCTAGTGTTAAAGGCTGTTTTGGGTATAATTCGCACTTAATAATTACTTTGCTGGAGATCCAACTTAGAAAAGTAACCAGAACCTTGCAATTGATCGAACTATTCATCAATAAAAGACAATGGGTACTTGTTCTTGATCGTGAGGTTGTTCAAACCTCTATAATCTATACATAACCTCAACGTCCCATATTTCTTCTTTACAAACAACACCAAGGCTCCCCAAGGTGAAGTACTTGGTCTTATATATATCCTTTCTTAACTAATTCCTCCAACTATTCCTTCAACTCCTTCAATTTTGTAGGTGCCATTCGATAGGGAGTCTTTAATACTGACTCAGCTCTAAGAACCAGATCTATAGTGAACTCGACTTTCCATGGAGGAGGAAAAGAAGTGAGTTCAACCAAGAATACATCCGCAAAGTCCTTCACTATCTCAGTGCTTTCCAATGTGCATTGATCATTTGGCTTATTGATTAAAGAAGCTAAATAACCTACACAGCCCTTCTTTAGCATCTTATGTACCTTCATTCCTGCTATCAAGAATTTTAATTGTTTCACATATTTTCCTGTTAAACTCTAATACATCACATCTGGGTCTAATAAACTGCACTGTCTTGATCTTGTAGTCCACTCTTGCTCCATGTTTTGCTAATCAATCCATACCCAAAATTAGATCAGAGTCATCGATAGGTAGGATTATGAGGTCTGTCTTCAAAATCTCCTTTCCAACCGTAATATCACACCCTTGCACTACTTTACTCACATCTCTCTGCCTCCCCCAAGGGAGTACTTACTAACATGGTATAAGGCAATTCTACCCCGTCCCAACTTAAATGGCATGCACACTTATTTTTCATATATGAATGAGTCGATCCGGGGTCTATTAAAATAGAAATAGATTGACCTTGCACAGAAAGCGTACCTTCTAACATTGTTGCATCAACTCCAATCTCTTCCCAGTTTAAAGGAAAGACCTTAGCTTTCACTTGAGGCTTTTGACCTCCTCCTCCAATCGTTTCAGTAGCAACACTTCTATTTGCTCCAACTAGTTGAGTCAAAGCATCATGCTCATGGTATAGGACCTGGTGGATTTGTCCTTGGCTATTTTCCCTTGTTTCCCCACTATATTGGACCAGGGGGAAACTTATTGATCAGAGGTCTTATTAGTGGCCGACTTGGTTGGAATGGCTAGTTTATCAGCTAGCTCTTATCCTCGTTTTAAGTCCGGGTCGCTACATCCACTGCGATAGTATATGTCGCTGGTGGAGATAGTGCTAGTGCTTTCCTTAGGTCCTGCCTGAGACTTTTCACAAATTGCCATGTCCATTTCTGTTCAATGTCCACCAAGCACTTGCAATACTTGGATAGTTGAGTAAACTGGGCTGCATATTGGGCCACGATCAAACTTCCTTACTTGAGGGTTTGGAATTCATCCTCCCTCTTCTCAACTATACATTGTGGAATGTACTCTGCTCTAAAAACCTTGACAAAGTTCTCCCACCTCTAATCGCAATCCTCCCTATCCCAATCCTCCTGGACTCGTTGTTATCATGCTCGAGCAGGTGCTCTCAATCTAAATGTAGTAAACTTCACCCTTTTCTTCTCTATATACTATAATGTTGCGAAGATGTCCTCCATCTGTTCGATCCATTGCTCAGCTTTTTCATCTTGTTCTATCTCTCCTTGGAACGTAGGAGGTTGGAACTTTAGGAATCATTCCAGTGCCTCATTCTCACCTTTGGGTGCCTTCTTCTCCACTTTGTCTACATTCTGAGTCAAATTCTGAAGAATGGCAGCCATCTTGTCAAAAGCTTACCCCATGGCCACTTCCCTAGATCCCCTATACGTTAACTTATGTTCTTGCTCATAGTCTTCCTCCACTTCAGGTGTGGACCATTGTGTCTGCTCAAACTCGGGAGTTAATGACTCGCTCTCCCGAATGGTCCTCCCTCGCACTGCAACTCTACGTCTTGGTGCCATCTCTTTATACCCATTACAAGGTTTATTAGAGGAAAGTTCATGGCATGTAATTAAGTAGCTTATAGATTTAGAATAGCTTGTAATTCAATGAAAAATAAATTTTGCAAATAATATTCCAAATAGAATAGAGAAATCAATAAAACCATACTTTTATTAACTAAATCCAACTTGGTATAAAATAAGGGAGTATCCTAGCAAGTACTCCTTCTATTCTGGCTATCCAAAATCAGAAAATAAATAATCATTTCTAAATTAAATAAATAAGCAAACATCTCTTCAAAAGAATAAAAGAATAAATACTAAAGGTCCTATAAACTCTAAGCATCACTAGAGTCACTAGAATTCTCAGAAGTCTCGAAAGAAGGTTCCGCTAGTCATCATGCACTACTGTTGGGGTGATCTATCACGCAGTCTCTTGAAAAACCAAAGGATTTGTGCTTCTTCCTTGGTTGGCCCAACATGAAAACCTCAGTATCTCTGCCCCTTAATTTAACTCTCAACTCCTCATCCCTAAGTTTTTCCATAGCTAACATCAATGCTGTAACACCCCACTTCCTAGGCCCATCAGGGCCGGGGATGTCGCCCCGTCCAGAGGACAAAAGGTCTTTATAACTAGGTTACATAAAAATAAAATAAAATAAGGACTTTAAAATTAAACTTATTACAACCCAAAAGATAAGTACTGGAACAAATCCAAATAAACCGTTTGCAACAATCTCTCAAAACATCACATAAAGTAAATAACATGAGTCTTCAAAGCATAGGCGACAATCTAGCTAATGACCTCCACAGCAAGATCTTCCTGAAAACATGGCGTAAAAGGGTGGTGAGATAAGAATCTCAGTAAGCCCGTGTGTGCTTTGAGTGTTTCAGGTAAAATAATTCATGTATGCAAGTTGTAAAAATTTTATAAGAAAAAGTGCTGGCAAGCAATAAATAAGTGTTGAAAATAAAGAGTGGCGTTTCACTTTTCAAACCATACATGTGCACCATAAATACAACCACTCAAATGGATAGCCATGGGTTACCACACGTTGGGCCCCATGACTAGATAACAGTTAGAATGCCACACTTTGTGCAAGCTGACAAAAGGTAGGTGTACAGCCTACCGGGTGAGATACTCCTCCATTTCTACACCTAAACTTATCGGTTGTCCACTTCGGAACACGCAGTCCACATGACTGAAACTTACTAGCTCGGACCGGTATGACCTACCGGACTGGCATCCTATCCAGGAAGGACTCACCCCTCAGAGGTGGCCACCTACTGAGAGACTTACCCTAACCCTTCAAAGACTAGTCTTGGTGGTCTACCCTTATTGAGTACTCAACGTTGATTGTTCCACTTGGGAGAAAATTGATCATACTTTACTTTATTTGGAAATAGCAATTAAGGGTTTCTAAAAGTCTTGTCAAAGTTAGGTTTTAGAAAAAGTTTAGCATTTTGTATAAAACTGCTTGTTTAACTTTTAAATGATTTGCTTGGCTGAAATAAAAAGGGAAACCAGTCCTTAATTGCCTTTACAAAATAAATGTCCATATACATCGTATTTGGCTTGCCACAACAACTTTTTGGTCTTCACAAAACTCCATGCTGGAGCTTACCTGATTCTTTGCTTGCTCAACTCAAACGTCTTCCAAGGCTGTCCTAACCCCGCCTGGGGTAAACACAAAACATAAGGTTACATTCGAGCTATACCTACCTTACATAAATAATTTCTTAGCTCAACTAGTTACAACCATGACTAGCCATGACCCTAATGTCCTAAGCTTTAAGGCTAGGTGATAAAGAATTTTATAAAATAAGTTTTAGTTGATAAGTTAAAATAACTTGGGGTTCTAAAATAATTGCTAATAAATTATAGACCCAATTAATAATTCTTGAGTGTTATTTTTAATAACTAAACTAAGGTTTAAATATTAAGTCCTAAATAGTATTAATAATTGGTGATTTAAAAATAGCTTTATTATAAATAAATATTTAATTACAAATAACCTTTTATTAATTTTTAAATAGATAATAAATAATTAGTAATAAATAAAATTAATAATGAATGAATTATTTTAAATTTTAATTAATAAATAACAAATAGATTTTAATATAAATAATATTTTATTTATTGTAAAGGATTTATTACTATATATATTATTTTTAATAAAAGATCTCATTTATTTGATAAAGAAAATATTAATATTTTAATTAATAAACCACTCCAAACCTCCCTAGAGTTTCGAATTTTATAGAGAAAAATATAGTAGTAATTCTAATTTATGTAATAAAATTTGTTAATGAATATAACCTAGAATCAACAAGAAAATAATCTTACATCATGGTTTCCTATTGCTAGAAAAGATTCATGATCACATTCTCCATCATCAAACAATATATTAATCCATTCATGAACATACACTTGAACTATCTCATACCATCACATGGCCAAAATCCTACTAAGCATAATCATCAATCATGGTTTCCATGGAAAAATAAGAACATAAAAGCCTAATCACCTTTGGTGTCATAATATCTAATCATGCTTCAAACCTAAATAAAATTCATTAAGCATGAAGAACATACATTGATTCGAAAGGAAAACACATACATCCTAGTCATATACAACAATTATCATATCCTAACCCCAATCCCTTTATGCATATACTCAATCTCCCAATCATATTCTATCTCCCTATCAACATCTAAGAGACATGATTTCAGAATTTAATAAGAGAGCTTTAAGAATGAATACTTGATTGTCGAGTACTTTGATGAAGACAAAAGAAGGTCCACGAAACAAACGATCATGGTTGATGGTTGATCAACCATTTCGGTTAGAAGGGAGAGAGAGAGAGAGAGAAAGAGAGAGAGAGCATTAGTAAGGTATAGATGAATGAAAAAGGATGAACAAGAAGGTTGTTCTTGACTCACCTTGTTGATGTTCTTGAGACCTTCAAAGAAAAGTTAATTTTGATCCACTTGAAAATTCTTGTTTGCGAGGTTTTATGTTATAAATACCAGAAATGAAGTTTAGAGATTAAATGGAAGTGATTTGGAGTATTTGAGAGTGATTGGAGGTGTTTAGAGTAGGGTTAGGCTTGAAGAAGGTTAGTGTGTGTTCTTGGTGTTCTAGGTGAAAATGGAGAGAATTTGAAAGAAATGCTGTACGAATTTTGGTAGAGGGCTGGCCGAATGGTATGGAGTGAATGAGAGTTTCGGTTTTCAGCTTGTGAGAGAGAAAGTGATCAGATTTTATTTGAAATTCAAATGGAGAAAATTGTGGAGTTGGTTAAGGTAAAAGGTTAGCTATGGTGTTTGATCAAGAGAGGTTTCTATGGTCTTCAATGGTGCCGGCTGAACATGGTGGTTTTGCTGAATTGATTGAAGGTTAATGTTTCTCCAAGGCTGGCTGAAATTCAGTCTTAAATGGCAGAGGAAATTCTGGTTTATTTACCTAATACAAGAGTGATTTTAATGGAGTAAAATGTTGAAATTATTTGAAGTTCAAAAAGAGTTTGAATGGAGTGATCTTATGAGTGTTTTGTGGTGTGGCTATGGAGTCCATATGCTCAAGGTAAGTGTGGAGTTAATGGTGTTCAGTCTACAACTGAGCAAGGTTCAATTTTACAGAGGTTGAAGGTGATTTTCAGCCTAGGCTAGAAGGAAGCAAAACTGGAAAAAATTCTGGTTTCATGGTTGTTCTTAGTTTCGAAGATTGGTAGCTCTTGGTGCAGAATTTGCTGCACTTCTTGAGCCCAATTTTCAGTGGTTCCTCTAGGGTGTTTGAAGATCTTTCAAAGGTGATATCCCAGCCTTAATGCTGGAGAAATACAGAGGAGTTTTGCTGGATTGAAGATGAACCAAAACAGCTTTATTTCCTTGGTTGAAAGCTGCGAAATGCCCAGAATTTTTTTCTGGTTTGGTGCTGTTTGTGCAGTCCGAAAATTGCACAAATTTTCCAGCCTTCAAGCCACATGAAATGACCATTTTTCTGGCAGAAAATGAGTGGGTTTACTGGCTGAATTTTCGAAGAAATGGCCTGCAAAAATTCTGAAAAATTTTCAGATTTTCCTTCACTAGAATATGAACAACATGAAGGTGAGTTTGAATGTGCTGTCATGGTGATTGATTTTCTCTTGGAAACCCTTCCTATTTCCCCTCCTATTTTCAGCCAACTCCCCATCCTCCAAAGCTGATTTTCAAAATTCAAGGTGGAGGGATTATCACAGAATTTTTTTTTTTTAAATTTAAAAGAAAGGATTTAATGGTTTTAAATTATAAAGATGTTAGGACAAGCTAGAGGTAATAAAAGGACAAGAATTCCTCTAGAATTCTTTTTAGGACATGAGGATAAGATTAGGACATTCTCTTCATGTCTCCCCTAAGACAACATTCCTATTTTCATGAAATGCAAGAAAACAAAAATTCAAACTTAGTTAAGATAATCATGACAAAAGCTTAAATGATGGGATTAGAACTCATGACCTTAGAAATTAATTCCAAGATTCTAACCACTTAACCACACCAACTCTTGTTCTTATTTTCTCACCCACATATTCTCCTTATTTAATTCTCAAGCTATCTTCCTAATTTGACCTCAAGCAAAATTACAATTTTACCCCTCCTACTCGATAAGCATAACTAAGCATTTTAACCTATAATCCACAACTCTAAAGCACATAAAATCATTCAAAAACATATATACTCATGCAAAATAATATGATATGCATCCCGACCCCCTTACTCTAGGGTTGGCTTTAGGTGGGGTTTCACAAATGCACTCTTAGGTCTCCCTGATTCTGACTCATATGATTCATTTTCCAGAAGTGTCGGGATTCCTTCTTCTATAGATGAGGTTGTGGATATGTTAAGCCTGTCCTCTTCCTCAATCAATTCTTCACCACCCTCGCCCTTGAGCTCTCCTATCTCCCCCTCAATCCCAAGTTCTTCCAGTTTATTTTCACTCTCATCACCAATTTCCCCTACCTCCCATATCTTCCCCTCATCATCTCCCTCATACTCAACCATGTCCCCTTCTTCCTCAAGTGCAAGCATTTCTAGCTGGGTCCTTAACCTCTACCTTGAAGTCATCCATCATATTTGGCTCATGATCTATCTCATCTTCACTCAAAAACCATCCATCCTCGAGTTCTGTCTCCAAATCAGATGATGATGAATCTGGTATAGGAATGGGGCTAGATGCTCTACCACTCACGGGACCACACATAAAAGGCCAGGCTCTAGACATAGCTGTGGATCTTCTAGTCATCCTATAAATAAAACATAAGGAAATCAAGACTAAATCTCAATTCCTAGTGTTTAGGTGCTATTTATTAAAATCATTTGCCTAAACCTAGGCTCTGATACTACTTGTATCACTCCACTACCTACGTACCTAAAAAGGGCGGAGATGTTATCTTGTCAAGTGGATCAAGGGTCTTTATAACGACGTACAAAGGAAAACTAACTAAATAAAATAAAGTGATAATCTTATTACATCCAAAATCAAAACTTATATAAGTCTGAAATTCAAAATTAACAATCGTTTCTCAAAAGAAATACAAAGTAAAATAAAATAAATTGAACGTTCATTTCTTATTCCTCCAACCTGCTTAATAAAAGCACTCTCCTAAAAACATGATATAAAAATGGTGTGAGATTGACATCTCAGTAAGTTATGTGTGTGTGAATGTCACATTAAATATTTTGTGTATGCAATTTTATCAAAACTACAAAATATATTTGCAAGTCAACTTTCATCAATAAACAATCATTTAGTGAAACAATATACATCATATTCAAAAAAATTCTCAATAAGCCAACCACTCATCAATATCATAGAATCATAAAATAGGAATTAGTAATGATTCAATGATATTATCAGGTCCATATCATGATTACCATCATGATAGCTTCCTAGTGTAACCGTTCAATACTGGGCAGTAAGTGATCCGTCCACTAGGGTGAGATACTCCTCTGTTTCTACACCCAACATACTAGTTGTCCAATCTAGAAAATAAAGTCTACATTGACCAACATGCTAGCTCAGACTAGCCTGACTAAGTAGTACTGTCTTCTCTTTAAACAGAGTTCTTCTTTTAGAGGTGGCTTCCTACCAAAAGGCTCACTCTAACTTTCCAAGACTAGTACCGCTAGCCTACCCCTGTTGAGTACTTAACGCTCACCATTTAAGTACAAAATCATTTCTCTCATTTTCACAATTACTGGATAACTTATCTTTGCAAAATATGGTTTTCACATCAAGCTTTTCAAAACATCTTGATCATAAAGGAAAGAAAACCATTTTCAGTTAAAAGTTGAGAATTGATAAAAGCTTGTAGAGATTAAAATATCCACATTCTCAATCCAAGAATCATAGTGCAACAATAATATTTCTCCATGTTTCAATTATCATTTCAATCATTATATTGACACCATTTTAATATCATTGTACAAAAAACTTGCAAACATTTACTATTTAGCAAGACAGTTATGTAGGAACTTACTTAGATAATCTAAATAATCAATTAAAGCCAATGCTTAGCCTCACTTCAAATTTCTTCCTTATCTAGAATCAATGGTTCTATAACTAGAATCCAAATATTAATCTACTATCATCATGCATCATGAATCCCCATGATATTATTAATCACCTAAATCATCAATGGCATCTAAATGGATTAATTCATTAAATCACCTCTATAGCTTTCCCTGTCATGCAACTCATCATTATGCATGCATATAATCAAATCAAATTATCTATATAATGACTTCCATATTCAACTACCATCAACTCCATATATATTAACCCTATTTGCATCAAAAGATCTCATTTTTAATCAACATGCATTAAATCTAGGTCATCATAGAAATATTTAACCATATTTTACTCCATATATGCCGAGTTCAACATATTGCACCATCAAACTCATCAATCTAATCTAATTATGCTTTCATGCTATGCTTCATGCATAATAGCACCACCATATATTCAACCCTAATTTAAATCAGAAGAGTTAAACCTCAAATACCTCTTGATCAACATATATATGAGCAAAGGTAGCACCTTTAATGCTTGATTGAGTTCACTTTAGGGAGAATAATTGATTGGATGCTCTTATACCCCTTGTTCAAAAATCTCCAATCATAGGGGGGAAAAAAATCAGCCCCTTTTTTACTGTGATTTAGGAGAAAAGAAGGAGAAAAATTGAATAAAAGTTGAAAGAGATTGAAGGTTACATACCTTAGGTTTAGTTTTCAATTTTAGAAGTGTTTGGAGGTTGAGATGGCCGAATACTTGGAGGAGGTGATGGCTGGAATTTTGTAGATTAGGGGGTGTTTAGGGTTTGATTGAAGGCTAATTTGATGAAGAAAATAGATTAGGTTTAGGTGTTTTAGTGTGAAGTTCACTTTGTTTTGGACTCTTGATCACGACAAAGAAAAATGACAGCTTTTGGTCTTTCTTGTGGTGACTGAAATTGAGCAAGGTTTAGGAGGTTTTTGTGGCTAGTTTTTGGTTGCTATTATAACCAAAAATAAGAGAGAAATGGAGGAAAAGAAAGGCTGGATTTCGGTTCTTGTAATGGCAAAAAGAAGAGAAGAAAGGTGAGGGCTTTAGTATTATTGTTTTTGGCTAAAAGAATAGAGAGTTTGAGAGCTTCAAAACTTGAATTTTTTGTGTAGTTGTGTGTGTGTGATGGTGGCGGAACGTAGGGTGAAAACAGAACAGAAAATTTGATTGTTTATTTAGCTAAAATAATTTTGATTGGTTAAAACTACTTAGGTTAGGTTTCTCCTATATTTTAGAGAGTTTGAGTGGAACTAAAATGTCGATCAAGGTGGTGGCTAAGGCTTCTATTTTCCAGAAATTTCAAGTAATAAAAATAGGATATTAGTCAAAGAAATAATTTAGTTAATATTCTAATTTATTTTAGGCAAAAATGATTAATTAAAGGATAATCATATTTAGAGATAAAATCTAGTTTTTATGTGATAAAGCTGAATTTTTTCTTTCTTCTTAAATCCTAATTTTTGAAAGTAACCTAATTCCAAGAAATATTTATTTTAATAAAAAATTTAACATTATCTCTTTATTTCCAATTAAAACTTTTTAGAGAAAATTAATATGGAGAGACTTTTCTTCTATTAAAAATAATGGCTAAAATATAGCTTCCAAGATAAACGTTTCTATATTTTATCTTCTTAATAAATCCTTTGAATAATAACTTTAGAAAATTTCAGATGTTGAAATATTTTGAATTCCTAAAAGATTAGAATAAAATACTAACTAGAAAATAATAGGAATTTAATTTACTTTAATTCTTTTTAGCAAAAATCGAAAATAATCACATTCCTATATTTTAGGAGGTGGGAAATTAAGGTGGTGGCACCCCTAATGAATTCGGCCAAGAGGAGGAAAAATAGGAGCAAAAGAGCTTAATTAGGGAAAAGAAGGAAAATGCTTGCAAGAATTGGAATTTGAACTCAAGTCGCCAAAGAATACACACCATGCTTTAACCACTATTCCACAATAATTCTTGTTTAAATATTCTTCAAATAAATTCCCATAACTCCAATTCAACTCACTTCATTATTCTTTCATTAAATTCTACTCCATAAGAACAAAAGCTCTACCATCTCATATAACTCAACTATATCCAAATAAATAACTTCATGAAATATCAAACTCATAAATTACATATACTTCATAAAAATAACTTAAATTTAGCAAATACAATATAAGATGCTATGCCATGCATGACTTTCTCCATGAACTAATGGCAGTTTAAATTAGGGTATTACACATGTGGTTCAGTCGAGACCTTCATAGCCAAATAAATCGTTGAAGTGCAGAGGTAATAAATTTTTGAAAAACCTTCCGCTGTCTATCATGTGCTTCTATTTTGGCCTTTGTCTTCTGTGCATGCATGGTCTCTGTGTGGTTTTCATAGCTTCCATTAGTACTCAAGACATTATTTGATAATATTATATGATTAATTTGTGAGAAGAAATAATTATTATAGACTAATTATAAAGCGTTATTTATAATTGGAGTTGAATTGCGATTATTAAATCCCTATAGGAGAATTATAAACTTATTATAATTCATAAAGCCTAATTGCAATTCTTGAAAGTCCAAGCCTACAATTTGGAAAATAGCTAATAATTCCTATTAATAGCATCAGGGAAAGTGATAGAGGTTTTCCAAAAAAAAAGAAAACCAACAGGGAAAAGCTCTATATTTTTGTTCCCTAAAAGGTTTAGGAAACAAAAACACAAAGGAAATGTTTTTGTGTTGTGCTGGAGGAATATATATATATATGTGTACATGCGCCGCATAAGGATTTTTTTGAAGTTTTTCTTTTGGACGAAAATCTCTAAGGTTTATTTTTAGAAAAATTACAAAGACTTTTTCTGTTGTTTTCTTCTCAACTTAAATTGATCCCAAAGCCACCATATTCTACCTAATAGTATAGGGTTTTGGTGCCTAACTCACAATTCCTTGTGCGGATTATTGTTAACGAATTCCAATTCTTGGAATTTTGGTGGTTCAATTGGATCAACTTTTGAAAAGGATTCACGTGGAAGGAAAAATTTTAAAACTGTATTTTTTAGGTAATTAATTTTTCTTCCAAATCCTAATCCATTTAATTATATACGAATGATTCTTTGCATGAATTTCGTTTTAATTTTTTGTTGCATATAAACTAGTTTACATGATCAAAATCCAATATTAATATTGTCATTTGAATTAGAACTTCCGTTACTCTTAGTGGCATGTTAGCTCTTTCATATACTACAGTTATTTGGAGTTTGGATATGGCATTTTTCTTTTCTTGATAGTTGCATACTTAACAAAATACTTAATATCAAATGCTTACATTGTTGTTATCTAAAATACAGAGAGTTACAATTAATCCTAAAATTGAAGCCATTTGTTGCAGTTGAAGATAACAATTTCTAAAATTATTTCTATAAAGGTACATGCATGGGTTTCTACTTTCACAATAATCTTGAGGTTTAGTTGGCATGACTAAATCTCTGCAAGTGATGGGTGATTATTTCTCGTGGTAATAAATGATTACTGTTAAGTTAATTTTATGTTATATACTTTTATATTATTTTTATATATATCTCTAAATCTCATTAAAAAAATATAGATGAAAGACCATACTTAGATATATAAAATGTATGTTCTAGGATAAGGGAACTTGTTGAAGAATTCATTAATAAAGTTGAATGTTTTGTTAAAGGGGAGCTTTTGCATTCAGAATAGTCTGGTACTGCTAATATTAGATGTCCTTGTTCTAAGTGAAAGAATAAGAAGTTTCAGGCTTTCAATATAGTAGCGTTCATTTATATAGTAAAGGATTGGTGAAAGGTTATTATAATTAGACATGTTATGGTTAACAATGTATTCCAACTAATCAACAAACATTAGTGTTTAGTGTTGGAGAAGTAGATTACAGTTTAGGGTCAAGTAATTGTCAGTGTTATGCCCTAAAGGCAATCACTTATACCATGTATATTGCATAAGCATTCTTTATCTTTCAGTTTGATCATTATATCTTAATATGCATGTAAACTGTTTGATAAAGTCCCTAGTACAATACAGTGTTAAGAAAATCATAATAGAGATTTTGATGTAAGATTCTTACTACACTATATAGTGTTTGTACTTGAATAATCCCTAATCATAGTATTAATAACATGGAACAGTATTAATATGCCAAGACTAGCACATGTTATATCCCTTTATTAGATCAAGTAGTGGTTCTCATAACCGTGAGTATTGTGATACTCAGGATTAATATGCGGATGCTTGTTATATGAAAAAGTTTATTGGATGACCTAGCTATAAGTAACCACTTAGATAACTATTGAGAGTCAGTGATAGAATCTCATTATAGCAAGTGTGTAAGTATCCTTAGACTTAAGATCTTCAAGGTGCTTTGTTTATCGAGCGTTGTACTTTGATTCTAATCTTTAGAGTCTTACAAGAACCGCCTATAGGATGGATATTAGGTACAATGTAAAGTAAACGAAAATAGTTGAGATGGTCAATAAAGGATTCACCACTCCTAATAGTAGGAGAGTATATCTCAAGGCCACTTGTAGAAATCATTACTCATGAAGTCCTTGGCCAAGGCGACTATGTATTCAAAATAGTTCTAAATTTGATACACATATCAAGTAATGGATTTCTCAAAGAAGTAATAAAATATTTAGGCTAAAATTAATAATATTTTGGATGGAGTTGGCACTAATTTCATACTTTAGACCGAATGAGATATAGTATGGTGAAAGGAGTTTATTGCATTGGTTATTTATTATTGAAAGGTTCATGTCAAGCTACTTGATTTTTTGGACTTTCGGGTAATCAAGAGTCATTGCTGATGTCGTTCTTGATCTACTAAATATGAATTTATTAATTAGAGAATTAATAAATTAATCCTAGATTTTATTTAGGATTATTAATTCTAAAGCTGTTAGAATTAATTCATATTATGCTACCAACAAGATCAGGAAACCTAATGGGTCACACACAATAAAGGTTTGAACGCTCAATATATATTATTTAATAATATTATAAGGTTAATTAAGAGAAAAAAATATATTTATAGATGAATTATAAGTTTGTTATAATTCATGGAACTTGGTTGCAATTATATAAACTTCAAGGGCCCAATTGTAGACATTAGATCTTGGAGGACTTAATTACAATTAACATAAATCCTAAAAACTATAAATATGAGAATTGTTCCCTTGTGCAGACGTTGAAAATTAGAGGAATTTCGGACGTTCCTCTTCATCCTCTTTCTTCTCCAATTAAACCTAGCCACTCCTCTTCTACTAGCATAGTTTTGAGTAGGCTTTGTGAGCAATTCAACCTTGTGTAGATTACTTCTCGAGACAATCCTACTCTTGGATTGTAGTGGTGTCGGTTGGACAATCAAAACAGTAGAATTGGTTCTTTGGTTGGCGTAAGAAAAATTCAACCTTGTCTGGATTACCGTTTCCTTCCTCTATTCCCGTTTTAATTGCAAATACAGGATCCTTGGGCATGGATTTAATAGTTATTTCCACCGCGTTCTTATTTGATAAGTATGATGAAATCCCAACAGTAATCCCTTTCATGGTATGGTTATAGATGAAGTAGGGTTAAGAAATCCTTTTAATGGAGTATCTATGAAATTAAGTGATACTAGTGTCATTAGTGGTGAATATTATAGAGCATCGAAAGAAATCATCAAAATACAATTTTTTAAATCTCCAAATCAAAAAACTATTTTATTTTTATGTGAGTGATTTGATACCACACCATCTCAAGGAGTTAAGATGCCTTTTCAATATAAGCTTATTAAAATCAGTTATAAGATGAGGTATCTAAGTTTCAATCCTTTTATTTTGGCCTCTCCAACTAATTAAGTTTACTACACCTCTTATTCAAGATACAAAAAACTAAAGAGCGATTGTTGGTCAATCTGTAAATCTAAGGCACATCATGTTACGGGTGCTTTAGTAGTTGATAATGTTTACTAACAAGTTGTAGATGAAATAAATTCCATTACTATAACTAAAGTGTTTGATGATATGGGTCCATTAGTAGATGAATTTAGTATAACTGAGATTGTAGACATACAAGCTAAGAAACAAAGTTCAAGTGAACAAAAAGAGGATTGTAAGTCTGATTGGGATACAAAAGATGATTATGATGAGAATGATATTAAATATAAAATCGGAGACGAATTAGATAATTAAGTTTTAATTTTTCTACTTCTAGCACAATCTTTTCCTTTGTGTTATGTATATATTTTGCTACAAATTTTCAACCTGTTCTTTAAGTGAGTTGATTTTTGTTATATGTTAATTGTTATTGTTGATTATATTCTAATTATATCTACATATGCTACCTCAAATATGGGATGAAAGAAGGATATTAGGGCATTAGGTTCTAGGTATAAAGGGTGTGATAGTAGAGCTTCTAGTAGTGATCAGCCGCATGTCTATTGCACTACCATCATCTATAATGCCACTGTTGGTATTTGTACCCCTATATTTTATACCCTCGCCATTTACTTCTACTATTCAAGATGATGCATTGGACAGTAGATTATATATTGTTCCATATGGTAACATATAAGTTTTCTTTAAATAGGATAGCATAAATTATATTTCAATATTTATGTGTTATATGTTATGATAATGTCCAATTCTACGTCATAATTTTACGTACTAGTCAGTATGTGTAAAACCCCATCCTAAATTACCCTCAGTGGGGGAGAAAGACCACACATTGCATTATTTATAAGAAGTATGTGTTATATGTTTGATTATATGGTTATAGATATATAAGTGCCTTGTGTGTAATTTATTTGATTTAGCTATCGGTACACTAAGTTGCTTCTTTTAGCTAGCCTTCCTTATTTGGGTGAGTATTGGATCAACCTATTTATTTAGTTTGCTATGTTTAAATAGAAGATTATATTACATGAGGATTTTAGTGTAAACATAGGGCACAAAAGTATTGGGGACTGATGGGTGAAGTGATAGAATTTTAGTTGCTTGATTGAGGGTCGAATATTGCCTATAACTTAATTTTCCATTTTTTCCCCCTTCTTCTATGCTCCTTAGTCGACTCACATATAAGCTAGCTACTATTTCCATTTTAAGAATTGGAGAATATTCCATAAAGATTGGATTCTAATATCTCCTACACTTTACTATATTCTTTCCTATATTTTTTTTCTGGCTTTCTCTAGTTATCTCCATTCCTATGGCAACCGGCCATAATCATGGGAAAATTTTCTTATTTTCATTTTCTTTTCCCTTCAATCTTGGTAGCAAGATTGGTAGTATATACACTTATCAAAGCTGGAATTCTTTTCCTATTTCCATAAGATCCAAAAATGGAAATCCCCAAGGACAATATTCTCTTTCCTTTTTTGAATTGTTCTTATTGCCCTTTTTAGACAAGCTTATCATTTCTTCTTTTTTCATAATATGACAACCGCCCACATCTTTCAAATATTATTCTCCAATTTAAGTGAGGAAATTTATTTCTTGCGATACTTTCAACCTTTCTTTTCCACTCCTCAAATTTGAATTTCAAATTCCATTTAAATCTCCCATCAATCTATTATTTAAATTAGACTAGAAATGGAGCTACTTAGCTCCTAAATTTTTGCCAGCATTACCCTTTTTCTTCTTTTTTGGTTGAACCAAATTCAAGGAAGAAAGAAAACTTCCACTTTCAATTAAGCCAAGCTACTTTAGTTGACAAGCTTTCCTTCTCCAAACAAAGTAAGTTTCCCCTACTATTTTCCTATTCAAATTTCAAACATTTTTTCCTTTTCCTTCCTTCCTCTCCCTTACACTGTTTCAAGCATTTCACCACTAGGAATTTCGGCCTCTCTCCCCAAGAATACCAAGATTAAAATTCTAGCCCTCACACTCAAAACTCACGGCCTTCTCACTTACACAAAAACCACATAGTTTCCTCCCTTTAGGCATAAACCAAGAGCATTTAGTTTCATTAAATGAACAACCCACACACCTCTCTTTCTTAACTTTTTGATACTCCAAACAGAGGCGACAATCCTCAAAGCTTTCAGCCTTAAGCAAACACGAAATCGGGGTTGGCCTAAACACAATGAAGCCAGCTCTCTTCTTCCATCTTTCCTAGACAAAATCTAAAGCCTCTCTCTTCGAGAGAGGTTTGGGCTCCCTTTTTCCACTTGTATAAAACCAAGACACTTTTTTCTCTCTTCTCTCCTTCCTACTTATGGTTTCCCTTTACCAACTTTGCCATAGCCAATACATCCTATCTTTCTTCCTCTCGAAATGCCCTTCTTAATTCTTTCCACAATCCAATCACATTTCCTTTTTCATTCCCTAAAATCTCTCCAACTAAAAATCACACACCTAAAACTCCTAAATTGCTCTCGACCTTCTCCACTCTTTACACACTCATACTCCTTCAACCACTCCCTCCTCTCGTTTTCTCTCTTCACCAAAAACAAGTCACACACACATATACCTTGTCACTCTCAGTTTCTTCTCTACATACTCACTCACCTGGAATCACCATCACTCCAAACTTCTTTTCTCTAAGAACACATCACAAGCACCACACATGGACCTTCGGCCTCCTTGCCTTTATACTCAAGGACAGCATCCTCCCCCCTTTCTCTCACACGACATCATCACAAGGTTCAGTGAGACATCATTCTAGTTAAGCTAGGCACTCTCAGACCCTTAGAGAACTAGTCGAACACATTCTCCTCTTCAAGTAAATTTTTAACTTTTTATTCTTTTAGACTGGGTGTTGCTTAACATGTTTTAGTTTCACTAATTACATGGGAGAAGATTAAAATATGTGTAGTAGCATAGTAATATGATGTTGAATTACTTTTCTTACAAACGTAACTTGCGTAATTTATCTTACTTTGATAACATTTTGACATTTATGCTAGACCTAGGGTAAATGTGAAACCATGCCATTTTGATGAGTTGATTTGTTTGATACTACTTGTTTAGGTTCTTTGCCACTATTGAAATATGAATACGTGAGATCTAGTTGCGTTCATTACCATGGAATATCTATATGTTTGAATAGGTCCTTGTTATGCGTTAAGTTATAAAACCCCTATGCATGCGTTATGAGAACAACTTCTTTAATAGTTGATTTTAACCCTAGGCATACATTGTTATGTGTTTTATCAAATTGCTTGAATAGAATGTGATGGAGGTTTTTATGTTTTGATAGACAGTGTTGGATCTTTTAGCTCAATTCAAAAACTTGATTTTATTTTTTTAGGACCTTAAGTAAGCCCTTGCATAACTCTATTTTTAAATGATGCCCCTATTTTCAAGTCAACATGCGTTAAATAATGAATTTCAAAATTACAATCTTAATAGCAAGCATGGATAAACCACCTCTTTGAGCCCTAAATGTTATTTTTGACCAAACAAATGTTTCTAAAAATGGATTATATTTCTAAGATCACTGTGAACAAAATTCAAATATTTTCATATTTATATGGTCTCGCAGTTCTAAGTTTGTTTGTATGAGAATATCCTAAATCGGACAGAGATTCGTTAATTACTCAATTAGGATGGACTTTTAGTACTAGTCTCTAAGGGTTAGGGCTAGTCTCCTAATAGGTAGCCACCTCCCGAAGATGAACTTTTCCAAGACAGGGTGCTATTATTAGTAAACAAGGCTAGTCTGCGCTAGCACCCAATCCAAATGGGATTATTATCTGGAGATGGACGACAAATAATTTTGGGCTAGAAAAAAGAGGAGAATCCTTCCCAGTGGGCCAATCATCAACATCGTTGTGATACAGGGTTACACAGTAACTGGTCATGATATAGGGTTTCATAACTCCTTCAGTTTATGAAATTTATGTTGCAATAAAATCATGAGTGGTTTTGACTATTGAAAGTATTTCTACCTTTAAGTATTTAGATTTAAACTGATTGATTGGTGCAATAAAGTAATTAGAAACCATTTAGTATTTGTGCTTTAAATGGTGACATGCAAATGTTTTCTACTAATGTTTATGTAAAAGTACATCATAAAAGTATTATAAATTCATTGTAAGCACACATAAGACTTACTGTGAATTCTTTATCACACATTTTCTCTGTCATGTTTTCAGGAAGTACTAGCCTTAGCAAGGTGGGAAATTGCTAAAGACCAAGACTTGGATTGAATCTTTACTTATAATGTTGCTTTGGTTTTGTACTCCTTTGAGTTTTATTTCTAAGACTTTTGTAATAGTTTTGTAGAGTTGTATTTATGTTTGAATTTTATTTTCTTTTCTACTCCTGACTAGTTATAAAGACCCCTGGTCTTAAGAACAAGGTGATATCCTCGACCCTTTTTGGGTCATTTCCTAGAAAGGTGTTACAATCTATGCCCATGTTATTGCTAGTCTACTTAGGGAGCAATTTTTTGGTCCATATCCATCCCAAACATCCCACCTAAGATGTTAGATATATTATTTATGGAGTTTTATGTAAGTAATTAAATATAAAGTATCAGATATATTTATTTTATCTTTAAAATTTATTATATATTGTATTTGTTTGTAGTAAATTTGATATTTGATGTTAAAAATCATAGAGATACTTTAGATGGGATTCATAGTATGATGGCATCATTCGGAAGGTATAGGAGTCAAGGTGTGCCAAGTGGCTAATATACACCTTGTTTAATATTAAAAAGAGTGGGAAAATGCTAGCTTGGATGGCCGAGATAGTCTATGACTAACTTATACAACATTTGAAGTCTAAAGGTTTTCTAGAACGGTCTAGACATGCTAAGGAAAATTAGGACAGTTCACATGATGGCTTGGGCCAATCATACCATATTGGAGGATTGATTTCATTTCCATAGCACAAGGTTAAGATGGTAAGTGACTTCTCAATTCATATATATACCTTGATTGATATACTATTTTTCTTTAAATGATTTCTATTAAACTATACAATTACATACAGTGCCATTAGTTAGGAAATGCATTTACTTATTCTAAGGTTTGGATGTGGTGTCATAAGCACCAATAGCCTAGACCTAAGTAAGGCCAATTTGTATACTCTCGAGCTTAGCATACTTGGGTACATTACACACACACACACACACACACACACCACACACACACAAAATATTTTAGAAGTGATTTAACGAATTAATGTCACAAGCTTTACAATAGAGCTTCACTAGTGGAAAGTAGTATAACATGAGAGGCCTTTACTTGTGTTGGCTGCTGGGGGCATTAGGAAAGGGTTAAGTTTATGGGTTTGGTGCTAAGGCTTCTCATATCAGACCAGAATATACTCAGGGTGGTTATTGCTATGGTGAACCTTTGAGTGCACCGTACGGGCACAAATGGACAAGGAGATACAATAAGGTGGGAAAGAAATTTGAAAAGAGAATGTAACAAAAAGATCAGTATATTGCCTAATTACACAACTATATGCAAAGTGTTTATCAATATTTGGGATTATGTTCACCACCACCTGATGATGATGATGATGATGATGTTGTTAGGCATCAAATTGTCATATTCTTATAATCTTTTTACTTGGCTTTTGCATGATTTTCTATGTGATTTTAAATGGTTTCTACTTATTTGGTGCTTTGATGTGTTTATATGTTATCTTGGTGAAAAATGAATAAAATAAGAGCTTAAATGATTGATTTTGTATTAAAAAAGATTGCCAAAAGATTCAGAATAGAATTGGAAGCAATATAGAGATATTTGGAACTATACGGAGTACGCATGGCTAGATGCACGAGTATGCAAATATACACGGCCATGCATCTGCACGTGCATAATAGAAAACTTATGTTTACTCCCAAAAGTTTGCAGAATCTAACAAAATTGACAATCTGCTAAATGCACAGCTAAGTGCACGACCATACATATGCTATGCATGGTGCATGGTCGTGCCCTTGCCCATGCCACCATTGAGAGTTTTTTGACACAATTTATGCACAGGATGAGTGCATGACCATGCCTATAGGTCGTGCAACATTCCTAAAGGTTTTAGAAAATTCTAAACAAGTGCAACGGAGCTTTAAACTTCCCAAATTCAACTAAGAACAATTTAAAAACATTATATAAAGATGGAGGACGTCCAACTTCGAAATATACTCCAACAATTTATCACATATTGTAATTCTTTTTTTTTTTAAGCAAAAGAAGGCTTCAGGAAAGAGGAAAGAGGCTAAAGAAAAGAAGCACTTGAGATTGGGAGCTTACCAAGTTTTATCATTCAAACTTTCTCTTTTTTCTTTCTTGTTTTCGATTTTATTATGTTTTTATATTCAAGATAATTAAAATTCTATTTTGTTCTCAAGCTATGCATTGAGTATTGATTTTGGTACTTTGAGATTGTTGAACGAATATTTTATCTTTTATGCTCTAAGATTATCTTTTGAATATTTATGCAATTCTAAATTTTTTCTTCATCAATTGTGTTAATTTCTATTATGTTTGGCTAATATAGTTGACAGAGCATAATTGAATAACTAAGATAATTAATCTCTTGCTAGTTTTCTTTCCTTGGCAATTCTATTGAGTTTCTTATGCATGATCAACATAATTGACTTGCATGATTAACAAGCTAAGTTAATTAATTCTTTGATTGATTTCTAAGTAGCATCTATTGCTTAGTTAGATTTTGATGTTAACTAGCTTAACTAGTGATAGAAAATTATGTAATGTTCAAGTGCATATTTTCGAGGCTAACTAGATATGTAACTTGATATTAGTGATGACTTATATCTTTATTAACTTTGTTGTTAATCTATGATAATTGATTAGTTGAAGTATTAATATCTTTAAAAAAAGGTTAATCAATATAGCTTAGGTTAAGAATGGAGTTAGGGATTTTAACTTATAAACTAACTAAGAGTTAGTCCATTTTTGCAAGAATAGGGAATTTAAGTCAATAGGACAGGTTTCTAAATCAATTGCTCAAGATAATCCAATCTATGGCAGGATTCCTGATTTCATCTCAAAGCATCTTCTTAATATAAGTTGTTTCCTAATTAGTTTAGATTTATTTTTATATTTGTTATTTGTTTCCTTATTTAGTCATGATTTAGTTTAGTTAGTTTCCTATTTTGATTTCCTCCCATTTGTTTTATGTTAGTACATCATAAGAATTCATTCAAGTTCATTATTAATAAGAGTTGTTTATAAGGTTAAGATAAGAATAGAATATAAGAATATACTTCTCTTGAATTCCTTGTGGGTTCGACAGTACCTTCCTTTCTGCTATACTACGTTATATCTTAGGGAGAAGTATGTATAATTTTTTTTTTTTTTTTTTTTTTGCTGGGTGCATGATGACTGCATTTTGAATGTTCCTATTTTGAATACCGTGATGCCCCTACCAATAGAGGATGATGATGATGACAACACTCCCAGTGATCCTGGTGATGATGCAACTAGTCGTTCTTTAAGTGCACTAATATAGGCGCAGATGGACAAGAAGATACATGAGGTAGGAAAGAAATTTGTAAAGAAATGTAATAGAAAGATCAGTACATTGTCCATTTGCACAACTACATGCAAGGCATTTTGGATTACCTGCACCTGATGATGATGATAATGATGATAATGACACTTCTAGTGAAGCTAGTGATGATGCATGTGGTGGTTCTTAGCCATACAACTCATTTTTGTATATTTTTCTTATAGATATCTTCAAACTATGTTGTAGTCTCCAAACATTATACTTCAAATGTTATTTATTTAATTTCATTTAATTATAACTCTTTCAAGTTGATATATTTTATGATTTGTTAAATACAAACAATCTTCTCATTTGCTTCAAAAAATTTTAGTTGTGAAAATATGATAATAGGCTAAATTTATTAGGAAAATTATTTTTAAATCAAAATTATACAAAAAGATTATCGACCGAATAGTACTCAAAACCTAGTGATCGAAAAAAAATCAAAATTATTAGTGATCTAGGGTTTTAGCTACTAAGTAATCACAACCTAGCGACTGATCACATAGTGAATGATTACCAACAAATAATTCATCAGCCGAAACAATCAGTGGTCGCTAATTAGCAATCGATTTGGTCACACAATTTCTCAATTATAATTATTTTTTTATTTTTTAATTAACGACAGCTTAGTGACAATATTTCAGTCACTAAATAATTACCCACGCTATTAAGAGGTCACTAAAATTTTATCATGTCACTGGATTTTAATCACTAATTAGTCACAATATTGCGATCATCAACCGATTTTGCGGTCATTGATTGAACAATTCCTTAGAGTGAAATTAATATTCTAACCAAATTTAGAAAATTTAATAGTTGAGATATTAAGGAGACCTAAAATCTGGAACTTAAAAGAGGAAAATCTAGATTTAAAGTTAATTGAAGAGCAAAAGAATGGACTAAATCATAATATATCTCTAAGTCTTCTTATTAATTAGATGCATATATAGATTGGAGTCTTTTTATTAATTAGATACTTCACATAAGTTTTGAAAATAAAAAAGTGTGTAAGTATTACAAGAGAATGCATCCCATAGCAAACAAAAGACATTACATATCTTGGTAACTAATTCTAACCTATTAGTAGTTACAAGCAGGAATTAATATGCAAGATAACACGATGTTTAATGTGATTAGAAAAATAGCTTTAGGCTCCAAATTAACCATATCAGACTATCAAAAGATAATTAACATGCACCAAGTCTAAAAACAAAAAATTGGATGGTCTTCACATTTATCGATTTCCCCCTCCAATTCCTAAGAAAACAAGGTAAAAGATAGGTGAGTGAAAAATTACTCAATAAGTCTTGTGCATGCTAATAATTTTAGAAAAGTCAAAGTGCAGAGAATAGTTATCTCATACTTTGAAAGAAAAGGTTTCAATTTCATTTCCCACTGAAAACAACTCTGCAATTGAGTTTCCCCATATTTTCTCAAAAACCGAATTACACTTGGTAAAAAAATCTGAAATCAAAATTCATTTGGATATCTTAGGCACATTTTATAAAAATCAATTTTATCAATAATATTGCCCTATATTTTTTAAATGCATGTATTTCTGTCACAGAAAGTCGGCATGCGAGCAAAGTGCACAAGGTTTCACCTTCGGCCCTCATGGTCATATTATACTGGGGATTGCACCCTTGTCATCAATCGGATCATACCAGAATGGTAAGGTGACATAAGCATATCACCTAGCACTTAGGGATTTTTTACTTATCACCGTCAGCCTAGGAGTCCCTATCTTGATATCAACCACCATCGAGGTGGCAAGAGGTTGAACGCATCAGGTGTCCTTGCCCAGCAACCTATAAATAATATGCCCTTAGGCATAAGGATATTATCAAGAGCAAAACTACTAGCTAAGATAGTTAATCTCAATGTTCTATCACTCTGTTTAGAGTAAAACAATCCCTAGAACTATCGAGTTACTTGGGATCGTCTTTCTCTAATGTAAGTTAGTACAGCAATCAAAGTTCTTATTGAGTACTCAACAACTTTATTAGTACACATGACCAGTTCAACATTGTATTCCCCAAAGGGTTGGTCCAATTCCTAAAGGAATATCACAATTCCAAAAGGAATATTAAGAAAATCCATTTTGAGGCTAAAACATCATTTCTCGAATATTATTTCTTTATTGAGAAATTATTCTCAAAAATCATAGCGTTGAAGGATAAAAAGTCCTTCGTACGATAAAAATTATTCTTAAAAATTATTTACTCATTTCCATATACCTATAACAAACCAAAATTTTATTCAACAATAAAGTGCTCCTTGAGGATATTTTCATAAATTATGCACATCCAAATCCAAAAAGGTATTCTATTTGTCAAAATCAAAAGTGGAATCCATAAGGAAATAAATTCAAGAATTTCATAAAAATGTGCCTTGTAGGGTTTAGAGGGCATTCATCGCCTCAAAACCAAATTACGCTTGGTAAAGAAAATCTAAAATCAAGATTTATTTGGACATCTTAGGCACAGTTTAGAAAAATCAATTTTATTAACAATATTGCCCCGTATTTTCAAAATATAGACATTTCTCTCACAGAAAGTCAGTGTGCATGCAAAAGAACAAGGCTTTACCTTCGGCCCTCATAGTTGTATTGCTTTGGGGACTGCACCCCGTACACAACCAGATCATGCTAGAATGGTTTGTGACATAAGCACATCACCTAGCACTTAGGAATCTTTTACTTGCCACTGTAAGCCCAAGGATCACAATCCTAACGTCAATCACTATCGAGGAGGCAAGGGGTTAAATATGCCAAGTGTCCCTACCCAGCAACTATGAACAACACATAAACAATATGCCCTTAGGCATAAGGCAATTTCCAAGCACAAAACTGCTAGCCTGGACGGCTAATCTCAATGTCCTATTGCCCCGTTTGGAGTAAGACAATCCCCAGAACTGATCGAGTTATTTGGGGTTGTCTATTTCTAAAGTGAGTTAGTACAATGATCAAAACCAGTGCTAAGGACTCAACGTCTCTACTGGTATACATGACCAGTCCAATATTACATTCCTTAAAGGGTTGGTCAAATTCCCAAAGGAATATCACAATTCTTGTAGGAATATCAAGAAAATCCATTTTGGGGCTAAAATATCATTTCTCGAATATTGTTTCCTTATTAAGAAATCATTCTTGAAAAGTATAGCGCCAAAGGATAAAAAGTCCTTCACGCAATAAAAATGATTCTTGAAAGTTATTTACGTCATTTCCAAATACTTTAACAAAAAGGAAATTTATTCAACAATAAAGTGTTCCTTGAGGGTATTCACGTAAATTATGTACATCCAGATCCAAAAAGGTATTTTAACTGTCAAAATCAAAACTGGAATCCATAAAGAAATAAATTCGAGAATTTCATAAAAATGTGCCTTGTAGTGTTTAGAGGACATTCATCGCCTCATTCAACCAAAGAAATCATAACGTGTATAATTTATCCATAAACATGGATCGAAATGCGTTTATGCAAGTAAAATAGTCATTTTGTCATATAACATGTGAAAAGGATACTTGCAATGCACATTTTCATTTGAATTCATTCATCATACAAAGAATTCCAAATTCTTTATAGAACTATCCCATTTCAAATATTCGAATATTTTTTACTTCAAAAAAACCAAAACCTTGCCCGAGAAAAAAACCAAAACGATTTATTAATCATATTTTCATGCTCTGAGGAAAATATCAAATAATCTTTGGGAATCATAATGATTCATTTGCCCATTTAAAACATACCATAAGTTGCAAATCAATTTGCTCAGGAAAACCACATTTTGGTCCCAAAAAAACCAAAAAAAAACACAAAATGCATTAGACATAGAATACAGCATACTTTGGAAATCACAAAGCACAAAAACAGGAGCTATGAAAACTTTGATAGGACTCACCTTACATCACGCTAATATAGCACTATAGTATTCATTATTCACCCGCTTGATCGTTAACAAGAACACCTACGTTAAGAGTGAAACATCGATTCTTTTAGTCATTCACAACGACAACAAAGATGTAGTGACTAAACATATTGCTAAGAAGAAATATTCATTTCTTCTCACCAAATGTGATGCATTACTTGAGATAACCTAAGTCCATTAACTTATTTCTTTCTCCTTCTCTCAAGTAAGCATACAACTCATAGATGTGTCCTTTCAAATCTCATTCAATCATTTGAATCAATAAAACAACATAAGGACATATTATTAAAGCTGAAAATTCTAGATTTTCATCCCTTGACAGACTCTTGTTTTTTCAACATAACTTTTGATCCGTAAATCTGATTAACCTCAAAATTGTGCCAAAATTCTCCTAATATAATTAGCTTCAAAAGTATAAGTCAAATTAGATTTTTATGAATGTGGTGACAAACTACAAGGACCAAAATCTCCCAGATTTACATGATCTATGTCATGTTCATGCAAAATCCATTAGCCAAGTTTCAAATCTTCACTTTAAGCAATGAATAACACTTGATTCACTTCACATAGCATTTTGCCAACATGAAAACACCCTGATTTCAGTATTGAAGAAATCTAAAAGTCACTCAATCATCACAACACAAACTAGCAGCCTTCATTAAACTATATCAAGCTTTGATTGCAACAACAATAACAAGCTTTCACTTAATTTCTTACTTCCATCTTTTGCTTCAGATTTCCAGCTACGGACAGCTTAACATAACTTCATCAAACTTTCTCCAAATAACATGAAAATCACACCAAAACACTCCTCCCTTGAACCGGCGGCCATAGCACAAATAAAAACCATATCTTAAATATAATGATTCATGAAGAACAGTTATAAACTTTGCTATTTCCATGAAAAATTGCCATGATCATGATCCTTAAGTAGAACAACTTTAGTTCATGATAATAGAGCTTGTACCTTCTTACTTGGAAGAGATTTTGCAAGAATTGCTCCAAGTTTCCTTGCTAGTCTTTTTTCTCTCTTGTTTTTTCTTCTTTTCTTCCTATTCTTCTCTCTCCTCTATGTTTTTTCTTGCAATCAGCTGCCTTCTCTCTCTTTTTGGTATTTAAATACATTATATGGATGATTAGGATGCTAGGTGTCCTCTTGGAAGCTTTGAGAAAAGATTCGATGGCATGATATGATCAAAAGAGGATTTTTATCCAAAAAGCTACTTTAATTCTTTGTGGGACCAAAGGAAAATCAAGCCAATCTCTTTCTTCCTTCTTGGATTTTGTGGGCCTTGATGAGCCTAAGAATGGCCTAAATTCATTCTTCTAACTTAACCCATAAAAGAATTCCAAGCCCACAACCTTCTCTTCCAAAACTCAAAAATAATAATTTTCTCGGGGTACTATTCATCGTAATTGCAGAAAATTTTTATGCTACCAATACAATCTATGCATTATACTCATCATCGTGGTGTCTCTTAGAATGTAAGAATTATTTCCCAATTTTCTTAATTCGCATAAAAAATTCTAAAAATACCCTTGGAAAAATATTATTGCACCAAAATGTTCATCGCATAAAAGAAAGAAATTCTTGCTCTGGCATTATATACAAATGCTTATTCTATACAAAGTAGTCACCATTGGAAATTTGTAAGGGAGGGATGTTGCAATCTCCTCCTCTTCAAGGAATGTCATCCTTGAAACTCAGTTTATTATTTAAAAAGCTCCGGGTACTTCTTACGCATATTTGCTTTTGTCTCCAAAGTTGTGTCTTGGACTAGGTGATGATTCCACAATACCTTAACAAGTGGGATTTTCTTATGGCGCAACTCATTTTCCATGTATTCCAAAATTTTGATTGGCCTTTCGTCGTACTTCAAATTTGGAGTTATCTCTATAGGTTCTTTATTCAGCACATGACTAGGATTAGTGATATATTTCCAGAGCTGCGAAACATGGAATACATCATGGATTCCTTGTAATTCCATTAGTAAACTCAGTCGTTATTCTACTTTCCCAATATTTTCCCTAATAGGATACAGTCTAAGGTACCGAGGTGCTAATTTCTTCTTCTATCCTTTATTTCCCAAATGTTGTTGTGGGGTCAATTTTAAAAACACCAAGTCTCCTTTTGTGAGCTCTAAGTGTATTTGACGTTGGTCAGCATAACTCTTTTGTTGACTTTAGGTAGTTTCTAATCTTGCCTTAATTACCTCCACAGTTTGCCATACTTTTTCAAGATTCAAAGTATCCCGTACATTTGTTTTTGCCCTAGACTCTCCTAGTACAAAGGTGATTGACACTTTCTTGCATATAAAGCTTCAAATGGAGCCATTGCAATTGTGGATTGGTAGCTATTATTATATGCAACCTTTTTGTAGGCCAAGTTATCAATCCACTTGGTCCCAAAATCTAAATTATATGCTCACAACATATCCTCAAGAATTCAAATTACTTACTCTATTTATCTATCAGTTTGAGGAAGTGCAATAGTACTAAACTTCAAAGTCATTCCATAATGTTCTTGTAACTTTCTCCAAAACTTTAAAGTGAATCTTGGATTATGATCCGAAACAATGCTAGAAGGCACACCATACAATCTGATTAGTTCTTCTATATAGATTTTACTCAACTTCTCCAAAGAGTCTTTCTAATTAATAGGAATAAAGTGGACAAATGTTGTTAATCGATCCATCACAACCCAAATGGTATCCCATTGTCCTACTATTACAGGTAATCCTGTAATAAAGTCCATGGTAATCTCATCCCACTTCCATAACGACACAGATAAAGATTGCAATAATCCTCCTGGTCGCTGATGATTAGCCTTTATTTGTTGACATGTAAGGCAATAGGCCACAAATTTAGAAATATATGTCTTCATCCCAATCCACTAATAACATTGTTTCAAATCATGATACATCTTAACCGCTCCTTGGTGGATTGTGTATTTTTCTCGATATACTTCCACTAAAATGTCTTATTTTATATTAGCTTCTCTTGGGATATAATATCGACCTCGAAAGCGTAAAATCCCTTCATCATCTGTTGAAATTCAATTTCCTCATCGTTCTCCTTTGTCCTCGACAACTTTTACAACTCTTCATCTTTTTTCGGGTTTTCTTTCAGTTCTTGTAAAAAGGTAGGTTGAATTTGAAAGGTTATTCATCCTTTAACCACATATGTTTCCAATTCAGGAACTTGTATCATTTTAAGTGCCGACAACTTCACTTTTCTTCTTAAAGCATTTGCGACCACATTTGCTTTCCCAGAATGATATTTAATTGGGTAATGAAACTCCTCTAGAAACTACATCCAGCGTTGTCTCATATTCAAATCTTTTTAGGTAAAAATGTACTTTACTTTATTATGATCAATAAACACCTCAAATTCAGAACCACACAGATAATATCTCCATTTTTTCAAAGCAAGTACAATTGCCTCTAATTCCAAGTCGTGGGTAGGATATTTTTCCTCTTAAGGTTTTAGTTTCCTTGAAAAATATTCAATCACTCTCTTCTTTTACATTAATACTTCCCCTAACCCTTCGTTAGAAGCATTCGTATAAACCTCACAAGCTTTATCTATCATGGGTAATGCCAAGACTGGAGCCATATCTAATTGTTGCTTCAGTTCCTAAAAACTTTCATCATATTTTTCCATCCAAATATAAGCCACTTTCTTTTGGATCAATTAGGTCAAAAGCAACGCGACATTAGAAAATCCTTCTATGAATCTTCTGTAGTACCCAACCAATCCCAAAAAGTTTTGCACTTTTGTTGGTTTCTCTGGCCGTTTCCAATTCATTACTTTCTCAACTTTGGCAGGATCCATCATAATCCCTTCCTTGGATATCACATGCCCTAAAAAAGTCACTTCTTTCAACTAAAATTTGCACTTACTAAATTTAGCATATAACTTAGCTTCTTGCAACTTTTCTAATAGGACTTTTCGAAGATGCACTTTCTGTGTTTTATGATTTAGGGAATATACCAAAATATCATCAATAAACACCACCACGAGACTATTCAAGTATGGTTGAAAGACACAATACATTAAGTCCATAAATGTGGCAGGGGTATTGGCAATACCAAATAGCATTACTACAAACTCAAATATACGCATCATGAGTTAAATGCAATTTTTAGGATATTTTCTTCTTGAATTCGGACTTGATAATATCCTTGCCTCAAATCTAATTTAGAAAAACATCTAGCTCTTTGCAATTGGTCAAACAATTCATCAATCATAGGCGATGGATATTTGTTTTTCATTATTGCCGTATTTAATCCACGATAGTCTATGCATGTCCTCAAGATATCATCTTTTTTCTTAACAAATAATATAGGCGCTCCTTAGAGAGACGTACTTAGCCAAATGAACCCCTACTCCAATAACTCCTATGATTACTTCTTAAGTTCTTTTAATTCCGTCGATACCATTCTATAGGGAGTCTTTGAGATTAGTTTTGCCAACCAGTAGTAAATTCTACTTCCTTTTTCAGTGGTAATTGCTTTATTAGCAAAGACGTCTAAATATTCATATACCTCAAGGATATTTTCAGGCTTCTTTGTTTTGCTCGGCTCATTCAGAAGATAAGCCAAGTATTCAACACATCCCTTTTTAATTAACTTTCGTGCTTTCACCCAGAATATCAAAAGGTTGTTCTTCCTTCTAATATCTCCCACAAATTCTAGTATTTTCTTCCTAGGTTTGCAAAAGTGCACTACCTTACTTTTACAATCAATCTAGGCATGGTGTTGGGATAAATCAATCCATTCCTAGGATAGCATCATAATCTTCTATAGGCATACATATCAAATCTCCTTTTGACATATTACCATTCACCAAAATATCATATCCCACATATATTTTATCACTCTTCATTTGCTTCCCTAGTAGTATACTAACAATCATTTCATAAGGAACTTCCTCACCCTAAACTCTCACAATTTCAAGGAAAGCATGTGTAATGAATGAATGTGTAGAACCAAGGTTTATCAAAATCTTAGCTTCTTTATTAAAAATAAGGAGCTTACCTTCAACAATAGCAGCTTTATTAGAATTGACCTTATCCACTACTACCACACATATATTAACTTGTAGTTTGTTGGACCCTGGTCGTGATGCAGAGGTCTACCCCTAATTTCCTTCTATTTATCCTGATTTTTTGTTTAGTATAACCCCTCCTCAGATTACCCCATCCAGATCTTAGGGGATGTGAACAATTTGCATCCTTGTGTCCCTTTTTACCACAATTATAGTACCTAAATACTAGATTCCCTCTAGAAGTACCTTCACTCTTTTGTACCTTTCCTTTTTTTTAGCTAGTGGCTTCTTTCTAGTCTTTTCTGGTTAGTATTCTTGAACCTACTTTTGTTTTTCTGCTTCACCTATTCTAAATCCTCTCTTTCAATTCTTGAAGTAATTTCAACTATGGCACTATAGCTCAAAAGTGCCATACTTAATAGTACTCTTTTCAATTCGGGCCGCAGTCCCTTTATGAACCGCTTTGTCCTATCAACTTCAGTCTGCACCAACATGGGACTATATTTTGATAAATGGGTAAACTCTGCTGAATATTACCCAACAGATTGGCCTCCCTGCTTGAAATTCTAAAATTCATCTTCCCGTCACTCAACTACCCAATACGAAATAAATTCCTTTTTAAAACTGGCTTTAAAGTCCGTCCAATTCTATTCTCTTTGATCCTGCTCCCTAGTCCACCAATCCCGAGCAAGTCCTTCAAGTTAGAATGCAACAAACTGTACTTTCCTTTGCTCGGAATAATTGAGAGCAGCAAAAATCTTTTCCATTCGCTTTACCTAGGCTTCCACCTCATTTTCCTGGTTGGGTTTACTAAAGAAGTAAGGAGGATGGAATTTTAAAAAGCATTCGAGGGCCTAATCTACTTCTATTTCATTCCTTTGCCTTCCCGATTAGAATTCTCCGTCAGATGTTGTAAGGTGTCCGTCATCCTTTGAAAATTTTAGATCATAGCAATGTCTACCGGCGAGAATCGCGTCTCTACGGTAGCAGGATTCTCCACCCGTGTCTCAGGATGACATCTAGTGGTACACTTAGGTAGCATCTACATAATTTACATGGATACAATAAAATATTAGAAGTAAATCTCAATCAAGTTATCTTTGATTGAATATCATAGAAAATAACCAAATATATAGATAGAAAACATCATATATATATGCCAAAATAAAGTGACACTACAAAATTAGTTGCCCAAGCGCATCTAGCCTTGTCGATACAGGCCTAACATACATAGACTACACTATATATATCATCCTAAAACATATATCTCCTACTCATCTTTGTCACTACTCTCACATACTAGGGGGGCAAATCTAGCAAAATGGTATAATACTCAACATTATCAATTTTGGACTCATTGGAGTCTTCTGACTCTACCTTGTTTGCTTCTATCTCTTCTGGGCTGAGATCTTCACTTGAACCCTCAACAAACTCTATCTTAATATCTATGTCAGGCTCGATGCTCTCACTCTTAACTTCTTCTCTTCCATCTCCACATCCTCACCTAAAATCGAATCTAAAGATATTACCACGAGCTCTAACAAAGTCCAGTCTCCACCCTAAAACTCGTCATTAAACCCGCCACTATCACTACTAGTCACATAACAACTTGTATGGTCCATCAGATTTCTCTTAGGAGGGGGTGTCTCTTGCGATGATGTTAAAAGCAAACTACACTAGGTAAAATGAGGTCAGGGTGTAACACCCCACTACCTAGGCTTATCAGGGCCGAGGATGTTACCCCGTTTATAGGACAAGGGGTCTTTATAACTAGGTCACATAAAATAAAATAAAATAAATACTTTAAAATTAAACTTATTACAACCCAATAATACATGAACAAATCCAAAATAAATTATCTGCTACAATCTCTCAAAGCATCACATAAGGAAAACAACAAAGAGTCTTCAAAACCACAAGCAACAACCTAGCTAATGAACTTCACAATAGGACTGTCCTGAAAATATGGTATAAAAGGTGGTGAGATAAAAATCTTAGTAAGCTCATGTGTGCTTTGAGTGTTTCAGATAAAACAGTTCATGTATGCAAGTTGTAAAAGTTTCATAAGAGAAAGTGCTGGCAAGAATTAAATAAATGTTAAAAATAAAAAGTGGTGTTTTGCCTTCCAAACCATACATATGTACAATAAATACAACCACCAAAAGAGGTAGCCATGGGTTACCACACGTTGGGCCCCATGACAATAAAATGGTCAGAATGCCACATGTTGAGCATGCTGACAAAAGATAGGTGTATGGCTTACCAGGTGAGATACTCCTCCATCTCTACACCCAAACTTACCGGTTATCCATTCCGGAAACATATAGTCCACTTGACTGAAATTTGCTAGCTCAGACCGGTATGATCTACCGGACTGGCATCCTATCTGGGAAGGACTCACCCCTCAGAGGTGGCCACCTACTAAGAGATTTACCCTAACCCTTCAAAGACTAATCCTGGTAGTCTACCCTTATTGAGTACTCAACGTCGTTTGTCCCACTTGGGAGAAAATTGATCATACAACGATTTACTTGGATATATCAATTAAGGATTTCTAAAATTCTTGTCAAAGTTGGGTTTTAGAATTAGTTTAGCATTTTGTGTAAAACTGCTTGTTTAATTTTCAAATGATTTGTTTGACTGAAATAAAAAGGAAAACAGTACTTAATTGCCTTTACAACATAATGATCATACACATTGAATTTGGCTTGCCACAATAATTCTTGGACTTCAAATGACTCCATACAGGAGCTTACCTGATCCTTTGCTTGCTTGAACTAAAAAATCCTCCAAGGTCGACCTAACTCCGCCTAGGGTAAACACAAGGTATAAGGTTATACTCGAGCTATACTTGCCTTATATAAATAATTCCTAGTTCAACTAGTTACAACCATGGCTAATCATGACCTTAATGTCCTAAACTTTAAGGCTAGATGATAAAGGATTTTATAAAATAAATCTAGCTTGATAAGTTAAAATAACTAGGGGTTTTAAAATAATTACTAATAAGTTATAGGTTCAAATAATAAATCTTGAGTATTATTATCAATAAATAAGCTAGTGTTTAAATATTGAATAATACTAAGTCCTAAATAATATTAGTAAATGGTAATTTTTAAATAGTATTATTATAATAAAATAATAAATTACACTAAATTTTTAATTAATAATTAATAGATAATAAATAATTAGTGATGAATAAAATTAATCATAAATGAATTGTATTAAATTTTTTATTAATAAATAACAAATAAATTTTAATATAAATAATATTCATAAATCTAGGTAAAAGTTTTAACCATGGTCTACAAGGTCATTAATATTTTATTTATTATTATTATTTACATAAAAGATTTTATTTACTATTATACACACATATATATTATTTTTAATAAAAGATGTTATTTATTTAACTAATAAAATGTCAATATTTTATTTAATATTCCATTTCCAAATCTTCCTAGGAATTTTGAAACCTTTAGGGAAAAAAAAATATAGTAGTAATTTTAATTAAGGTAATAAAATTTGTTAATAAAAAATAACCTAGGATTAATAAGAAAATAATCATGATTTTCCTATTGCTAAACAAGATTCATGAACACATTCTCCAATATCAAACAATAAACTAATCCATTTATGAACATAAGCTTAAATCAAGACACACAATCACATGGCCAAATCCCTACTAGGCATAATCATCAATCATGGCTTCAATGGAAAAAAGAATATAAAAATCATATTCACCATAGGTGTCACAACATATAACATGCTTTAAACATCCATAACTTTCCTAAAACATGATGAACATACATTAATTCACAAGAAAATTCATATAGCTTATTCATAAACAACCATCCTCATGTCCTTACCCCAACCTCTTCATTCACATGCATACACTCAATCCCCCATTCATATTCCATCCTTCCTATCAACACCTAAGAAACATGAATTCAGAATTTAAAAAGAGGATTAAGGGAAAAATACTCGATTGTTGATTACTTTGATGAAGACTAAAGAAGGTCCACACGCGATTGAGAGTCTTGAGTTATCTAAGGAAAAAAAATAGCCATGGTTGTTGATCAACCATTTCGGCCGAAAGAGAGAGAGATAGAGAGAGAGCATTAGTATGGTATATTGAAGGTTGAATGGAAGAGGATGAACAAAGAAGTTGTTCAAGATTTACTTTGATATGTTCTTGAGACCTTCAAGAAAAAAAACTGATTTTTTATCCGATTGAAATTTCTTGTTTGTGAGATTTTGTGTTATAAATACCAGAAATGAATACTAGAGATTATGTAGGAGTAATCTGGAGTATTTGAGAGTGATTAGAGGTGTTTAGAGTAGGTTTTGGCTTGAAGGAATGTAGTGTGTGTTCTTGGTGCTCTTGGTAAAAATTGAGAGAATTTGAGAGAGAAGCTGCACGAAATCTGGAATGGTGTTGGCCAAATGGTTTAGGGGAATTAGGAGTTTCGATTTTCAGCTAGAGGGGAAGAGAATAATCTGATTTTGTTTGAAATTCAAATGAAGTTGTTTGAGGTATATGATATACTACCAGAAAAATGTAATATGCCAACTAACTATTACCAACTGACCGCTACGGTCGGTAATTATTAACCGATTACCAATCGAAATGAAAATTGGGAAAATTTAAAACTTTTCCAACCACTTACCAACAATAATAATTGATTGGTAAATAGTTGGTTGGTAATCGGTTGTTAATTTGGCGGGAATATATTTACCAACTGATAACACTCGGTTGGTAATATTATCAGTTGGTAATTTAATGGAAAAATTTTTACCAACCGATTACCAACCAAAATATATTGGTTGGTAATGTATTCAGTTGGTAATTTGGCGGGAAAATATTTACCAACTGATTACCAACCGATAACAATCGGTTGGTAATATATTCAATTGGTAATCGGTTGATATTTTAATTTAAAAATGTTACCGACCAATTACTAACCGAAATATATCAGTTGGTAATATATTCAGTTGGTAATCGGTTGGTATTTTAATTTAAAAATTTTACCGAACGATTACTAACTGAAATATATCGACTGGTAATATATTCAGTTGGTAATCGGTTGGTATTTTAATTTTAAAATTTTACCAACCGATTATTAACTGAAATGTATTGGTTGATAATATATTTAGTTGGTAATTCGTTAGTATTTTAGTTGGTAATTTAATTTAAAAATTTTATAGATCGATTATTAATCGAAATGTATCAGTTGGTAATCGGTTAGTATTTTAATTTAAAAATTTTACCGACCGACTACTAACCGAAATGTTTCGGTTGGTAAACCTAATTAGTTGGTATTTTAATTTAAATTTTATTTTTAAAAATTTAAATATGTCACGTGGAAGAATGGTTCGCCACAAGGCTACACGTGGCGGCCACATGGCACCACGCTAGAAAATCCTTCCCGTTCCTGCGCATGGCCAAGAGTCGAACCTGCATCTCCATTATGAAGGCGCAGTGTTCCAACCACTGTGCTACATCATTATTTGTGCAAATTGGAAGTACATATCATATTTATTTACTTCTTACAAAATATTACAATTATATGAAATACACTTCTAAAATTTTGTAAAATTTTATTTAAATAAATAAATAAAGTAATTTTTTTTATCACTTTTAATTTTTTAATTTTTAATTTGCTTTTATTGATCAGAGTATATAGTTATTCTGTACATATATTCCTAAATGATATAAATTTTATTTTTGAATTAATAATAAAAGTAAGCAATTTTTTCATGCCTTTAGTTATAGAATTTCTTAGATATAAATTTTTTTAATATTGAATTTTGAAGACTTAGTTCAGAATATTTTAATTATGTAAATATCCATAACTAAATAGACATTAAACAATTTTTTTAATTAGGTGTATTAAATTTAACAATCAAAAACTAATATTATATTTGTACACATAATTTTATTAATAAATATAATTGTTATTCTTTTTGTCGTAATGTAAAAGTTATTATTTTTATTTGTATGACAATATGTAGGTGTCATGTATATGTGTAGGATGTGTTTCCATCATATTTATACTTTTCTATATACATGCACATATATAAATAGTAATTACTGTAAATCATACAAAATTAAATAAGAATTATCTTTATTAATGCATATAAATTGTCAATATATTCGTAAATTTGATTCTTTTATTTTATATTCAAATTGATAAACTTTTAAATTTATATCATATATAACAAATATTATAAAAATAACAAGTTTCCAATATAAAAAGTAGAAATACTTAGTAAAGTTACTCTTTTTATCCCATACTTTTAATTACTATATCATATTTTGCCTTTCTATATACATGCACATATATAAATTAAAATTATTATAGATAAAATTTACATATTTTCAAGTTATATATGAATGTATATTGAGACTTAAAGTCATATATTAGTTAATTTTTAATGCTTTTAGTCATTACTTGAATTCCTATATTTTTTAACTCAGTTCACTTGGATAATTATATTTAAGTCCCTAAAGTTTCTAAAAGAAACCCTTACGACCATAAATTTTTTTAAACATAACTTATTTTAAATATCTTTTGAAAAATAACGTGCCAAGTGTAAAAATAAATAAATAAACTTTTAAAATAATTATTTCAATCTTTTTATTTTTTAACTTAGTTCATTTAGATAATTATATCTAAGTCCCTAAAGTTTTCAAAAGAAACCCTTAGGACCACAAATTTTCAAAAATATTATTTGATTCATTATATTTTGTAACTTAGTTCATTTAGATAATTATATCTAATTATATTTAATAAATATTTTCAATTAAATTACATAATAAATATTTTCAACCCTTAGTTCATTTAGATAATTATTCTTTTTTTAACTATATGTTTTTATTATTATCATTATACATTGTTATGTTCAAATTACATTAATATAAATATACTTTATTAATTTACATTAGTATAAATATACATTAATTAAATTACATTAATCTAAATATACTTTATTATTATCATTATACATTGTTATGTTTAACTATATGCTTGAGTTACTTTTAATGAAGATAGGTATTAATGTCAATGTTAAACATTTTGAAGGAAATCTTTACATAATTATTTACAGATTTGTATTAATCGCACTATTTCTAATACTATTGTAGTACTAGTCAAATAGAATAATGGTTGTAATATATAAAATAGTAGTATTATATCATGCTTGATGATTAAATTTATTCATAAATTATAAATTAAATTTTCAATTAAATTACATAATAAATATTTTTAAAAGAAAAATAAGAAAAATTTTGCATAACAAATTTTGTTATCTATATATTTCGTTACCATTTATATTAAATTTAAATAATTATTACATAATATACATATGTAGAGTATCCTATCTATTGATTATTACATTTTCTTTTTCCTTTGTTGCTTTTGTTTGTTATATACGTACCTACGTACGTATATATATATATATATGTATGTATGTATATTATGACTGATATTATTAAAATTCATTACATTATATTTAATT
Organism: Voacanga thouarsii; assembly: GCA_026120185.1. Lineage (NCBI taxonomy): Eukaryota > Viridiplantae > Streptophyta > Magnoliopsida > Gentianales > Apocynaceae > Voacanga > Voacanga thouarsii. Next base: position 3,091,464 of record JANUWF010001918.1, read on the forward strand.
TTTTTAAAAGTATAATGTAATTTATTTTAATAGTATTTCTTTTTTTATTTAACTATGTTTAAAGTTTATATATATATATATATTATACTATATATGTGTGTATATGTATGTATGTATGTATATGTATATATAGATTATACATATGCAAATTCCCATATATTATCGTGTATTTGTTGTCATACTTCTCTAATAATATTTCAATTCCCACTGGAATCATTTTAAGTATTTTTTTAAATTATTATTAATTATTTTCATATATTAACTTGTATTTTCTATCATACTTGTCCAATAATATTTCGATCCTCGCAAGGATTTTTTTAGTATTTTATTAATGAAAAATTTCGACATTTATAGAAATAGTTTCATGTACTTGGATAACAACTATTTTCGACATTTATAACAATAGTTATGTACTATAAGATAATGATTTCATATTCTTGATTGTTAACAAATAGTATAAATTTTATCTTCTTTTTTTTTTCACGTGCAAATTCAAATCCATCTAAATAGTTGTGGTACTGCTTTCTATCTTTCGATTCCACAGTGGCACCTACAAGACAATTTATCTACTTGGTCTGAATTTTGCAAATTAGACGGCCAGAAATGTCGCATTTGTCTCTGTTATTGTTGCTTTTCTTTTTTTTCCTACTTCTTCCTCACAATTTTCTTTCTTCTTCCCGCTACCCACAACCCCCCTTCTCGCAGACGACGGTGACACCCTACCCCCACCCCCGCGCCCGCTTCCGCCCCCTCCCCCTGCCTCCGCCCAGCCCACATGCCGCCCCCGGCAACCCCTTCTCCCTTCCCCCCAGCCCGTGCACCACCCTCGGCACACCCCCCCCGCTCACCCCTACCCCGCTCACCCCAACGCAGATCTCCCCCTCTCCTCACCCGACCACCCTCTTTAAACCCCCCCGCCGCTTGTCCCCTACCCAGATCTCCCCCTCTCCCCTCGCGACCACCCCGCCGCTGCTCGCCCCCTCCCATTGCTGGCCCCCAACCCAGATCTCCCACCCCCCAGTCGCCCACCCCGCTCCCCCTCCCCTCCCCGCTCCTGCCGCCCCTTACCCGAGCTGCCCCCACAACCCCTTCCTATTTTCCCGAGGCAAGAACTCGTCACCGCCTCCACCACCGGCAACTACCCTTTCCGCATCCAGAGAATTCCTCCTCACAGGCCCAATATCGAATCAAAGCTTCATGGCTGGAAAGCAATTGGAGAATCTTTCTACTCTGCAAGATGTGCATAAAGCTGGTAAATTATGTTAAATTATGCCCTTACTGGTAAGTTCTACTCTGCTGCTTCTTGCTGCAAGAAGAACAGTTTCGGTTGCTAGAAGAGAGGGAGAAAAAAAATGTTTTGATGGGCTTGGTGTGATCGAACTAGCTTGTAGAGTTTGCCCTAGTTGATGTTGTTTCGTGTGTGCTGAGGGCCAACTATTCAGTTTGTGCTGAAGAAAGGAGTAGCCAAGCTCCTTACTATTGAGGGTAGGTGTGTTCTGTGCAATTAAATGGTTACATGGGTAAATGTTGTGGCAACCCATAACAAGAGTATTTGACATGGTTACATGGGAAAATGTTGTGGTGATCTTGGGAGTTCTGCTTTGCATCAGAGCACCAATTCATGGTCCTCTGGTGTTTTTGCTTGTATTGGATATGGATGCCCTCTTTGTGTATTTGTTTTTCCTATTGACCATCTGTGTAGGTTCACTAAAATAATCATTCAATTAACAAAACTAAGTAAATGCTGGTGGCTCCAACTGATCTGCACTTTGGCAAGGCTTTAATTTTTTCTTCTTTACTTCCTGATTTCCTTATGGTTTTTTTATAGGGAATTAACTGTGAAAATATCAAGTTTCATAAATACATATAGACAGCTTAAAAATATTTTCTAAGTTGAAATATTTTGGTGCTAGACAAATAGTGTAAAAATACATTAATATCTCTCAGCTTGCTGGACATGAAAATCATTGAGGTCAGCATCTTAGCTGGACACTATGGCTTGCTTGAGTTTGGGAAAGGATGTTGGTTGATGATATGTGTATTTTTTGCAATGATACTAATTCTCTTTCTTCGCTTTGGACATGTTTATGCTTGTTTCTTTCTGATCCTTCTTTTGCATAATAACTTATATGAATGGATCCCCGTGAGTGATGAGTTATCATTCCTCGTGAGTGATGGATGATCATTCCCCATGGGTAATGGGTGATTATCTTTACATTAATTCTATTGAATAATTACGGTGACATTTAATGTTTTTTTTTAATGTTGTTGATTTTGTGGTGGCTTGGTACCTAGAAACGTCCAGTATATAGGGGAAATTTTGCCAAATTTTTTTATTTTTTTGGTCATCTTGATACTCCAAATAAGTTGATTACCCTTAAGCTTAATTTTATACAATAGATTTAAATAGGGCTTTTTGCATACTTGTCCACTTCTTATCAAGAAACTTCTACGGAGAAAAACAAACTTTTTAGGACTTACTGCGGATCCATCCTTTTTTGTTTAATGATAAGTTATAGTAATTCCCAAGCTCATCAACTAATTCCTACAAGGCTATTGACTAATTCCCAACTCTCTACATCTTCTCTTGAGATAGAATGTGTTTTAGTAGAGAGTAGTGAGGCAAGAGAGAACTGGTCAGTGGTTGAGGTCCTTGTACTGTGTTTTAGCAGAGAGTTGGGATGGGATGAAAGAGAAGTCTAAGATCTCATAACCTTATGCTCATGCACGAAGAAAGAAAAGTTAGGTTTATATCTACATTGGCAGTGAATGTCTTTTAAAGTATCTTATCAGACCTTGAGTTGTTAAATTTTTTTATCGATTTACCGACAGAGACAGAATGTCAATCCTTAATGCATATCATTTAGATTTCTTCATATTAGACTAGGATGATAGCTTAGAATTTGCTGAAGGATGCTTGATGCTAGACCAAGACATTGATTCATATGTAACCTAAAGGGAAAAAAAGGTTATATTTTCTCCATATATTTTAACTTGAGAAAGTACATGATTTTTACCCAGTTAGCAAATAACTTCCACAGTGTTCAAACTAGCATAGCCTTTTCTGGCATTTCAAGTGTTCAAATAAATCATGTATCATTAAGCCTTTATCTTTTTAATATGAACTTTATTAATGATTGCTTTAAAGGCAAAATTCAAGCCATCTATGAGGAATGTATGAAAATTGTATCTCAGTAAATGCCCTTTGGTTACCTTGTTTTGTAGAATCGAATGCATTGATCCTCCCTCTTTCATCACAACTCAGATTACAGACTCCTTTGATTTAGAACACTTCTATCCAGGCTTCAAAAAGTTGCATCCTGAAATTCGACCTTTTATAGTGGTCAACACCTCAACAGTAGTTTCAATGTGGTCTAATTTACTTGTTTTTGTACGGTGGTGCTGCAGTTTGGTGTATTGGCTTTCAGAAAATTCAGGGTCAAGGACTGACAATTTTGGAAGGTATGAATGAAGTGCATTGCTACTTGTAATTCCTTTGTATCTAAATGTAGATGCCTGATATTTACAAAAAAAAAGGGTATGTTAAGCTTTTCCTTTTACTTTTAAAAAAACTGCATCAGCACTGACTCTCGGAAAGAATTCAAATGATTTGCTGTGAGCAACCTTTTTTTTTCCCCTTCAACATTACAGATTTGAACACTTTACTTCAACTGTATGATTCTCAACTCAAAGAATGCTCTTTGCCGGTTATGGAATATTTTCCCCTTTTCACCCACTTCATGGCCTTCCACTTTCCATTTGTGCTTTGGGCTGTTTTTGCATTTTTTTTCTGTATCCACTACTTGTATCTACTTTTCATGTTATACTCCAGTTTCTTTACTTTTCCATATCTCAAATCTTCCTAATCATCTACTTTAAAATATCCAGTTTATTAGTCTGAGCATAAGTTTGGTTTAGTTAAGCCTCGCCAAGTATTATATGGTCTGGCTGTTATTTTTCTTTTAAGACTGTTATGGCATTGTTGTAATCTTTTGTTTATGTTGTCTATTTTGTCATTCCCATTTTTATGCAGACCTTGTTCTAAAAGACAAGATAATAGTTTATGATTTGGCTGGCCAACAAATTGGATGGGTCAATTATGACTGTAAGTTCCCATTTTTATAGATCAGTTTTGGCTTCTCTTAAACATGATATTCATTTTAGGATTGAAAAAAGATTAGAAGTAAATTTTTGTTTTTTATCACCTACCACAAAAAGTTAATAACAGTACTTTCTTTGATTTCTACTTGGTATTGGAATTAGTTTTTAGTTTGAGAAGTTGAAGAAATTGAGAGAATATCACATGATAATGAAGACTGCAAGTGCATCATTTTTGTTCGTTACTACCACGATGGTGTTGAGATAAACCTTAAACGTGTAATATTGGAAAACCCCACACCAAATGGACCCTTATAATTCATTTAGTTGTTTGTATCATTCGCCTAAAATGCATATTGATTTCGGATTCTTATTGCCAGGACAAAGTTGAGCTAAGTAGATTCTGGTGTCGTCCAACTTAAGGGGGGTTTCCCAGGTGCTAGAGAACTTTGAAAGTAGGCTTCAAATGGAACTGTATTAGCCTTCAAATTCATATTCTATTTGAAAGTAGGCTTGTAGAGTTGGTGCAAAAAGCTGTTGACACACAGATTCAAGAAGTATTGAAGACAAATGAACGGTTGACAGTGGAGGTTTCTTTGACAACACAAAAGGTTGAGGACCTAAGTGAATCAAATCAACTAGAAAATTAATATTCTTTCAATGTGTTTCTTAATTGTATTAATATTCCTTCACTGTTGTTAAACCATAGTCATGCAGTTCATCTCACTTTCATATTATGATAATCTTTTTTGTTTAATTAAAGATGATGTTTGGTTAGGATTTGTGGTATTTTGTGAGAGAATTATATTTGTTTTGAATTTGTGGAAGGATGATGTTTATGTTTGTGGAAGGATGATGTTTGTGTTGGATTTGATGATGTTTATGTTGGGTTTGTGGATGTGTTTTGGCTTTATTATTTTATGAATTTGTCAAATGCAGGTGTTTGGTTATATGTTTAGATGAACCAGAATTCTGCCAAATCAAAGAAAAATTACCAACTGAAAAATAATTTGGTTAGTAATATATTAAATAACAGTTAGTAATTTTCAAACCAACTATCTACCAACAAACAATTTAGTTGGTAATTTACTAACAAAAAATTATCAACAGATTTTAAATTACTAAAATAATTAGAAAATTACCAACTGAATATTTGGTTGGTAAAGAAAGAAAACTACCAACGGAAAAAAAGAATTAGCAACTGAACAACTCGATTAGTAATTTACTAATAAAAAATTACCAACATATTTTAAATAACTAAAATAGTTGAAAAAATACCAACTGAAAGTCAGTTGGTAAATAAATAAAACTACCAACTAAAAAAAATAATTATCAACCGAAAGTCAGTTGGTAATTACTTACACATATATTGGTTGGTAACAATATGTCTTAGTTGGTAAATTAGTAAATTAAAATCTTATATTCAATATAAATTTACCAACCAAAAATTATAAATTTACAAATTATATTTTTGATTGATAAATACCAATTGTAACAATCGGTTGGTAATACAAGTGTTTGTTGGTAATTACCAACTGAAATAGTCAACTAAAATGTCAAACTTAACGCTAAATTTTCAACCAAAGATTTTACTTTACCAACTAAATTTCGGTTGGTAATTATCAATCGAAATAGTCAACTCAAATGCCAAACTTAATACCAAATTTTCAACCGACGATTTTACAGTATCAACCAAAATGCGGCTAGTAATTACCAACTGACTCCAAAAAATTTCGATTGGAAAATTTACAAACTAAGGTTTTTGCATGCGACGCCATTCGATTGGTAAATCATGATTACCGACCGAATTTAGCTAATTACCAACCGATTTTGTCAGTTGGTAAATCACTTTTTTTTAATAGTTATAAGCTAATGGTGTTTGATTGATGGATGTTTCTTTGCTCTTCAATGGTGCCAGTTGGACTAGCTACTTTGCTGAAATGAATGAAGGCTGTTTAGGCTATAAGGCTAGCTGAAATTCAATGCTTAATGGCAGAGGAATTTTTGGTTTAGTAGCTTAATACTAGAGTTTTTTCATGGAGCAAAACTCTGAAATTTTTTTGAAGTTCAAATATGTTTTGGATAGAGTGATCTTAGGAGATTTTTGATGTGTGATTATGGAGTCTAAGTACTCAAGGTAAGTGTAGAGGTTAATGGTGTTCAATCCATGGCTGATCAAGGTCCATTTTGCAGAGGTTTGAAGGTGTTTTTTTCGATCTAGGCCTAAGGAGACAAAGTTGGGAATTTTTTGGTTTCAAGGTGTTCAAGGCTTCGAAGGTTTGCTGAAATTTCTATGCAGAATTTCTGCATTTCTTCATCCCGATTTGCAGATGGTTTTGAGGGATACTTGAGGATCTTTTAAGGCTGGTTCCCAGCCTTCTTTCTAGAGAAAAAGCAGGGGAGTTTTGCTGGATTGGTGATAAGAAAAACAGCTTCAATTTCAACTTAGTGTGCAACGAAACTGCACAGGAATTTTTCTGGTTTTGTGCAGTCTTTTGTAGTCCGAATTTGCACAGAAATTTCGGTCTTCAAGCTACATGGCTTAACCATTTTTTTGGTAGCAAATGAACAAGAAAACTGGCTGAGTTTTTCGAAAGCTGGACTGCTCAAAATTCTGAAAAATTTTCAGGTTTTCTTCATTGAAATCATGAACACTATGAAGATGAGTTTAAAGGTTCTACCATGGTGATTGATTTCCCTTGGGAACCTTTCCTAACTTCTTTCCTATTTTCGGTCCACCCTCTAACTTCCAAGATTAATTTTCAAAATTCAAGCCTAAGAAATCATCACAGAATTTTTTGGAATTAAAAGATGAGATTTGATGAATTTTGAATAATTTAAATTGTGAAGATGTTAGGACAAAGCTAAAGGTAATAAAAAGCGCAAGAATTCTCCGTAGGAGATGATTATATGATTAAGACATTCTCTTCATGTCTCCCCTAAGACAATATTCCTCCCCTAAATAATCATGAATAAAACTTATGTGATAGGATTTGAACTCATGACCTTAGAGATTAATTTACAAAGCTCTAACCACTTAACCACATTAACTCTTGTTCTTATTTTTTCACCCAAATATTCTTCTTATTTAAACCTTAAGACATCTTCCTATTTTGACTTCAAGTAAAATTACCGTTTTACCATTCCTACTCAATAAACATAACTAAGCCTTTTAACCTATAAACCATAATTCTAAAGCACATTAAATCATTTAAATATATATATATATATATATATATATATATATATATATTATACAGAATAATATGATATGCATCCCGACTCCCTTACACTAAGGTTGGCTTTGGGTGGGGTTTCACACGGGTCCCTTTCTTAGGCCTATTTCGGTCTCTATATGGAAATAGCTGGTACGCAATCCGATCCATGTCTTCCTAATTTTCTTTACCCGTCAATTCTTACTTGTTTCCTTTCTTCTTCTCCTCACCATGATCAACTGTAGGTTTTTTACCCTTATCACCTCCCCCTGCCATCTATACAAAATAGAGAAATTCCATCAGTCTTTACAATAATACCTGATGTATTAAATTTGGGCATATAAAAATTATGTAATTTTATATCTATTCCCAATTAAGTTTAAATTAAAACATTAATCACAAATTACACATATAAGTAAGTGCACCCATCACTAAGCATAATATATGGCATTAACGAGTATCGATCCTCAAGGAACAAGTACATACTAATTACTTTTCATGCAATATTTAATCTACTAATTAGATTGATAAATAGCCAAAATAAAAATAAAAGTAAAAACAAAATATATACACAACTCTTAGAGAGAAAAACATATATTTAAATAATTATTCTTGAAAACATGATAATAAATCATTAGCAATTATTACAATTAGTTACTTCACTTGGTATCATGAAGGAGTTGAATATAAAATCCACTCTCTCGAGTTATGATTCTCTATCTCTGAGTTAATTTTAATGGACATCTCTATCTCACTAAAATAACACAAAAATGCATAATACACAATCATTGATGATTATCCCTATCTCTAGGTGACAATCGCATGAAATCATTAATTTCCCTATCTTTAGGTGAAATCAACAACTTTTAATTACTTACTCTTGACTTAACCTCTCTCTCAAATTAGTTAAGGAAATAAATCAAGAATTGAGCAATAAAGACTATCTCCTAACCTTTTTCTCAAATTAATTAGAAGAATGATCTAATCTCATCAATTCACCATCAACAACAATTAATCAAATTCTAAGAAGAATAATCAATTGAACAAAATACTAAATTAATTCATCATCGTAAATCCAATAATAATATTCAACTACAATTAAAACATTAATTTCATCATTACTCAAAGAAATAGAAAACAAAGATTTTAGAAGGAACGCATTGACAAGCCCCCTTCTTCCTCCTTTGAGAACTTTCTTGAATCAATTATCCTTTGAATGATAAATTCCCCTTCAATGTGTGTTTTTCAGCTTTAGCTTCTTAGATTCATATATCAATCTTCACTTATTTTTGGTTAAATAGGCCTCTTAGTTGCTAAAATTCATCATTCAAAAGTCGTGGGCTGAGTACAAGTTGGAAGCAAGTTAACCTCTTTAGCAATTTCTAATTTGACTTGAAAAAGGACTGTACACTGCCACAATAGAGCAGGGCCAGTGTCGAGTCACTTCGTTTGGACCGGCACAGATCCAGCTCTGAAATTCTCCCAATTTGAGCTTTGTTTCCTTTATTTTTCCAAAATCGAGCCACGACCGGTTCAACCATTTTAAGCAGGCACCGGGTCAAGTCTAGAAATCTATAATTCCGAACGGTCTATAGCTCGCAACTATAGCTCTTGTGATGCACGGAAGGAGTAGTCCATGTGGGGCCACCAGCCAGTAGTGAAGTCAAATCAATGAAGTGAGTTAGCCTAATAAGGCAAGCAAAAATCATCTAATTTCTATATAAATTCACCAAAACACTTTTCACAAGTAGAACATCAAACAGGAAGGGAAATGACTTGTTATTAAACCAAAAGTACTACAAAACATTTTTAAATAACTAGAAAAATATAGATAAGAGTAGGCCTTATCACACTTTTCCCCACTTAAGCTTTGCTTTTCCTCAAGTAAATAAGAATTAATCACTAAGCAAATAGATTATGAATAAGAAAAAACAATTCATCATACTCATTCTCAGTCAAATTCATCCACAATAAAGTAATAATCTTCTTCAACCTTAAATACAAACTTGTCATTCATTCAATCCTGTCAAATCTTTGCAAACTCATATATTAAATCAACTAATCGCAAGGCCATCAAAGTTAAGTTAAACAAACTCATATTCAGTACAAGAAAATTATTCTATCCCTTAAGCAAAAGTATAGACAACACAAATCATATAAGTCCAGTTATTTAACCAATTCAAGCGCCATGAACTCAAATTTGCACAACCTCAAGTGGTAAAATAAGGAAACACTCTACTATTTTTCTTCCAATGATTCAGGGAATTGATAGCTTCAAGTGAATGGATTTCTCTTCACATACCGTATTAGCCCGCTTATACTCGTTATTTTTTTTAGCATTTTTTTCTTTTCTTACCTTTTTGCCTTTGGGATAGTTTTAAGAGAGTGCATCAAACAATACTTGATACTTCTCTCCATATTAACCTCCTTTTCAGCAAAAAGTCTTCAACATTAAAAACAAGAGCATTTTTTCCTCGTCATTTTCGATATCTCAATACAATGAATTTTTCCACTCATTTTCTCTCTTTGTCACTATTTTCTCTCATTCCTTATTCTCAACTTAAAGTTAAACAAATTATAAATCCATGAAATAAGAATTAGTCAATAAAATTTTCCATATCCATCATATCATCCACATTCAAACTTATAGAATAAAACAACCTCAAATACTAAATATAACCAATGTTAACTTAAATTCTCAAGACTTGACAAAATCCAATTTAATACACAAGTAAATCCAACCATTATGACTGACAAATCCATATCTAAAGTTAAAAAAAAAAAAAATCATAACTCCATCATAGACAAATTCAAAAAAATTTATCACAAAATCACAAAAAATCATCTTCAGCAAAAATTTTTATATTCAAAGTCAACTCAAGGATGAAGAAAGTTTTTGACTTGAATCCCTCCCCCATACTTAAGTTGAACATTGTCCTCAATGGCCTAGAATATTACAAGAAAATATATCCAATGGACTAAAAAGAAAAGGGAAAGAAAGATAAGATAAAGAAATACTTTCCATAGCCATATGTTGCTAAGAATAATGTTGAATTCATCTTAAAAGAGCATTGTTTCCTTGATAATGATTGATTCATCCTAAAACAAAAGAAATAAAACAAAAAGCATAAAACTAGAATAAAAAGTGAAAATAAAACAACTAAAAAACAACTATCTAAGAAAAGTCATTAAAATGAAAATAATAATAATAAACAAAAGCAAAAGTAAAATAAAAAGAAATAAAAGTAGAAAATCAATATGAGTCATCCTCCTTAGAATCATCAACATTAGTAGCAGTAGCAACAGCATCAGCTTCAGCAGCTCTACTAGTAGATGCACCTCCTCCTAGTGTAGGAAACTATTAGATCTAAATAGTCAATATCTTTTCATGAGTATCCTACCTCTTATGCATCTCAACTATAAAATCGCTAGTCTGGGTCTCCATCCCGATCCTAAGCTACTCCAACTGGATACGCATCTCAGCCTTAAATCTATCATTAGGCTGTGATCTCAAACTACTAGCATGTGCTCGAGGCTGTGGTGGTGCTCCTCCTCCTCATCATTAGTAGAGGGTACCTTCTCCATCCCAGGATCTTAGACCTCAAATAGTCTCATCCATCTCTTCTCTCTCTTGCGAAATCTATATCCACACTGGACCAGTGTACGCTCAGTCACTACATCCCGATCCGTGCTGGTCTCAGTCAACTCTCCATCACAACTCACTCCAAAGACCTGCAGGATACGCATGATGACTATATCCCGATCCATGCTGGTCTCAGTCAGCTCTCCATCACAACTCACTCCAAAGGCCTGCAGGATACTTGGAGGAGAGGCGAGAATAGACGACCTCCCTCATGGACTGGATGATAAATGAGGTGCAGGGGATTGGCTCACTCTGAATCATCTTATGAAGAATATAAAGATCAATCATCCTAGACTCATTGAAACTACTAGTTTTAAGTACTGCATTAAAAGAGAATATACAAACTAAGGCTCACAATTAGGCCTCAAAGTTATTATTAGCATAGTAGCCCACTAGTCTCACAGGACCCCTCTTATACATCCCTAGGGTAGTGAGGGTGTTAGTCACACACCACAAAGCCTCAGAAACGATCAGTTGGTTATAATGTTCCATAGCTATCCATAGACCATTATCGAGTATCCTTAGTATAATAGCTAATCTAGCCCTATCAAGCTCAATAGGTACCCTCTTAACCATTGTAGAAATAGTCTCCAGGTTGTTCTTCTTCTTATTCTGCATATTTGCATAAAACTCCTTAAGCTGCACAAGACAGTAGGCACCTTGGACTCTAATGATGGGCTCTCATCCCAATCTCCTAAACATAGTAGAAAGTTGAATGGTATTATCTAGGAATGGTTTGAAAGTTTTTTCTACAATGATTTTGTTATCAACTGTGTTTGGTACTAGATTTAGCATGTGGGCACAAAGAATTGGGTAGGTAGTGTAGGAAAGGGCACGAAAGATGGAGTAGAAGAAGATGAAGCCCTGACCCTCTTAGCTCGTGAGCCATACCTTTTGGCCTAGACATGATTATAGAAAGATGAAAAGGCAACAGATGAAAGAATAATCACAACCTCGTTTACAATAACCACCCTCTCAACCAAGCTGACAAATCAACAATTCTCAACCCCAAACACCACTTCACTAATCACACACAACCTCCCTCAACAATACCTGCACAAAAAAATCATAATATACTAATTTAAGTATAATATCAATATCATGGCTCAATGAAGTAACTAATTCACAATAAAAATGATGGTAATGATAGAAACAAGGTAATCCCCTAACAAATGGCTTGCAAACATTAAAAAAAAAAAAAAAATCTTTGTTGCATAATCGCAATGTGGACTCAAAAAGTATGCCTAATTAACCACCAAAAAGGGTAAAGCAAGAATTTTTATCAACACAATATAATGCTAATGATGAACCCATACTAGTCTAGTAACAATGAATTTAAAAAGTTCATGAAATCAAATCAAATAGGAGAAATTGCAATTTTTGCCCAAAAATAACCTAAAAATACCAATACATTCATATGAAAATTTGAACCATAGAAAGTCTAGAAAAATCATACCACAATATTCTATGATATATGCGCAAGCATCCAATGTCAAGAGATTGAAGAAATCATGCACCAATGGGATGGGTTGAAATCTTAAAATTTCAAGAAAAAATGAGATTTTTTTTCTTGTTTTTAATCCAAATCTTGAAGAGAGAATCAATGATTTTGTTTTTAGAATGTGTTTTGGAAGTGTTTAGAACAATCCAATGGTGTTTGGAAGTAGAAGCCAACGATGGGTTCAAAAAAAAAAAAAAATGGAAGGAAATAGGTTGGTTTGAAAAAAATGACCAAAAATTGGCCGTTGAAGTGCTATATCCGACGTGACCTAGCATCGGGTCTGAGGACCTGGACGGGCATCAGGTAGGGTCTGTTTTCTAGCAGTTAAAAAGCCAAAGCTGGATCGGCATCAAGTCAAACTTTTTGATCTGGCGCCTAGTCAGCTCTGTTCAAGAAATTTTTTTTTTCTTTTTTTACTCTTTTATATAAAGACATAAATAAAAACAAAACATCCCAATTTTGAAAAGTATAAATGCATGAACATATGAAGCAAGAAGATAAATAATAAAAATAAAAAAAATTGTCCAATACTGAAAGCAATAAAGCAAGTAAAGTTCAATGTTTTCCACGATCTTGGTCTTATGGATTGCTCTCCATGTTCCCAGGTAGAGATCTAGCTTAACAGTCCCCAAGTTTAGCTAATTGACGAATTTGATTCTTCAAATTGTGCATTGAAGCCTCTAAATTCCTAGTCATTGTGTCCACTCCTTGGAAACGTATTTCAGTAGAACTTACCATGTGGTTAACTAATTCTTCTAATGATTGCTTTAGTGGTAGTGAATTGTAGGGCAAGGGAGGTGGAGTCCTTTGGTTTTCAGTGAAGTTCGAGGGTTTTTGTGTTGTTGGTTTTGATTAGTCCAAGAAAAGTTAGGGTAATTTTTCCAACCAGGATTATAGGTAGCACTGTATGGATTGTTACGTTGTCGCCTATTTTCCATAAAAGCAGCTTGCTCTAAGGACTCTAAAGATGATTCCATATTTTGGCACTCATAATTGGGGTACCCTTCTCCATAAAAATTTCATTTACTATTCATTACCCGTGAAGGACCCGCCATTTGCTCCATCTTTTGAGATAGTGTCTCAACTTTTTCTTCCAAAACAGCCATAACATCCAATTTATGAACTCCCTGAACACGAGCCTTAGACCTTGACTTATTCCATGAGTAATTATTTATAGCAATATCATCAATCAACTCATACAACTCTTCAGGAGTCCTAGAGTTTATTGTTGCTCCCGTAGATGCATCAATCAAGTGTTTTGAAGAAAAGTTCAATCCACTTGTAAAAATCTGTATTTGCATGCCTAGTTCAAACCTATAATGTGGACATTTTCTAAGCATTTCCTTCTATCTTTCCCATACTCATATAGGCTTTTAGACTCCAATTATTAGAAGGCAAAAATGTTAGTCCTAAGCTTGGCAGTCCCAACTAGGGAAAAATATTTAGCTAAAAAATTTTCAACTAACTCGTTCCAAGTAATAATTGACCCTATGGGTAAGGACTTTAACCAAGATTTGGCTCTATTCCTAAGAAAAAAAAATAAAAGAGTCTCAATTTAATAGCATCTTCCGACACACCATTCATTGCAACTCTTGAGTCTGTTCAGTCACAGACTTGCCTTCAACCATCTGAAACTTCAGGAATTTGGAGACATAATACCTTTCCAGACCTTGATCCTCAATATTATATTTCCTATCCAATTCATCCCATAGCATCTTTGTTGTGTATGACCCAGAACAGTAGGCATCAAAGAGTGCATTTGTCAATGCTGATAGTATTGCCCCTCTGCCTACATTGTTCCTTTCATCCCATGCAGCAATCTCAGCTACTCTAGGATGCCTATCAGTTGGTATAAGCTTGTCTACCTGCACTACTGACAATAAGCCCCTCATGGTCAACCAAATTTTCATGCATTGTTGCCAACGCTTGAAATTCTGCCCTGGACCAAATTTGTCTGGCAGACTATTCAAGTCAACCAAAGGCTAATACACAGCAGATGCAGTACCTGACGAATTGGCCATTACCCACAAGTAGATAATTGCAGAATAACTTCTTGAAGACTGTTAGAAACAAGGTACCTACGAGCACAGACAGAAAACTCAACTGAATTGAACAAGCACCGACTATACCCGACCAGGGCTTTAACAAATGCAATTATCAAATATCAATAATACTGGTAAGGCTAAACAGTCCAAGCATAAAGTAACTAAATAGAATTCAAACTTAACAAATAAGTCAGTAATAGACCTGAGAGACTTGCTCGCAGTTATGCCAGAACGTACTCGGTGCCGACTCCAGTAGATGTACTCGGCGCCAGCTCTCCTCTAGACAAGCTGTGATGCGACGTACAGTAACGCTGACCGAATCACCAGTTCAATACTGGTTTGCCTTCAAGAAATTATTCGCCCCACTCTGGTGCGATAGATACAGCGACTCTCCTTACAGGATAAGACGGTCTCAGATCACTGTAGACGCACACTAACTGCGATTACTTCGAAAATCTCCTCAATTCACCAGTTCCATTTAGTCAAAATATTATGGATCGTGGTAAGGAGAACAGAAGAGGCGATTTCTCTCTCAAGGAAGTAAAAAGCACGAAAAAGCTTAACCTTAGGCACTGCTCTATTCGTTTCCTTTTAATCTCGCCCTAGGAAAAATCAAAATCCAATCCGAATTAGGAGACCCTAATTCTAATAAGATTTTTTGTTTCCTTTTTCTTTTTAAGCCAGAGTTAATTTGAGCCAAATAAAAAATAGAAGAACGTGAAAACATGGCCCGAGCCGGGCTAGGCGGGCCGCTCACGTGTGGCATCCTCCATACCTTGGGCTTTTCTATCAAGTCTATAGAAAAACCTTTTAGTATATAAAAGTTTTCACACTCCTCAATTTTTCTCATGTAAGACTCATGTCTAACATGAGTTTTCAAATGGTTATCCACCCAATTTTAACAACATTTAATTATGAATTCCCATTATGAAAATAGCTTCTACCATAATCAAAATAATCTCTAATATGTCAAGAATAACTCCCATTAATTGTTTTAGACTAATTAATCATAAATTAAAAATTATTAATTCTCAAAGTTACCATTTTCACGGTCTATTGCAAGGATTTTCCTTCCAGAAGTGGCTTAAGATCATGGGGGACCAAGTTTTCAATATTGTCATCTATTTACTTCAAACAGCAATGGTGGAACTTAACCCAAGAAACCACTGCCCATTTCTTCACGTGAATCTTTAGTGGTTGATGGATTACAGCTTAGCTAGAGATGGACACCAAGAAACAACGGTTCAATACAATTCTAGGACCATTATCGATCGATACATCTGATGCTGATCTACTGGGCTTTTTGTTCATCATAACGACGTAAGAAAACGTTTCTAGCTGAAGTTTCAATAGTATTCTACATATGGTTTCTACCGGCTTCAGATTCGGTCAGTATTCCTCTGCTGAGGAGTCATTTGGATCGTGGCCCCATTTCTGTGTCTCCTCTTCCTTATCACCGATCAGGTCCCATTTCTATCCTTTTTTTCCCCCAGACTGGAACTAATATTTCATTTATTGGTTCAAAATTGAAGAATCCGTTAAAATAGTTGAGCAAAAATATCTGAAACATTCACCAAGAACTGTATTCAGCTGCCCACTCTTCAACTCCCACTAAACGGATGGTCTCAAAACAAAGTAAATAAAAACTTCTCAGAAGATGCGTTGTGGCCTGCCCATTGTACTCTTCAGATACACAAGCAACCCCACATTTTGCCAATTCTTTTTTAATAGTGAAACAAGAAAGTTGACACTCATTTGAACATCTTGGAAATTTTGCTTCTCCTCCATGTCCAAATTGCCCACAGCAACACCCATACGCAGAAGCTTTTTGGGTTGAAACTTAACTGTAGCTTTGGTTTCATTTACTTCTGACTTCAAGGATTCTTGATGAGTGACCAGTGTAGGAAATTTGCCTGCCTTATTAAGACGACGGCCCAAAAGACGCCGGATCTGCTTTATAACTGCTTCAGATGCTGGGAAAGCAAGATACTTCTTGACAAGCTTTTTCACCTGTTTTTGTTGAGTTTTTCAGGCCCTCAACGTCCATGTACTCAAGACCAATCTTCTCTGCCTCTTCTACATGCTGAGAATCACCAAGCATGCAAATCTTCATATTGGCGCGCGTGATATGAGAAAGTTTGACTGAGCCACTAAAACGCTTGTCCTTTTGGGTGGTCATAGTTTTTCAGCCCAATCTGAAGCTCAATAGTCTCAGTGAACTGGCGTTTTTTTTTCTCCCCTTTAGCATCGGTAACAATCTGGGAGATTGCTTCTCCCACTGCATCACTCTGTAGCTTACTCATGGTAAAAGATTTTTCTTTGACTTCCACAAGTTAATAGGTCCACTGCCTCTTGGAGTTCAGAAAGACTCCACCCATTTCTATCCTTACTCTTTTTCTGAAATGCAAGTTTAATCAAAGTTTCAAATCTTGGTTCCCAATCTGATAGAGAATTTTACAGCTTAATTGTGTGTTTTTTTTTGTGACTGATCATCACAACTCGGCTCAAATTCACTCAAAGATGATGAACCACGGAAGAAAAAGAGAGGCTTCTTCAAATTTTTTGCCTCTGAAAGAAGTGCACAAAGGTTGGTGAGTCCTCCAGTATCTGCTTTCTGTTTTTCTTCTTTGATTAATTTCTTTGACCAGTTCATCATTGATTTATGCTCATCTTTTGTTATTTGACTCTGTGAGGTCATTCTCTGAAGCTCTCTTGCGTGCGCTTGCGCTTCTGTTTTCTGTTTCTCTTGCCGTTTTTGTGGGATCTGCTTTGGATATGAAGTTGGGTTCATTGATTTGTAATTTATGATGAGTTGGTGAAGGACTTTGACAAAATCCCATTTATTGCTTTTGTGAAGAGAAATATTATCTGAACAAATTGGGGTGACAAGAAGATGAAATTTGAAACAAAAAGGCAAAGACAAGCCCTTCTTTGGTAAAAAAATTTCTGCTCTTAAGACTTTTTGTTCTTACTCTTCTTTAGATTCAATGTTCTCAAGTGCCATTGTAGAGATTAAAAAAAAAAAAATGAGGGATTGATACATCATTTTCAGCAATTGGTGGTGTACTTACAGGTTCAAATGAACTAAAATGAGGTGTGAACAATTCTTTGGTAAATGATCACTCAATGAGAGATGTCCCTCATCCAGAGTCAAGAAATTTAGGTCTGTTTGCCTAGTTAGTCTGAAAATGACTTCGAGGGTAGGCGGAAGATGTGACCAGCAATCTAAACAACGAAGTACATCACCATGGCTGGATTTTTCCGCCTCACAACTGGCAGAACCAATACATTTGGCACCTAATTCATATTGTGGACATATTGGGTTACCCTGCCTTATGACTAGATTTCCCCTGTTTGTTCTTTATAAACTTCCTAAACGTTCAGCATTATCATTCCTGAATGCTAAAGGCAAAATTCAGAGGAAAAAAAATTAAAAAAAAAACCCAAACCTTTTGGAATACACATTGCCATAGTTTGATTAGATATAAAAGCACCAAAATACTTACATATAGAGGCATCTAACTCTTTACTGTTTACCATTGTGGGCTGCTGGAATTCAAGTAGCAGACAATGCCATTTTGAGGGATTTTTGTTTCATTAGAATATTAGGCACTTTCTTTCAAATATGGATAGGTTTCTATATTTTCGCCTACTATAAATGGAGATCACTTAAATGCAGGAGAATTAAACTTGATCTGGATAGCTTCTTGTTATCCGTTTACACATTTCTTACCATAGGGTTGTTTATAAAATTCTTAATGGTATCATCTACTTGGCAGAAAATCCCCAGGACCTATACACGCTACAGGAAAGGAAATCTGCCAGCCCAGGTATTCCTCAAGGACCAATATGGCAATCTTTGGACTGTTGACGTCGAAGAAATACAGAATGAACTGTTCTTCATTTGGGGGGTGGTCAAATTTTGTTCAAGAAAATTGCTTGGAAACGGGAGACTTTCTAGTTTTTGAGTATGATAGTTATAACATTTTTGAAGTCAAGATACTGGGATGCAGTTGTTGTGAGAAGGCAGGAGTTGGAGGTCCGAAAACTGAAATAAACAAAGAGGAGCAAAAATAGCATGAACGTGATGAAGAAGAAGAGGAGGAGGAGAAAGACAGTAGTGAATCCACTGGAAAAGATGTGGACAGCAAGAGTAATTGTGATGCTGACGACTATGAAGATGAAGAACCTACTGATAGCACTAAGAAACTTGCTGCAACTCCTGAGTCTAGAGAGTGCGAGATTTCACTATTTCCTTGCCTATTGTTTTTCCAAATTCTCATTTTCTTTCTCAATCACTCATTTTCCACTAATCAAGAACTTTTTATTCATCTATACTGATTTATTAGCCAAACGGGGAGAATCAAGTGCTGTCAAAGGCAAAAGGTGGTGCAAAAGACTTGCTACAGTTGCCTATGCGGAGGAAATTTTCAAATCAGGATACATCTCACCACCAAAGAACCCTTATTTTGTCACAAAAATGAGGCGAAGGAGAAAAGATGAGTTGGTAGGATTCCTACACTGCACTAATCTTTTATGCTTAAGAACAGTCAAAAATCAACTTTTATGTTCATCATCTTGCACTGTCTACAAAGTCCATCTGTTTCCGCAATTTGTATTTGCAAACTAGGATAGGAATGAGAATGGATCATTGAACATTAGAGGAAAGGGCAAACAATTCCCGTGACCCTTGAACTCAGCTTTTGCCCTCGAGCTATAAAACGGGTAATATATGTTGCCCTTCCATCCAAATATTCCATCCCATGCTAACAAAATAACACCCCAAGACTTCCACATGATGCTCATTGTATCGATCAATTAAGACCCTTCTTAATCAAGTAAGATGTCCTCTTAATCGATTTATGCCTCTTTTTATAAGATGTATCATAGTTAATTTTAAGTTGTTGGTGTGGATGCATGGTTGCTATTGCCATCTTGTTGGTACGTATTACTATCCGACCACGCATGTTTTACACAAATGTAGTCCCATATGGTATTTTTGAGAAAGAGAGTGAATAAAAAACAGACACTTCCATTGGCTTGTGAATCTCTTTTTCTTGTTTTCATGCAATGGTTTTCTATGCACAAACTCATGAAAAACTCAATCGCTTTGCATATGATTCATGCAGTATGTTCCCGTTGATGTTATTAAGGACTACAATCTTGATCTCCCGTTAGAGATGATCCTCCGCGATTCAGACGGAAGGGAGTGGATGACAAAGCGCACACCATGGAAGGATGGCAGAATATGGTACTATGGAGGATGGGCTAACCTCTGCAGAGTGAACCATGTGCAAGAAACTGATACATGCGTATGTGAATTTGTGAAAAGAAAAGATGAAGGAAAATTTGACCTACAAGTTAGGATTGTTAGGAATTGATGAGTGATTCTTGCATTTAGTTCACATGTTCTATGTTTCGTTGACTCTTAAGAAGTTCTAGTTAATTTTCTCATGTGTAGTAGATTGACTCTTATGAGTTTCATTCGTAAAATTTCATGAATAATCTAGCTGGTATTTTTAGATAAGAAATTCTAGCTTAGACTTGATTTATGTGGATCAAGTGCTTTAGAGAATTGTATGGTGTGCAGTACAAATTATACGATACAATTCCATGAATTATATATTCCGTGAACTATATATATCCGTGAACTATATATATAGTTCACGTGAAAGCAGTCCACAAACAAGAATTACCCTTTTTAGATAGTAACCAATGACTTAATTGACCATATCTAAAGGAGATGTGAAAGAAAATTTATTAGCTTTTCACCTTGAATAGCTTAGAAGATATACTAAGAGATTTTGAAGCATAGACAAGTATTCGACAATAGGGGACGAGGATAACAATTTTCACTCGTGCTTACAGAAAAATAAAGTCTTTTATTAAGAGAATAATTCAAATATTTTGAGTGTTCCTGATTTGGTTTGGTTTGATTTGGTTTTAATAAATTTTCAAATCAAATTAATAATTTCGATTTGAAAATTTTTAAAATATACCAAACCATTTTAATAGTTGACCCGAACTCAACCCAAATCAGCCCAGCCAAAACCTAAAAACCATTGCTGTGGCCGTCGCTAGTAATTCGGAAATTAGCCCTGTGTCCTTATTATGTGGGGAGCATGTGCTCCTTCACTAAGCTAAGTTTGTTCTCATATTTATTTTCACTTTATATTAATTATATAGTATATTATATTATGTAAAATATTAATAAATTATTTTAATTAATAAAAATAATAAAGTTATACAATACAATATATAGTTATATTATTTATACAATTATCTTTTTGAAAATTAATATATTATAATATATTTTATATTGTACAAATATTACAGATCTAATTATCATATGTTACAAATTTATTATAATTTATTGTATATTATATATTATACTTAATAATATATCATATTTATATTATATATTTAAATATATTCTACTTAATAATGTCTCTTCGTACATTCTACTAATTAATTAAATAAAATAAAAACTCACATATGAGCTTTAAATACTAGTATAATACATATATATACTATACATATAATTACTTTAGATACTTATTATATATTAATACATACTTTATATATATATATATATATATATATATATATATATATACACACACACATCGATCTAATATAATAGTGTGAGTGTTAATGTATATGAGTGAGGTATATATATGTTAGTGTATATATATTGATCTAATATTATAAAAATTATATGTTATTACCATACACATATAATATATCTAATAATGTATATTTGTAACGTACATGATGTAAAAATCATATATTATAATTATACACATATCTACATATATACGAAATCATATTTTGAGACTTTTTTTAAAATTTTTTTGATTTCATATTGACAACTTCATGATGAATTTTAAATATATTTATCAATATATATACTTTAAGAAAGATTTGGTAAATGAGAAAACTATCAAAATGAGGTTATGTATGAAAATTAGGAAAAATCTATTATTGCAATCCTGCAATGGAATAGCAACAGCATTGTGACAGCTTAGGGTACTGTAGCTGAGTTGCGACAGCTTTGAGAGGGATTAGGGTACAATTGCTAACTATTGACGGCATATTGTGACGGTTTAGGTTATCGTAACTACACCATCACTAAATTGTAACGATCGATTGAAAAATCCTAAAAAAATATTTTTATTTTCAAAATGTAGATGCCATCGTAATGCCGTAGTTAATTAGCAATAATTTTACGATGGCTTACAATTAATTAGTATTAATATATAATTATAAATAACTGTCGCTAAACTATCACAATTTAGCTACGCATTAGCAATGACTTGTTGAAAAATAAAAAAATATATTTTTATTTTCAAATTTTAAGTTCCCATCATAATGTCGTCAGTAATTTGCAACGGTTTTCATGTCGGAACTAAATTAGCGACGGCGGTAGGATGGCTAATCAACCCTTTGTCGTTGTTTTATTCTTGTCGCAGGTCGACGCATATTAGCGATGGCTAGAAGGTCGTCGCAATTTACCGTAACTAATAACGAATTTTCTTGTAGTGCATTAGGTTTGGTTTAGTTCGTTTGGTTTAATTCAGTCTGATTTGCATGTATTTCTTATTACAAAATTATTATCTAACAAATATAAATAACAATCTTACATTACATTAAATAAAGAAAAGTATTCTAATAATAATATAAATGAAAAAAAGTATACCTAAGCATATTTAATAATAATTTTAAACTACCAATCAAACCATGAAATAAAGTCAAATCAAATCTCCACTAATATAAATAAAGGATATAATTCATTAAACATCTTGCAATAGAATAAGAACTTGGTTTGGTTAAAAAGTTTAAAATTGTAAACAAGCCCTTTATGTTTTTTTAAATAAAATAATATATATATATATATATATATATATATATATATATATAATTTTTCAAATTAAACTAATTTTTCGATTTGTAAAATCTTTAACCCGAAACCAAACCAAACACAATAATTTTTGTTTGGGTGTGTTGGGGGTTTTTTTTTGCACACCCCTATTAGAAGCATTAAAGTGAAGATAAAAATTACTTATCTCTTCATTTTTGGGGACAAGTTGGCCAATTTTTCAAATTCTCAGTAATGTTTGGACTAAAGAAAAGGAGAAAAAAAAAAAAAAAGGAAAGAAGAGTAATTAGTGAGAAAGGAAATAATTAACTTAGAAGGGAAAAAAGAAATAAGATATTAATTTATATATTTAATCATATTATAATGTGAGTATCACTATCTTAAATATGAATACTCTAGTTAGTACAAAAAATATTCGTTAAATTTTGTTTATTTTCTCTTCATTTCCGGCCACTTTTGAACGAAAAGCAAGTTGGGTATTTTAACCTTAATCTAGTCCCTCCATTCCACTCTTCTTCTTTTTTTTTTCCTCTATAAAAATAAATCTAGTAGGATTAGTTGAGGTAACTAATGAGTAATTCATTATTCAATTTGATAGTTGGCTCAATGAGCTCAGCTTATAAGCCAAATGAAAGATAAGTAAGTCAAGATTTTTTTACTTTTTTAAAATATAAGTTAAGATTTTTTTATTCTTTTAAAATATATTACGTTAAGAAAAATCATAGTATATATTTATACTTTGTCTCTTATTATTGACAGGTCTTACTTATTATATATATTATACTATAATTTTCATAATTTAATTTTAATATTTATCATTGAAAAAAAAGATACAAATATTACATTACATATATGAAGAAGTCACCAAATTTGCATTGTGTATCTTAAGCATGATACTTTTTGTTTGTTGGATTTTCGCTGGTTGGTTTTGGTTTTACTTTAAATTATGGTTAAGGGTATTATATTTTAAATTATAGTTAAGAGTATTATATTTCTTTTTCAATAAGCACAGCATGTTGTTGGATGTTTCGTAATCTATGATGTTAAACTATTTTTAAGTTAGTTAAATGGTTACGTTTATTTTTTTATCTTTATTAATTATTTTAGCTTTCATTTGAATAAGGTATGTAAAATCTTGACCCAATTTGCTTGAGTTAGATATTTACCATATTCTTTTTTTTAGGTGACTCTTAACATAACCCATAAATTTGGGGATCTTGAGGATTAGTTTAGATTAGAAGGATTTGAGAGTAATTATGTTATGTTAATTCTTAATAGTGCCGATTTTTCTTTTTGTCTGACGATTTTACTCTTTTTATTATTATCAACAATCGAATATTAGGAGAATACCAGAGCTTCCAAAGGCATCCGGGAAAGGGTCAGGGATTTCAACTACGTTTAAAAAAGTAAGTTCCTATACATCTAATATCTTTAATTCGATTAGAGTTTATATACTTAGATTAATATAGGCATGTCCACGGTTGACAAACCTTCGATTGGTGATTGGTCAATTTGCAGCTGACATTGGCCAAAATCGTAAATCTCAACATTAAACCTTTAACCTCAGTTTTATGGTTTCACAATTTTGCAGTTGACGGTTACGGTTGCGATTGGCCAACTTTCGATTTGACAATTTTTTATTTTTTTTTGAAATTTTTTATTTTTAAAAAAGTATAAAAATAAATTAAAAAAAGTCACAAACATAAAATATATTAAAAAAAGAACTTAAACTTAATTTTAATTTTATAAAATTAAGCTGCCTACATATCCTCTTAGAGTATAGAGGAATCAAAACTCTCGTAATTCTCTTACTTTTTAATTTACTGTTAATGGTCTTTACTTTCGGCTGTTGTAGTTCCTTTCGTATCTACATCCAAAAATTCATTGAGATTTGACTACACATTTTCTTGTTGACGATTTTCAACTCTAATCCAATCATCTAAACATGCTTGAACTTCCAAAACTTCCGTGTCATTCTTAAGCAAGTTTCACTCAAAATATTTCCTCCAACACTAAAGGCTTGTTATCAAATCTTTTACCTATTTCATTCCACTTCAAATTATAAGTTATATATAATTCAAGTTCTGCCGTAGAACTTGAAAATTCTCTTGGTCATTTTGACCTTTCTACCATCCTCTTAATTGGTTGGTTAGTTTTTGATGATCTAGAAATCAGAATATCAATATCTTGAGTTTCTTGGATAGCCCCACCATATTTTTTAGAATATTCATAATATAAGTTGTAGAAAATATTCCTTACGTTAGCTATTATACGAAAAATATCAAGAGGACATGTAAGATCGTGAGTACTACTATCATCTTCATCATCATTATCTTCAATATTATGTTTAAAAAATAAAGAATCATAATAATAAATAAGATATTCTTTTAAACCCTCAATTCTCATACATGGATAAAAAACAACAGCTACTAAATTAATATAAGGTATATCTAAATAATATTTTAACCATTTAATTTTTATAGCATTAATACACGAAGATAAAAGAGTATCACTAGAATATTCATTAAAAATAGCACTAACATTAACACATTCTTAAATAACTAAATGTGCAGTAGGATAATAAACACCAAATAAATTATAAGTTGTATCATTAAATTTTTTAAAACATGTAAAATACATTCACAAACACTCCATTGTTGAGGAAACAAATGTATTCCAACAGCTCTATTTGCGAAAAAAACACATAACAGTTCTTTATATGGAAAAAATTCATTTAGCAATTCACATGTTGAATTCCATCTATTTGGGATATCATTTGAAAATTTCTTTGGTAATATCATTACGTCTACAAAATTGACTCCATTATTTTTTAATTGTAAGTTTAAGTCATAAATAAGAAAAAGTAGCTCTTATTAGTTTAATATAAAAATCAAGACTTTTTAAACCATCTTGTACACATAAGTTTAAAATATAACATATACATCTAACATGAAAAAATTTACCTCCAAAAGTTGGTTCAATTAAAATTTTAAGACTAGTAATTGAGGCAATATTTGAACTTGTGTTATCAAAAGAAATCAAAAAATTTTTATTCACTAAACTATATTCTTCTAAAATAACAATTAATAGTTGAAAAATATTTTCAGTAGAATGTGGACCATCAAAGGCCCTATAAGCAATTAATCGTTTTTTGAATATTCCATATATTATCTACCCAATGACGTGTAACACCTATATAAGAATGAGTTTGCTAGTGATCACTCTAAATGTCACTACATAAAGAAACTTTACTAGGTAAATTTAAAAAAAAAATTGAGTTAATTAATTCTTACTTTCCCTCTATAATTTCTTAATTGTATGTGTGAGGGTTGTGCGGGGAACACGATTTGCAGCAGGATTTAAAGTATTTTGACAATATTTATTAAATTGTAATTTTTTTTTACCAAAACTAAATGAAAGATGTTATACAGCTACCATTTTAGCTAATTCTTCTCTATTTACTTTATCAGTATATTTAAATAAACCAACAGATGTAATAGATGTAGTAGTAGTGTACCCGATAATTTGTTATTGTTTGGAATCCAAACCGAACTCTTGAGGGTGGTGCCTTCTTAGATGTTGAGAAAGCGTGCCATAACCTATTCCTGACTTGAATGCATATAATTTAGGAATACTAGTGCAATAATTAACATGGCTTTCATTTCACCGGATGACATTTTTGTGAGAGTAAAATGCTTGGTGAACATATCAACTTCTTTTTTTCGCACTTTCTTTGATATAACATCGGTTTGTAAATCATTTTCTTGAGGATGTTGTTGTTGAATTTCAACTTTTTCATCATTTTGGATCAAAATCAGAAGCAGGTTGATAACTGGATAGAGTAGTAAAAGTCTCTGATTAAAAATTTGGATTAAAACTAGCACTATCACTCATTTTTCCCTTACCCTTGAGCTACTTGGATGAGACATTTTTTTTCAATATATATATACATATATGTGTGTGTGTGTGTGTGTGTGTGTGTGTGTATATATATATATATATATATATATATATATAACAATAATATATATTGAGAATTGAGAGAGTTAAAGGAGTTGAGAGTTGAAAAATGGAAAATTTAATAAATTTATGCTTATTTATAAAGTAAGGAGTTAAAAAAAAAAAAAAAGCTTCAAAATGACCATAATGGCCGTGTAGGCTTCCTTTTTATTTTTTTAAATTTTTAAATTTTTTTCATTGACACATGTCAGCATATTTCGATGACACGTGTCAACTAAAAATAAATAAATAAATAAAACCGACAGTTTAAACTGTCGATTGATAGTTGGAAAAAAACCCCAACCTGAACTGTACCGTTGCCCATGGTTCACAGTTTGAATCGTGAATCGTGGTCAATAATTTTTAAACCGTTGACCCTAGTTCTAATCCACAGTTCAACCGTGGACAAATTAAACTAGGGCCATGCCTAGGTTAATAAGTGTATATTCGTTCATTGCTTGTAAAGTAAGGAAAGCAATTATCCTAGAGTTTTATTAGTTTGATTTGGGAAAAGTTTTTAGTAAATTAATTGTGCGATTTTTATATTTTGATAATTAGAAACTAATCCTTTAGATGGTTTAAGCTAAATTATGAGATTTAATTTATGTCAGGTGGAGGTAAGCAATTTTAACATCCTCTATTTTGTAAAATTTATTTTTTGAACTACTCTTTTTCTCTAAAAATGGATTTTTTTGTAAAAAAAAAAAATGGAATGAACATAAATATTGTTGACTTATAGATATGAATATAATTATATATATGTATAGTATGGTGAAATTTTATATATGTTTGTGTAAATTGGTGTGTTGTCTTGGCTTCTGCGTGTACAAGTGAAGTAGAAAGAACATATTCTAAAATTTTGAAAATTTGAAATTCCATTCAATTATTTAGAACCCTCCTAGTAATATATTAATTTTAAATTAAAACAAAAATAAAATTCATATTAAGAAAACTAAAACATATCAATTTTAAAAATAAAATTCATCTTCCAATTCATATATTTTAAACATCATGATAATAAGAAAAAAATATATATTTCTTAAGAGTGTCCAATATTTAGTTCAAGCACAAATTTAGTTCGGTTTGACTAAAGGTGATTTTATAAAAATTTTTATTTGATTTGATTTAATACAAATCTTGTGAAACTAAATCAAAATTAAATTAAAAATAAAACAGTTTTTATTCAATTTGTTTTAGTAGGGTTTAATTCAAAGAAAAATACTCCTAAGATATATAATTTTTTTGTGTTATTATTTGAGATTATGAAATCTTAAAATTCAAAATTAAGATTATTTTTTGGAACAAGATAATTAAATATTAATAAGTTAAGAATATATATAATAAAACTAATTTTACCATTTTATCTTTGTATATTTTTATTTTTTAATTAAAATTTAATTCAACTCAACATTTATTATTATTAAGGACTTAATTACAAAAGTAACATATTTATAGGGATTAGATTAAATTTATATTTAACTTTTTTTTTATTTTGATCATTAAAAACTAATGGAATTAGATGGAATGACTAGTTTGAAAAGAAAATAACATTTTGGGGGTACTAAATTAGAATAAATCTATTATTAAAGATCTGATTGAGAAAATCTCAAACTTTTAGCGACCAAATTGAAAAACATCCTCTTTTTTCTTTTTAACAAGAGACATGATTTTGAAAATCTTGTGTGAAAGTTACTTTTCTATTTTTGAAAAAAAAATTAATAATAATAATAATAATAATAATAATAATAATAATAATAATAATAATAATAATAATAATAATAATAATAATAATAATAATAATAATAATAATAATAATAATAATAATAATAATAATAATAATAATAATAATAATAATAATAATAATAATAATAATAATAATAATAATAACAACAACAACAGGATCAGTGTGTAGTCTACCTGACACTCTACATACTAAGCTAACCAACATTAGTGGATCTATCAAGGAGCATGCCCCCCCAAAAAAAAAAAAAAAAGATTTTGCCAACCTCATTTATATATGTGTATATATATTTAAAATATTTAAATTAGCTCCCTCAAAATTTTTTTAAATATATTTCAATGTAAACTCTCCCTAAAAATAAGACTCTAAAAAATATATTTTAATATTGTTATTTTAATTTAAAATTTAAAATTATAATATTATCATTATTTATATATTTATTTTAACTGTTCAATTTGTCTTTTTTTTTTAACTCTTTAAACCTCAATATATTTTGGACTCTTTTTTACTTATTTTTACAACTTGAATTCTTACTTTACTTGTAATTTACACTTTCTAACCATTAATTGTTATTTATTATTTATTAACGTTAGTTTATTAATTTTTATAATAGATATTTATATAATTTTAGAATGAATTCTTTGACTTGTTTGCACTTATCATTTATTGATTATTATCTATTAAATCTTTTGTGTGTGTGTGTGTTTTTTTTTTTTTTGAGGAAATAATCTTTTGAGTATATGCATGGGTAATTTATGTTTAGTAAAACATTTGTAAAAATGTTTTATTTATTTGTCTTAGACTTGTCTTATTACCATTTTTTTTTTGGATATCTAACTTAGATTAAGACTACTTTTATTTTTCAAAAATTTTAGGAAAACACAAATTTGTATTGGTGAGTAAGAAAATATACTAAGAAAATTAAATTAATAGAAAATAGGATAGTGAATAGGTTCCTTGCATAAATAGTTTTCTAGGAACTTTACTTATTATTAACATATTAATTGTATAAATAATTTCTATTGTTATTATAATGTATTGACATAATATAGTTGGCACCCCCAAATTCACAAATTAAGATCCACCACTGCTAACTAACTTGGTTTGAGATTGTCTAGCGAGCCATGCCTGGCAGCTTTTATTCTTGTGTCACGGGTTAGCTATTTCGCATACCAATAGCTCATGCGGCTCTAGTAAGACTAAAAAATTAACTTAGAGAAATTTTGTTTAATAAGTCTAAATGGAACATAAGATAAGAAAAGAAAGATGGAAGTGTGGTGGTTAAGTGGCTAAATAATAGTTCACCGTTGGAAGGTTAAGATGACTAGTGAGCAAGAGAGATTTGGGAGAGAATTTCAACTTGTGTTCCAAACTTGAATGGCCATAAATGGGGAGGGGGCTTGCCCTATTTATAGGCAAAGCCTTGGGTTCTAGAGAATTCTTACAAGTTGCTCTTGAAACTTTCCAACTTGTATAAAAATATACATGATCTATAAAGTTCTAGATCTTCTAAAGAATTTTATACAATTTTAGGCTTTTCTACTATTTGCAAGAGTATCCTAGAACGATCTAGAACCTTTTAAAATGTTCTACAAACCTCCTAAAAGTTGACCAACTAAAACTATCCTAACAACCCGGAATGATTAGTCTTTACCATCTCGGTCACGTGTCGGCCCTACCTCGGCTCGTGCATCTGTGCATCTA
Source organism: Voacanga thouarsii (assembly GCA_026120185.1). NCBI lineage: Eukaryota > Viridiplantae > Streptophyta > Magnoliopsida > Gentianales > Apocynaceae > Voacanga > Voacanga thouarsii. The sequence continues at coordinate 3,121,289 of JANUWF010001918.1, forward strand.
GCCCGGGAGTCAGTCAGTCTCGTTTCGTGTCAGTTTCGTCCCGTTCAATAGTCGACTCCGTGCTGGTAATGTCATTCTCTCTCAATTAAGTTAGTCATAGTCCCTGATGACTTAGACTCCTCGTACTCCTTGAGTAATGTAGTGAATTACCAAAATTTATCTATTGACTCCCAACTAGTCTTGGACATTGGCAAGTCCTTCCACTTCACTAAGTACTCCTTTGACAGTGTGAGGTTCTTGTAACGGATGAAATGATTTGATAATATTTCCTTGGCAATCTTATCGTCCTCATCTTTTATTCCTACTGATTCCCTTGTAGAAATGTTCCTTGAAGGATTATCGAGGTCATTGTGGTACGACAAGAGACTTACATAGAAAATCGAATAAAGTTGGCAAAGTCCCTCAGGTAGCTCTACTTTGTAGGCCACGGTCCCAATCTTCTTAAGTACGGAAAACTGTCCCTCATACCGCCACAATAGTCCCTTGTATCCACCCCAGACCCTTCCGTATTGGTATAGCTTCACCAAAATTTAGTCTTCCTTCTTGAATTCACAGAATTTTCTCTTTTAGTCAGCCCACTTCTTGGCATGTCGTGCAGCCTTCTTCAAGTATAGCTTAGCTACATCCACTCGTTCTTGCTAATCCTTAGCAAATCAATAAATTTGAGGGCTTGACGCTTTGTAATTGACCACAATATCTTTAGAGGTCATTTGTTGAAATCCCAAGACAATCTCGAACAGACTCTTGCTAGTGCTTTCATTTCGTTGTTAGTTGTAAGAGAATTAGACTACGTCTAACAACCTTATCCAATCTTGTTGGTTGACGGTCACATGGTATCGAAAATACACCTCAAGTAGGTTATTAACTATCTCCGTATGTTTGTCCGTCTTTGAGTGCATCATTGTCAACATGTTGAGTGTCATCCCAAAAAGACAGAAGAGTTTCTTCCAAAACCGATCTATGAATCATGAGTCTCCGTCGCTCACAATCGATGTAAACAATTCGCAATACTTAATTACGTGCCTCATGAACAACTTGGTCATCATCTAAGCAGTGCATTCTTTTAGGGTGAGAATGAACTCAGCATACTTAGATAAACGGTCCACAACCACAAGTATACTCGTGTAACCTTGTGACTTGAGTAGCCCCATGAGAAAGTCCATCAAGATACTTTTCCATATCCTTTCAAGGATTTGCAATGGTTGTAACAAACCTACAAGTGGTTGCTTTTCCACCCTGTCCTATTGGCACACAAAATAAATATAAACATAGTGGTCTATGTCATCCCTTAGCCTTAGTCTTGGCTAATAGAATTGTTCTGATATGATGCTTTGATACCACTTTGATATGATCTTACAAGCACCAAACTTTTGGATTCAACTCAAGAACAAGAAACCTATCAAACCCACACACAAGAACACTAAAATGAAAAGCAATTAACACTCTTGTAATAATGTGAATCTAGTCTACTTCAAAGACACATTAACATCCTAATCTAACTATAGACTAGAACATTAAGGATAGGAATTTAAAGGCATCTAACTCAATCCTATCAAACACACTAGGTAACCTAGCATATAAGAATAGAGATAAAGTTGAAATTATCACTTAAGATTTAGAAATTAGATCAAACGTGGGACTAATTCCTTTGACTTAGTCTTGATATTTAATGGACATCACCCAAGAGGATCACTCTTTCCAAAACTCTCAAAGAGTTCTTGAACTCACAATTTTATATGCCTCCCAAGGTTTTTTTTTTTTTTTGTTACAATGTTATAATAGGGTATTTATAGTCCCCCAACATAACCTAATACAAAGCGTTATAGAAGGATGTTTTGTTCCTAAACTAAATACTTTTAAATATTATAAAATGACCCCAAAATAGATGCAAAACGTCAAAGGCGCCAGCTACGTCTCCTGGAGGTGCCGCCGGGTCTAATCTCGAGGAATAATTCTCGTGCACAAAAGTCGGTATAATAAAAATGGGACTTAACCAGTCCACACCCGGAGTTGGGTCGGGCATCTAGGGCCGGTGCCAAGTCCAAAATTTGGCAGCTCACAGCTAGCACCTGGTCAATTGATCTGGGCCTGCGCTGGATCAGCTCTGGGCACTCCAATTCCTGCTCATTTGACCTCCATTCCTTTTCCATGCGTTCTCTTGATCTTCTAAATAGTTTTGAAACCAAGATTGTTTCCATTTGAAGCTCCATTGGATTGTATTCCTTTATTTGCCCGTTTGCCCTTTAATCCTTGTTCATTTGTTTGATTGACTTTTCACAAGGATTGTTGCTTTCTTTGTACTCCTTTTGGCCTTTCTTTCATTATCCATTCCTTCATCATTCTCTTAGCCCTTGGTTTTTTGGCTTGGTTAGCCTTAAACTCCTATTGAAACTTCTTGAAAATGGATCTCATCCAAGGTGCCATGAGTTGTGGTTTGGATTTCTCTTTGTCTTCTTTTGAGTGGCCTTTGTACCTGGGCTGATTCCTATCATTTCTTTCTTCTTGGAAAGGATTCATCCTCAAATCAAAACCTATTCCAGAATTCAAACAAGAAAGTTTGTGTGAAAGTAAAATGTCATGGCTTTGCACCTCATTATTCTTTATACTTTCGCTTTTCACTACCTACATTTTCCCTCTCATTTTACCTCATCTCTCTTTTCTTTTTTTGTCTTCTTGTTTGGCTTTCTTTTCTTTTTCTTTCCAACTTGAGGTGGTTACTATCCTCTCATCCACATCTTCCTTTATTTCCTCAATTTTGATCTATCTTTCTTCTCTCACCTCAACCTCTTTTTCCTCCTTCTTTTGTTCTTCCCTCTTCTCTCCCTTTTTCTCCTCATTTTCTTTCTCACTTATCTTCTTTCTCATCTCCTTTCCCTTTCTCCTTTCCTTTTCCTTTTCCCTCAAAATATTTTGATCTCTCAAAACCTCACTAGGGGATAAGAGAAGTAGAGTGATTTTCTTTCCATCTTTCTTCAAAGAATAAGTGTTCTTTTTTCCTTCATGGACCACATCTCTATCAAACATCCAAGATCTTTCCAACAAAATATGCCCTATATGCATGGGAAAAACATCACAAGCCACTTTATCCTTATACATCTCCATATCAATGGCAACCTTGGCTTATCTATTCGCCTTCACCTCTTCACAATTGTTCAACCATTATAACTTGTAAGGTTTAGGGTGTTTCAAGGTTTCTATTCCTAACTCATCCACCAATATAGTACTAATCACATTTTTACAACTCCCTCCATCAATGAGGACACTACATAATTTTTGCTTGATTAGACACATTGAAAAAAATATATTATCTCTTTGTGAATTTTCTCCTTCTTCCACTCCCTCACAAGCATTTTCAATTTTCATTGCTACTCCAATCAATGCAGATGGTTTCTCAAGTATATCCCCATCTCTTCCATCCACTCTATCTCTTCCACTAGATTTGGTGTCATTTTGTGAAGTTGAACTAGATGTTTCATTCTTCCTAGTTTTACTTATTTTCATTTGCTTTTGCACCACCTCTAGCTAACTTCTCTTTTTCTTTTCTTGTGGATGTGAGCTTTCTCCCACTTGATAAGTACTTGAAGCACTTTGGGAACCTTCATCTATAGCACGCATATGCTTCCATTCTACCTCATTCCTTGAATACATTTGCTTTTCAATAAATTCTATTCCATTTTACTCAACTCCTTCTTGATCATTCTCTTCTAACACTCTTAATGGGTTTGACTCATGCTCTAGAAAGAATAAAATGTTGTAAAATTTCTCAATCACCCCATTTGTTGAACTCAATTGATCCACTTCATCTCCCTCGTCATCACTAGGCTCCTCATCAATCTCATCAACATTTTTCTCAACTTCTTCGTGCACTATTTCATAATTTTAATTGAGCATTCTTGGGCACTTGGCCTCAATTTCTAGCTTCTCTTCCTTCTCAAAGTTATGCAATTTATTTTGTTCAACTCTCTCAGCTTTTTTTCCCCCACTTCTTGCCCTTTTTGGCTCCTCAACATCTACAACATTTTTCTTGGCCATTTTGGTCTTAGGTCTAACTTTTTGCTTCTCAAATTTATAAATCTCACTTTGCTCCTTAGAGAACTTCCAATGGAAATCAAATGATTTGTGCCTATAGCCACTACAATGCTTATAAGGAATTGCACTATCCTTTTGCAAATCAAAACTTCTTCCTTGATCATTCAATCTTAGGCAATCGCATATACTATAATCATATTCCCAACAAGTAGAGCAAACATAATCTTGTTTTCTCTTCATCCCTCTTTTTGAAAAATTTTAAATTGTACTTCCCTTACCATGCTTAGAACTTCTTGGACAATTATAAGACATGTGAGCAAAACTTTCACATATTTGGCTCTCATTGGGGTCAAATCGCTCCCTCATTGGGGTCAATCCGCTCCCTCATCAATTCTTTCATCTTTTCCCAAGAATCCATCGTTTGATACCCACTTTGCCTTCTTTGTGCATTCATTTGCTTCCATTAGACTTAGCCCAAAGAAAGTTGTAGATTGATTAGAATCAACATAATACAAGCTCTGATACCATTTTAATATGATCTTGGAAGAACCAAACTTTTGGATTCAACTCAAGAACAAGAAACCTATCAAACCCACATACAAGAACACTACAATGCAAAGCAATTAACATTCTTGTGATAATGTGAATCTAGTATACTTCAAAGATACCTTAATACCCTAATCTAATTATAGATTAGAACACCAAGGATAGAAATTTGAAGGAACCTAACTCAATCCTATCAAATACACTAGGCAACCTAGCACATAAGAATAGAGATGAAGTTGAGATTATTCCTTAAGATTTAGAGACAAGATCATAGGTGGGACTAATTCCTTTGACTTAGTCTTGATGTTTAATGGACATCACCCAAGAGGATCACCCTCTCCAAAACCCTCAAAGAGTTCTTGAACTCACAATTTAAAATGCCTCCCAAAGTTTTTTTTGTTACAATATTATAATAGGGTATTTATAATCTCCCAACATAACCTAATACAAAGTATTATAGAAGGATGTTCTGTTCCTAAACTAAATATTTTTAAATATTACAAAATGAACCCAAAATAAATGCAAAACGTCAGAGTTTTGGGTTCCAGAACAAAGCAAGCACTGAGTACGTCTCTTGGGGGTGGCATCGAGTCTAATCTGGAGGAATAGTTCGCGTGCACAAAAGTCGGTACAGTAAACACGGGACTTAACTAGTCCACGCCTGGTGCCGGGTCAGGCTTCTAGGGCCGACGCTGGGTCCAAAATCTGGTAGCTCATAGCCTGCGCTTGGTCGGTCGATCTGAGCCGGCGCCAAGTCAATTTCGGGCAATCTAATTCCTACTCATTTGACCTCCATTCCTTTTCCATGCTTTCTCTTGATCTTCCAAATAGTTTTGAAACTAAGATTGTTTGCATTTGAAGCTCCCTTGGGTCGCATTCCTTCATTTGCCCGTTTACCCTTTAATTCTTGTTCATTTGTTTGCTGGACATTTCACAAGGATTGTTGCCTTCTTTGTACTTCTTTTGGCCTTCCTTTCATTATCCACTCCTTCATCATTCTTTTAGCCCTTGGTTTGTTGGCTTGATTGGCCTTAAACTCCTATTGAAACCTATTGAAAATGGATCTCACCCAAAGTGCCATGAGCTATTGTTTGGATTTCTCTGTCTTCTTTTGAGTGGCCTTTGTGCCTGGGGTAATTCCTATCATGTTCTTAGACCAAAGACAATGTTTAATTTGTCCCCAAGTGCCCTGGATACCAACTATTGTAGCATTCCTTAAAAATATCTTATCTCAAGTTGTCCTGCCTTAGTACATAAATTTGAAGACTCTTTGGTATAGAGAACCCCGTCGTCTAACCAAAATCTTATTATCTTTTGTTGCTACAACAACTCTTTGAATGTCTGGGCCTGATAGTCATGCTTCAAACCTTTCTTAATCCACTTAACGAGTCATCGTTTGAGTGTGCTAATTATTAGGGCAATGGTACTCTTGCGACTTAGGGTTTCGCCATAATGTTAGTCATTCCCGGACTATACTCAAGTTCGTACTTAAGTTCTGTCAAGTAATCTAGCCAATGAGTTTGCTTGTTTGAGAGTTTCTTTTGAATTTGGTGATAATTTATTACTCTACTATTCATTTTAATCTTGAATAGCATAGTGGCTGAAGATAAAATTGCAAGCCAAACATAGCCAAAAAACCAGCCATGTGAACAACAAAAATGCAGTACACCTGCGTGAAGAAGAAAAAGGGGAAAAAAAAATATTTTCATTTACCTCTTCTTGTTGATCTCACACTCGGCTGAACTGGAATATACGGAATTGGGGTAGGCACGCTCGTAGAAGCCTCTGGTGCAATCCCTGCAAGCCTTCTACTTCGTCTTTGCATGTAGATGAACGCCTAGCTTTCGATCTTCCAGTATATGGCCTGCCTAATCTCGTTTGGTGAACAACTTAGGGGCTAAAAAATATTTTCTGGAGCGGGAGAAGAAAAAACATCTGGTATTTTTTCACAGAGAGCAAGCACTCGAAAAAACACCGTTGTTTTCTTATCTCCTATTTAACCTAAATAAAACCCTAGGTTAAACTGGATTGGGCCATTGGACTCTTAGTTTAACCTCTTTGGGCGTAATTAATTATTCTAACTAAAACCAAATAAATGGCCCAATTAATAAATAATTAATTTTCTAGCCCAAATAAATCAGTCCAATTAATTAAGCCTATATTAGTTTAGTCCCAGGTTAATCTTTAATTATTCAAACTGGGCCAAAGTCCTGAATAATTAATTAACCCACCAAACTAATTTAATTAATTCTCTCTCTCCGTGGACCTTTATTTTATTCTAACCCAATAATTAAATCAGGTTACTTAAATAAAATAAATTCCATTTAATTTAAGATCAATTCTTTAGCCCATATTTAATTAGGACTCACGGTCTATACTGGGGACCAAAAGACACACCGCCTTGGCTACTAAAATGACCAAAATACCTTTGCCATAAAATAGCTGTATTTTGCATTTTAAATATTTCCTAATATCACCATAAGGAAATATTGACCCCAAGGACAATGCTGCGTTCGCAAAGTCTCCGACCTACAGGTGAAATGACTAAAATACCCCTCTACACATCGCCGTACATTTAGAGAGGAAGAAGTGTACTAACACCCCTCTAAATGACATCTACCATCCTTAGGCTTCTAGTCCAATGATCCACGACTTCTTGGAGTGTTTCCGCTTTCCAAGGGAGCTACCCTAAAGCAAACATCCAAGTCATGTTTCCCAGGGCCCTGGATAATTTAGACCATTCGGACAACCACAAGGGGCGATATAATGCAGAAACTATCTTGTATAAGTCTGTCTTAACTAACTAGTCACACATACCCAACATGCAAGTATATTGGCTCTACGATAGAACCTCAACTACAGCAAATCAAAGTATATGCTTCCAGCTTCGCCAGACCACCAACTCACACTCAAGTCGTAGAGTACTAGTCTACGCTGTAGCGGTAGTAGTCTAGATTTCTACCATATAGTACTTTGAGAAACCACTACTACGGTCCTGTTCTACGTATTCGAAATACGCTTATGTCATGAAGTGAGTAGACTACCCACTGGCTAAAGGTAAGCTATTCCCCATTTAGAATTCATAACATAATAACCTAAACATGATGAGGTTCCCAGTCTCATCAATAGGTTAAGAACAAATATTTATGTGTTAAATAACCCGTGATCCATACCTTACTGTGAAAGACCACCATTCACATGGATCACTTATTTAAACACAATGGGTCTGTTCCAAACGAAAATCGTGCACAAACAAATAGTAAATTCACAAATAATTTCTGAAAATAAATTCTTTTATTAAAATATTCGATTTTATATTAGAAACCTAGTCTAAGAGGGCATAGAATCCAACAGTGGCCTTGAGATAATATTCCCAAACTATAGATAATAAATGACTGCAAGCATTTCTTTCTCGTGCATTGGCAATAATCGTTTCTTGTCGTTCAACTTTTGACTTTCATAGGCCACCAGATGGCCTTATTATTAGGAGTTCTTGTCATGCAAATACAGTTACGCAGCGAAATAAAACAAAAAATTCCCACCGAGGATCTCATTTATGCGAAAAAGAATTGAAATGGTGAAGGAAAAATACCTTATGTGAAAGCCTCTGTGAAACAAAAGTTTTTCTTCTCTATTTGTGGCGCGATCTAGAAGACTCTCATTCGTTCCGTCAAAACACTAAATCTCAAGAATAGAGATTTCTCTAGTAATATCCACACGAGAATAGTACTCGAGAGCACACCAATTTTGTGCTAGCAAAAAGATATGGCGGCTAGGGTATTTTTGTTCAAGAAAAGAAGAAGTAGATAAAGCTCTCGGTTTTTTTCTCAAAAAAACATCTCTGTATATCTATTCATTGATCATAATCACCGTAGAAGAAATATATATTGATCCATATATTTTCATCCGTCTCAATTTTGGTAAACAGAATCCATAATATATATAGATTCTTAATTACCAATATTTATTATGATTGTTGTTAATTACAATGTAGTTTACAAATTATAACTAATTATAATTTGACCACAATAACTTCTTCTTTTCTCAATCAACTCTGTAATGCAATCAAATAATATCTTGAGCATTCAATTCTCTATTGTGTGTGACCTATTAGGTTTCCCAATCTATTGGTAGCAAATATGAATTAATCCAAACGTCTTTAAGATTAACAATCATTAATAATTTAGATTTAACTTATTAATTCTAATTAGGATTAGTTAATTAATTCATCAATGAATAAACTCATACTCAACAGATTATGAACGGTATCTAGCAACACATCATGACCACCCAAGAGTCCAGGAAGTCAAGTGGCTTGACATGAACCTTTCAATAACAAACTACAGTGCAATAAACTTCTTTCACCATACAATATCTCATTCAGTTTGGAGTACGAAATTAGTGCCAACATATAAATTAATTTTGGCCCGAATATATCAGTACTTGTACTAAGAACCTACTATTCTATATGTGTATCAATTGGAACTATTTTCAATACACAATCACCTTGGCCAAGGATTTCACAAGTAGTAATTCCAATAAGTGGCCTTAAGATATTCACCCCTACTATTAGGAGTGGTGAATCCTTTATCGTCCATTTCAACTATTTTTGTTTACTTTATATTATACCTAATTTCTATCATATAGGCCCTGATCTAGCTCCAGAAATTGAAATCAAAGTACAATGCTTAGCAAACAAAGTACATTGAAGATCTCAAGTCGAAGGATACTTGTATGTTTGCTTTAACGAGATTCTATCACTAGCATTAAATAATTATCTATGTGATTATCTCATAGTTAGGTCATCCAATGTACTTGTTCTATTAACAAGCATCCACGTGTTAGCTTTGAGTATTACAACACTCACGAATCCTGATCAAATCAGGAAGCCTAATACGTGCTAGTCTTGGTGCATTAATAAAGTCCTATTTCATTAATACTACGACTAGGGATTAATACTATACAGTGTAGTAGGAATATCACATCATGATCTCTATCATAATTTTCTTAACATAGTGTTGTACGAGAGACTTTATCTAATAGTTATTTTACATGAAAGTAAAGGAAATAAACTGAAAGATAAAGAATGCATTGTATTATAAAACAAATGTGTCACATACAAAGTACAAGTGATTGCCTCTAGGGCACAACACTAACACTTATTGTATAAGAATGCCACCAATAGCGAAGTTGAATGCATCAGTGTGTATTTCAAATGGTTTCATGAACTCCAGTAGTGCCAACACAAGTTCTTTTGTGACAACGTTTTTTAAGGCTTTGAACGCTAGTTAACATTTAGGAGTCTAACTCCATACATGATTCTTCTTCAATAAGTCAGTTAATGGTGCTGCAATAGCTGAGTGCCCCTCAGTGAACTGACGGTAGTATTTGATGAGCCCTAAAAATGAACATAACTTAGTTGCCTTTATTAGAGCATTCGACCCACAATGGCTTAGATCTTTTGGGGGTCCATACAGATCCTGTTAGTGTTATGCCCTAGAGACAATCACATGTATTATGTATATTATGCATTGTTAATAAAACAAGGTATTCTTTATCTCTCAATTTGTTTTATTTATGTTTTCATATAAAATAACGGTTAGATAAAATCTCAAGTGCAACAATGTGTTAAAAAAATCATGATAGAGATCATGATGTGAGATTCTTACTACACTGGATAGTGTTCATACTTAAATTATTCCCGTTGTAGTATTAATGAGATATAAAATCATTAATACATTTAGACTATTACGTATTATATTTCCTAATTTGATCAGGCGGTAGTTCTCACATCCATGAGTATTGTGATACTCAAAGTTAATATGTGGATACTTGTTACCTAAACAAGTACATTAGATAATTTGATTTTGAGATAATCACATTGATAACTATTTGGTGCCAGTAATAGAATTTTATCATAGAAAATATGCAAGTATCCTTAGACTTGAGATCTCCAAGATACTTTATTTGCTAAGTATTAGACTTTGAGTCCAATCTCTAGAGTCTTGACAAGACCGTCTATAGGATGGATATTGGGTACAACATGAAGCAAATGTATATAGTTGAGAAGATAAATAAAAGATTCACCATTCCTAATAATAGGGGTGAATATCTCACAGCCACTTGTAGGAATCATTACTCAAGAAGTCGTTGGGCAAGGTAATTGTGTATTGGAAATGGTTCCAATTGTTACATATAATGAGTAGTAGATTCCAAAAACAAGTACTAAAATGTTGGGCCATAATTAATTTATTATTTTGGAAGGAGTTGGCACTGATTCCGTACTCCAAATCGAATGAGATATTGTATGGTGAAAAGAATTTATTGCACTGTTATTTGCTATTAAAAGGTTCATGTCAAGCCACTTGACTTTCTGAACTTTTAGGTGTTCATGATATAGTGCTAGATATGCTCGTGATCTGCTGAATATGGATTTATTAATTAGAGAATTAATAAATCAATCATTATTAGAATTGATAAGTTAATTCTAAAATTATTAAGGATGATTAATCTTAAAGATACTTAGGTTAATTCATAGTTTGCTACCAATGGACCGGGAAACCTAATAGGTCATACACAATAGAGGATTAAGTGCTCAAGATATCATTTAATAACATTACAAGGTTGATTGTGAAAAGAAGAAGTTGTTGTGGTAATATTATAATCAATTATAATTTATGGATTATATTGTAATTAACAATAATCATACTAATAATTGGTAATTAAGAATCCATATACATTATGGATTTGATTACCAAAATTTATACAGACGATATATATCATTATATAGACTCCATGGGATTATGATTTGAGAATTACAGAGAGTTTTTTTTTTTTTTTTAAACTGAGAGCTCCCTTCGTCTTCTTTTTCTAAAATATCACAGAAAACCCTAGACGCTAGAATTAGTTTTGCTAGCACAAAACTCTAGTGACTCTTGGGCGCCATTCTTGTGTGGACTATATTGGACACTTGAATTGCAGTGCTTTAACGGAACAAAAGAGAAGACATTCTTTTTGTTTGGCTAGACCATGCCTCTAATAGAGGAAAATTTTTTGTTTCACAGAAACGACACTGTAAGGTAATTCCTCGCCTGTTTTGATTCTTTTTAACGCATTAAAGTGATTCTTGTTGTTTGAAATTTCTGTTTTTCTTCCACTGCGTAAATTTGTTTCGCATGGGGAATTCCTACAGTGGTATCAGATAAGGGGACCACCGTTTTTTTTTTCCAGATAAAGGGACCCAAAAGTTTTTTTTTTCCCCTCAAAATTTGATTTTGAAACTAACTATTTTATTTTTCCAAAATAATGATTTTGGAAGTTCATATTTTTTATAAATCTATCTGGAAATTTCCAAATTTTGATTTTGGAAACTTTTATTAATTTCTAAATTTTGATTTTAGAAATTATATATATATATATATATATATTCTAAAATTATGATTTTAGATTTTATTTCTAAAATAGTGATTTTGGAATTGTATGCTATGTTTTATTTTGCTTAATGTTTAATTTTATTTTGAGTTTAAAATTAGCAAGGTGGTTTGGTTATGGACTATGGACCAAATTAAACTGTTCATGCAATTAATTTCCCAGCGTAAATAAACTAGTCCAATTAACAAGCCTATATTAGTTTAGTCCTAAGTTAATCTTTAATTAGTCAAATTGGGCCAAAGCCCTGAATAATTAATTAACTCACCAAACTAATTTAATTAATTCTTTCTCTCCATGGACCTTTATTTTATTATAACCAAACAATTAAATTAGGCTACTTAAATAAAATAAATTCTATTTAATTTAATTTAAGACCAATTCCTTAGCATGTATTTAATTAGGACTTACGGTCTATACTGGGGACCAAAAGACACACCACCTTGGCTACTAAAATGACTAAAATACCCTTGCTATATGAATAGCTGTATTTTACATTTTAAATATTTTTTAATATCACCATAAGAAAATATTGACTCCAAGAACAATGCTGCGTTAGCAAAGTCTCCGACCTACAGGTGTAATGACTAAAATACCCTTCTATACATTACCGTACATTTAGAGAGGAAGACGTGTACTAACACCTCTCTAAATGACATCTACCATCCTTAGGCTTCTAGTCCAATGATCCACGACTTCCTAGATTGTTTTTGCTTTCTAAGGGAACTACCCTAAAGCAAACATTCAAGTCATGTTTCCCAGGGCCTTAGATATTTAGCTCATTCAGACAACCACAAGGGGCGATATAATATAGAAACTATCTTGTATAAGTCTGTCTTAACTAACTAGTCACACATACCTAACATGCAAGTATATTGGTCCTACGATAGAACCTCAACTATAGCATATTAAAGCATATGCTTCCAGCTTCGTCAGACCACCAACTCATACTTAAGTCGTAGAGTACTAGTCCACGCTGTAGCAGTAGTAGTCTAGGTTTCTACCATATAGTACTTTAAGAAACCATTACTGCAGGTCTTATTCTACGTATTCGAAATATGTTTATGTCATGAAGTGAGTGGACTACTCACTGGCTAAAGGTAAGCCATTCCCCATTTGGAATTCACAACATAATAACCTAGACATGATGAGACTCCCATTCTCATCAATTGATTAAGAACAAGCGTTTATGTGTTAACTAACCCGTGATTCATACATTACTGTAAAAGACCTCCATTCACATGGATTACTTACTTAAATATAATGGGTCTTTTCCAAACATAATTGTGCATAAATAAAATGTAAATTCACAAATAATTTTTGAAAATAAATTCTTTTATCAAAACATTCGATATTTATATCAGAAACCTAGTCTAAGAGGGCATATTTCCCAATAGTTGGTGCTTGACCATGCTTATGAAGAACGGTCTGCAATGGCTGATGCTTTAGCGTCTACTTCAGTTTTAAGAGAAGTTAGAAGTAGATGCTATGACAGGGAAAAAGAAAGGATAGGGTTTGTTCGTGTAGAGTGCAAGGGAGAATAGGGGGACCGAGAGGGAATCAGTACTCCAAGGGGAATTTCGGTTGATTGGAAGGAAGAAGTAAAAGGAAAAATTCTGAAGCAGTAATTTGTAGGATGTGGAGAAGTTGGGGAAAATGATTTGTGGTAAGTAAAGCTAAGACAGAGGGAGGAAGGAAGCTTTCGGTTCTGCTATTGCATTGTAGGCAATCTCATGCAAAATCAGATTCACATAGTGGAAAATTTGAGATATACCAAGACCAGAATCTGCAAGGTGTGAAAAATAGAAGGACAAGAAGAGTAATATACCTTCTCTATGTGGCACTGTAAAATTAAAAATTTCAATTGAATACTGAGGTGCAAATCAACACAACCAGAGCTCTATGTCTTCACTATTGGAGTCTAAATGTAAGAGTCCTTCTAACAATATCCACACCGAGGATGCTTACTCAAGAATGCCAGAACACAGTCTTTGTGCTAGCAGAGTAAGAATGGCGGCCAGGGTCACTCATAGAGAAAAGAAGGGAAAAAGACTTGCATTTAAAAAATTCACATAAAACAACTTTCTCTGTATTTTTAAAACCTATCATCACTTATTCTAAGGAAAAAATCCTAGAAAAAATAGTCGTTGATCAACGTCTTTTAAATTCTAAAAGAATTAGGATTCTTTAATTGTAATTGGAACTTATAAGTTTTCACAATTATAATTTGGCCCAAAAATTGTAACTAATTATAATTTGACTACAGTAACTTCTTCTTTTCACAATTAACCTCTCAATGTTATCAAATAACATATTGAGTACTTAATTCACTATTGTGTGTAACCTATTAATTTTCCCAGACTATTGGTAGCAAATATGAATCGATCCAAACATCTTTGAAATTAATAATCCTTAATAATTTAGAATTAACCTTTTAATTCTAATCAGGATTGGTTTTTTAATTCATCAATTAATAAACATATATTCAGTAGATCATGAGCGATATCTACACATCATAACCACCCTAAAATCTAGAAAGTCAAGTGGCTTAACATGAACCCTTTAATAGCAATCGACAGTACAATAAATTCATTTCACCATACAATATCTCATCCAGTTTAGAGTACGAAATTAGCACCAACTCCTTCTAGAATATATATTAATTCTAGCCCAAATATATTAGTACTTGTACTAGGAATCTACTACTCTACATGTATATCAATTGGAACTATTTCCTATATACAATCACCTTGGCCAAGAATTTCTCGAGTAGTAATTTCAACAAGTGACCGTGAGATATTTCCCCTACTATTAGGAGTGGTGAATCATTTATTGACCATTTTAGCTACTTTCGTTTACCTCACATTGTACCTAATATCCATCCTATAGGCGGCCCTCGATCTGGCTCCAGAGATTGAAATCAAAGTACAATTCTCAGCAAATAAAATACCTCAGAGATCTCAAGTCTAAAGATACTTGCATGTTTGCTATAGTGAGATTCTATTACTGGTACAAAATAGTTATCCATGTGATTATCTCATAGCTAGGTCATCCAATGCACTTATTCTATTAACAAGCATCTATGTGTTAACTTAAGTATCACAATACTTACGGATGTGAGAAAGACCACCTAATCAGATCAAGAAATCTAACACATGCTAGTCTTAATGCATTAATGATGTCCTATCTCATTAATACTACGACTAGGAATTATTTAAGTACTAACACTATACAGTATAATAGGAATCTCACTTCATAATCTCTATTATGATTTCTTTATCACAGTGTTATACTGGAGACTTTATCTAACAGTTATTTTATATAAAAGTAAAAAAAAAACAAACTAAAAGATAAATAATGCCTTGTAATATAAAACAAAAGTGTCATATACAAAGTACAAGTGATTACCTCAAGAGAATAATACTAACAAACTCCCACTTGCACTAGAACCAATCATTCATGTATCTGATATCGAGTGACTCAACACGCCTATCATATTTCTTCTGGGATAATACTTTTGTAAGCGGATCAGCTATGTTCTCATTTGTGGGAACTCTCTCTATCTTTACATTATTCTTATCTATGATCTCCCAAATTAGGTGATAGCATTGTAGTACGTGTTTGGATTGTTGATGAGACCTTGGCTCATTTACTTGTGTAATAGCTCTGTTGTTTTCACAATACAAGGATATTGGACCAACAATACTAGGGACCACACCCAGTTTTGTCATGAACTTCTTGATCCAAACGGCTTTCTTAGCTACTTTAGAAGCGGTTATGTAGACTTAGCAATAGTCTTTTGTTTGAAACTTTTCCAACTTATTGCCCCTTTACACAACGTAAACACATAGCTAGATTGTGATTTGAAATTGATGCGTGTTTTTTTAGTGCAAGTAACACAATTAGTCAAGCTTTTGGTGCTGTTGTCGAGGATGGGCACTATCAGAAACACTCGAGTCTTGTTGATTTAGCCTTTGTTGTACTTGTACATACCACTAACTTTTATAGTTTGTAAATATTTCTAATTTATGTTTTTTTCTTTTTTTCTTTTCTGTTAATTTTGATTATTTTTATTTTTGATTTAATTTTTGTTTTTCTTTGACTGCGAGATTCAAAACATCATCATGGACAATTATTCATGGGCACAATGTCAAAGGAGCTATAATGATGATATGCTAGCAAGGTTGCAAGCTTGGATTAACAATTTTTCTGAGAAGTCACTTAAAGCTTCAATCAAATCCTTTGTTGCTAACACAAGTATGCCTATTAGGGGGTACGAAGAATCTTCCCAACAAATGAGCCATCAAAGAATACAATTAGCCAAGTTGGTTGAAGATTTCATAAAGACCCATACACTTGTACAAGAGGACCCCCAAGGAGAGGAGAGAGGATATGAGGAACAATTGCCGAATGTGATGGGGAAAATTTTGGATTCTAATCTATGCTCTAATATTTCTAATTTTTTTTTGTCACATGAGTTTTTAGGTACCTCTCAACTCATGAAGCCTAATGATGCTATTGATGATATGTTGAATTTCTCCTACTTCAAGAAGTTGGATCTTTCAATGCCACATCATAAGATGTGTCAAAAAGTAAGGATTTCATTATCCCATCTTTAAGAACTCAATTGCTAAGTTTTAAGGGGAATTTTAATTATGTCAATTCTTTTCAAGGAAAAAAAAATGGTGATTTCAATTGATGCATTATTTAGATACCATGTCCACTCATATGTCAAAAACAGTATTTGTGTACCTAAAGGAATATTCGAGATTGAGGTTCATATGTTTTGTTTTGTTGAAAAAAATTATTTTTATGAACCTTCTATTTTTCAAAACCTTCTCTTCTTTCTACATTCATCATACCTATCTTTTTCAATAAACTTTAATTTCTTTTACAAAGGGATGATGAGAAAGCATGATGAGTGGAGGAAGAGTACTCTAATTCCTCTGTACAAGAATAAAGGGGATGTTCAAGATTGTGCAAATTACTGTGGGATTAAACTCATGAATCATACTATGAAGCTTTGGGAGAGAGTGATTGAACAGAGGTTACAGGACATTATATAAATTTTAGATAATCAATTTGGTTTTATGCCTGGGCATTCCACTATAGTGGCAATTCATTTCTTACGGTAGATGATTGAATATTATAAAGAGAGAAAGAAAGATTTACATATGGTATTTATTAACCTGGAGAAAGCTTATGACAAGGTGTCTAGAGAAGTAGTTTGGTGGGTTCTGGCCAAGAAAGGTGTATCGCTAAAGTTTATTACTCTTATTAAAGATATATGTGAGGCAGCATGTACAAGTGTAAGAACTTGCGCTGGAGTGACTGCAGAGTTCCCTATTACTATCGGGGTGCATTAAGGATCAGCGCTTAACCCTTTTTGCTTTGCGGCCGTTATGTATGAGTTGACCTACACTATATAGGATGCTGTGCCATGGTGTACGTTATTTGCGGATAATATTGTGTTGATTGATGAGATTAGAGTCTGTGTAAATGCTAAATCGGAGTTGTGGTGACAGACATTGAAATCCAAGGGCTTCAGAATTAGTAGGAGTAAAACAAAATATATAGAATGAAAGTTTAGTGGTAGCAAAAATATAACCCAGAGTGTAACTTTGGAAGGTAGAGATATACGGATAGCTGATTACTTCTGATATCTAGGATCTATTATCCAGAAAGACAGAGAGTTCGATAACAATGTTGCACACCGAGTTAAGGCGGGTTGGTTGAAATGGAGGAGTGCAACTGGTATTCTATGTGATCATAATGTACTATTGAATTTAAAGGAAAAGTTCTACAGGATAGCATAAGACCTACTTTGTTACATAGCACGGAATGTTGGGTAGTTAAAAGGTGTCATATTTAAGAAATAAAAGTAGCTAAGATGCGCATGTTACAGTGGATGTATGGATATACTAGAAATGATAGAGTCAGAAATGAGACAATTAAAAAAAAGGTAGGTGTGGCAGCTATTGAGAAAAAGATGAGAGAAAGTCGCCTGCGTTGGTTTGGTCATGTTCAGAGAAGACTAAGGGATGCTCCTGTTAGGACGATTGAGAGAGGGAGGCAGGATAGGTTAAACAGAGGTAAAGGAATGTCTAAAACAACATGGATAAACGTTATTAGGAGAGATATGTCTTTGTTAGATTTGGATGAAAGTATGGCATTTGATAGAAGGAAGTGGCGAGAGAGGATTCATATGGATGACCACACATTGCCTGATGTTGGTTCATGTAGCCGACCCCAAGTTACTTAGGATTAAGACTTCGTTTGTTGTTGTTATTTTTTTTTGTCTTTTCCCCAAGAAATAAGGAAACTATTTTCCATCTTAAGTGTGGGGAAATGAGTCGTATCTTTATTTGCTGTGTTAGGATTTTTATTAGTATTTTTCTTTAGTCTGTTTTCTTCTATTTAGGTGTGTCTTTATTTTGTTATTATTTTCTTTGCATTTTTATTTGTGTTTTATTTTGAAGGTCGAAATAAATCCCTCTTGGACAAGCTTTTCTTTCACTTCCAAGTTCATATTTATTGAAGCATTATTGTACTTGGGGAGTATTGCTTAAACTTTTTGCCCCTCTATAATTTTTGGTCCCTTTGGAGATTCTTTCTTGCATTAATTTTTGGCCAATGAAGACATTATCTAGTTTAAGTGTAGGGGAGTGGTTTGGTAATATTCTTTGTCCAAGTTTTATCAATTATTTTGGTGTTTTCTTGGTATTGAGTGTAACACCCTACTACCTAGGCCCAACAGGGCCGGGGATGTCGCCCCATCCAAAAAGATAAGGGGTCTTTATAACTAGGACACACAACAAAAATAAAACAATACTTTAAAATTTAAAACTTATTACAACCCAAAAATACAAGAATAAATCCAAAATAAAAATTGTTCACTTTCAACTCCCAAAGCATTACATAAATTAAATAACAGAATATCTTCTAAGGCAGGCAACAAACTAGCTACTCATCCCCATAGCAGGATCGACCCGAAATCATGGTAAAAAGGGTGATGAGATAAAAATCTCAGTAAGTCCGTGTGTGCTTTGAGTGTTCAGTGAAAACAGTTCACGAATGCAAAGTGTAAAAACTTTCATAAGAAAAATACTAGCAAGCAATAAACAATGTTCAAAATCAAGAGTGGCATTTTGGCTTTTCCAATCATACATGTACAATAAAATCAACCACTAAAAAGGGCAGTCATGGGTTACCACACGTTGGACCCCATAACCATACAATGGTCAGAATGCCACATTTTGTGCAGATTGACAAAAGGTAGGTGATCGGCTTATCGGGTAAGATACTCCTCATTCTCTACATCCAAACAAATCGGTTGTCCACTCCGGCAACACACAGTCCACATGACTGAAGCCGCTAGCTTGGACTGGCATGACTAAGTAGCACTGGCGTTTCTCTAAGTTGAGTTCATCTTCTGGAGGTGGCCTTCTGTTAGAAGACTCATTCTTACTCTTCAAAACTAGTACTACTAGTCTATCCTTATTGAGTACTCAACGTAGTTCATCCCATTTGGGAGAAAACTGATAAACATAGCTTTTCTTGAAAATGGAAATCAAGGGTTTCCAAAGTTTTTGTCAAAATTAGTTTTAGAAACAGTTTAGTGTTTGAATAAAATTGCTTGTTGTTTTTCAAATAATTAGTTTGATTGAAACAAGAAAGGAAACAATCCCTAATTGCCTTTACCAAATCAGTGTTCACAAATTTCGTGTTTAGCTTTCCATAATAACTTTTCGCAACAAAGAAGTTTTATGCAGGAGCTTACCTGATTCTTTGCTCGAGATAAAATAAAGATCTCCAAAATCTAACCTAACCCCGCCTGAGGAAAACACAAGCTATAATTAAACTCCAACCAAAATTCACTTTCATAAATAATCCTAACTCAACTTACTATAATCATGACCCTAGTGTCCCAAGCTTTAAGGCTAGATAATAAATGAAGGGGTTTATAAAATAAACCTAACTTGATATTAAAATAACTAGGTCTTGTGAAATAGATATGAATAAGTTGTAGGTTTAAATCTTGCTATAAATAAATTAGGGTTTATTTAATGAAGGGTCCTAGGCCCTAGACGATATTATTTAAAATAATGATTTATAATATTTAATGGTTAGAAAATAATTGGTAAATAAAAATAATAATAATAAGTAAATTTTAATATATCTTGACTAAAAGATAATGAATAAATTTTAATAGTATTTATGAATATAAGACTTACAAAATTAATATTTCACCTATTATGATTATTTACATAAAAAGCTTTATTTGATATTACTATTATATGTAATATCTATATATTTTATTTCTTTAATAAAAGCTATATTTATTTGACTAAAACATCATTATTTTATATAATAGTCCAAATCTACATTTTCCTAGGTTTTTTTTTTTTTTTCGAAATCACTAGAAGAGATTATAGCATTAATCATTTTTTTTTGATGAAATAAAATTAGCTTAGGGACAACAAGGTCATGATCACAATTCCTATTACCAACAATAATCATGAGCATACACTCTACACCAATCAACAAAACATCCAAATCATGAATAAAAACATAGATCCAAATCTACCAACACATGATCCAAACTCCACTAACATAATCATATTCATGGCCTTAACAAGAATACATGAACATAAACCCTATTCACCAAGGGTGACATAATCTCTAACATGCTTGATCATTCACACTACTCACGACATGAAGGCATGCAACAAACCCTAAAAACGCCATACATTCAACCAAGACAAATCATCTCATGCATCCACCCCATCTCCATCATACAAACACATTCATTCTCATGCTTCAATCCCAACTCCATCACAAAACACATAATCAATCTCCAAATATATTCCATCCTTATCCAACTACATCCAAGAGACATGAATCTAGAATTTAAAGAGGAGTTTGAAGAAGTTTACTTGAATGATGACTATCTTGAGGACGTTTTAAGAGAATCCTCTCGCTAGGAAGGCTTGATCCGTCCAAGGAGAAGAAGAAAAATGGCCATGGTGGGAGTAATCATTCGGCCAAGAGAGAGAGAGAGAGAGAGAGAGAAAGTCTATTAGTGTGTGCGTGTGTGCGTGTGTGTGTGTGTATATATATATATATATATATATATATATATATATTTATTTATTAAGAGTTGAAGATGAATGAAGATGGGGATGATCGTTCATGTTTACCTTGAAGGTGCCCTTGAGCCTTCAAGAAAATTCTGGTTTTTTATCCAAAATTGAGACTTTGATTTCAGTGTTTGATGTTAAAAATTACAGGAATTGATTCACGAGAATGAGTAGGTATAATTTGGAGGTTTTAGAGAAGATTGAAGTAGTTTTGAGTGGCCTTAGGCGTGAGAATGGTAGTAGGCATTCTTAGTGTTCTTGGAGGTTTGGAGAGAATGGATGAAGCTGGCCAAAATTCTGTTGGGAAAGAGTGGCCGACTGGCTTGGAGATTTTTGGTAATTGGATTTTCAGATTTGGGAGGAAAAGGAAAGCTAGTTGTTTGAAATTCAAAAAGAATAATTTAGGGAATATTTTGTGGTAGCAAATATGGTAAGAAGATCTTTGTTGTTGGAGGTTTTTTGGAAGCTTCAATGGCCGACTGAATTGCTAGAATTTCTGCTGAGATGAATGCTGTTCGAATGAGCTTAAGGGTGGCCGAAATATAGTGTACAATGGTGAAGGAATTTTCTAGTTGTTTGAGGCTTACTCCATGGAAGGTTGTTGGAATATTTTGCTGGAATTTTGGACTCCAATTAATGGCTTGATTGGAGTGATTGATGGAGAGATTTTAGGAGCAGCCATGGAGCTCCCTTCGTGCAGAACAATAGAGAAGATGATGAAGCTCAGTTCATGGCTGACCAAGGTGAGTTTGTACAGAAAAATGGGATGAGTTTTGGACAAGGGTGAAGAAGGAACAAAGCTGGAAATTCTGGTTGGTTTTTTTTTTTTCGCAAGGCTTGCTGGAATTTCTGGGCAAATTTTTTTTGCCATATTTTAGCCAACTTGCAGAAGGTTTGAAGGGCTATTGGAGGGTCCTTTAAGGCTGGTTTCCAGCCTTCTTTATGGAGGAAAAATAGGGTTAAATTGCTGGTTGAAAAGTTGGAAGAAACAGCTTGGTTTTTGGCTACCAAGTTGCGAAAACTGTCCAGGAATTTTCCTGGTTTGCACAGCTTTTGTGCAACTCGGTTTTAGCTGAAATTTTCAGCCTTCAAGCTGAGTGAATTGGTCATTTTTCTGGAAGTATTTGGGTGGGAAATATGGATGAAATTTTTGACAATTGGACTAATCAAGAAGTTGGAAAAATTTTCAGATTACTACACGAAGAAGATGAACACACATAGGTTGGAGTTTGAAGGTTCAACCATGGAGATTAATTCTCTTGGGAACCTTCCATAACTCCTCCCCATTTTCAGCCAACAAGATACCATACACAGACATTTTTGAAACCTCAATATCACAGAACTTTGTTGGAATTTTCTGAAAATAAAATTAGCATAGATAAATTGAACAACCTAATTGATTAAAAAGTAGGGAAAGCTAGAGATCAAGAAGGATATGAATCCCATGTTTTAAATCACCTAGAATATAGGGTTTTATATGAGGATTCATTTTAATGCATCTTTTGAATAAGTTAGTTGAGATATAATATGTTCACTAAGTTAACTAAAAGATAGTAATTCCATGGATTGCAAATGAAGTGAGTCTATATTAAATCCTTTATGATGCTAAAATGACAATTGATTGTGATGAATGCTAATTGATTCAATCTTGTGTTTTCATAACAATTGTCTAGTTACATGAAATTGTATCCTTGAGTTACATCTATTTTTATCTTTATTTATTTTTATTATCTTCTTATTTTATTGGCTAAACAATAAAGATTTAGAAAAAGTAAGATGGGAGCCTAAGTTCTCATGGATTCGATACTTACTATACCCTATACTATAAGATGGGTATACTTGCTCGTATGTGTGATTTTAGTGGTTGATATTTTAATTAATGCTTGATTGATTGTGTAATTTATTGGTAATATTTTCTACACTAAGAAATACGCTTCAAGTTTTTGGCAAAGAATTCTCTTGGTAGGATGTATACCTACCTAGAAGTTGAAACCACGACTCATATGTCGTATGGTAGGAGAACCATACTTATGTGAGGTATAATGTATGGTGGGTGAATCATATTGATGAAATGTATTGTGGGTGAACCATACCTATGCGATATCTTGAAAATTTTGGAAATGTTATTTATGAAACCTCAACATGTGAAATTTTATTTCTTCCCAAAAGTTTATTTATGATGATTATGATTGCAAATGTGAATTTATCATGAAATGTGATATTTGAACATTATTTCAAAAGCATTCAATATATTCTCTCAAATATTATACTGAGAAATTTTGAAGGCATAATTTAAGATGTGTTGATGTGTTCGCAATGTGGTGCTTTATGCATTGTGTGCTTTTGTTACACTTGTATGGAATAAATCCAAAGCTCACATAAGTTTTAATTTAAAATTCTAATTTAATCATAAAACACACACTAATAGGCAAATATACCTATTGTGTAGTAAAGCGAGGCATTGGTAAGTATCAAAGAATCC
The DNA here is from genome assembly GCA_026120185.1 of Voacanga thouarsii. Lineage (NCBI taxonomy): Eukaryota > Viridiplantae > Streptophyta > Magnoliopsida > Gentianales > Apocynaceae > Voacanga > Voacanga thouarsii. Next base: position 3,144,914 of record JANUWF010001918.1, read on the forward strand.
TTAGGAATTGGGTCAATTTCCACTACTACCACTGTCGTTTCATTATCTAATTAACCAAAATAGAGAAATAAATTTATAAACAACTATTAATTTGAACTAACTACCAAGCAATACACTAAAAAATACATCAACCTAATCATAAAATAGGTTCAATAATATGTCAAGAATAGAATAGAAATGAGAAAAGGAGATTAGTCATGTAATCAAAGTGAATTTTCCCAAAATATCAAGCATCAACCATCACACAATCAGTTGAATTAACTTCAAGCATTGGTAAGTGAGTATCCCTAATTATAAAGCTCACTGTTTCTCAAGTAATGAGTATCTTATCCTTGAGCCCAACTCATAGGTATTTCTACCACACAATTCAAACTTAATAAGCATTACAATAATAAAAAAAACCCCCATAGATCTAAAAGGATGTAAAGCCCCTATCTCTAGGTGACCTAACAACTCTTTCTATCACAAAGTTTTTCCCCCCAAATCCTTTCTCAAGTTCATCAAAGAGAAACGTATATATTGAATCAATCTAAATAGACCCATCTAATAATCCTTTTTCTCAAAGTGAATCATAAGTGAAAAATCCAAACAATCAACTCAATCAAACATGCCCAAATGATAGAACACTCAAACAAAACTTAATAAAACCAAGTAATAATTCAATACATAACAAAATTAGGATACAACCCTTTAATTACAAATAGATCTAGACAAAAATAATCATCTCCAAATTCAAATTTCAAAGTAGATAAGAAAAGAAACTAATGGATAGTGCTTTCTTTTCTACTTTGAACTCTTCTTAGGATGCTCCTATTCTTCTTTAATTAATCTTCTCCTGATCTTCTATTATTATCTTTCTTGGAGTTTCCAAAGGGTTTTCTCTTATATATTTCATGTGGCCTCCCCCATATGTTTTTTAGAATAATCAGATAAGATGTTTTTATAGGTTGTTCCCCTAAATTCGTAAAATTCTGCAGAACAGGGGGTTATTTGCAATGTTGCACGATGCCCTGGAAGGAGTTTTGCGCATTACTGTGCATGTTTTGATATACCTATACCAGTCTTGAAATGACTTCATATCACTTGAATTCATTCTGTAGTATAATCATGCACGACCGTATCGATAGTGATGTGCACAAAACCATCGGCTCTCAGAAGTCTTCATATTTCTAAACCTTGATGGTACATGGCGACATGGAAAATGATGGACATGGTGCTATGGAATCCCAAAATATTGACTCGTAATACTCAGATGATGCACATCGACGCGTAATATGCTTTTGGTGACACTATTTTACTTTAATTTAGCTCTTTGTTAGTTTTTTTCTCCTTGAATCCTTGTCTAATATTAAACTTTTTCAACCTACATTAAACAAGGAGAAAATAGGGAATTAAATAGTAATCTAGAATAAATTTTAAAGACTTTGAAATGCAAATGATATGTAAAGTATATAATGAACAATTATCACTCCTCCACACTTAAACTTTTGCTTGTCCTCAAGCAAATAAGAATTAAAAGCCTCAAGCAAATAGCTTCTTTTCAAAGCATGATTTTTGCAATATAGGATTTTTGAAAGAACTTTAGCAAATATGGTTAAGGTATTATCTTTCTTTTGATCTAAGAATTCAATCTAACACCTAATTTGCCAAGCTAATTTTTGTGTAAACTATTATATTAAGATAGCAATAACTAAAGCCATCGAAGTTCTATTAAAAAAATTCATCTTATTTCAAATGTTAGACCATTTCCTTTAAGTCAAGAATATAAACCAAGTGATTCATTTGAATTGGAAAAAATGAGCTAAATTAAGTTTTGTAACTTCCAAGGCTACTGCAATCATAGGTAGTAAATAGAGGATTGGCCTATACTCTCACATTTGCAAGGTAATAAATGCCTGGTAGAGACGAATAAATAAGAAATTTTCAGCTTTTATATTACTGTCATTAAACTCTTATTTTCTTTTTTGGGTAAGGTAATACAAAAACCTAGTAGAGATATGTGAATAATGATTTTTTAACTTTTACTTTATCTCACTCTATTATCTAATTTTCTTACCCCTATCTACGTTTACTTAAACATAAAGTTAGGATTAGTTATAAGATTATAGAATATAAATAAGCTAAAATTCCTTATACTTTATCACAAGTTTCTCACCTAATCCCAAGAGAAAAAATGTCACAAAATTTACCAAAACATAAATAAGGTTAATACAAATTCTTAAGATTTAGAAATTTCACAGCTAATATAGAAGTTTACCTAAAAAAAAACTCATCCAAAGAAGGTTATAACTAAATTCGTATACCAAATGAGACACAATAACAATGCCAACAAAGCCAAAGTATTCTAAAAATCGAAAAATTTTTGCTTTTCAACCTAAGAATCCACAAATAAACTTGCAAAGAATTAACCTAAGAATCCACAAATTAAGTTGCAAAGAATACATTTTAATCTCTCCCCCCACACTTAATATAGACAATGTCCTCATTGGCTAACCAAATATGCACTATGAATGAATCCATTGGGATTGTGAAAGATAAAAAGAGGAAAAGTAGAGTTATACTCCCCAAGTGAGTAGAAGCTCAAATTGATCATCAAGAAAGGAAAAGAAGATATCATTCAAATAGTATGTGTCATCTACATTAATTCAAAAAGAAATGAAATACTGAATAAGTAAAATATAATAAATTAAAATCTCAAATCAAATAATAGAAGAAAATACTAAATGAAATCAACACAAAAGAAAAGAAGTAGAAACTTTATATCAAATAAAGAGAATAAGAAATGACAAAATAAACTAAATAAAAGTAGTTAAGAATTGGAATTCTCCTGGGCATATAAAATTGCAAAAATTCTTTCTAAATATCCAAGATCATCTCCAAAGTAAAGCTTCAACTGGGTTCTATTGACTTTAAATGTCCCTTTCTCTCTCTAGATGAGAGAGTTTTATGGTGCCATGGGGAAAAGACTTTTTTTTTTTTTTTTTACCACAAATGGATTGGACCATCTAGATTTAAGCTTTCCAAAAACAGTTTGGGCCATGAATTGTAAAACAACATTTGACCACATTCTTTAAATTCCCAAATTAATAGAATGCACTTATTGTGCCATTGTTTGACTTTCTTCTTGTACATTTTATGGTTCTTATAAGCCTTATTTCTCTATTCATCAAGCTTATTCAGTTGAAGAAACCTCTTTACTCTTGCAGAATCAAGATTAAAATTTACAAGCCTAATTGCCTAGAATGTTTTGTGCTCAATTTCTATGGGTAAGTGACAAGGCTTTCTATAGACTAATCTATAAGGGGTGGGCCTATAGGATTCTTATAAGCAATTTTGTATGCCCATAGAGTAGCATCTAGTTTCTTACTCTAATATTTCTTTGTATGGCTAACTACTTTTTCCAAAATTCTTTTAAGTTCTCTATTAACTACTTCCACTTGACTACTAGTTTAAGGGTGGTATGGGGTTACAAGTTTATAGGTAATAACGTAGTCGAAGTAGTGTCTTTTCCAATTGGTTGTTACATAAATGTGTTTTCCTTTCACTTATAAGCATCTTGGGACTCCAAATTGAGTAAAAAGCTTTTTAAGAAAATGAATGACCATTCTAGCATCATTTGTTGGTAAGGCTTGTGCTTCAACCTATTTTGATATATAAAAGCAACTAAGATATTTAGAGCAAAAAAAATTGGAAAAAGGTCCCATAAAATCAATTTCCCAACAATTAAATACTTCGCAAGTGTGAAGAATTGATAAAGGCATCTCATAAGCTTTAGAAATATTATTTGTTCTTTGGCATCTATCACAATTGTTCACAAACTTGTGTGCTTCTTTGAAGATTGAAGGCTAGTAGAATCTAAATTTAAGGACTTTTCTTGCAGTACCATTGGCTTGATAATGTTCACTAGCTAGTCTTTCATGACAATAGTGAATAATATCTTTTGCCTTATCTTGATCAACACATCTTCTAATGACATGGTCTACATAATAGTGAAAAAAGAAGGGATCTCCTGAAAAGTAATACTTTGCATTCGAGAGAAATTTTTTTCTCTGTTGCAACATATATTCTTTTGGAATAACCTCCGCAACAAGACAGTTAGTGAAATTTGCAAACCAAGGAGAAGATGAAATTATATTCTTAATCAATAAAAATTGCCCATAGGGGAAAGTGTCATGAAGTTCATATTCCTTTAAAGGCTCTAAATGAAGATTGTCCAACCTAGACAAATGATTTGCTGGACCAATTAAATTCTTGTTAAAGTAATACCCATCTTATCAGTCTAGGTTTAGAGTCATGCTTGACAAGAAGATATTTTAAAGCAGAATAATCAATGTATACAATCACTTTAGATAGGACAAGGTAAGAAAGAAATTTATCAAAAGTAAACACTATAGCAAGCAATTCTTTTTCTGTGGTGGTATAGTTCTTTTACACATCAGTGAGAGTCTTGCTTATATGGTAAATTGGCTAAAAGTTCCTTTCATGTCTTTACCCAATGACAACATCCATTGAGAAATTACTTGCATTACACATTAGCTCAAAGGGTAAAGACTAATCAGGGGGGACTAAAATTGGATAGTTAGTTAATTGAAACTTCAATTCATTGAAGGCTTACAAACATCACTTATCAAAGTTGAATGGGAATTCTTTTTCCAAAAGTAAAATGAAAGGCTTGGAAATTTTTAAGAAGTCTTTTATAAACCTTCTATAGAAACTTGCATGTCCTAGGCAACTTTGAATAGCTCTAACAAAAGAAGGTGAATGAAGTTTTTCAATGATTTCAATCTTTGCACTATCAATCTCCAAATCTTTATTTAAGATCTTATGACCTAGAACAATACTTTCTTTCACCATGAAATGGCACTTCTCCTAGTTTAATACAAGATTTGTTTCCTCACATCTTTGGAGTTCTTGTTCCAAAAATTTCAAATCCAATTCAAATAAGTCCTCAAAAATAGAGAAATCATCCATCAATACTTCCATTATATCACCAATTAGTCCCTTAAATATGGCCATCATATACTTTTGAAATATTCTTGAAGCATTGTAAAGACTAAAAGGTATACACCAGTAGGTAAAAGTCCCAAAAGGGTAAGTGAAGGTTGTATTCTCCCGATCCTCAAGAGCTATGGGAATCTAAAAGTAACCAAAAAATCCTTCAAGAAAATAGCAAAACATATGCCTAACCAGCATCTCCAACATTTGATCAATAAAATTAAGTGGGAAGTGATTATTTCTTTTGGCTTAATTTAGCTTTCTATAATCAATACACATTCTCCACCCGTTACAAATCTAGTAGGTATAAGCTCATTTCTCTCATTGGGTGCCATAGTCATACCTTCTTTCTTAGGAACCACTTGTGTTGGGTTTACACATATACTATCTGAAATAAGGTAAGTGATTCCTGCATCAAGAAACTTGATCACCTTACTTTTAACCATCTCTTTTATATTTGGATTTAACCTTTGTTGAGGTAGTACCGTAGGTTTGGCATCTTATTCCAATAATATCTTATATGTGTAGGTAGAAGGACCGATTCCCTTTATATTAGTGATTTTCCATGCTATAGCTCTCTTGTACCAAGTTAAAACTTGAACTAACTGTAGCTTCTGCTCTTTCTCTAAATCTTCAGCAATAATCACTAGCAACTTATTTCTTGGTCCAAAAAAATGCTTACTCTGAATGATTGGATAGCTCTTTCAACTCCAATTCTAGAGGGTCCTCAATGGATAGTCTCATCCTACCAAGACTTGATTTCTCAAGAGCCTCAAAAACTTCTTGTCCAAAGGTATTCTTAACATCTTCCACATGTTCTATGACTTCTTGTATCAATTGTTTTTTTGCTTCATATTCACCATTGTTTATTAAGTGTGCAATCCATAATGTTTCAATGAAATGCTTTTACACAAAATCATTGGTACACTCATCAAGGATATCAACTGCAAAACAAAAGTCGTCTTGCTTAGATGAATATTTTATATTTCCAAAAATCCTACTGATAACTTCTTTCTCCTCTACTCTTAATGTCAACTTCCCTTCATAAACATCTATGATAGCTCTAGCAGTAGCTAGGAAATAATATCCTAAAATTAAAGGAACTTTAGAGTATTTAGCCATGTCAAGAATAACAAAATCTACAGGAAAAATAAATCTATCCACTTTCTTCAGCACATCTTTATTAATTCCTCTATGATACCTTATAGATGTATTTGTAAATTGAATACTCATTGTAATAGGTTTTGGTCCACCTAAGCCTAATTTTTTAAATGTTGCATAAGGTAATAAATTTATGTTAGCCCCTAGATCAGCCAATACAGTACCAAAAATGACATTTCCAATTATACAAGGGATAGAGAAGTTCTTGGTCTTTTAAATTCTTTGGTAGTGTCTCCTTACATTGTAAAATGGTAGAACACTCTTCATTTAGAACCACAAGAGGCAACTCCTCAAGCTTTCGTTTGTTTGACAAAACATTCTTGAAAAACTAGGCATATTTAGGCATTTGGGATATAGCTTCAACCAATGGAATGTTGATATGCACTTGCTTAAACAACTCCATAAATTTGTGAAACTATACATTATCCTTTTTCTTTTTAAGCTTGCTTAGATATGGGATAAGAAGAATGGAGTTGAGAACATTTTGTCATCTCTCCGTTTTTTTGATTGGAGGGACGGCGTTGACTGGGTCATATTACATGGTGCCATGGACTCTCTATACTCCTCACTTTTTGCTACATGGGAGTGTTCATTTTCTACTTGCGTAGGCCTATTTATTCTTCTAATTACTTCCCACTACGTAGTGGAATTGCCTTGGTGAATTCTCTTTGCTAATACTTCAATTGTCCACATTGAATTGTCTTTGCCAACTGCCCAAATTGATGATCTAATTTAGCAAGTAAAGCTTCTTGTGTCTTGAGCAACTCATCCATTGTTTGGAAATGCTCATTTTGCTATAGTTGCGAAGTCCTCAAATAACTCTTCAATAGATAGATTCATTGAATACTCCACAAGTTCTTCAAAATGAAACACTTGATCCTCTTAATAGGAGCCTAAAGGCATTTAAATCACTTTTCCCCAAAATGGAATTTCTTAACAAATAGATGACCTAATCAAAGTAAAGCCACATCAAATCCCAATAAAACTCAAATATTTCCAAAAGTTGTTAATGGTTATGAACTAACTAATTACATTTCAAAAATGAGTGTAACAATATTCACAAACTATACTATCAAAAAATAAAGAAAATAAAAATCTATAAAATCAAAGTATTTAAGGTAAAGAACAAACCTATCAATTTCTTAAGAAAAGTAAAAATATCAACAAACCAAAATAATAATTGAATTAACAGAACTCAAGTGGTTCAAAAAATTGACAACCAATCCTCAATAACTGTGCCAAAATGTTGTTAGTGTGTTTGCAATATTGTGCTTTATGCATTGCGTGCCTTTGTTACACTTATATGGAATAAATCCAAAGCTTACCTAAATTTTAATTTAAAATACCAATTTAATAACAAAACACACACTAATAAGTAAGTATACCTATCGTGTAGTAAAATAAGGCATTGGTAAGTAGCTAAGAATCCCTAGGAACTGTGTTAATTATTCCTACTATCCACTTTTGTTTCATTGTTCAATTAACTAAAATAGAGAAATAAAATTATAAACAACTATTAATTCTAGCTAACTTCCAAGGAATACACACAAAAATACATTAACCTACTCACAAGATAGGTTCAAGAATATCACAAGAGTAGAATAAAAATGAGAAAATGAGACTAGTCATGCAACTAAAGTGAATTTCCCCTGAAATATCAAGCATCAAATATTGCTCAATCAAATTGAATTAGCTTCAACCATTGGTAAGTGGATATCCCTAATTACAAAATTTACTCTTTCTTAAGTAATGAGTCCTCTATACATAAGTTCAACCTATAGGTATCTCTATCATACAAATCAAACCCAAGAAGCATTACAATAAAAGAACCCACAATTATAAAGCCAAAAGGATGCAAAGTCCCTGTCTCTAGGTGACCCAACAACCCCTTCTATAACAACGTTCTTTTTTCCCAAATCATTTCCCAAGTTCATCCAGAAAAAACATGTCTATTGAATCAATCTAAATGGATACCCATCTCATAATCCATTTTCTCAAAGTGAATCATAAGTGAAAAATCCAAAGAATCAATGCAATCAAACAAGCCCAAGTGATAGAATAATTAAACCAAACTCAATAAAATTAGTAATAATTCAATACACAACAAAATTAGGGTACAACCTTTTAATTACAAGCAGATATAGACAAAACTAATCATCTCCAAATCTAAATTACAAAGTAGATAAGAAAAGAAACCTATAGACAAGTGCTTTCTATTCTATTTTCAACTCTCATTGGGATGCTCCTACTTTTCTTTAATATTCTCTCGATCTTCTCTTCTTGTCCTTTTTGAAGTTTCCAAAGGCTTTTCTCTGATATATCTTGTGTGGCCTCCTTTGTGTGTGTGTTTTTTTTAAGAATAACCAGATAAGAGGTATTTATATGTTGTTCTCCCAAATCCCTAAAATTATGCAAAATAGGGGGTTATATGCGATGTTACATGGCACAGTGGAATCCCAAAATATTAACTTCTGAAACTCAGATGATGTACAGTGATGTGCAGTATGTTTTTGATGACACCGTGTTGCTTCAATTTAGCTCTTTTTTTTCTTGTTTTTTTCTCCTTGAATTCTTGTCTAATCTTAAACCTTTTCAACCTACATTAAAAAAGGAGAAAATATGTGATTAAGTAGTAATCTAGAATGAATTTTAAAGACTTTGAATCACAACTGGTATGTAAAATATGCATATAATGAACAATTATCAAGATGCATGAAATTATTTTTCATGCATCATGAAAAGAATTTTTGAATAGTTACCTATTCACCCTATAGGACTTATTGAGCTATCTATCTCACATTGTTTCTTATCATGTTTTCAAGGTGAATAAAGTTTCATAGCTATGAAAGAATGCTTTATTTCTAATTTTGTATTGAATTTATATTATTTAAGACTTGTATTTATTTTTTATACCGATGTTTCAGATTATCATTGTCATCGAGAATTGTAATGTATTTAGGATATATGTTGAAGTTTAATTCTGTTTATGTATTTAAGTTTTAGGTTTATTTTATTTATTGCATTATAAAGTCCATTGTTGCTTAGATGGGGTGACATCTGCAATCCTTGGCGAGTTACGTAGTAGCAGGGTGTAACAACTATTACAACCATATTACATTGTTCCATCCATATCATGGGGCACCATTGCTCGACCTTGGTACATTAGTGCATCAATATATACCAAACCAAATCTATGCCTCTTTAGTATCACTCATGGTAGGATGAGTATCAATGTAAAATTCTGAGCCCAACCTATCCATGATTCTTTTTCTATTTCAAAATAAGTAAAGCTTGAGTGCGTCTTAGATGAACAAGAAATAAGAGGTCAAGTTTTTGCGGGGAAGAGGAAGAGAAGCGTACCTAGCAGTGTAGTAAAGAACGAATGTACTTTGAAGTACATACTTTCCTTCTTTGTATTTTTGACATTTTTCATGTGCATCTTCTTGGAAGGAAAATAAATATGGTGAGTTTAAAAGCCTAACCATTATCCCATAGAGATAACATTTTTTATGTATAGCCTTTAGAAACCTTTTTTTCTTTTCATGACACACCCTATTACGGTGGGAGATTCGACCTTATCCTCTATCCATTTGTGTGTGTGTATATATACACAAACATTTAGTTATTTTCACTTTCTCCTGATTTTGTGAAAGTCAATGTTACCCCGTCTTTAGAGTGCATCTATTTCAATCTATGCCTCTTTTTTCAATCTGATTTTGTAAAAGTTTGAGTGCATCTATTTCAATCTATGCCTCGTTTCTTTTGTGAAAGTCTTTGGAGAATAGAAAGGAGTATTTAGTGTAGTTGATATGGGCTAAATTAGTCATATTTTTCTTAATTATTTGAGGTTCATTTGTAATATATTTTGTTCAATAACTAGTCATATTCCTTCATATTTGAGATTTTATCCTTGGAAAGGTATTTTGTTCTTTATTTCAGATTTTTAGGGTAAAACAAAACAAAAACGTCGCAAAATAGAGGAGAGGCGGCGCCGGCTAGGGCCCTAGAACTAGCGCCGGCCATGCACTGTTGAAACTAACTTCGAAGAGACGGAAAAATTAGTGGAATAGAGCAAAACAAAGTGGAACCGGCGCTGGCTCCAAGAGTCAAGGCGGTGCCGACTGCATTCTGAAACACATTGTGTAAAGTCCGGAGAAAAATCGGTGAACGAGTAGAGAAGCAGAACACAACCGGCGCCGGCTTATATGATAGAGGCTAAATTAGTCATATTTTTCCTAGTTATTTGAGGTTCATTTGTAATATATTTTGTTCAATAACTAGTTATATTCTTTCATATTTGAGATTTTACCCTTAGAAATGTATTTTGTTCTTTATTTCAGATTTTTAGGGTAAAACGAAACAAAAAAGTCGCAAAACAAAGGAGAGGCGGTGCCGCCTAGGGCCCTAGAACCAGTGCCAGCCATGCACTGTTGAAACGAACTTCGAAGCGACGGAAAAATTGGTGAAACAGAGCAAAACAGAGTGGAACTGGCGCTGGCTGCATTCTGGAACACATTGTGCAAAGTCCGGAGAAAAATCGGCGAATGAGTAGAGAAGTAGAACACAACCGGCGCCGGCTCCGAGAGCCAAGGCGGCGGCAACTGTGCCCTGGAGTTAAGGCGGTGCTTGATTTTTTTCTACGCGGTTTTTGGTAATCTATGAGTTTTATTATCTTCCAACTTTTATTCGGCCAAGAACATTGTACCTACAAGTTTAGGCACTTTCTAAGCCTATAAATAGATGGAAAACACAAAGGAAAAGGGAAGGGGAGAATTCATTGATTATAATAGAAAAACACTCAAATCAAAGGAGGAATTCTTCAATTCAAGGAGGGTTGTACAAGAAGGTCTTCAAAGGAAGAAGAAGGAGGCTTGTCTATGAGTGCTTTCTTTTACTTTGTTTTCTTTTTCTTGACAATGATGTATTAATTATTTTATTGTAATTTGACATTGTTTTAGATATTCATGATTTTTAGAGTTCTTTGATCTTTTGATTAATTGATTGTTATTCTTGGTATTGATAACTTGTGCTTATTACGAGATTGATTGGTTGGGTCTTTCCATTAACTTGCTTGGACAAAGGGGTTGATGACGGTTTCAATTCATTAGTTTCATATTTGTTAGCTTTTAACTTACTTGGACAAAGGGGTTAAGAGTAGGGACAAAGTAACTCAAGGTTAATTGATGTCTGCCAGGATATGGATTCATTAGTTAATTTCATGCATAATTTACCAGGAATGGGAATTAAATCAAGGACTATGGTTAATACATCTTTTGGATAAGACTGGTTGAGACAGGATATGTAATACTAAGTTACCTAGAAGATAGGGATTCATGGATTGGATAAAGAAGTGAATCTATATTATCCTTCATGATGCTGAGAGAATAATTAGTCATGATAAAGATTGGGTACTTTAAGATCATGTTTGTCTAAACAATGGTTTAAGTTACATAATTCTACATCCTTGACATGTATATATATTTACTTTATTTCATTTTTTAAATTTATTTTTCACTTTATCGAGTCGGTTAAATAATGAAAGAAAGGTAATTAATGTCTACTTATTCCTAGAGGATCGACACTCGTTTGAACCTTATGCTCGGTTAATGATGAGTACGCTTGCTCATATGTGTGATTTGGATTGAAAGTTTTAATATAAACTTAATTGGAAATGTGCTTAGTTTTTATATGATTTTTACATCCAAGTCCGGACACATCAGTAGTGCTACGTGACTCAATAATATAAGAGAAAGCTACTAAATTTAGCTTCATAATTTGCAGAGCAGGACATGCAATTGACAGTTGAATTCTAACTATAACTTTAGACTTGCAGAAATGAAAGCTATTCATTTCGTATAATCTTATTGACATACTATTTGAATATTGGGTTTGAAAGTATTTGTATATTTGATCATGCATGTTTGATGTAATAGGGTGTATGGATAGATTGTGGGTTGATCTATCTAATTATCTTTCTAAAAATTATAACGATGGACTTAATAGGTTTCTTGACTTGTATGTAAAGATAAGGTAGAGGAAAAAGAGATACCATGCCTATGTACTTAGTGTCAAAACCATTATTATAAAAAACTAATTGAAATAAAACACCATTGTAGAGAATTTAACTTTACTTTAGTTAATTTCAAGTATTTGATGCATTAGGAAAATAAGGAGATGAATGAACCATTTATTTTAGCCAACCAAGTTGAGTAGGTTTTGTTTTCACAATAACAAGTTAAAAGTGATTTTCATGTTGTTATACCTACGATCAGGAGAGATAATTATGATGTGCATGCTAGAGAACATGAGATAGAGGGATTTCTATTCCAAGAGCTAGATAATAGACCTATTTTTTGAGAAATTAACAGCTCTTAGGATAGCGATAGCATTTAAGGAAAGGGGGTTGACTTAAGTGGCAAAAGAATAAAAGTTGCTGCTTGATTGCTTAATGACTATGTATTTCCTTTCATTTACTTAATTTTGTTTAAAGTTGTTTTTACATTTTTGTCTTATGTGTTGGAAGTTAACCATTTAGTTTATCCACAATAATGGACCTACTATACATGTTCTATATATGCTTCCTGTAATTTAGCATGATGTGATATCTTCATATTTCTCTAACTAAATTCTGGACATATACAGGCAAAGTATCTTTGAGTGAGCTTTTATTGGACGTCCTTCTCTTCGTTATTGGGAAGTTGAAGTTTGTTAGCCCAACATTCCGTGCAAGAAATTTTATGATCTTGGCAAATTGATGTAAGGTTTTGCACCTTTTGTAACCATGTTAATATAAAATATCTACCACAAACCCCATCCCAAAAAAAAAAAAAAAGATTTGTCATTTCAGCTCTGCTTATGAGTTTTAATTTTTTTTTTATTTTGTAGATTCATATGTATTAGGTCTATAAGCAATACCTCTTATTTTCTTTCTTTTGCTAGAGATTTAGCTTAAGTTTTCTTGGTGATGTTAGATTACTATTTTGTACATGTTCTTAGGGAAAAAATGAATCAAATTTCTTTAGTAGTTTTCTCTGCTTTCTAATTTGGGTAGAAGTACTAAAACTTTTATCTGATAAAATAAAGCTTGAGAGATTTAAACAGGCATATGGTAGAAATAGTAATTTTTTGGCATATTTTTTTCTAGTGTTAGAAGGATCTTGCTTTCATCTTTTTCCCCCTAAGAAATGGTGTCAAAAAAGTAAATGCCTTCTCAAAGTAACTTCAATTCAAGTTATAGATAGCCTAGTATATAGAGAATTAGAGATGCTTGTGCACACATATGCATACCTTTTCTTACCTTAACTATCTGATTTGGTCAGTGCACTTACTGGTTTTGCACTTTTGTTTTGAATTATAGTTTGGATAGGTGTTCACAATCAAGCTCTTGTTTAGACCAAAGCAACAAGATGCTTTAATTTGGCCGACACATAAAACAATCCTCAGTGTGTTGTATATAAGTTTGATTTTATAAGATGATTTCTTGAGCACCATAAATAATTCCAATATATACGACTGTCCTTGGTGTGCCATTTCATTACTGTCTTATATGTAAACATTGTAAAAATATGAGTATCGTATTTAATATTTTTCATAGTGGTTAGATGAGCGTCGTATTTAATATTTGATCCTCGTATATGAACTTATTTTTGAATTAAAAATAAATATATTGGTGATATACAATTTTATGTGAAAGATGCAAATATTGACATCTATAAATAATACACCACTAAATGTATCATATCCCATTACATAAACATTAATAAGTAGTAAGTTTATATAAAATATAAGCATCCTTCATCATAAAATATAATAATCCATACCAACAATTTCATAACCAAAATGTACTATCCTAAAACTAAATCACAAATTTTGTATCCAAATAGCCCCTTAGAAATTGCTTTAATATTTGCGTGCCTGCACTAACATGAAGGGGGAAAAAAAAAACAAAGTATATGCTCTGTACTGCAATGCATAGAATAATAGGCACTCAACAATGGAGATAAAAGTAGAAATGTACTAACAATTTATTTCATGATTTAAAATGAAAGTTGCTACAACATAGACCAAGATAGACCTAATAATTCATAAAAGCCACGTTTTTCATTCCTTTCATTCCTTTGTAGCATTTTAAATTCAATGTACTAACAAGTTTCTAAGTTACAAGCACAAGATAAACATTTTACAAGTTATAGCAATACTACCACATTAATGCACTAACAATTTTCCGCAGGAATAGTTGGTACTCATTTTCAAATTAAGGGCATCTTGTATAATGATCAAAACTAGAAAGATCAAATATTTACTGCATAAGACCTATAGTATATTCTATATGCTAACCTGTAGCATACCAAATATTTGCTACATATACTAACCTGTAGCATGCATAAGACAACACACATTCCTTTTCCAATATTACTAAACCAATACCCCAATCACCTTAATGCACTAATAATTTTCCACAAGAATAGCTGGTACTCGCTCTTAAATTCAAAGGCATCGACTATAACGGTTATACAAGTAATTCTAACTATTTTTTCAACCATACCAAAATAAAAAATTTCAAATATTCTACTGCAAAAGATAACATAATTTCCAACCTGACATTTCCTATTATTAATAGCCTAATATCCCAATTAAAACATATTAAAGACTTAGCTACTACAAAGTTATTTACCTTAGATGGGGATAGAGTACCATGATCACGGGCCTATAAATTCCCAAGATCTCTAATAGGATTAATCCTTTATAACCCGAGTCCAAGGGAAATGCTTGAACTAATTGAGGGTGGAATGGGAGAAACAACAAAGCGTGTAATATCACTTAGATCTAGCTTTGTTAAGAATACATCTAGATGATGCTAGAAAATAGCCTACATTTTGACTTTCTCGAGCTGAAACTTTGCATACAACTCTTCTCGTTCTCATTGTATGTGTTATTCCATCGGCTCTTCTATCTCAACCAGAACTTGTTGTACCTGAACAACAATATGTTGGATTATGATCACGCAAACCAATTTACATGTAACGGAAAAATAAAATGAAATCCACACAAATGATCACTCGTATGTAATTAAACAGATCATAAGAAAGGAAGAAAAATTAATTACCTCAAAAACACAACTTTTAAAAATTTTTCTGCCCTGTGAATCTTGTTCAAAAGTTGATCCAATCAAGCCATCAAATTCCAAGGATAGGAATTTTTCTAATATTGATCCACACGAAGAACGTACTCAAAACCACCAAAATCTATACTAGTAGAATAATGCTTAGTAGCTTTATAATTAATTTCATTGGAGAAGAGAAAAACTTCTTTCGAAAAGAAGAAAGCGAAAACCGTGTTCTCTGTGAAAAGAAAAGAAAACAACAACGTATTTCCAAAAGAAAAACCCAGTCACTTTTCTCGCCCAAAACCATATATATATAAATATATTTGGTTAATCATAGCAAGCCTTTTGTTTGTTTCCTAAACGTTTTAGGAATCAAACAATAACTGAATCTTTTTCTTATCTTTTCGTTATGGCATTAGGATTTCTAAATTGCTATTTAGCCCACAAGGTACTGCTAATTACAATTTAGCCCCAAGAATTATAATTACTTATAATACCCCCCATAAAGTTATTTCTTCTCACAAATTAACCCCATAATGTTATCAAATAATATTTTGAGTATCAATTCCTTTATTTTATGTGACTTTTTAGGTTATCTAGTCATTTGGTAGCTAATATGCTTTAATTCGATCATAACAGAATTAATAATCCTTTTAATAATTAGAATTATTTTAATTCTCACTAGGATTAAATTTATTAATTCTCTAATTAATAAATCCATATTTCATAGATCATGACTGGTATTTAGCAATACATCATGACTACCCAAAAGTCCAGAAAGTCAAGTAGCTTGACATTAACCTTTCAATAGCAAAACATCAGTGCAACAAACTCCTTTCATTATATAATATCTCATTCAGTACAGAGTATGAAATTAGTGCCAACTCCTTTCAGAATATTTATTAATTCTGACCTGAATATTTTTGTATTTGTTCCCGAAATCTATTACTCATCATGTGTATCAATTGAAACTATTTTCAACACATAGTCGCCCTGGCCAAGGACTTCTTGAGTAATGTTTCTTACAAATGGCCATGAGAAATTCTCTCCTACTAGCAGGAGTGGTGAATCCTTTATTGACCCTCTCAACTATTTTCATTTACTTCAGGTTGTACACAATGTCCATCCCATAGGCGCTCTTGTAATGACTCTTGAGATTAGAATTAAAGTATAATGCTTAGCAAACAAAGTACCTTGGAGTTTTCAAGCCTAATGATACTTGTACATTTGCTAGAATGAGATTCTATCACTGTCATTGAATAATTATGCATGTGATTTTCTTATAGTTAGGTCATCCAATATGATAGGGGCTAGATTAGTTATACTTTTCCTAGTTATTTGATGTTCTTTTGTGATACATTTTATTCAATAACTAGTTATATTCCTTCATATTTGAGATTTTACCATTGGAAAGATATTTTGTTGATTATTATAGATTTTTGGGGTAAAACGAAGCAAAAACGTCGCAAAACAGAATAGAGGCGGCGCCAGCTAAAACAGAGGAACCAGTGCCGGCCATGCACTATTGACACGAACTTTGAGGTAATGAAAAATTGGTGAAACAGAGCGAAACAGAGTGGAACCGGTGCCGGTTCCAGTAGCCAAGGCGGCGTCGGCTGCATGCTGGAATACATTGTGCGGAATTCGAAAAATCGACGAATGAGTAGAGAACTAGAACACAATTGACGCCGACTCCGAGAGCCAAGGCGGCGCCGTCTGTGCTCTGAGGAAAAGGTGGAGCTTTGATTTTTCTACGTAGTTTTTGGTAATTTATGGAGTTTTAGTACTTTCCTACTTCTACTCGGCCCAGAACATTACACCAACGAGTTTAGACACTTCCCAAGCCTATAAATAGATGGAAAACATAAGGGAAAAGGGGAGAATTCATTGATTATCACAAAAAAATCACTCAAATCAAATGATGAATTCTTCAATTCAAGGAGGATTATGCGAGAAGGTCTTCAAAGGAAGAAGAATGAGGCTTGTCTATGAGTGCTTTCTTTTACTTTATTTTCTTTTTCTTGACAATGATGTATTAATTGTTTTATTGTAATTTGATATTATTTTAGATAGTCATGATTTTTAGAGTTATTTGATCTTTTGGTTAATTGATTGTTATTCTTGGTATTTAATTACTTGGGCGTATTACGAGTTGAGTGGTTGGTTCTTTCCATTAACTTGCTTGGACAAAGGGGTTGATGATAGTTTTAATTCATTAGTTTCGTATTTGTTGGCTTTTAACTTGCTTGGACAAAGGGGTTTAGAGTAGGGATAAAGTAGTTAAAGGTTAATTGATGTCTGTCAGGATATGGATTCATTGGTTAATTTCATGTGTAAATTTGCCAGGAATGGAAATTGAATCAAAGGATTGTGGTTAATGCATCTTTTATGTGAATTAGTTGAGATATGATATGTGATATAAGAAGTGAATTTATGTTATCCTTCATGATGCCAATGGAATAGTTAGTTATGATAATGATTAAGTACTTTAGGATCATGTTTGTCAAAACAATTGTTTAAGTTACATAATTCTACATCATTGACATGTATTTATTTTTATTTTATTTTATTTCCCTTTTTATTTCATTTTTCACTTTATCGAGTCAGTTAAACAATGAAATAAAAGTGATTAATGCATACTTGTTCCTTGAGGATTGACACTCGTTTGAACTCTATGCTATGTTAATGATGAGTACGCTTGCTCATATGTGTAATTTGGGGTTAACATTTTAATTTAAACTTGATTATGAATGAGCTTATTTTTATATGATTTTTATACCCAAATCCAAACGTATCACAATACACCTGTTCAAGTAATAAACATCCACGTGTTATCTTTGAGTATCATAATATTCATGGATGTGAGAACCACCGCTTAATCAAATTAATAAGTATAACACGTTCTAATCTTAACGTATTAATGATGTTCTATCTCATTAATACCAAGACTAGGGATAATTTAAGAACAAACATATTCTAGTGTAGTAGAAACCTCATATCACGATTTCTATTATGATTTCCTTAACACAGTGTTGTACTTGAGACTTTATCTAATAGTTTTTATATACATGAACATATGGAATAAAGAAAATAAAAGATAAAAAATGCCTTTTATTGATTTAATGTGCAAAATATATTGTATAAATGATTGCTTCTAGGGCATAATCCTAACAATGACCCACTTGCACTAGATCCAATCATTTATGTATCTAATACCAAATGACTGATCATGACCATCATGTTTCTTTTGGGATAATACCTTTGTAAGTGAATTAGCTATGTTCTGATCAGTCGGAATTTCTCTATATTTACATCTTTTCTATCAATGATTTTTCTAATCAAGTAATAGCGTCTGAGTACATGTTTGGATCACTGTTGAGACAGTGGTTCCTTTGCTTGTGCAACGGCTCCATTGTTATCACAATACAAAAGTATTGGATCAATAATGCTAGGTTCCATACCTAGTTCTGTAATGAACTTTATGATCCAGATAGCCTCTTTAGCTGCTATGTACTCAGGTTCAGTACTTGGGTCGGCAGTTGTATCTTATTTGGAACTTTTCCAACTAACTGGCTTACTTACAAAAGTGAACACGTATCCTGATTGGGATTTGTAATCATCCTTATCAGATTGGAAACTAGCATTAGTATACCCTCTATCTTGCAAGTCACCATCTCCATATATTAAGAATACTTCCTTAGTTCTTCTCAAGTACTTAAAGATATTTTTGATAGTCATCTAATGGCCTTCTCTAGGGTCTAATTGGTATCTATTCATGAAACTAAAAGCACAAGATATATCGAGCCTAGTACATATCATAGCATATATGATAGAACAATTGCCAATGCATATGGTATCTTATTCATGTGATCCCTTTCATCTTATGTCTTAAGACACGTAGATTTTGAAAGGCTTACCCATAGGCCATGGGTAAGAATCCCTTCTTAGATTGATTCATGCTAAACCTCTTTAGCACTTTGTTTATGTATGTAGACTGTAAAAGATTAAGTAATCTTTTTTATTTGTATAGATCTTTGTTCCCAGAATATAGGTTGTATCTCCAAGGCCTTTCATGGAAAACTTCTTAGATAACCAAATTTTGACTGATTGTAGAATAGAGACATCATTTTATATTAGTAATATGTCATCTACATATAGTAATAGGAAAACAGTTGCACTCCCTCTAAATTTCTTGTATACAAAAGGTTCACCCATGTTTTGTTTGAAACTGAATTCTTTAATTATTTCATCAAAACGGATGTTCCAACTCTCAGAAGCTTGCTTTAGTCCATAAATGAACTTTATAGCTTGCACGCTTTAGTGTGATCCTTGGACGAGAAACCCTCAAGTTGTGTTCTGTACACTTCCTCAGTCAAATTTCTATTAAGAAAAGCATTTTTACATCCATTTGCCAAATCCTATAATTATAATGAATGGCAAATGCTAGGAGTATCCTAATAGATTTCAGCATTGTTACTGGTGAAAAAGTTTTGTCATAGTAAATACCTTGTTTTTTACGGTAACTTTTTTTAACCAACCACGCCTTATAGGTAATCACTTTATCTTCTATGTCGATTTTCTTCTTCAAAACCGACTTACACCTTATAGGTTTTATCCATTCAAATAGATCAACTAAAGTTCAAACTTGGTTGTTATATATGGAATCCATTTTTGACTTCACAGCTTCAAGCCATTTGTCAGATTTTGAACTATTCAGAATTTCTTCGTAAGTAGTAGGCTCATCTTCTTCTATGAGCGATGCGTCATTATGGTCAATAATGAGAAATCCATATCTCTCAGGTGCCACTCATATTCTACTTGACCTATGAGGTTCTTGTGTAGTAGAAGGTTCATTTATTTGATTAATAAACTCGGGATCAACTGGTTGATCATTGTTTGTTTAGGCTTCTTAAACTTTACTAAGTTTAATCTTGCTCCGACTATCTCCTTTAAGCATGAATTCCTTCTCTAGGAAAATAGCATGCCTTAAACAAATAATTTTGTTTTCAATAGGGAGATAGAAATAATATACATAAGATTCTTTTGGATATCAAACAAACAAACACTTGTCAGATTTATTTCAAATTTATTTGACTTTGTCCTCTTCACATAAGCAGGAAATCCCCAAATTCTCATGTGAGTTAGCTTTAGTCTTTTATCATAAAATAACTCAAATGGGGTAGTGTGAACTGTTTTTGATGGAATTCTGTTTAGTATATAAACAGTGGTTTCCAGTGCAAATCCCCAAAAATGATTTTGATAGATCAGCAAAAGCCATCACAGATCAAACAATATCTAATAAAGTTCAATTCTTCCTCTTAGATACACCATTTTGCCGAAGTGTATGTGGTGGGGTCCATTGAGGTAGTATCCCATTATCTCTAAGATAACTTAGAAACTCTTGGCTTAAATATTCTCCTTCTCAATCAGATCTTAGAGTTTTAATACTCTTACCAAGTTGTTTCTCTACTTCATTTCTAAATTCTTTAAACTTGTCAAAGGCTTCAAATTTGTATTTTATTAAATACAAATACCTAAATCGAGAATAATCATCGATAAAGGTAATGAAGTATTGATAACCCCCTTTTGCTTGCAATATCATTGGTCCACATACATTAGTATGTATTAGTTCCAATAATTGCTTAGCCCTTTCCCTTTTCTTAGAAAAAAGAGGTTTTAGTCATTTTTTCTAGTAAGAAAGATTCACAAGTTTCATATGATTCAAAATCAAATGAGGCTAAGTCACCACACTTATATAACCTAGAAATACAATTCTCATTTATATAGCCTAAATGACAATGCCATAAGTAGAATGGGTTTGTGTTATCTTTTCTTGGCCTTTTATTGTTCATATTGAGAACTTGATTTTCCATTTCTAGAACATATAAACCATTCATCAAAGTTGCAGTACTATAATGGATATCATTTAATGAAAAAGAACAATTTTTATTCTTAAAATTTAAATAAAATCCAAGTAAGTCTAAACAAGCAACTAAGATAATATTTTTAAGTAAAACTAGTACATAAAAATAATTTTGTAATACTAGAATTAATTCGAAAGGCAAAAGTAGATGATAAGTCCCCACGACAAGTGCAACAACCTTTACTCCATTTACTGTACGAAGGTCCACATCTCCTTTCTAGCTTCCTACTGCTCTTTAGTCCCTGCAAATTATTGCACAAAGGAGATCCATATCCAGTATTCAATACCCATATCTCATTATTAAAGGTAGTATGGATCTCAATCATAAACATACCAGAAGTGGAATTAGAAGTGCTTGTAAGCTTCTCTTTCTGCTTCTTCTCTTTAATAGTCTCCAAGTAGCTTTTGCAGTTGTGCCTCCAATGGCCTATTTTTCCACAATGGTGGCATGGGTCTTTAGTAGCTATCTCATTCTTTTTTACCCCACCTTTAGGTTTAATTGGATTCTTCTTCTTCTTTTTAGAAACATTTTTCCTTTTAGAAGAAGAATTAACCAATAAGACTGCATTATTTTCTTTCTTCATAGAAGACTCTATAGTCTTAAGAAGGTTGATCAACTCAGGTATTGTTGTCTCAATCTTATTCATTTGGTAGCTTATCAGAAATTCTGAAAAGCTAACTGGCAAAGATTGAAGAATTAAGTCTATACTTAATTCGTGATGTATAGTGAATCCAAGTGATCCAAGCTTTTCAATTAACCCTAGCATCTTAAGTCTATAAGTGGCTACAAAAGTGACTTCTACCATCTTAGAATGGTATAATTGCTTAGCTATGTCATATTTTTTCGTCCTTGCTTGCTTATCAAAATGCTCTCTTAGATGCAAGATGATAGTGTGAGCATCCATATGCTCATGCTATTTTTTAAGTTCAGTGGTCATTGACGGTAGCATGATACAAGATGCTATGTCACTGTCCTCTTTATGCTTCTTATAGTCTTCATACTCTTCAACAAGAGCATCATTAGCTAGTGGTGGTGGAATTGGAGCACCTAACACGTAGAGAAACTTTTTCGATTTGAGAATGATTCTCAAATTTCTATACCAATCTAAGAAGTTTGATTCGGTGAGTTTGTTTGTTCCAAAATTCTACGTAAGTTCGTATTTGTTGTAATGATGCAAATGACCTATATAAAAGATAAGAAATATTAGACTATGTATATGCACATGAAATGCATTTAATTGGGTCTTTAATTAAAAGCGTATTTAACATACTATTTTCTTCAAATCAATAGCTATCACTATTGACTTAGGAAAGCCCGTTGGAAGCTTTCGTAGTGGTCTGATATCCAAATTCTTTAAGAATGACCTTAGGTATATCTAACAAACCACTCTTAATTTTGATGGTAGGTATTCAATACTAATTACATCCAATGTAACTACTGGATCGTTAGGTTATTAACATCTTTTAATCTTAAAGTACTTAGTGCTACCCTAACTTGGCCTTTAATATTCTTTATGCTTGGGTATGTCCAATTGGAATAAAGATATTAGTTAAATCCAACCCATTAATCAGGAACCATATTCCATAGTTTGAACATGCTTAATGTCGAGTAAGCTTGGGTATGCCCAACAACCTAATCTCGAAAAAGACCTCTCGTTCTTGCTATATTAACGGAAGGCTTTAGATTTAATATTGTCTGAGGGATTTTAATTATTTAATTAATAGTCTCATCTTTTGGCATGCAAAATATCATCACTTTGACATAATTGTAATAGACTCAATTACATAGCTTGGTTATGGACTTTTCTAGATTAATTTCCTTGAGCCAAGAAGGAAATTAATTTTGGTCAAAACCTATGTATTCATGCATGTTTTGAGAAGAAGTCTTACCATCTTCTTGCTTCACAGTGGTCGTTATCTCTATAAATTCATAAAATAATTTTTAATCTTATTTAACTTATGCAATCTAATTACATAAATTCCTAATGAAGAAACCTCAAGTTACATTCGAGGGGAATTTGATAAGAAGAGAAATTGTAAGAGAATTACAGAGAAAGACAGGACATGCATGCCCTATTTATTCAAAATAAAGTGATAAAATGCATAACAGAATTTAAATTAATCAAATTAACTTGGTCTAAGTCCATATCCTAGCCAACATGCCAATTTTTTTCTTAAAACACATTGAGCAAAAATAAATAAATAAATAAATATGCATCAAATATTAAATTCTAAAATCAATATTTTAGAAATTTAATTAATTAATCCCAAAATCAAAATTTGGAAAAATCTTGGGGTTCCATTGGAATAAAAATATTTTAGTGGTTGCTCGAAGAAAAACTAGAAAATTGGGGTTCAAACACGTGAAGATCGAAACTATATATATATATATATATATATATCTATATATATATATATATATTATTGTATTGATTCACTGATTGAAATAATTTCCAATCATGAATCTTTGACTTCACGCTTAGCCGCGCAAGGCTCAACCAAAATATAATTGTTTATTGTTATGAATTATTGGAATCTCCATTAATTAGTGGAGGCTCCACTAATTATGGATTTATGTGAATTATTAGAAGATTTTTATGGATGTCCACCATTTAGTGGAGACACCATTAATTGAGATTAGTTGAAGATGATGTATGCCATGATGTATTTCACTAATTAGAGCTCTATAAATAGAGCTATTCTCTAAGCTTGTAATACACCATCATTTTGTGAAAGAAAGATTAGTGAAAGAAAGATTAGAGAAAGAATTGTGAGAGAAAGAAAGAGAGAAGTTTGAAGAGAAATTCTTGTGCAAAGAATAGTTAGAATTTTCTTAGTGTGTAGTGTGTAGATTTTATTCTAACACTACCCTAATTTTATAACACGTTATCGACACGAGTCTCTACCGTTATTAAAGCCGGAAGACAAGCACGAGTCTCTGCCATTATTAAAGCCGGAAGACAGTACGCATTTATTGATCTCTATGGCTAATCTCGCTAAACTCGAATTTGTAGCCCTTGATATTTCGGAAAAAATTATATGTCATGGGTTCTCGATGCGTAAATGCATCTAAATGTCAAGGCCTTAGTGAAACTATTCAAGCACATAATAGTGCATCTCGCACAACACAAGGCTAAAGCTTTGATTTTTATTCGTCGTCATCTCGATGAAAATTTGAAAATGGAATATCTTACCGAAAAAGATCCATATGGTCTGTGGGTAAATTTAAAAGAAAGATTTGACCACCTGAAGATGGTCGTACTACCTACTGCACGGTATGAATGGTTGCACATGAGGTTGCAAGATTTTAAAACCGTGAATGAATATAGCTCCGCAATGTATAAAATTACATCTCAATTAAAATTATGCGGAGAAAAAGTGACTGATGAAGATATGTTGGAGAAGACATTCTCCACCTTTCATGCCTCGAATATTGTCCTGCAGCAACAATATCGAGAAAAGGGGTATACAAAATTTACAGATTTAATTACTGCCCTCCTCATTGCAGAGAAATATAATGAGTTATTATTGAGAAATCATGAAGCCAGACCAGCTGGCTCTACAAGACTCCTGCAGTGAATGTCGTTGGCTCCAGCAGAAGCCATCGTTATAGTCGTGGTCGTGGCCGTGGCCGTGGCCGTGGTCGTGGTTATGGTCGTAGTCACACTCGATATTTCCCTTATCACAGAGAAATACTGGCCACCTGAAGTGGAACAGAAAAGATAATAAGGGAAAAAGATATTGTTATTAATAATAAGCATAACATCTTTTATTCATATCACTAGTGTTCATATGAACTTGAGGATACATGCTTATAGTTGCTCTTTTGTAATTGAGCATTTGATTGGTGATGGAAGTGTTCAAAATAATTAAAAGTTTACTTTTAATATGTTTTTTTTTATATTTTATATTTTTGGCATTGTAATAGTACTTATCGTTTAAAGTTTTTATTGTTTGAGTATTTACATTTATAAATGTTTTGTTATGCCCAAATGGCTATTATTCCGCTTACCGGATACACAAATGGCATTGAAGATATATGCCTAATTGATAGTGGAACTACACACACCATACTAAAAAATGAGAAATATTTTTCTGATCTCAAAATGGGAGAAATAAATATTTATACGATAAACGGTAGTGCAAATGTAATTTAGGGCTCCGGAAGAGCTAGTATATTGTTGCCTAAAGGAACAATAATTATTATTGATAAGGCACTATTTTCTTCAAAATCCAGAAGAAATTTATTGAGTTTTAAAGATATCCGCAGAAATGGGTATCATGTTGAAACAAATGAGGAAAATGGGATTGAGCATCTTTTTATTACTCAAATGCATTTGGGTAAGAAATCGGTATTAGAAAAACTGCCGTCTTTTTCTACTGGTCTATATTTTGTAAAAATTCGTACAATAGAAATTCATCTTCAAGTAAACCGAAGTTTACTGATCCTATTACTTTTAGCATTTGGCATGACCGGTTGGGTCATCCGGGATCTACCATGATGAGAAGAATCATTGAGAATACACATGGTCATCCTTTAAAAAATAAAAGGATATTAACATCAGAAAAATTCGCATGTACTGCATGTTCCCTAGGAAAATTAATTGTTAAACCATCACCAGTAAAAGTAGGAGCTGAAAGTCCTACGTTTCTCGAACGGATTCACGGAGATATTTGTGGACCTATTGATCCACCATGTGGACCGTTCAAATATTTTATGGTCTTAATTGATGCATCATCCCGATGGTCACATGTATGTTTATTATCTACTCGCAACCTGGCGTTTGCGAGATTACTTGCTCAAATAATTAAATTACGAGCACAATTTCCGGACCATCACATTAAAAATATCCGTTTGGATAATGTCTGGTGAATTTTCATCACATGCTTTTGATGCATATTGCATGTCAATTGGGATTAATGTTGAACATCCCGTAGCTCATGTTCACACACAAAATGGTCTTGCTCGAATCTTTGATTAAACGATTACAATTAATTGCTAGACCATTATTAATGAAAACAAATCTCCCAACATCTGCACTGGGGACATGCTATTCTACATGCTTCAACACTTGTACGTATAAGACCAGCTAGTTATCATAAATTCTCTCATTTGCAATTGGCTTTTGGGTCGAACCAAATATTGCTCATTTAAGAATTTTTGGGTGTGTCTGTATATATTCCAATTGCATCAAACCAACGTACAAAGATGGGTCCTCAAAGAAGAAAGGGGATATACGTTGGATATGATTCTCCCTCTATTATCAGGTATGTTGAACCCCTGACAGGAGATGTATTCACAGCAAGATTTGCTGATTGTCATTTTGATGAATCATTATTCCCTAAATTAGGGGAGAACCCAAACAAGTATAAAAAGGATCTTGATTGGACAACATCATTAAATTATCTTGATCCGCGCACAAGCGCATGTGAACTTGAAGTTCAAAAGATAATTCATTTGCAAAGCATTGCAAATCAAATGCCGGACGCTTTTGTTGACTCCGGAAGAGTTACAAAATCGCATATTCCAGACTATAAATGCTCCTATTCGAATTGAAGTTCCAGCAGAACAAAATATTATACCTATAGCTGCTGAGTCAAAAACACGCCAGAAGCGTGGCCGACCTCTTGGTTCTAAAGATAAAAATTCTCGAAAGAAAAGAGGATTAAATGATCCAGAAGATCATATTGAAGAAAAGAATGATAAAGACCAAGAGAGAACTGATGACAAAGAACCAGAAGTTGATGAAAGTAACACTGAAATTTTTATCAATTATACCACTTCCGGTAGAAGTTGGAATCGGATAGAAACTGTTATTGATGATATATTTGCATACAATATATCTCTTGATGTTACACAGGATAATGATGATCCCGAACCAATATCAGTTGATGAATGTCGGCATAGAAAAGATTGGCTGCAATGGAAAGATGCGATTCAATCGGAGTTAAATGCACTGACAAAACGTGAAGTCTTCGGACTTGCAGTCCGAACACCAGAAGGTGTAAAACCTGTTGGCTACAAATGGATATTTGTGCGAAAGCGCAATGAAAAGAGTGAAATCGTTCGATATAAAGCGCGATTAGTAGCCCAAGGTTTTTCACAAAGACCAGGTATTGATTATGATGAAACTTATCCTCCTGTTGTTGATGCTATTACACTCCGATATCTTATCAGTTTGGCAGTACATGAAAAGATAGATATGCGCCTATTAGATGTTGTCACTGCTTACTTGTATGGAAATTTAGAAAATGATGTTTACATGAAAATCCCGAAGGATTTCATATGCCTGAAGCATATAAACATTATCCTCGTGAAAATTACTCCATCAAGTTGCAGAAATCATTATATGGCCTGAAGCAATCTGGGCGCATGTGATTCACACGTCTTAGTGAATATTTATTGAAAGCGGGATTTAAAATGACCAGGTATGTCCATGCGTTTTTATTAAGAAATCTGGTTCTAAATTTGTGATATTAGCTATATATGTTGATGATATTAATCTTATTGGAACTCCTGAAGAGCTCCAAGAAACAATTGATTATTTAAAAAGAGAATTCGAAATCAAGGATTTTGGTAAAACCAAATTTTGCCTTGGTTTACAAATTGAACATTTGGAGAGTGGAACATTTATTCATCAATCAACATATACAGCAAAAGTGCTAAAAAGATTTTACATGGACAAAGCACATCCATTGAGTATTCCAATGATCGTCCGATCATTAAATGTGGATAAAGATCCTTTCCGACCTCAAGAAAATGATGAAGAACTCCTTGGTCCTGAAGTACCATATCTCAGTGCAATTGGTGCATTGATGTATCTTGCTAATAACACACGGCTTGATATTGCTTTCGCTGTCAATTTATTAGCAAGATTTAGTTCTTCACCAACACGACGACATTGGAATGGAATTAAACAAGTCCTTCGATATCTCCAAGGTACAATTGATCTCGGATTATTTTATTCAAATAAAACCAGTCCAACATTGATAGGTTATGCAGATGCTGGTTATTTATCTGATCCACATAAAGCACGTTCTCAAACGGGCTATATATTTACATGTGGAAATACTGCTATATCATGGCGTTCTACGAAACAATCTATAGCAGACTACTTCTTCAAATCATGCTGAAATTATAGCCATTCATGAAGAAAGTCGAGAATGTGTATGGCTAAGATCCATGATTCATTATATCCGAGAAAGTTGTGGATTATCATCAATCAAAGGTATTCCAACTCCTCTTTATGAAGACAATGCAGCTTGCATAGCTCAATTACGAGGATGATATATTAAAGGAGATCGGACAAAACATATTTCACCAAAATTCTTCTTTACTCATGAACTCCAGAAGAAAGGTGAAATTGATGTGCTACAAATTCGGTCATGTGACAACCTCGCAGATATTTTCACGAAGACTTTACCGACGACAACATTTGAAAAGTTGAGATATAAAATCGGTATGCGTCGGTTTAAAGATTTAAAGGAATAATCTCATCAGGGGGAGTAATAAATAGACATATAGAATAGTGTACTCTTTTTCCTTCACTAGATTTTTTTCCCACTCGGGTTTTTATCTAGTAAGGTTTTAACGAGGCATATTCTTTATGTAATGGATGGACATCCAAGGGGGAGTGTTATGAATTATTGGAATCTCCATTAATTAGTGGAGGCTCCACTAATTATGGATTTATGTGAATTATTAGAAGATTTTTATGGATGTCCACCATTTAGTGGAGACACCATTAATTGAGATTAGTTGAAGATGATGTATGCCATGATGTATTTCACTAATTAGAGCTCTATAAATAGAGCTATTCTCTAAGCTTGTAATACACCATCATTTTGTGAAAGAAAGATTAGTGAAAGAAAGATTAGAGAAAGAATTGTGAGAGAAAGAAAGAGAGAAGTTTGAAGAGAAATTCTTGTGCAAAGAATAGTTAGAATTTTCTTAGTGTGTAGTGTGTAGATTTTATTCTAACACTACCCTAATTTTATAACATTTATTTATTTTTTATCATTATTTTTTAATTGAAGTTTGGCCACGGCTTACTAGAGCCAGTGACCAGTTTGTCTGAAAAAAAATAAAAAATATTATGGGTGGTCTCGGCTGAAACAATTCCAACCGAGCCATGGCTAATATCCAAAGCTGTGCGTAAGCATGGCTAATTTCCAAAGTTGTGCGTAAGCATGTCAAATTTCTCAATTCATGATTTGGACAACACATTGTACAGGCCTCCCAAGGCTTTTACGTAACCTCCCAAGGATGCAACCATTATAACAATGGTTTGCCGAAACCATTTCCACTTCTTTCAATTTTTTTCTTTCTAGCTGAAACAGCTTCAGTGGAATTTTTTTTTCTTTTCAGTTATTTCCTTTTCGGCTTCAATTTCCTTGACAAATTTAAGG
The DNA here is from genome assembly GCA_026120185.1 of Voacanga thouarsii. Classification (NCBI taxonomy): domain Eukaryota; kingdom Viridiplantae; phylum Streptophyta; class Magnoliopsida; order Gentianales; family Apocynaceae; genus Voacanga; species Voacanga thouarsii. The sequence continues at coordinate 3,174,508 of JANUWF010001918.1, forward strand.
AAACAAAACTTCATTGTTATTTTTTTCTCTATTTCACAGAAACAATTTATGTGAATTAAAAGGAAACTCTTTCTATAATTTACTGAAACCAATTTCAGTAATTAATATTGCATGACTTTACAGATGGATTTAAGCAAAAATACTATAAAGATTGGCCAATGGGAGCTCACCAAATATTCCAAAGGAACAAATCTCCATTTTAGAACTCCAGTAGAAGGTAAATTAAAAGATATTCATAAAATCTTTTTAGATAATCTTTGGAATGCACAAAATGCAAGCTAAAAGATTAAAAGTTTATAAGCCTTAGCATTTTATCTTAGTAATCTGCCAAAATAAAGTTATGCACATTATGTAGTAACACATGATCACCAACCAGGTGTTTACTCATAATGGACTTTTGTAATGGCATGTGTTGAAAATTTTAACAAACCCTCATATAAAGGTTTTAGAAATCTTTGTGAAGCATTCGAATTTGCTAGATGTAAAATTGGTTTAAATTTCTATATTGAACCAGATTGTAGCACAAAACTAAATAATTATTCTCCACAAGATTTTCCTCAAATAATTGATATACCTAGCACAAGTAATTCTTTGGTAGAAACAAATATACAAAAGATAGAATTTTGTAACCGTTGTGATGCTTTAAGTAGAAATTTTAAATTGTTAAATGATAAGTGCAGGTCTTACAATGATGATATTAATTCTAAAAAAGAATTAATTCACTTATTGCGATAACATCATAAGCTATATACTAGTATAATTTCTTCTCAAAATGAAGAGATTGTATGATTGATAGCTAAGCTGGAAGATTTTCAGAATCAAGAACCAGAAGTTATTTTTATTTCAAAAAAACTAGAAGTAACTAGACCTTTTGAATTCTTGATTTCTAGAATGTTTTTTAAAGCACAACTCTTAACAAAATCCCCGAATACTATTATAGAACTAATTTCTGAAAAAATCCAGGATAAGTTTTAGAAAAATTTACTCTTTTACAAGAATGGCTTAGAACTTGTATAGATCCTCACTTAACCTTACATCATGTATATTGCAAACATCCTACAAAAGGGTGTAACCCTGGTAGTTGTAAAATTTGAAAACCTAATTATGCAGCATATACTTTTGATTTTATCACATGTGGTTGATAGACGGCGTTCATACAAGACAGACTCATGGCTGACAACATCCTTCTAGTTCAAGAGCTTATGCGTACGTATGGTTGGACAAGGGTTTCTCCTCGTTGTACGGTTAAGGTGGACCTTAGGAAGGCATATGACTCAGTTAACTGGACTTTCTTACTGGAATTACTTACTGAACTGGGTACCTCTTTCTCTGTTGCTATTAATGGGACAGTGCAGGGTTTCTTTAGAGGTGCAAAAGGTCTTCGACAGGGGGATCCTATCTTTCCACTCCTATTTGTCATTTGCTTGGAATATTTCTCACGAGTCATCAATGTGCACACACTTAGGACTTTATTCCACTACCTTCCCAAGTGTGAGGGCTTAAGGATTACTCACCTTGCTTTTGCAAATGATCTTATGCTGTTTGCTAGGGGTGACCGTCCCTCTGTTCGCATCCTTCTTGGCTGCTTGGAAGAATTCAATAGGTGCTCTGGTTTTCAAATTAATAAGGATAAGTCTAATATCTATCTGGTTGGTATTCATAGCACTGATCAGGAAGGTCTTCTGGCTAATACGGGTATACCCATTGGGCAATTTCCATTTCGTTACCTTGGCCTACCAATCATGCATGGTAAAGTTCGGCTATTTCTCTACAGACCTTTGCTGGATAGAATTGGCTCCTACATTAGGCATTAGTCTACACGTTCATTTTCTTATGCTGGGCGCCTCCAACTGATCCAGACTGTCATTCAGGGGGTTGAGTGTTTCTGGTTGTCCATTCTCCCAACTCCGTTTGTAGTGATTTGTCAGTTGGATAGGATGGCTCATGATTTCTTGTGGGACTTAAAAAAGTCATTGGTTGCCTGGAAGGATATCTGCCTACCCAAGAATGTGGGTGGACTTGGTTTGCGTCATCTATAGACTTCGAATGGGGCGTTATTGACTAGAATCATTTAGGATATACAAGCTGAGAAACAAACCTTGTGGGTCCAACGGGTCGATCATTACTACATGAAGGGCAGATCTGTTTGGGAGATTGAACACCACATGGACCATTCTCCATTGTTTTGTAGAGTGCTAGAAATTAGGGACTTGATATTGGAGCGGGAACATGATTTTCAGTCTGCTGCTAATCTTCTCCATATTTGGGCTACGACTAACACTTTCTTCACTTCTCTAGCGTATGACTACCTTAGGTTGCCTACATTGAAGGTTTTCTGGGCAAAAACTATATGGAAGCAGGGACTTACCCCCAAGCATTCATTCATGGTTTGGTTGTGTGCCAGGGGACGTTTGAAGACCAAAGATTATGTTCCAGTTGGATGACTTATCTTGTCCTCTGTGTAAAGCACATACGGAGACAACTAACTATCTATTTTTCGAGTGCACGGTTTTTGCATCTATTTGGAGGGAAATTAAAGTGTGGCTGGGCTTACCACAAGTAATGAATACGGCCGGCTCTTGCCTTAGGTGGTACAAGCGTGCAAACCGTGGCTCTTCGTGGATGGCAAAGGCTAAGGCTACTGCTATAGCTGTCACGTTTTATTACATATTGATGTGTCTGGATTTGGGTATAAAAATTATATCAAAACAAAGTACATTCCCAATCCAGTTAGAATTAAAACGTTAACCCCAAATTACACATATGAGCAAGCGTACTCATCATTAACATAGCATAGGGTTCAAACAGTGTCGATCCTCAAGGAATAAGTATACATTAATCACTTTTCTCTCATTATTTAATAGACTCGATAAAGTGAAAAATAAATAAAAAGGAAAATAAAATCAAATAAAATAAAAATATATACATGTCAAGGATGTAGAATTATGTAACTTAAACCATTGTTTTGATAAACATAATCTTAAAGTACCCAACCTTTACCATAACCAATTATTCTCTTGGCATCATGAAGGATAATATAGATTTACTTTTTTGTCCAATCCATGAATCCTTATCTTCTAGATAAACGAGCATCACATATCCTGTCTCAACTGATTCACCTAAAAGATGCATTAAACACAATCCTTTGATTAAATTTTCATTCTTAGCAAATTTACATATGAAATTAACCAATGAATCCATATCCTGGCAGACATCAATTAACCTTTAATTACTTTGTCCCTACAATTAACCCCTTTGTCCAAGTAAGTTAAAAGCCAACAAATATGAAACTAATAAATTGAGACCACTACCAACCCCTTTGTCCAAGCAAGTTAATGGAAAGAAACAACCAATTAATCTCATAATAAGCACAAGTAATGAAATACCAAGAATAACAATCAATTAATCAAAAGATCAAATAACTCTAAAAATCACGAGTATCTAAAACAATATCAAATTACAATAAAACAATTACTACATCATTGTCAAGAAAAAGAAAACAAAGTAAAAGAAAGCACTTATAGACAAGCCCCCTTCTTCTTCATTTGAAGACCTTCTTGCACAACCCTCCTTGAATTGAAGAATTCCTCATTTGATTTGAGTGATTTTCTATGATGATCTATGAATTCTCCCATTTTCTCTTGTGTTTTCCATCTATTTATAGGCTTAGGATGTGTCTAAATTTGTTGGTGTAATGTTTTTGGCCGAGTAGAAGTAGGAAGATACTAAAATTCTGCATATTACCAAAAACATCGTAGAAAAATCAAGGCTCCACCTTTTCCTTAGAGTACAGTAAGCGTCGCCTTGGCTACTGGAGTCGGCACCAGTTGCGTTCTGTTTCTTCCATGGTTCCCCGATTTTTTCTTGATTTCTACGCACTATTCGTCTAGAGTACAGCCGGCGCTGCCTTGGCTACTGGAGCTGGCGCCGGTTCCATTCTGTTTCGGTCTCATTTCAACAATTTTTCGTTGTCTTAAACTTCGTGTCATCAGCGCATAGCCGGCGCTGGTTCCTCTGCCAATGCCGGCGCCGCCTCTATTCTATTTTGCGATATTTTTGCTTTGTTTTACCCCTAAAATCTGAAATAATAAACAAAATACATTTCTAAGGGTAAAATCTCAAATATGAAGAAATATGACTTGTTATTGACCAAAATATATCACAAAAGAGCCTTAAATAACTAGAAAAAATATGACTAATTTAGGCCCTATCATATATGGACTGCACATAACAAAGCGTGGTTTGAGGGGACAGTTTACCAACTGTTGGATATTGCTAAAAGGATCAAAACACAAGTGTACATTGTTATATTTACTTTGTACCCTAATGTTTTGACTAGTTTTGAGAATTGTATTCACCACTGCTAGTTAATAGTCCTCTTGACTATGAACTAGTAAACAACCATGTAAATATATTTTGATCAATATAAATCCTTTTACATTGTGATAAAAAAAAAGAATATTTAATATTAACAACCAATATCAACTTAGCATATTTTAAAAATTTTGAATTAACCTTAGCAAATGGAAAGGTGTTTCCAATAACACTACAGACACTGCTAGACTTTAGATGCCTCAACCAGGTTGTCTTTACAACTCCAGAACAAATAGTTATTGTTGAAAAACACCTGGCTCTTGCAATCTTGAAAGAATTAAAAATAGTAGGACCTATTGTAAAAGTTGAAATTAGCTCAACCCCACCAGAATGGGATGGCCTTGAAATTATTCTTTCAATGCATCATATATGGGTCACTTCAACACAAAAGTTACAAATCAATGCAGAATCAGGATTCATAAAAAAAAAAAGATTTGCTCGAAAAGCATTGCAAGACAACTGAGACACTGGAGACTAAAAACTCTTACTTTTAAACATGATAAAATCATGAAGCAAAGCCAACGATTTAATCTCTTTGCAGAGAATAAGATTTAGAAAATATATGTACAATATCAATATTTTTTGGCTGAAGTAGAATTTGAGACTGGGATAAAATATCTAGATATTTGGCACTATTAGCTCCTTCTTTACGAAAAGAAGCTACAGGAAGAAGAAGAAGGACCTAGAACTGAAATACGTGGGAGTGAATCTGAGGAATAGACGCGGGAAGACTAAAGTAGCTACAGGAATCTCCACTCATACAAGAAGACAACTAAAAGGTGGCTACAGGAACCTCCACTCATGCAAAATAAAACAAGAAAGGACTTCCATGGCAGCTTTAATTTCTTACCTTTTCTACTTTCTGTTATACCTAAAGAAATGCGCTGTACATCTACAATTAAGCTAGATCTATAGGAATTCTTCAGTATATAAGCATCAGTCTCAGAGATGTTGAGTATGATGCACATAATAGAAAAATTCCAAAGTTGTTTACATTCTCTTGTATGACTTTCTAGTGAGCAAACCTCATCAACTTTAGAAATACAATCCCTCTTTGCAATTAATCATCCGGTAGCAATGTTTAGTTTCTAATTTTCTAATAGCTAAGGATAAGCAAAAGAGTAAGAGAGAATCCCCAAAACAGTTCATCACTACATATCCTTAGCTAAGATTAATTGCAAAGAGGAATTGTATTTCTAAAGTTGATGAGGTTTGCTCACTAGAAAGTCTTACAAGAGAATGTAAAGAATTTAGGAGTTTTTATATTATGTGCATCATACTCAACATCTCTGAGACTGATGCTTATATACTGAAGAATTCCTATAGATCTAGCTTGATTGTAAATGTACAACGTATTCCTTTAGGTATAACAGAAAGTAGAAAAGTAAAGAAATTAAAGCTGCCGTGGAAGTCCTTCCTTGTTTTATTTTGCATGAGTGAAGGTTCCTGCAGCTACCATTTAATTGTCTTCTTGTATGAGTAGAGATTCCTATAGCTCTTTTAGTCTTCCCGCATCTGTTCCTCAAATTCGCTCCCATGTATTTCAGTTCCAGATCCTTCTTCTTCTTCTTCTTCCTGTAGCTTCTTTTCATAAAGAAAGAGATAATAGCATCTAATATCTAGATATTTTGTCCTGGTCTCAAATCCTACTTCAACCAAAAAATATTGATGTTGTACATATATTTTCTAAATCTTATTTTCTGCAAAGAGGTGAAATATCTAGCTTCGCTTCATGATTTTGTCATGTTTAAAAGCAAGAGTTTTTAGTCTCCAGTGTCTCAGTTGTCTTGCAATGCTTTTTGAGCAAATCTTTTTTTTGATGAATCCTGATTCTACATTGATTGGTAACTTTCGTGTTGAAGTGACCCATATACGATGCATTGAAAGAATAATTTCAAGGCTATCCTATTCTGGTGGGGCTAAGCTAATTTCAACTTTTACAATAGGCCTTGCTATTTCAAATTCTTTCAAGATTGCAAGAGCCAGTTGTTTTCCAACAATATCTATTTGTTCTAGAGTTGTAAAGATAACTTGGTTGAGGCATCCATAGTCTAGCAGTGTCTATAGTGTTATTGGAAACACCTCTCCATTTGCTAAGGTTAATTCAAAATTTCTAAAATATGCTAAGTTGAAATTGGCTGTTAATATTAAATATTCTAATTGATAACCACATGTGATAAAATCAAAAGTATATGTTGCACAATTAGGTTGACAAATTTTACAGGTGTCAGGTTTGCACCTTTTTGTAGGATGTTTGCAATATACAAGATGCAAGGTTAAGTGAGGATCTATACAAGTTCTAAGCCATTCTTGTAATAGAGTAAATTTTTCTAAAAAATTATCCTAGTTTTTTTTTCTCCAGAAATTAGTTCTATAATAGTATCCAGGAATTTTGTTAAGAGTTGTTGTGCTTTAAAAAACATTCTAGGAATCAAGAATTCAAAAGGTCTGGTTACTTCTGGTTTTTCTGGAATAAAAACTACTTATGGTTCTTGATTCTGAAAATCTTCCAGCTTAGCTTTCCATCGTACAATCTCTTCCTTTTGAGAACAAATTATACCAGTATATAGCTTATGCTGTTATCGCAATGAGTGAATTAATTCTTTTTGAGAATTAACACTCATTGTAAGACTTGCACTTATCATTTAATAATTTAAAATTTCTACTTAAAGCATCACAATGGTTACAAAATTCTATCTTTTGTACATTTGTTTCTTCCAGAGAATTACTTATGCTAGGTTTATCAGTTATTTAAGGAAAAGCTTGTGGAGAATAATTATTTAGTTTTGTTCTACAATCTATTTCAATATGGAAATTTAAACCAATTCTACTTCTAGCAAATTCCAATGCTTTATGAAGATTTCTAAAACCTTTGTATAGGGGTTTGTTAAAATTTTCAACACATGCCATTATAGAAGTCCATTGTGAGTAAACACCTGGTTGGTGACCATGTGTTGCTACATAATATGAATAACTCTATTTTGGCAGATTACTAAGATAAAATGCTAAGGCCTGTAAACTTTTAATCTTTTGGCTTGCATTTTGTGCATTCCAAAGATTATCTAAAATGATTTGGTGAATATCTTCTAATTTACCTTCTACTGGAGTTCTAAAATGGAGATTTGTTCCTTTGGGATACTTGGTGAGGTCCCATTGGCCAATCTTTGCAGTATTTTTGCTGAAATCCATCTATAAAGTGATTCAATATTTGTTAGTAATCTTGACAAATGATCTGTAATTTTATTCTCATTTCCTTTAATATGTTCAAAATTAATTTTATACCCATCATTAGTAATTCTATCTAAGAAATTTAACCATCTTCTTTGAGAATTATGTTTTTCATTTTTCTTATTAATAAATTTTACTATTACTTCACAATCAGCTCTAAGTGTAAATTCTTGTTTATTTGGAATAAATAATATAAAACTATCTAAGGAATAACAAATTGCTAATAACTCTGCATCAATACTACTAATATATCCTTTTTCTCTATATTTACCACTACTATATCTACAAATTTGTTCTTCTAATTTATTTCTACATTTATGAGGTTTGGAATTGAAAATGGCTTCCCATCCTTTTTCACACCCATCTGTTTCTATAATTAAATAATCACTATCTAAATGTAACCTCAAATAAGGTAAATTTTTTACTTTTCTTTGAATTGTTTTACTAACTGTATATCTTCTTTATTGAAATATTTTTTTCCTTTATGACTTATTTTACTATATAATGGTCCTATGATTTTACTTAAGTCTTGAATAAATGGTCTTGCATAATTTAATATTCCTAAAAACTATTGTAATTGTTTTATGTCTTCTATTTTATCGGGAAATTCTAATACTTTTGTACTTATATGAGGTTGTAATTTTATTTTTCCTTGGCCTACTTCTGTTCCTAAGAATTCTATATTTTTCTTAAATAATTGAGCTTTTTTACTACTTATTACAATACCATGTTTTAAGAATTCAGACGAAACGATTTTAAGATGACTAATATGTTCTTCTATTTATACTAAAACAAAATGATTATATTTATTAAAAATTGTACCCATTTTTCTTTGGAAAACTGTAGGTGCATTTTTTAATCCAAAAGGCATGACTAAACATTCAAAATGTCCTTGGGGACAGGTAAAGGCAGTCCATGCTATATTATCTGGGTGCATTCTAATTTGTCAAAATCCTAATTTACAATCAAATTTACTAAATATATAACATCCTTGAATTCTGTTTATTAATTGCTCTTTATCTGGAATATTATAACTATCTTCTAATATATTATCGTTTAACCTTTTATAATTTATAACCATTCTACTTTTTCCTCTAACAATTTCGCTATGTTTTTTAACAATAAAGGCAGCACTTCTATGATGACTACTACTATTTCTAATTACTTCTATTTTTGATAACTCTTCTATGTGCATTTCAAATTCTTTAATTTCCTCATTACTAGCATCAATTTTAGCTGTAGTGATTTGTATATTTGGATTTAAAATTTCTAATTTACAATATAGTTTATCTTTTTGCCAATGTTTTGCTGGATTTTCTCCAATTATTTCCTCATTTTCTAATTTGCTAAGTATATTATCTATACCATGAATCCCTATTTCTAAAAGGTTATATAATTTTTCTAAATGTAAATAATTAATTTGTATATCTTGATCTAACTATTCTATTTGGGAATTTATTTGTTCTAGAAATCCACGATGCTCGATGTCTAATATTTAATCTACTTTATATTGTTTATAGGTACCAAGTAAGGACACTTACAATTTTCAAATTTATTTAGCTGTGGTGTTTCTTTTTCTGTACGAGTTTTATAGGGGAGGTGAAAGGGGCCACGATATTTCTCAGCGCACTCTGGAGTGTTATAAGGTAAAGTACTATTTTTGAAAAAATAAATACCATTACGGGTTAAAACTAAACCATGATAATATTGAAGCATAAAATCTAATCTTATAATTAAATTGTACTGAGTAGGTCTAAGTAAATTTCAGGAACAAAATAAGGTTCTGTATAAGAAGTTGAAGTGATTTTAAAATGAAAAACTACATTTTTTATTGATTTAGTGTACCTATATATTTTCCTATCCATTTGAGCTGCTTCAGCTAAAGTACTAGCAGTTGTATGATATTTTTCAGGTATTATAGTAGTATTAAGGACTGAATTACTACAACCAGTATCAATTAAGGTTGGCACTTCTATTTCTATAGTTCCTATTTTAATTAAAATAAGAATATCTTTCCTATTAGTTTTATTATTTCCCTTTTGATATAAAACTTCTATATTCAGAGTATAACTATTTTCAATTATTTGAACTTGCTCAATATTTGTTTTATATACATGATCTTCTAGTTGGTCTATCTTTTATTCTGCTATTCTAATCCTTCTTTCTAAATGATGCTCTACAGGATCCTCTCTTTGTTTTTGTTTTCTTGTGTCTATTATTTTTAATTCTATATTTTGTTTTTCTACACAACATTTACAAGCTTCTTGTAAACAATTACTACATTTCCATCTAAGTGCTAAAGAGGGATATTTTTCAAATAAATAATAAGCTTTACTATCTGATCCTTTCCTATGTATCCAATCATGTTCACAATTTATAAGGACTAATTCTCGAAGGGTATTTGTTACATTATCTAATTGAGAAAAATAAGACAATTAATTTTTTAGTAACCGAGTATTAGTTATTTCTTCTACAAAATCTAAATCTTCTATTTCGTCATTGGACTCAGGTTGCTAAAAGTCTATATTATCAACAGAGATTATGCCATATACACTTTCTGAATCTGACATATATTGATCTACATCAATAATATCTTCATTTACATATTCTACTAAGGCAGTTTGTTTATTATATAGATTATTCTTTCTAGGACAGTCTCTTACTAAATGATTAGGTTGGCCACAACTATAACTTTGTAATTTATTTTTACATGTTCTATTTTTGCTAATTTTTCTAACATGCCTATCTTTGTTTAAATAATGTTTTCTAGCTGAGGATTTTCGAAGGTAATATTTTTTCTTATAATATTTCATTTTTGGTTTTCTATATTTTCCTAGAATTTTGTTGACTATAATGTTGAGGAGTATAAATATTTTTACAAAAACTATGTTATCCTTTTAGTTGTTTCTGTATTTATATGAATGTACATTTTTCTGCTAATTTCATAACTATAAATTTTATACAAGTAGCTATATTTTTTATATGTGCTACATTCCATGATATGATTTATAACTTTTATATATTTCTTCTCCTAAGGGTCCTGGTAGTTTTAAAAATAATTTTTCTAAAATTGATTCCTCATAGAAACATCTTGCTAAAGTTGTATAATAATAATAATCTTGTAAGAAAAGTTTAATAAATTTCCAATCTTTGATGGATAATTGTTCTAATTTTCTAACAGCTTCTTCTTGTTGGATTCCACCGCAATAATTAGCACTTTGGGCTATTAAAATTAATTGAATTTTATTTGTAAAATAATGTGGATTGGGTCCTAAAGCTAAATCATTTTCTAATTCTAATGGAAATTTTTTTAAATATTTTTCCCAGGCTGCTCTAGCTGTTTCTCCTAAAAAGGTTTCTAAATAACTATATATTTCTTCTGTTATATGATCAAATTTTTGTTGAATATAATGTTGTGCTACTAGATATTTCCAAGTATCTATTACTCCTTCCATGATTGTGGGTCATGAGCTGCTAAATTTAACATTCTACCATTATCTATTAATTTCTTATTATCTGTTGCTTCTAGAGTTTGCCTTTTTCCCTTAGGAGTTATTTTTGATTGCATTTTCCTATAATCACTATATGTCATCCTAGGTAAATTTCCTGGGCCATAATGTCTAACAACCTGTTGTGGTGCTACTGTCTGTGGAGGAAGATAGGATTACTACAAGTAGTAGAGGGAGAAGCAGTATCCATATATTCTACACATGTATTATTTTCTTCTATATTTTCAATGTATTGTTCAGTTTTTACTCTTATATTTCTATCCATATCATAATACAAATATTCAGTATCATCTATTTGTCCATTTTGTTCTAATTCTATTTCTAACCTCGTCAAATCAGTTTCTGATAATTTTAAATCTAATTCTTTAGGATACATAATTCTATTTTCTGTTTCCATAATTTATATACATACGTTTTCTATTCCTTGTCTTAAAGATTCTATATCTTCATCTTCTTTTGTTCTTATGTTTGTATTGGAATAATTTAAAAATCTAACACTAGTTTCTTTTCTATTATTTTGATATATTACACTATCTCTGGGTACTAAAGGAGTATCAGATTCTAAGAATTTGCTAAGATTCCATTCTTCTCCTGCTAAAATCTCTGGATTAACTTTTATTGGTTTTATTAATTGAATTCCTTTACTTGCCATAGTTTCTATAATAGGTTTTATTTCTATTTTGTTCTAGAACCATTGGTTAATCTTTCTATAAATCGTAAACTTATGATTGAATTTTCTCCACTAAAATGTTCATAACCCTTAGTTTGAATACCTATTTCTAAAATTTTAGCTAAATCTTCTAAGGTTATTAAAAAATTTTGACTGCAATAAAAAATTCCTCTATTTCATTCATGTCTACTTCTATTGTTGCTATAAGTGCTTTTTTTTTTTTTTTTTAACATCTTTCCATCTTTTATCTAATATTGTTTATAAAACTTTAGTTCCTAGTTCCAATCTTGCTAATCCTTTAATTCCTATTACTATTAGTCCTAAATGCATATATGTATATGTATTTGCTACATTTTTAAGACTTTCAATCATGACTAATTTTAATGTTCTAGGTTCTATAGTTACTGACAAAGGTTCTTCTTTGCTAAATCTATATAAACTTGTGTGAGATTGTAGCCAACCTACTTGATATAAGCCTCTATGATTTGGAAAATCAATATCATGATTTCTATAAATTTCCACATCTCTATCTACATCTCTAACTTCTTCTAATTGAATTTGTCTATTTTCTCTAGATTGTCTAATCCGTCCTATGAGGGAAGTTTCTACTCATGTATTTTCATTAAAAGTCCTACTAGGTGCTAAAATTGATAATCTCCTCATAATTTCTATAAATGACTTGTTTTTTCACCACTTAACTTTTTTGAAGATAAATATCCAAAATTTTAAGTTATTTGTTTTTTCTGTTTTCTCTCTATAGGAATTTTACTAAATTTATCTATTTCTTTTTCTAGGCTTAAAGCTGCTAGACTTTTTTCTAAAATTTCTAATTTTTTGAAGATTTTAATTAATCATGCTATTTGAATATTATTTTGTTTTGGATATACTTTATCTGAATTAGAAGTTCCTATATAATCAATAAGGCCTAAAGATTCTGAATGATACTTTTTTAATTCTAAAAGGCACTTTTTATAATCAACGTTATCTTCTAAAGACATTAACTAAGAAAAAGCTTTTCTATATTTTTTAATTTTTTATTTATGTCTGAAAAAGATTCTTCTAATTTCTGAGAGTGTTTTCCAAAATTGATTAATATTTCTTTATATTGACTAATTTCTTATGTTAAGGATTCTAAGTTTTTTACTCTTTGTATTATAATATTATTTTGTTCCTTAATATATTCTAAATTTTCTGCCAATTGTTCTAATATGTTGTTTTTGTCTTTAATATGTTTTACTACAATGTCCCAAATATTAGAAATTTTCTTTTCTTGAGCTTCTAATTTTTCTCCTAAACTAATTACTAAATCGATAAGACTATTAAATTGTTGATTCTCACCATGTAAACTATGCGAATATTGAGAAGGAAAATATAAAGTATGCTTGTGTTTATTCTATAAATTATGTTCTTAGTTTTCCCTACAAATTCAAGATTTAAATATTCTATTCGTCTAATATCTGTCATATACTAAGCTGAATTTAATATTTCTAATCTTTTTATTAACAACCTATTTTCTAAAATATGATTATAGATTCTATTATTGAGTTGGAAAAAGTCATGAGAATATGGATTAATAAAAACAAGCAGGCAAAACTAATTTTTCTAATCTTTTTGTTTTAATTACTGATTAAAAATAAACTATGATAATATTGATGCATAAAATCTAATCCTATAATTAAATTGTACTGAGTAGGTCTAAGGTAAATTTCAAGAAAATAATAAAGTTTTGTATAAGAAATTGAAGCGATTTTAAAATGAAAAACTACATTTTTTTTACTAAATTAGTGTACCTATATATTTTCTCGTCCATCTGAGCTGCTTCAGCTTTAGTACTAGCAGATGTTTGATATTTTTCAGTTATTTTAGTAATATTAAGGACTAAATTACTATAACCAATATCAATTAAGACTGGTACTTCAATTTCCATAGTTCCTATTTTAATTAAAACAAGAATATCTATCCTAGTAGTTTTATTATTTTTCTTTCGATCTAAAACTTCTATATTTGGAGTATAACTATTTTCAATTATTTGAACCTGTTCAATATTTGTTTTTTATACATGATCTTCTAATTGGTCTATCCTTTGTTCTGCTATTCTAATCCTTCTTTCTAAATGATGCTCTACATGATCCTCTCATTGTTTCTGTTTTCCTTTGTCTATTATTTTTAATTCTATATTTTGTTTTTCTAGACAAAATTTATAAGCTTCTTGTAAACAATTAATACATTGCCATCTAAGTGCTAAAGAGGGATATTTTTCACATAAATAATAAGGTTTGCTTCCTATGTATCCAATCATGTTCACATTTTACAAGGACTAATTCTTGAAGGGTATCTGTTACATTATCTAATTGGGACAAATAAGACAATTGATTTTTTGGTAATCGATTATTAGTTATTTCTTCTACAAAATCCAAATCTTCTGTTTCATCATCGGACTTATGTTGTTGAAAGTCTATATCATCAATAGAGATTATGCTATATACACTTTCTGAATCTGGCATCCATTTATCTACATCAATAATATCTTCATTTACACATTCTACTAAGGTAGTTTGTTTATTATATAGATTATTCTTTCTAAGATAGTCTCTTGCTAAATGATTAGGCTGACCACAACTATAATAGTGTAATTTATTTTTATATGTTCTATTTTTACTAAATTTTCTAACATGCCTATCTTTGTTTAAATAATGTTTTCAAGCTGAGGATTTTCATAGGTAATATCTTTTCTTATAATATTTCATTTTGGTTTTCTATATATTTTCCTAGAATTTTGTTGACCAAAATATTGAGGAGTATAAATATTTTTACAAAAAAACATATTCTCCTTTTAGTTGTTTCTGTATTTGTATGAATGTACAATTTTATGCTAATTTCATAACTATAAATTTTATACAAGTAGCTATATTTTTTATATGTGCTACATTCCAATCATATGATTTATAACTTTATATATTTCTTCTCTTAAGGGTCCTGGTAATTTTAATTTTTTTTTTCTAAAATTGATTCCTCATAGAAACATCTTGCTAAAGTTGTATAATAATAATAATCTTGTAAGAAAAGTTTAATAAATTTCCAATCTTTGATGGATAATTGTTCTAATTTTCTAACAGCTTCTTCTTGTTGGATTCCACCGCAATAATTAGCACTTTGGGCTATTAAAATTAATTGAATTTTATTTGTAAAATAATGTGGATTGGGTCCTAAAGCTAAATCATTTTCTAATTCTAATGGAAATTTTTTTAAATATTTTTCCCAGGCTGCTCTAGCTGTTTCTCCTAAAAAGGTTTCTAAATAACTATATATTTCTTCTGTTATATGATCAAATTTTTGTTGAATATAATGTTGTGCTACTAGATATTTCCAAGTATCTATTACTCCTTCCAGGATTGTGGGTCATGAGCTGCTAAATTTAACATTCTACCATTATCTATTAATTTCTTATTATCTGTTGCTTCTAGAGTTTGCCTTTTTCCCTTAGGAGTTATTTTTGATTGCATTTTCCTATAATCACTATATGTCATCCTAGGTAAATTTCCTGGGCCATAATGTCTAACAACCTGTTGTGGTACTACTGGCTGTGGAGGAAGATAGGATTACTACAAGTAGTAGATGGAGAAGCAGTAACCATATATTCTACACATGTATTATTTTCTTCTATATTTTCAATGTATTGTTCAGTTTTTACTCTTATATTTCTATCCATTTCATAATACAAATATTCAATATCATTTATTTGTCCATTTTGTTCTAATTCTATTTCAACCTCATTAAATCTTTTTCTGATAATTGTAAACCTAATTCTTTAGGATACATAATTCTATTTTTTGTTTCCATAATTTCTATACATGCATTTTCTATTACTTGTCTTAATCATTTTGTATATTTATCTTCTTCTGTTCTTCTGTTTGCATTGGAATAATTTAAAAATCTAACACTAGTTTCTTTTCTACTATTTTGATATATTACACTATCTCTGGGTACTAAAGGAGTTTCTGATTCTACGAATTTGCTAAGATTCCATTCTTCTCCTACTAAAATCTCTAGATTAACTTTTACTTGTTTTATTAATTGAATTCCTTTACTTGCCATAGCTTCTATAAAAGGTTTTATTTCTATTTTATATTTTATTCTAGAACCATTGGTTAATCTTCCTAAAAATCCTAAACTTATGATTAAATTTTCTCCACTAAAATGTTCATAACCCTTTGTTTGATTACCTATTTTTATATTTTTAGCTAAATCTTCTAGGGTTATTAAAAAATTTGGACTACAATAAAAAATTCCTCTATTTTCATTCATGTGTACTTCTATTGTTGCTATAAGTGCATTTTTAACATCTTTTATCTAATATTGTTAATAAAACTTTAGTTCCTAGTCCCGATCTTGCTAATCCTTTAATTCCAATTACTATGAGTCCTAAATGCATATAAGTATATGTATTTGTTAAATTTTTAAGACTTTCAATTGTGACTAATTTTAATGTTCTAGGTTCTGTAGTTAATGACAAAGGTACTTCTCTGCTAGATCTAAATAAACTTGTGTGAAATTGTAACCAACATACTTGATATAATCTTCTAGGATGTAGTAAATCTATATCATGGTTTCTATAAATTTCCACATCTCTATTTACATCTATAACTTCTTCTAACAGAATTTGTCTATTTTCTTTAGATTGCCTAATCCGTCTTAAGAGGGAAGTTTCTACACAAGTATTTTCATTTAAAGTCCTACTAGGTCCTGATAATGATAATCTCCTCATAATTTCTATAAATGACTTTTTTTTTTCACCACTAAACTTTTCTGAAGATAAATATCCAAATTTATAAGTTATTTGTTTTTTCTGTTTTCTTTCTACAGGAATTTTAATAAATTTATCTATTTCTTTTTCTAGGCTTAAAGCTGCTAATCTTTTTCCTAAAATTTCTAATTTTTCCCAGATTTTAATTAATAATGCTATTTGAATATTATTTTGTTTTGGATATATTTTATCTGAATTAGAAGTTCCTGTATAATCAGTAAGGTCTAAAGATTCTGAGTGATACTTTTTTAATTCTAAAATGCACTTTTTATAATCAAGATTATCTTCTAAAGACATTAACTAAGAATAAGCTTTTCTATATTTTTTAATGTTTTATTTATGTTTGAAAAAGATTCTTCTAATTTCTGAGAATGTTTTCCAATATTGACTAATATTTCTTTATATCGACTAATATCTTCTGTTAAGGATTCTAAGTTTTTTACTCTTCATATTATAATATTATTTTGTTCCTTAATATATTCTAAATTTTCTTCTAATTGTTCTATCTTGTTTTTGTCTTTAATATGTTTTACTACAATGTCCCAAACATTAGAAAATTTCTTTTCTTGAGCTTCTAATTTTTCTCCAAAACTAATTACTAAATCAATAGGACTATTAAATTGCTAATTCTCACCATGTAAACTATGTGAATATTGAGAAGGAAAATATAAAGTATGCTTGTGTTTATTTCTATAAATTATGTTCTTAGTTTTTCCTACAAATTCAAGATTTAAATATTCTATTCGTCTAATATTTATCATATACAATGCTGAATTTAATATTTCTAATCTTTTTATTAACAAGCTATTTTCTATAATAAGATTATAGATTCTATTTCTAAGTTGGAAAAGGCCAAGAGAATATGGATCAATAAAAACAAGAAAAATATCGTTTAATATGCTTTTTGTTAATTTTTATTCTATATATTTTGTTTATAATAAATGCACAAAATAAAATTATTCTAAAGTTAATAATGCTAATTGTCTATGAATATCAGTAAGTTCTAAGTTTAGCATATAAAAAGTATAAATATACAACTTAATATTAAGATCATAAGGATCACTGGTTCTAAGCCGATTTTTGTAAATCACAATAAGTTTTAACGTACTTTTTAATTGAACTTTTAAATCACTTAAGCAAAGCATAAGTATTATTTGAGACAAACGAATCTTTTGCTAGATACTTTCTAAAAGAAGGAACGACTTTGATACCAAATAGAAGGGGGTACCCTTATGGAGCTATTATAGCTAACTAGCTAGCTGGGATAATGCTAGGGATAGTGCAAGAAAAGAGACTTTTGAAAAAAAAATGTGTATAAGAAAAGATGCTAAATGTATTAAATAGAAAACATGTTACGTGGAAAGAAGATGTGAAAATAGTGCTTTGGTGCCTGACATAGAACTTCTATAGTGGAAATAGTAGTGGGAAAAATAGGAAAGTGCACTAAACAAAACTATAGATATACATATATAGATAGCTATTTATATATAAAGCAAACACAAGACTTATATATATACATACACTATTTGTAATATATAAAGCAAGCACGGAAGAAATATTAAACTGTCCAAAAGGGGTGATAAGTTGAATATTAGCTTTTATTTCAAAATATCATTGACAAATTAAATATTTTTTAGCTTGATTAGTGTACAATAAATAAGACCATGGACAGTAACTTCTATGTTTATGAAATTCAAATTCTATAATATCAAGATATACGTAACACTATTCAATGGTTTCTAAAGAATCTACAGTCTTTTTAAAGTAATGATAGCAATCAGGGGGTAATTAATTCTTGTATAGTGTAATAATAACGAGCTGATTCAGATACTACAAAGAATAACTAAGGAATAAGAAAAGAGTTTGACAGTCCTACCTAATAGTACATTCACTTATCCTTTCATTCACCAGTATGGCTCACGCTTCTTCCCCTAAAATGCCTACAACACCTCTCCAATGGCTTCATGGCTAAATGGGTACTTTGGCTCTTTTGCCGAGGGCTACTAAGGATATATAGGGATGAACTATTTTGGGGATTCTCTCTTACTTTTTTGCTTATCCTTAGCTATTGGAAAATTAAAAACTATATATATATATATATATATATATAACCCACTAAAATAAATTTTTTCCAAAAATAAAATTTTTTATAAAATAATTTTCATGGGCCCGAATATAATCTTGAATCTATTTCAAATTTTAAAATATTTATGAAATAATTTCATAACGTCGAATTTATTTTGAAATAATTTCAAAATAATAATAAAATCAATAAAACACATACGAGATGTCTTTGATACCACTGTTGGATTTCGATAATGCAAATCAGTTTACATGTAGTGAAAAAATAAAAAAAAAATCCACGCAAAGGATCACTCGTATGTAATAAATAGATCATGAGAAGGGAAGAAAAATTAATTACCTAAAAAACACAGCTTTAAAAAAATTTTCTTCCACGCAAATCAGGTTCAAAAGTCAATTCAATCGAGCCACCAAATTCCAATAATAGGAATTTCTCTAATATTGATCCATACGAAGAACATACTAAAAACCACCAAAATCTATGCTAGTAGAATAATGCTTGGTAGCTTTATAATTAATTTTATTGGAGAAGAGAAAAACTTCTTTCGAAAAGAAGAAAATGAAAAACTGTGTTCTCTGTGAAAAGAAAAGAAAAGAAAACCACATTGTATTCCAAAAGAAAAACCTAGTCACTTTTCTCGTCTAAAACCAAATATATATATATATATATATATATATATATTTGGTCACTCGAAGCAAGCCTTTTGTCTGTTTCCTAAAGTTTTTAGGAATTAAACAATAACTAAACCTTTTTCTTATCTTTTCATTATGGCATTGGGATTTCCAAATTGATATTTAGCTCACAAGGTATTGCCAATTACAATTTGGCCCTAAGAATTATGACTACTGATAATTCGCCCTATAAAGTTATTTCATCTCACAAATTAACCCCATAATATTATCAAATAATATATTGAGTACCAATTCCTTTATTATGTGTGACCTGTTAGGTTTTCTAGTCATTTGGTAGCTAATATGAATTAATTAAATCACAATAGAAATAATAATCCTTTTAATAATTAGACTTAATTTAATTCTAACTAGGATTAAATTTATTAATTCTCTAATTAGTAAATAAATATTTCGCAGATCATGAGCAGTATCTATTAACAAATCATGACCACCCAAAAGTCCAGAAAGTCAAGTGACTTGACATGAACCTTTCAATAGTGAAATGTCAGTGCAACAAACTCTTTTCACCATAGAATATCTTATTCGGTTTAGAGAATGGAATTACTGCCAACTCCCTTTAGAATATTAATTAATTCTGGCCTGAATATTTTCATACTTGTTCCTAAAATCTATTACTCATCATGTGTATTAATTGGAACTATTTCCAACAACTAGTTTCCTTGGCCAAGAATATTCCTACAAGTGGCCATGAGATATTCACTCCTACTATTAGGAGTGGTGAATCTTTTATTGACCTTCTCAACTACTTTTGTTTACTTCACGTTGTACCTAATGTCCATCCAATAGGCGGTCTTTTAAAGACTCCAGAGATTGGAATCAAAATATAATGTTTAGCAAATAAAGTACCTTAGAGTTCTCAAGTCTAAGGATACTTGTACATTTGCTATAATGAGATTCTATCACTAGCACTAAATAGTTATCCATGTGATTATCTCATAGTTATGTCATCTAATGTACTTGTTCAAATAACAAGCATCCACGTGTTAACTTTGAGTATCACAATACTTACGGATGTGAGAACCACTACTTGATTAAATCAAGAAGTATAACACGCACTAATCTTAACGTATTAATATTGTCGTATCTCATTAATATCATGACTAGGGATAATTTAAGAACAAACACATTATAGTGTATGTAACACCCCACTACTACTTACCCTAGAAGGGTGGGGATGTCACCCCGTCCCGTAGGACAAGGGATCTTTAAAATGAGGTATAAAATGTAAAGACAACCCCAAAAGAGTTAACTTAGATAAATAGAGAAAAACTCTTATTACATCCGGCTCAAATTGGAGCAATATGAAATAAAATAAATATCGTTCAGAAGCTTAAACAACAACTGGCTCCTAGAACAAAATGGGGAAAAAAACAAAAGCTTCAACTATCACATGCCCTGTTAGCTCAGCACAATCTATCTCTTGAAAATATGATATAAAATAGTGTGGGATGAAATCTCAGTAAGTTCTGTGTGTGCACATGGTGTTTCAAACAGTTCGTGTATGTATAGTGGAAAATATTTGCAGAAATATTTGGCAAGTCATAAATACTTTCTTTTCGCAAGGAGTGGGTTTTTCTCATAATCGCACTTTATACAAAACAAATCATCCACTCGAATAAACAATCATGTCACCACACGTTGGGCTCCATAAGGACAAGGCACCACACTTTGTGCACCTTGTCGGGATCAGATTACCACACGTTGTGCGTTCTGATCAGGGTGAGTGTACAGCTCACCGGGTGAGATACTCCTCCTTCTCTACACTCAAAAAAACCATCCGAGTGTCCATGCCGGGAAAATAAATAATATATTTCCAGGTAAAATTGCTAGCTCAGACCGGCCTGACCAACCAATACTGTCGCCTTTTCAAGCAGAGCTTATCTTCTGGAGGTGGCCTCTTGCCAGAAGACTTACTATAGCCCTCCAAGACTAGTATTGTTAGCCTACCCTTATTGAGTACTTAACGAACATATCCGTCAAATCCTGATTCAAAATTTCCATACCTCGGCTTTGTACAACGTGGTTTTCTTTAAAAGAGTTTTCTAAAAATTTAGGAGAAAGAATAGTTTTCTCGATAAAATCATTAGTTTGACAAAACCGTTTAAAGAATAAATATCCACGTCTACAACCCAAGCGAACATAGTTTAACAATAGCTTCACAAAGCTTTACAACATTGACTTGCCATCACAACATTTAACAAAAGTGTTTATGTAAGGACTTACTTGATATGCCTCAGACAATTGAGATAAAATCACAGCTTGCTTTCCTCAAATATCTCCCTGATCTAAAACCATATAATATCATGATTAGGGTCTCAATCGATTCGAACATGCTCTAAACTCATTTATTCCCATAACAATTCACAATCCACTATCTAATTCCCAATAAATTAACCAATCCTCAAAGTTCATATTTTATGACCATATATTCATCAAAGACCTAAATATTATATCAAAAAGGCTTGACTTGACCATCACAACTCATATCTATCATTACCACAGTAAAAATGGCATTGTTATGCATCGAATATGCTTAATTAATTAGTCGTCTCAAAATACCCATTCATCATGCTAATGGACATCATCAACCATATTAAACCTTAATTTCGACATCAAGGGTAAGGATTCCCTTACCTTGTGACAACCAGGTTAACAAGATCTCGATGCTCCTATGGTGTTCGTCCCGAGTTCGTTCGAGTAGAAGGGAAACGCTGCCTTCTTTCCTTCCTTTTGACCGAAAGCAGGTAAAAGGGATGAAATCAGCCTTTAGGTGGCATGATTCAAGGGAAGAAAAGGAGAAGAATTGATGGAAGAAAGGAATCAAGAGGTTAAGATGATTTTTTCTTACCTTAGAGTGTGATCGGTTTCTTGCTAGGAATTGTTCTTGTGATTTTCAAAAATTGTAGGGAGATTCTTGCTGGAATTTTCATGTAGAATGAAGAGGGTTGTCAAATAATGTGATTTAGGGTTAGAGAAGATTGGTTTAGGGTTAGATGGTGGTGTTAAGAAAGACTCCTAATGGCTTTAGGTTTCGTGGACAGCAAGGCTGAAAATTGCAGCTTGCTGTGCACCTTGTTGCTGCCGAATTTGGGAGCGTTTATGAGGAGAATGTATTTTGCAATTACTACCTTACACTGGCCAAAATATTGCTCAAGAAAAGGGATGTGTGTGTTCATAGTTTTTGGCTAAAATAAGGAAGAGTTTGAGTAGGTTTTGTGAACTAAAATTCTGTGCAAGAATGGCTTATGTGCTGTGCGAAAATCACTGAACTAGAGGGGAGAAATTCTGGACTATTTTAGTTGTTGTTTTGTTGCGATTTACAGAGAAAAGGTGAGGGTTTTAGGTGCTGAAAATTGGCTTAATCAGCTGAGGTTTTTGGTAGGTTTTGGTGTGCAGAATTTTCGTTTGAGTTGGAGTACAAGCTGGCCGAAATTTCCTGTGCAAGGTTGGCCGAAATTTCCTGTGCAAGGTTGGCCGAAATTTTGGTTCCTAAGCTGGCCGAATTTCTGGAATTTTTGGTGAGTAAAGTCTAGTTTTTTTGTGGCTAAGATAATCTGAATTGATGAAGAGTGTTCTAGATGTTTTGAGCTAGGATTTGAAGAGTTGGACTACACTTAGGAGTGATGGAATTTCGGACAGCTTGTGCTTGCACAAGGCTGCCGAAATTCTGCTAGGAAAAGGAAGCAAAACCTAGTTGAAGTAGGATTGAAATGAAATCTGATTTGCTAAAGGATTTTGGATAAGATTTCCTAGTGTTGGAAGAGTTTGAGTTGGGTTAAAACTCCTTCAAAAAGTGGCGGCACCTAGTTGGAAAATTTTCCAGATTTTTAGCTAAGGTTCTAGGTTCAAAATCCACAAGGTATCCAACTAGAAAAATATCACTTTAATTCCAACTATCCATTACAAAATCTAGTAAGTTAAAATCAAGTTGGAATTTAGTTATTCAGCTAGGGTTTTTTTTCGAAAATCAAAGGGAACAAAAGCTGAAAATAACAATAAACTTTATTCACATAAAAAATCCTTGAATTTAGGAGATAAATATAGAGAATTATTTCCTTAGAAAAATGGCATTGAAAATTCACTAGGATGGCTAGGGTCTTTTCGGCCAAAACATGGAGGAGTCTAGGGAAAAGAATTTTCAAAAAGAAAACTAAGATTCGCAAGAGGTAAGATTCAAACTCGGGTCACCAAAGGAAATCACTAACCTCCCCGCTATTCCAAACCAATTCCAATGCTATTATTTTTCTAAGAAATTCTTTCCACCTTAATTCTCATCCTTCCATCTCCTCGACTAAACTTCACTTAACCAACTCTTAGACAACACAAT
Organism: Voacanga thouarsii; assembly: GCA_026120185.1. Classification (NCBI taxonomy): domain Eukaryota; kingdom Viridiplantae; phylum Streptophyta; class Magnoliopsida; order Gentianales; family Apocynaceae; genus Voacanga; species Voacanga thouarsii. Next base: position 3,198,195 of record JANUWF010001918.1, read on the forward strand.
TATTTTACACCAAATAAATCAAATGCAAAAGCAACTTTGAAAATCACATGCACCCATGCAAGAATAATTTTAAGATAACACGTGAAATGCGAAATGCTATGCAATGCGTGACCTTTTTCCCCATAGTCAAAGGTGGTTTTGGGCGGGGTATTACAGTGTAGTTGGAGCCTCACATTACAGTCACTATCATGATTTCCTTAACGCATTGTTATACTTGGGACTTTATCTAACATTTTTTATATACATGGACATATGGAATAAAGAAACTAAAAGATAAAGAATGTCTTTTATTTTAATGTGAAAAATACATTGTATAAATGATTACTTCTAGGGCACAATCCTAAAATAATATTCAATGTTGCATACTTCCTCATGGATGTCTACGTTAAGGCCTTTTCATATGCACCTCATGCACCCTTTTTTTTATTGGACCCTATTCCCTTTGTGAATATTTTCTATTTTGCTTCCAAAATTTGTTGTTCCTCTACCAATAATGCTAACTCTTACTCTATTTGACCCTGAAATATAGATGCAAAACATCATTAGTACGATTCTAGGCTGGAACATTTAATTCATTTCTTATTTCTCAAACATTTTGATAATAATATTTCCTTTTTTGAACCTTAACTTTAAAATTTGGGTAGTATGTAATATTCATGACTAATAAGAAGTTACCAAAAATAGCTACTATTAAATACCAACAACTTCTTAGAGACTAGAAAGTTAAAATTATTTCCCCTACATTATGTTTTAAGCAAACACATCCTTATGAACAACAGTCAATTTACCAAAATCAACCTAATGTAAAGAGTTTATGCCAATCCTAAATACATTGTATAAATGATTATGTCTAGGGCACAATCCTAAAATAATATTCAATGTTGCATACTTCCTCATGGATGTCTACGTTAAGGCCTTTTCATATGCACCTCATGCACCCTTTTTTTATTGGACCCTATTCCCTTTGTGAATATTTTCTATTTTGCTTCCAAAATTTGTTGTTCCTCTACCAATAATGCTAACTCTTACTCTATTTGACCTTGAAATATAGATGCAAAACATCATTAGTACGATTCTAGGCTGGAACATTTAATTCATTTCTTATTTCTCAAACATTTTTGATAATAATATTTCCTTTTTTGAACCTTAACTTTAAAATTTGGGTAGTATGTAATATTCATGACTAATAAGAAGTTACCAAAAATAGCTACTATTAAATACCAACAACTTCTTAGAGACTAGAAAGTTAAAATTATTTCCCCTGCATTATGTTTTAAGCAAACACATCCTTATGAACAACAGTCAATTTACCAAAATCATCCTAATGTAAAGAGTTTATGCCAAAAAATTATACAAAAAGTAATCTATTACTCAAACATAACATTTCATAGGCTAGTCTGCTTTTGAAACCAAAATGATATCATGTCGGGACATAAGGGGCAACATCAAGAGAAAGCGGAAGCAAAAAAAGCCATTCATAAGACTTCTTTAGAAAAAAAAAAGAGAGAGAAAATACATTTACAAATCCATAATGATGTTTCATCAATATTAATTTTCCCCCCAGAAGAACACTGGACATTTAAGATTTCTTATCCGTAAACATACAGCTATTTGAGATGTTGCTTCATCTGCACATGTGCTTTTCATCTTCCATATCTCTATGAAAACATGATAGTGAGATGTGGACTTGCTCTTGGATGACATCTGCAAAAGTAGGAAACCAAGTTATCTAAAAGCTTAACAGTTATCAAGAAATTGATTAGAAAGTTTATGTCGCATGCGATGTATCTTGACTTGTTGTCATATTCTTGAAAATGGTGTCCTTCCTGTTAAAGGTGGGAACTATTGACACGTCTTATTTGTAGAATTATATTGAGCTTCATTTTACATAATTTGGAAACAAATGATGTTAAGAAATTTATCATGTGCTTAGTAGTGCTAAAGATAGAAGGAGAATTTATCATTAAAGAAGTGATAAAATTTTATCAAGTACTTTACCTGGATAGTTTCCAATCTCCAAAATGTGAAACCCCAGTGGAACCAACCTTAGAGTAAGGGGGTTGGGATGCTATCATATTTTATTACATGCATAAGTACATTTTTGTATGATTTTATATGCTTAGATAAGTGATTTGTAGTCTAGATGGCTTAATTGTGTTTATTGAGTAAGAAGGGCAAAATGATAATTTTGCTTGAGGTGAAAATGGGGAGATGGCTTGAGGATTAAATAGGAAAAATATTTGGGAGAGAAAATAAGAACAAGAGTTGTTGTGGTTTGGTGGTTAGAGCATTGGAATTAATTTTTGAGGTCTTAGGTTCAAATTCCATCATTGGAGTTTTATCATGATTAAATTTTATTTTTGGTTAGGTAGGCTATATTTCACCCTTTGCATGCTTTAGGGAAGAGTAGGAGTGTTTTCCTAGGGGAGACATGATAGGGATGTCCTAATCCTACTCTTGTGCCCTACAAAAATTTCTAAGGGATTCATACCCTTCTTGATCTCTAGCTTTTCTTACTTTTTAATCAATTAGGTTGATCTAATTATCTAAGCCATTTTATTTCCAGAAAATTTCCAGCAAACTTCTTTGAGCTTGGAGGGTCGAAAATGTCTGTGTGAGAATGTCTTCTTGACCAAAAATGGGGAGGAGTTGTGGAAGGTTCCCAAGAGAATTAATCTCCATAGTTGAACCTTCAAAATCCAACTTAAGTGTGTTCATCTTCTTCATGTAGTAAACTGGAAATATTTCTAGCTTCTTGATTAGTCAAATAGTCGAAATTTTTAGCCATCACTCCCTCCCAAATTCTGCCAGAACAATGATCAATTCACTTAGCTTCAGGACTGAACATTCCAGCTAAAATCGGACTGCACAAAAGCTGTGCAAACTAGAAAAATTTCTGGACAGCTTTCGCAACAAAGCAGTCCAAAAAACCCAGCTGTTCTTCCACCTTTTTAACCAGCATTTCAACTTTGGTTTTCCTCCATAAAGAAGGCTGGAAGCCAGCCTTAAAGGACCCTCCAATGGCCCTCAAACCTTCTGCAAGCTGACTGAAATATGGCAGAAAATTTTGCCTAGAAATTCTAGCAAGCTTGCGAAAACTCTGTTCAAAATTTTCAGCTTTGTTTTCTTCTTCACCCTTGACCGAAACTTCCTCCATTTTTCTATGCAAACTCTCCCTGAACAGCCATGAACTGAACTTCATCTTCTTCACCATTGTTCTGCTCGAAAAACAATCCATGGCTGCTCCTAAAATCTCTCCATCAATCACTCCAATCAAACCATTAATTGAAGTCCAGAATTTCAGCAAGATATTTCAGAAAACTACCATAGATTAACCCTCAAACAACCAGAAAATTCCTTCACCATTGTACACCATATTTTCGGCCACTCTAAAGCTCCTTCAACCATCATTCATCTTAGCAAACATCACAGCCAAGCAGCCGGCCATTGTAGCTTTCCAAAAGCTCTCCATCAACCAAGATCTTCTTACCATATTTGTTTCCAAAATTGGTTCCCTAAATTATTCTTTTTGAATTTCAAACATCCAACTTTCCTTTTCCTCTCAAATCTGAAAATCCAATTGCTAAAAACCACTCAAACAATTCGGCTACCCTTCTCCCACAAAATTTCAGCCAGCTTCAACTAATTTCTCTCCAATCTCTCCAAACCTTCAAGAACACCAAGAACACCTACTACCATTCTCATGCCTAGGACTATCCAAAACCACTTCAATCTTCTCCAAAAACTCCAGATTATACCTATTCAACTTCATGAACCCATTCCTGCAATTTTTAATATCAAACTCGAAAATCAAAGTCTCACTTTTGGATTAAAAACCAGAATTTTCTTGAAGGCTCAAGAACACTTTCAAGGTAAGCATGATCAATCATCTCCATCTCCACTCATCTTCAACTCCTAATGAATATATATATATATATATATATATATATATATACACACACACACACACACACTAATGAGCTCTCTTTTTTTCTTTCTCTCTTCTCTCTCTCTCTCTCTCTCTCTCTCTCTCTCTCTCTCAGCCGAATGGTTACTTCAACCATGGCCATATTTTCTTCTTCTCTCTTGGACGAATCAAGTCTCCTAAGGGTAAGGCTTCTTTCGAAACTTCTTCAAGGTAGTCATCATTCAAGTAAGCCCTTCAACCTTCTTTTTAAATTCTAGATTCATGTCTCTAGAATGATATTGGAAGGGGACGGATTATGATTAGGGTTCGAGCATGTGTTGTTGTGATGGAGTTGAGATTGAAGCGTGAATGAATGTATGTATATGATGGAGATGAGATTGATGCATGAGATGATTTGTCTTGGTTGAATGTATGGTGTCTTAGGGTTTTGTTGCATGCTCTTCATGTCGTGAGTAGTATGATTGAATAAGCATGTTAGAGATTATGTTACCTTTGGTGAATAGGGTTTTATATTCATGTATTCTTGTTAAAGCCATGATTATGATTATGTTAGTGGAGTTTGGATCATGTGATGGTGGATTTGGACCTATTCTTTTATTCATGACTTGGATGTTTTGTTGATTGGTGTAGAGTATATGTTCATGATTGTGGTTAGCAAAAGGGAATATGATCATGACCTTGTTGTCCCTAAGCTAATTAAGTTAGCCAATTTTATTTCATCAATGAAAATGATCTATGCTATAATTTCTCCTAGTGATTTCGAAAACCCTAGGAAAATATGGTTTTGAGCAATTATATAAAATAATTATATTTTAGCCAAATAAATAATGGCTTTTATTAAAGAAATAAAATATATAAATATTATATAAAATAAAATGTATAGAAAATAGTAATATCGAATAAAGCCTTTTTATATAAATAATCATAATAAGTAAAATATTAATTTTGTAAGTCTTATATTCATAAATACTACTAAAATTTATTTATTAACTTGTAATCAAAACCTACTAAAATTTACTTACAACTAATTTTAGTTACCAATTATTTTCTAACGACTAATTATTAATGGATTATTATTTTAAATAATTCCATCTAGGTCCTAGGACCCTTCATCAAATAAACCCTAATTATTTATAGCAAGATTTAAACCTTCAATTTATTAGTACCTATTTCCCAAACCCTAGTTACTTTAATATCAAGCTGGATTTATTTTGTAAACCCTTTTATTTGTTATATAGCCATAAAGCTTGGGACACTATGGTTATGATTGTAGTAAGTTGAGTTAGGATTATTTGTGAAAGTAAATTTTGGCTTGAGTTTAATTATGGCTTATGTTTACCTCAAGTGGGGTTAGGTCAGCTTTTGAGGATCTTTATTTTATCTCAAGCAAAGGATCAGGTAAGTTCTTGCATAAAACTTGTTTGATGCAAAATGGTTACTATAGCAAGCCAAATGCGGAGTGCGTGGACACTTACTTCTATAAAGGCAATTGAGGATTGTCTCCTTTCTCATTTTAGGCAAGCAATTTTTTGGAAATCAAAGGGCAGTTTTACTAAAACTCTAAAACTCTTTCTAAAACCAGTTTCGCCCCAAACTTTGGAAATCCTTAATTGCCATTTTCAAGTGGAGCTATGTTTTATTCTTTTTTTTCAAGTGGGATAAATTACGTTGAGTACTCAATAAGGGTGGACTGCTATGACTAGTCTTTGAAGGGTTAGGGCAAGTCTCTCAGTAGGCGGCCACCTCTGAGGGGTAGGTCTTTCCCGGATAAGATGTCAGTTCAGTAGGTCGTGTCGGTCCGAACTAGCAAGTTTCAGTCAGGTGGACTGTGTATTACCGGAATAGACAACCGGTTTTACTTGGGTATAGAGAAGGAGGAGTATCTTACCCGGTAGGCCAGTGACCTACTTTTTGTTAATCTGCACAAAGTGTGGCATTCTGACCGTTGTATGGTTATGGGACCCAACGTGTGGTAATCTATGACCACCATTTTGAGTGGTTGATTTTATTGTACATGTATGGTTGCAAAAGCCAAAACACCACTCTTGATTTTGACTATTGTTTATTGCTTGCCAGTATATCTCTTATGGAGTTCTTACACTTTGCATTCACAAACTATTTTCACTGAACACTCAAAGCACACACGGACTTACTGAGATTTTTATCTCATCACCCTTTTTACCATGATTTCAAGCCGATCCTTCTGTGGGGATGAGTAACTAGTTGTTGCCTGCCTTGGAAGATATTCTGATATTTATTTTGTGTAATGCTTTAGGAGTTGAGAGTGAATAATTTTTATTTTGGATTTATTCATGAATTTTGGGTTGTAATAAGTTTTAAATCTTAAAGTATTACTTTATTTTTGTTGTGTGTCTTAGTTATAAAGACTCCTTGTCCTTTGGACGGGGTGACATCCCCGGCCCTGTTGGGCCCAGGTAGTGGGGTGTTACACAATATGCATAAAGTTTCTTGTATTGATCTGGTTTAACCCACTTATCCCCACAAAAAAGGTATTTATTCTTCTATATATTTCAAAGGGGTGAACTAATCCATTTTCAATCTACATTTATGATTCATCCATATTGAATTTATCATGCGTATAACCACCATCATTGTTGCAACAGAGTTGGGCAAAGTTATATCATCCTACACATTAGTAAAGGCATTTAAGATTAGATTTTCAATGGGAAATTAATTAGTTTCTGGATTGGAATGTTTTATACCAGAACCTTCGGCCACAAATTGTTCCTGATTTCTTGTAGAACATTATGCTAACAAGCGTACCTAATGTGCAGCTTGGTACCTATTTTTGCAAGCATGCCACAAGCTGTTGTATAGTCATTATATTCTCCCCCAATAATTCCGCATCTGCTATTATTGTGAGAACTAATTTAACTTCAGCTCCTCACTATACTGGGAATTCAGCATGTCTCCGAACTTTTCATGTAATGGAGCAACTTGCTTGGGCTAATAGAAATGCCAATGAAAAAACTTAATGATTATTTACAAAGAAATAGAGGCAAAATTACCATAAGTTATCTGTAACATACCTAAGCTTGGTGCTGGTCCAGAATTTTTTGGCTGACTTAATGGGCCTACCTCTTTCCAAGTAGCTGCTGGCTTCTTCAAAGTTATATCTGGCTTCTTCAAAGTAGTTGTAGGCTTCTCCAGTATTGCTATCTTGGTTTTTATGACATCCATAATTGTTCTTGTCATTCTTTTTTTGCCACTAGATGCTTGCGATCCTCTAGAGGCTGAATAGGAAAAAATATTTAATGATGTTACTTTGGCCTTTGTATTAGACCAAGCCATCAACTTTCCATTAGAATTTATAGTGAGTTGCAATGGAATGATAAAGATGTTAGGACCTCTTTAATTATCACAAATATAAAATACTTCTCTCAATAAATAATGATGTAAGCTAGCTTCACTCCTATTCGTTGAAAAAGATAATAACATATAAATAAGAATAACAAGAAGTTACTGATCATTAAATTGTTATCCCTCTTGATATGTCGGAACTAATTTTCCAGAAAATTAATGTAGTTTTTGATGCCATGTTCTTGATCTCTAGAGTGTCTAAATTTGTGTTATATAACTTCTGTGACATGCACACAATGTCCCTCAATGTTATTGGGTGCTCTGCTAGATGTTGGTGTTTGATTTCAACTCTATGTCTCCAGCCTTAGTGCTATATCACCAAGAAGGGTATGATTCACATTATTGTCATGCTTTGGATTGAGTAACCAGCCATGAAATACATTTAGTCTATTAACTGAGAACCAATCTAGACACATCTACAAGATAATAAAAAGTAGATCGTATTATGACTGTGACCATACAAATATGATATTAATGGACCCACTGTAAAGAACTTAAGGTAGAAATTAAGTCAATCCAACAATAAACGTACACCTAAGAAAGTGAAGTTCAAAATTTGTGGTAGCTAATAATTATTTCCTCTAATACCTTTTGCCATTATTTGTAGGTATAATTTGAAGAGAAATACAGTCAAATTTGTATGGTATAAAAGGGATCAAATTCAAAAAAGAAGAGATAGCTCCGCAATCTATAGAATAAATAAATATACTTCTTTGGACATATTTCAAAACTGCCAAGACTAAACTTGGAGTTAAAAGGTTCTCGGAGCTCTTGAAAACTTACAAAGTATGTGTACCTACAGGAAATGCTAAAATTTTAAGAAGCACTTTACATAAATAGGTTGGCAAAATAGAGGGCATAATATCCACACTGCGGTACCACTGGACAGGTTGTTAGGCTATTAGAAAAAATAAAAAGTACTAACCAGATGCTTATAGGTAGGTAGCAAAAAATGTTTCACCAAACAAAAATACAACTTACTTTGGGAATCAGGAAGGATATGGCTCTAATTAAATTGAGGTAACTTGACCTCCCATTTGTTTCATGTATATCATCCATGAACCTGTCCAGTTCAAATATTTCAATTACAAATAGCAAACAAGGTAAGTTAAGAATTAGTTGAGCTGAGCAAAGTAAGCAGAGTAAAACCATATACTTTCTTACAACTCCTTTAAGTTCAGAATGATTTGATAATTGCAAAGAATCGAGTAGAATCATACACTTGTGTGGGTATTTTGCCTCCTTATTGAATCTACATAGGATTAAGAGGTACTAGTATGGCCTGCATGGAAGAGGAAAACATAATCAAAAGTAATATACTCTATAGCATTCTACTACAGTTTTCATACCAATATGTTTAAATTTTTTTATATACAATAGACCACTTTGCTGAATGCATTAAATCTTAGTTCTTACCATATTACAATTGAAAGTAAGACATATATTTTTTTTTTGTTGAAAATATCCTTCATTTTAATCCAGTGAAGCACAACTTTTTTATGTCCCCTTTTGTAGGTACTAAACCAAATGGCATCCAAAGCTACAAATGAGCTTTTTTTCTCTTTTGGAATAGATTTCCAAATTTTCCTACAAGTATATTGGGAAAAAAAACACATTAAACCTAGTTATAGGAATTTCTATTCCAACTTTAACTAATGAGGCACAAATTGCACAAATAAAAGCAGATGAGAAATGGTACCATATTAATGAAATTAGTTATTATTACATATTTGGGCATAGCTGGAACATAGTTTAATAGACATTGATAAAACATTCTGGTTCTAAATTCTGGATAAGCTGTTTTATTACATGGAAATCATTGGAAGTTCCAAATATTAGAAGTACTTACTTAAAAAAGCGATCATACAGGTCAGAATTTAACCACCCTATGTTATTGTGGGAGCTGCGAGTTAACCTCTCTTGTCCTGTTATCTTCCAATTAGGACTCTTATTTTCTTCCTTCTCGGACACTACTTTCCCATTATTCTGTGTTCTTGGCATCTCAGCATATGGAATATCTGCTGCCTTCTTGGTTGTATAACACTTACAATGAAAATTGCTTCTTTGAACTACATAATCCTGGAAGAAGAAAATGAATGAATATTATATATTAAATTATAGCATCAAGAATAATATCCATAGGCCAAGAAAAACTATATAAAACTAGAAATAACAAGAAACATAAAATATAAAAACAATATGAAATCTAGAGTATATATAACATGCTAGAGTAGCTTAGTTTACATAAACCAAAATGCCATATACTCTTTAACTTGCAAGATTGTTACATTCAGGTGGTTGGTTGCTTCAATGGCCACTTAGATTAATCCCGCCTTTTAGAATCCCATGTTTGACCCATGAACTGTCTGTTTCCCAAAGAATTATTCTAACATCTAGCTCCTGAGGCACAAGTGCCTCCATTTCATGATATTTAGAATAAACATCAAAGTTATCCCTTCTAATCAGAGGCATAGCTATATGCTAATCACCTTCAATAGGACAATGGGAATATTGGACTTTCTGTAATACCCTGCATTTTAATTTGCAATTGGCTACTATTTGTAATAGGATGAGAGTTTGTATCAATAGACAGAACAAAAGATGATCAGACTAATAAAGCAAATATTTTGCTATAATAGTATTTTGACGGGACCTAGATGTAATTATTGAATTTGTTCTACTCATACCCGAAATCTTCAGAAGGCTACTATTGTTAATAAAATAAGAATTTGAGGGTACACTAAGAAGAGAAGTTGATCATTGTGAAGAAATGCATATTTTGGTGTGAATTATGTTATTTGAGTTATCGGCGTGCATTTTCGTCATTTTGACCGTGCCAATGACTTTGACCGCAAATTGACCAAACTAAGAAAGAATTGAAGGATTTATGTACTACCAATGAATTCAATGGAATTTTTGGCATTGAATGGTAAAGCAAAATATTTTTTTTTTCATTTTGGACCCGATTTTGGTCATTTTTGAGAAAATTTAAAAATGCGATAAAAAATTTGGACGTGTGGTATTTTGTGATTAGTAGCCATGAACATGTGTCAGCTTATGAGAGGTTGCATGAAGAATTCATGCAAGATACTTGGAATTAAAGAATTACAAAATAAATAGAAGAATGATGTGTCTAATTGTGATTGGAACACATCATTTGTGGGGCTATTTAATTAATGCCTTCATTAATTTATTTGGCCAATATTTTGACATGGAGATAGTGGTGGAATGGCTGAAAAATTTCCAAAAAATTGGCAACTTCAATAGAGAAAAGAAGAGGAAATTTTGAGGAAGAAAATTAAGCGAAATGCTGTGTAATTTTTCAGTTGGAACACACTTATATATTAACCACCACACAATTAACCAAAATGAGAAATGGTTGGCCAAAATTTGATGAAGAATGGTGGTGAGAAGAGGTAGTTATACCGCCTGAATTTCAGCAGCATTAAGGAATGAAAAGCAAGAGAAAAAGAAATTAACAAGAGAGAGAAAAATGTGCTAGTATGTGTTCTTGGTGGGGTGTGTGTGTTCTTAAGAGAATCTTGAAGGAAATCACACCAAAGAGCTCTACATACAAGGTAAAACTTCACCTTGCTAGAATTAAAGTTTTTTTGGGTGAAGGGTGATCATTTTGATGATAATTTTAACACTAAAACATGATTTTCATGTCTTGATTTTGGATCAAAAGCTAGGGTTTATGAACTTTGTGCATGCTTATGTTTGCCAATTGCCTAGGAGACTTGTGGATAGTGTTTTGTGTGATGAAGAACTAAATTCTCATGGAAATTCGAAGGATTGATCATGTTTGATGAAATAAGGATCAAAGTGGAGTGAAAATGATTGTTAATTGGTTAGAAGGTTAATTATGCTAGCATTTGATTGAAAGAAGTGAATTGGCATTGAATAAGCATGACTCTTATGGGCTATTGGAATCTTAAAATTCAAGAATCAAAGATGACTTGAAGGAATCAATGTTCTTAAGGTGCTAAAGGGTAATAGAAATCAAAGGATAACATGAACAATTGAATTGGAATGATACTACTAGGTCTGTTTTTGCCCTGTATTATGTCACAAAAGAGAGAACTCAAAAAAAGGATTAAATGGAATTAAATTCAAGAGTCTTATGGTCATTTTGGTATATCATAGAGCCAAATCGGAGTTGTGGATTGAAAGTTATGTGAGAAACAAAATCATATGTTAAAGCAGCAAAATTTTAGGATTTTGCTTGGAAAATGAATGAACTTAAAGTAAAATAATTTTATGATTTTAGATGAAATGAATGAGATATATAGAGTGAATCCCTTGTGCATGAAGGGAAGAAGGATATGGAAAAAGGAAAACAAAAGAATTGAACAAACGGCAAAAAAACGACGTGAACGAAAGTTGAACATTTTCCTTAACTGTCGGCTAACCGTCGGCCCCGTCGGTTGGATGTCGGCCAACCATCGGCCACTTTTCAACCAAATACGATTGAACATAAAAATGATATTTGGTATAGGTTTATCAGTAAATGGCCAACGGTACATTGGAAACAAAAGGAAACGGTGGTCGAATGGCCGTGAACGGGAAAAGTTTATTTAGGATAGGAGATGTGTCCCTTTGATATCTAAAACACTTTGAAAGCTAGTATGCTTTATTTTTTCATGAAATACTATGTTTTATACTATTTTGGAAATCCTTGAATATATTTAAGGTTTATCTGAGCAAGATTTATTCTTATGCCACTTTGGCCTCGAATGAACATCATATTTGGCTTTGAAACCTTAACAGATAGTTAAAGCATGAATTTTGTGAATTTAGTCCTTGTTGGATTTAATACTTGGGATTTCAAAAAATGGTAATTTTTGGAATTGAGTATTCATAAATTAACTGGAATGCCCTTATTGGAACATTTTATGGAATCATGTTTGGAAACTTTGAATTTAATCCTCTTTTAGGATTGGAATTTTGAATTTCTTAAAATGAGTTCCTTTTGGTGTTGAGTATTTGGAAAATGATCCAAATGTCCTTATTGGAATGTTTTGTAAAAACTTTTGGAATCGGGTATTCGGTAAATGACCAGTATATCCTTATTGGAACTTTTATGAACACTTTTCAAATTGGGTAAGGATAAAATGACCCGAATACATTCGAAAAGTCTTTTTGGAATTAGGTATGGGTAAAATAACCCAAAGGCCCTTGGAAATGACTTCTTTGATTGAGTACGGGCAAAATGACTTGAATACACTTGGAAACTTATTTTGATGTATAAAAAGAATTCTGTAGCCTGTTTCGACACGGTTTTAGAAAATGATTTCTCGATATGAGATTGACTTTTAAAAAATGACATTTTACTCCCAGAAATTACTTTATTGGCCTAATGTGCCTATGGAATGAATTGATTGGCCCTATAGAGCCTATGAGAATTATTATCTAACTTGTGAGTCAGTGGAATTAATTTCTAGAAAGTGATATTTTGCCCCAATTTTTTTTTGATTTGAAAATCTAGTAGGAACAAATAACCCTTTGACCTGATCAGTCAGTAGGGGTTGGTATTGGTAACGTTGAGTGCTCAGCAAGGATTTTGATATTTGTACTAGTTCATGTTAGAGATAGACAACCCCAAGTAACCTAGCTAGTTCTGGGGTTTGTCTTACTTCAAATAGGACGACAGAACATTGAGATGAGTCATCCTTATTAGTCGTTTAGCACCTGGCAATTGCTTGATGCCTGCTGGCATATTATTTTGGAGTCATTCACTGATTGCCGGGCGAGCACACTAGGTAGCATTTGACTCCTTGCCTCCTCAATGGTGATTGACATCAGGATTGAGACCCTTGGCTTATGGTGGTAAGAGTGTGCTGCGATACACCTAGTTTGTTGCGGTATACCTATTATTTATTCTCAGTAGTATGCTGCGGTGTACTTGGTATGTTGCAGCATACCTATTATTTGTTCTCAGTAGTATGTTGTGGTGTACTTATCTCTCTACAATGCACGGTTGAGTGTTGTAGGCTACGGTCTAAGTACAATGACACATAGCACCGAAGGCAAAGCCTTGTGAGCTTTGCATGCAGGCCGACCATCTATTAGAGAAGTGCCAGTAATTTGGAAATCGGGGTAATGATTTGAAATTGAAACACAATTTTCTAAAAATGATTGAGTTTTGAATAAACTCTTCTTTAGATAGTTTGGAATTATTTCTGGTAGGAAAATGATATGCTATCCCACAAAGGTTTTATAAACTTTTTTTTCCCATAAAGTACTAGCACACATGGGACTTAGTGGGTGATTTTCACTCAAACGTATCTTTTATCTTACTCTTTTGTAGGATCCGAAGTTGAACTGACTATGGATGGAAAGACAATACCACAGTGACAGAAGTATAGGTTTGGACGGTTTCCTTTCTGATTAAGTACCTTATTACTGATGTAGTATGAAAATTTGCATGTATGAGATTTTCTATTATATATATGTGCGACCATTAGTATAGGATGTTTGTATGGATCTAAACCTTGCATACTCTGTTAGTTCTTTATTATAAAGACCCTTTATCTGGGTAACTAGACGGGGCGACACCCGGTCTTGATATACTTCCGTTGTTCCTTTGAGTAGGGGTATTACAATTTGTATAAGAGTCTAGTATTATAGAATTGTGGCATCATCATATGAACTGATAGAATCATTTTCATTGTGTAAGGATGGCAGATAGGAGTGATAAGGGCAAGCGCCCAATGGATGAGTGCATCGATGATGGGAAGAAAGAGATAGGTGAGAGTTCAAATGTGAAGAGACCTAGGAAGATTAGGACAATTTACCGAGAAGGTGTGCCAGGATGTTTCACTTTGACAGGACTCGACCCTGGCCGCCATCATGCACCTTGTCCCATCGGGAGTGTGTTTGGCCTAGTAGTGCCTATTATTACTCCACCTGCATGAGGCTTAGTTTGGAGAGGACTTATGTTGAGCTACACCATCAAGATGATAATGAGGAGGATAGTATCCCCGATGGTGTAGTGTTGTCTGAGGATAATGAGGAGGTATTTGGTGGGAATGTACTGGGAGTATTAGAGGAGGAGATGTTGGGTTTGGAGGTTGCTGAGGCAGTAGGGGATTAGGAGGTACCCGAGGTGGAGGTACCTATGGTCGAGGAGTTCAAGAGGAATTGGAGATAGACCCAGAGATACTGGTTTTGTTGCACCCTGATATAGATGGAGTTGAAGGTCATAACGCAGCCGAGTCCTACACAGTTTTTATTGATTCAAGACCTCCCATTTCGGATAGCGATGCTGCTGAGTAGGAGGATGAGATATAGATATATGTAGTAGGATATGTATAGTTTGGCCAATGTACATGACTGTGTGCTCGACATACCAAATTTTATATTGACTCTATGAATGAATATATATTATGTTCTTGCTATGTGCACTATATCCATTTTTGTGCCTGCTTTTGAGTTGTATTACATCGTTTTACCAGCAAAATCGTATAAACTATACAGATGTCTCATAAAAGAACTCCTGGATGATCGTTACAAACTACTCGGAATCACCTTAAGACAACGGTGGAGGAACCCCATGTGGGAGGTTCCCATCCTATAAATTTGGATCATCCTATTTTTCAAACCTTCCAGAAAATTACTGAGACCATTCTACAATTGATTGAGACTATCACTAAAGCCAATGAGAATGCTAGAGCAAATTAGATATGAGTAGGAGGAATCGAAGTAGATTTCGAGATATTAGTCAAAAATGATTTGGAGGGCCTCGATAGCAGAAGAAAGGAAAAATGCAGAGGAGGGGAGGCCTGACTGGAGGACCACCCTCCTTTAGATGGTTCAACTATGAGAAGATAGGGCATAAGAGTTTCAATTGCCCTCACCCTCGAAGGGTAGGAGGATGGAGTTAACCTGGAGGAAACAATCTTGGACAGAGGTCAGGACTAGGAAGAGGGAAGCCAGGACAAGCTTTTACCTCTGCACCTATAAAACCACAATCATGCTATAGTAGTGGAAAGTACGCTCCTTATTTTTTATAATGATGCTAAAATATTGGTAGATCCCGACTCTACGCTCATTTGTTGCCAATTCATTTCTTGATTCTATTGGAATTAAAGATGAAGAAACTTCATATGAAATGATTGTCAGTACCGCATTAGGAAAGCAAACAAATAGTGAGAAAGTATATAAAAGATGTAAGATTTTGTTAGAGAATGAAATATTGGGAAAAGATTTGATATATTTGCCTATAGAGGACTACGATGCTATATTTGGCATAGACTGGTTATCACGCTCAAGTTAACAATAGACATAAGGGAGTATAACTCCCTCGACTTGGGAAATCTATATTGGAATTTGTAAGCCAGGTTAGGTGGAAAAGTAATGCTTTTATATCAAGAAGGCCTAGAAGATGATGAGGAAAGGATGTACTAAACATTGGGCTTATGTAATTAATAATCCAGGAGAGGTTAAGGAACCTGAAGATGTCCATGTGGTGAATGAGTATTTAGATATTTTTCCAGTAGAATTGAAGGAGTTACCGTTGAAAAGAGAAGTAGAGTTTTCCATTGATTTAGTGACATCGGCAGAACCAATTTCAAGAACTCCTTATAGAATGGCACCTACAGACCTACAGGAGCTTAAGAAACAATTACAGGAATTAATGGAGCAAGAATTTATTCAGCCTAGTACCTCATCTTGGGGAGCACCTGTATTGTTTGTTAAGAAGAAAGATGGGTCATTACAGATGTGTATAGATTATCGAGGGTTGAATGAAGTGATAGTAAAGAATAAATATTCGTTGCCCATGGTTGATGAATTGTTCGACCAGTTACAAAGAGCAGGATATTTTTCAAAGTTAGACTTGAGGCAAGAATATTACCAAGTTTGGATTCTGAAAAAAGATATACCAAAAACTACATTTAACACACGATATAGACATTTTGAGTTTGTAGTGATACCCTTTGGTGTGACCAATGCACCTATTATTTTCATGGATTTGATGCACCGAACTTTTTGGCCTTACTTAGATAGTTTTGTTATTATATTTATAGATGATATCTTGGTGTATTCCAAGGATCAACAAGAGCATGAGCAACACCTTCAAAAAGTATTGGAAAAGTTAAGGGAGGCCAAATTATATGCAAAATTCAGTAAGTGTGAGTTTCGGCTATGAGAAGTAGCATTCTTAAAACATGTGATATCTACTGACGGGATTACAATAGATCTTGCAAAAGTCGAAGCGGTGACAAATTGGAAATGTCGCAAGACTCCAACTGAAATACGAAGTTTTCTGAGATTAGCAGGATATTATTGGAGATTTATTGAGGAATTTTCTAAGATAGCTTCACCTTTGACTCTATTCACCCAAAGAAAAGTTCTTTATGTTTGGACAGAAAAGTGTGAGAGAAGATTTCAGTAACTGAAGAAAAGGTTAAGTTATGCTCCTGTTTTGGCATTGACAGTGATGAACAAATTTTATGAAGTGTATACGGACGCGTCAAAAGAAGGATTGGGAAGAGTATGGATGCAGAAAAGAAAGGTGATAACTTACATCTCTTGGAAATAGAAACCCCACGAGGAGAATTACTCTACACATGATTTGAAGTTAGCTGCTATTATGTTTGCCCTTAAGAAGTGGAGACATTATTTGTATGGAGCTAAATTTGAAGTTTTCACCGACCATAAAAGTTTGAAGTATGTTTTTACTCAGAAGGATTTGAACATGAGGTAGTATTGGTGGATGGAATTTTTGGAAGAATTTTGATGTCCGATTAAATATCATCCTGGAAAAGCAAACACAATAGCAGATGCCCTTAGTAGGAAGGTAAATTTAGAAGCATTTGTAGTAGACGAAGAAATAAGGATGAGTAATATCTTTATTCAACCTGCTTTCCTACAACAATTAAAGGGAGAGCAAGATAAAGATGAAGAATTGCAACAGTTGGTACAAAAGGAGGCAAATAAGGGAAGAGGTGAATTTTGAAAAGACAATAATGGGATTATTTGTTAGCAAGATCGATATTGTATTCTAAAACAATATGCAATGAGATAAGATATTTTAACGAAAGAAAATCGAAGTAAGTATACCATTTATCCAGGGGCCGTAAAGATGTATTAGTACTTGAAATGACACTATTGGTAGATTGGTATAAAGAAGGACATTTCATAGCTTGTGGCTCGATATTTAATTTGTCAGCAATTGAAAGCCAATTAGCAAAGGCCTAGAGGGTTACTACAGCCATTTCCTACTCCATCGTGGAAATGAGAAGAAATTACTATGGATTTCATTACGAGATTCTTTAGAGAAGTTAAGTAAGATCTATATGAAGGAAATAATCTGACTACATGGAGTATCCTCTAGTATTATTTCAGATCGAGATCTTAGAGTTACTTCGAAGTATTGGACTAAACTACAACAAAAATATGGGACGACATTAAAATTCAGCACACCAGTGCACTCACAGACGAATGGACAAACTGAATGAGTGAATAGAGTTTTGGAAGATATATTGCGGGCTTGTGCTTTAGATTTTAGAATTAAGTGGATTGATAATTTAGTGTATGCAGAATTATTATACAATAATAGTTATCCATTAATAATTGGAATGGCCCAATTTGAAGCTCTATATGGAAGGAAATGTCAGTCCCCATTGTATTGGAAAAGTTTAGCACTCACAGACGGATGGACAAACTGAACGAGTGAATAGAGTTTTGGAAGACATGTTGCGGGCTTGCGCTTTGGACTTTAGAACTAAGTGGATTGATAATTTAGCGTATGCAGAATTATTATACAATAATAGTTATCCATCAATAATTGGAATGGCCCAATTTGAAGCTCTATATGGAAGGAAATGTCAGTCTCCATTGCATTGGAAAAGTTTAGGATAGAGGATGAGTGAATAGGATGCTTTCGATCATGAAAAAGATCAGTAGGCTATGGAGATGATTAAAATCAAGTGGGAGGTAGCTCAGAGTAGACAAAAAAGTTATGTGGATAGACGTCGAAGAGATTTGGAATTTGTAAAATGAGATCGTGTATTCTTGAAGTTGACTTCACAATCACAATTGGGAATCAAAGAACATGGGAAGAAGTTGGCACCTAGATACGTTGGACCATTCCCTATTGTCGAAAGGATTGGGAAGATGGCTTATCGATTGGAGTTACCAATAGAGCTTCAAGGTATTCATAATGTGTTTCATGTCTCCCAACTTTGGAAGCATATAGCTGATCTCGTACACATTTTGAATGAAGAGCCTATTGGGATAACTCCAAGCTTAAAGTATAAGAAAAGGTCTAGTAAGATCTTAGAGTATGCTGAAAAGGAGTTGCGGAATAAGAAAATTCCACTTATAAAAGTGTTATAGAATTATCACCCAGTGCAAAACACAACCTGGGAAACGGAAGCAAAGATGTTGAAATAGTATCCAGAATTATTCCAGGTGTAAGCCAATTTCGAGGACGAAATTATTTGTAAGGAGGGAAGAATGTAATACCCTGTATTTTAACTTTCAATTGGCTACTACTTGTAATAAGATGAGAGTTTGTATCAATAGCCAAAAGAAAAGATGATCAGTACACTGAAGCAAATATTTTGGTATAATAGTATTTTGACGAGACCTGGATGTAATTATTGGATTTGTTCTACCTGTACCTTAAATTTTCAGAAGGGTACTATTGCTAATAAAATAAGAATTTGAGGGCACGCTAAGATGATAAATTAATCAATGCGATGAACGCTTGTTTTGGTGTGAATTATGTTATTCGAGTTATCGGAGGCATTTCCATCATTTTGATCGCACCTGTGATTTTGACAGCAAATTTGACCTAACTAAGAATGAATTAAAGGATTTAAGTATTAATTGATTCATTGGAATTTTTGGAGGTAAATGGTAAAGTAAATTTTTTTTTTTCATTTCGGACTTGATTTTGGTCATTTCTGAGAAAATTTGAAAATACGATAAAAAATTTCGATGTGTGTCATTTTGTGATTGGCAGCTATGAACAAGTGTCAGCTTATGAGAGGTTGCATGAAGAATTCATGCAAGATACATGGAATTAAAGAATTACAAAATAAATAGAAGAATGATGTGTTTAATTGTGATTAGAACACATCATTTGTGGGGTAATTTAATTAATTTCTTGAACATGTGTCAGCTTATGAGAGGTTGCATGAAGAATTCACGAAAGATAAAATGAATTAAAGAATTACAAAATAAATAGAAGAATGATGTGTTTAATTGTGATTGGAACACATCATTTGTGGGGAAATTTAATTAATGCATTGAGTAATTTATTTGGCCAACATTTTCACATGGAGATGGTAGTGGAATGGCTTAAAAATGGCAAGAAAATCGGTAGTTTCAATAGAGAAAAGAAGAGGAAATTTTGAGGATGAAAGTTAAGTGAAATGGTGTGTAAATTTTCAATTGGAATGATGTGTCCGGACTTAGGTGTAAAAATCATACAAAAACTAAGTACATTCCCAATTAAGTTTAAATTAAAATGTTCAACCTAAATCACACATATGAGCAAGCGTACTCATCATTAACCGAGTATAAGGTTCAAACGAGTGTCAATCCTCAAGGAACAAGTAGACATTAATCACCTTTCTTTCTTTATTTAACCAACTCAATAAATTGAAAAATAAATAAAAAGAAAGAAAAAAAAATCAAAATAAAAATATATACATGTCAAGGATGTAGATTTATGTAACTTGAGCCATTGGTTAGACAAACATGATCTTGAAGTATCCAACCTTCGTCATAACTAATTATTCTCTTGGCATCATGGAGAATTAAAGTAGACTCACTTCTTTCCCAATCCATGAATCCCTCTCTTCTAGGTAACTTAGCATCACATACTCTGTCTCAACCGGTCTTACTTAAAAGATGCATTAAACACAATTCTCTGATTAAGTCCCATTCTCAGGCAAACTCAACCCATGAAATTAGCCAATTGAATCTATACTCTGGCAGACATCAATTAGCCTTTAATTACTCTGTTCTTAGCAATTAATCCTATTTTCAGGCAAGCTAAAAGATAACAAATATGAAATCAATCAATTGAACTACCACAACCCTATTGTCAAGCAAGTTAACGAAAAGCCACAATCAATTAATCTTGTAATAAGTACGAGTAATTAAATATCAAGAATAATAATCAATTAATCAAAAGATCAAATAACTCTAAAAACCATGAATGGCTAAACCAATGTCAAATTACAATAAAACAATTAAAACATCATTGTCAAGAAAAAGAAAACAAAGTAAAAGAAAGCACTCACAGACAAGCCTCCATCTTCTTTCTTTGAAGACCTTTTTGTACAACCCTCCTTGAATCGAAGAATTTCTCATTTGACTGAGTAATTTTCTATGATGATCAATGAATTCTCCCATTTTTCCTTGTGTTTTTCATCTATTTATAGGTTTAGAAAGTGCTTAAACTCGTAGGTACAATGTTCTTGGCCGAGTAAAAGTTGGAAGATACTAAAACTCCTCAGATTACCAAAAATCGCGTAGAAAAAATCAAGCACCGCCTTAACTTCAGGGCACAGTCGGCGCAGCCTTGGCTCTCGGAGCTGGCGCTGGTTGTGTTCTGCTTCTCCACTTGTTCGCCGATTTTTCTCTGAATTTTGCAAAATGTGTCCAGAATACAACCGGTGCCGGTTCCAGCTTCATAGCCAGAACCGCCTTGGTTCTATTCCGCTCTATTTCAACAATTTTTCTGTCGCTTCGAATTCCAATTCAACAGTGCATGGCCGACGCCAGTTCTAGAGCCCTAGCTGGCGCCGCCTCTCCTCTACTTTGCGACGTTTTAATTTTGTTTTACCCTAAAATCTGTAATGATGAAAAAATACCTTTGCAAGGGTAAAATCTCAAATATGAAGAAATATGACTAGTTATTGAACAAAATTTATTACAAATGAACCTCAAATAACTAGGAAAAACATGACTAATTTAGCCCCTATCATGGAACACACCTATATATTAACCACCATACAATTAATAAAAATGAGAAATGATTGGCCAAAATGTGATGAAGAATGGTGGTGAAAAGAGGCTATTATATGGCCATTAAGGAAGGAAAAACACGAGTAAAAGAAATTAACAAGAGAGAGAAAAAGGTGCTCATGTGTGTTTTGGTGAGATGTGTGTGTTCTTGAGAGAATCTTAAAACAAATCACACCAAAGAGCTCTAAATACAAGGTAAAATCTCACCTTGTTAGAATTAAAGTTGTTGTTCGGTGAAGGGTGGTCATTTTGATTATAATTTTAGCATGAAAATATGATTTTCATGTCTTGATTTGGATTAAAAGCTAGGGTTTATGAACTTTGTATATGAACTTGATGCATGCTTATGTATGCCGGTTGCCTAGGAGATTTATGGATAGTGTTTTGTGTGATGAAGAACTGAATTCACATGGCAATTCGAAGGATTGATCTTGGTTGATGAAATAAGGATCAAAGTGGAATGAAAATGATTGTTAATTTGTTAGAAGGATGAATTATTCTCGCCTTTGATTGAAAGAAGTGAATTGGTATTGGATAAGCATGACTCTTGTGGGCTATTGGAATCTGAAAATTCAAGAATCAAAGATGATTTGAAAAAAAAAAATGAATGAATCAATTTTCTCAAGGTGCTAAAAGGTAAATGAAATCAAAGGATAACATGAATAGTTGAATTGGAGTGAAACTACAGGGGCTGTTTTTGCCCTGTATTGTGTCACAGAAGCTAGGACTAAAAAAAAGGCATAATAGAATTAATGATAAGAGTCTTACGGTCATTTTTGTATATCATAGAGCCAAATCGGAGTTGTGGATTGAATGTTATGTGCGAAACAAAATCGTGTGTCAAAGCTGCAAAATTTTAGGATTTTCCTTGGAAAGTGAATGAATTTAAGGAAGAATAATTGTGTGATTTTGAATGAAATGAATGAGAAATATAGAGTGAATCCCTTGTGCTTGAAGGGAAGAAGGATATGGAAAAAGGAAAATGAAAGAATTGAATAAATGATGAAAAAACAACGAGAACTAAAGTTTAATGTTTTCCTTAACCGTTGGCTAACTGTTGGTCCCATTAACTAAATATCGGTTGGATGTTGGCGAACCGTCGGGCATGTCGGCGAACTGTCAGCCACTATTTGACCAAACACTATTTAATATAAAAATGATATTCAGTGTAGGTTTATCAGTAAACGGCCAACGGTACATTAGAAATTGAGGGAAACGGTGGTCGAACGGCTGTGAACGGGAAAAGTTTATTTAGGACACAAGGTGAGTCCCTTTGATTTCTAAAGCTCTTTGAAAGTAGTGTGCTTTCTTTTTCCATGAAATGTTATGTTTTATACTATTTTGAAAATCCCTGAATATATTTATGGTTTATCTGAGTAAGATTTATTCTTATGCCACATTGGGCTCGAATGAACTTCATATTTGGCTTGGAAACCTTAACAGATGATTAAAGCAAGAATTTTGTGAATTTAGTCCTTGTTGAATTAAATACTTTGGATTTTCAAAAAATAATAATTTTCAGAATCGGGTATTCATATATTAACTGGAATGCCCTTATTGGAACATTTTATGGAAATATGTTTGGAAACTTTGAATCTAATCCTCTTTTAGGATAGCAATTTTGGATTTCTTAAATGAGTTCCTTTTGGAATCGGATATTGGAAAAATGATCCGAATGTCCTCATTGAAATGTTTTGTGAAAACCTTTGGAATTGATTATTCGGTAAATGACTGGAATCTCCTTATTGGAACTTTTATGAACACTTTTCAAATTAGGTAAGGGTAAAATGACCCGAATACCCTCAGAAAGTCTTTTTGGAATCAGGTATGGGTAAAATGACCCAAAAGCCCTTGAAAATGACTTTTGTGATTACGTATGGGCAAAATGACCTGAATACACTTGGAAACTTATTTTGATGTATGAAAAGAACTATTTACCCTGTTTCGACATGGTTATGGAAAATGATCTCTTGATATGAGATTGACTTTTGAAAAATAATATTTTGATTCCCAAAATTACTTTATTGGCCTGATGTGCCTATGGAATGAATTGATTGGCCCTGCGGAGCCTATGGGAATTATTATCTGACTTGCGAGTCAGTGGGGTCTATTTTTGGAATGTGATATTTTGCCCCAAAATTTTTTGATTTGAAAATGTTGCGGGAACAAATTACCCTCTGGCCTGATCAGTCAGTAGGGGTTGCTATTGGTAACATTGAGGACTCAGCATGGATTTTGATCTTTGTTCGAGTTCATGTTAGAGATAGATGACCCCTAGTAACCTAGCTAGCTCTGGGGTTTGTCTTATGCCAAACAAGGCAACAGAACATTGAGATGAGTCATCTGGCTAGCCATTTAGCACTTGGCAATTGCCTTATGCTTGCGGGCATATTATTTTTGAGTCATTCGCTGAACGCAGGGTGGGGACACTCAGTAGCATTTGACTCGTTGCTGCCTCACTGGTGACTGACATCAGGATTGGGACCCCTGGCTTATGGTGGCAAGAGTGTGCTGCAATACATTTAGTATGTTGCGGTATACCTATTATTTATTCTCAGTCATACGCTGTGATGTACTTGGTAGGCTGTGGTATATCTATTATTTATTCTCAGTAGTACGCTATGGTGTACTTATCTCTCGATGACGCACGGTTGAGTACTGTAGGTTGCGGTCTAAGTACAATGATACATGGCGCTGAATGGGAAGCCTTTGAGCTTTGCATGCAGACAGACCTTTTGTTGGAGAAGTACCTATAATTTTGAAATCGGGGTAATGATTTGAAATTGAAATGCAATTTTTCAAAAATGATTGAGTTCTGAATAAACTCGTCTTTAGAAAGTTTGGAATTGTTTCCAGCGGAAAAATGATATGCTATTCCACAAAGGTTTATGTACTCTGTTTCTTTCATAAAGCACTAGTACACACGGGACTTACTAGGTGATTTTTTACTTACACATATCTTTTATCTTCCTTTTTTGTACGATCTGGACTTGAACCGACCTACAGATAGAAAGATGATACCATAGTAATAGCAGCATAGGTCTGGACGGTTTCCCTTTTGATTATGTACCTTATTACTGATATAGTATAAAAATTTACATGTATGAGATTCTTTGTTATATATATATATATATATATATATATGACCATCAGTATGGGATGCTTTTATGGATCTAGACCTTACATATTCTGTTGGTTCTTTATTATGAAAACCCCTTGTTTGGGTAACTGGATGGGATGACACCCAATCTTGATATGCTTCCGCTGTTCCTTTGAGTAGGGGTGTTACAAATTCTTAGCTTGGTTAGCTAAGGTGAAGGGCTAATTGGATTCTTTATTATTATGTTACAACTAATAGTTTAAATTAACTAATATGAAGTTAAACTCATCCAACTTCTTTCTATACTCTAACTCCACCTAATCACACTTAAACAATAAGAATCGTTGAGCATTACTATAACGAATTTTAATAATATCAACAAGCACTCCAAAATATGATATTTGGAAACTAATGGGATTCTTATCTTTAATGCTAGAATAGCAAGTTGTATCAACCCTAAAAACACTGCACTGTTTTGTGTTAACCTATTTCTGTTATGATCTTTGGTGCGAAATTGGAAGCCAGTCATGTTACAAGTATTAAGTTGCCATCCTTAAGTATAAGGATCACTTGCAAGGCACTTTATCTCTTTAGATATTTCATGAATTTCTATGTTTTCCTCAACTTGAAGTCAATAAAGGACTTATTCAGGTTTAGTTAAAAAAAAAAAATATGGTTTGTAGTGATTTTATTTAATCATCATGAATTTTTTAACCTATATATTATTGCAACCAAGTGTGAAATGTGGCTAGATGGAGATGTTATCTATCATACAATCCTTCCCTTGGGTTTTGTCTTGCAATTTCACTGATATAAAGCCTCAGTACATAGGATGACAACATTTGTAAAAATAACTTAAAAATGAGAGATTTAGTTATTAAAAACGAAGGAATCAAATTCATAACCAACAGCTTTTCATAGTATGCAAGTACCTATCGATATGCTTAAGTCAAGATTATATGGTCAAATACTATATCAACTCCATTCCTAAATGGCTTGCCCAGTTCATAGCTATCATCACTATAACTTCCAAGCCTATTTTCTTTACTTTCTACCCCATTTAAGTACCTAGAGACAAATTCCACGCACTCTTCCATCAAATACCCGCTTGTAATAGAACCCTCTAAACGAGCACAATGTTAGTGTTGTGCCTTAGAGGCAATCACTTGTACTATGTATATTGCATAATAATTAATAAAAAGAGACATTTTTTATCTTTCAGTTTGATCGTTATATCTTAATATGAGTGTAAACTATTTGATAAAATCTCTAGTACAACACAGTGTTAAGGAAATCATGATAGAGATCATGATGTGAGATTCCTGCTACACCATGTAGTGCTTGTGCTTGAATAATTCCTAGTCATAGTATTAATGAGATGGGACATTATTAATACACCATGACTAGCACATGTTATATCCCTTGATTGGATCAAGCAGTGATTCTCATAACCGTAAGTATTGTGATACTCAGGATTAATATGTGGATGCTTGTTATATGAACAAGTTCATTGGATGACCTAGTTATGAGATAATCATTTGGATAGCTATTGAGTGTGAGTGATAGAATCTCATTATAGCAAGTGTGCAAGTATCCTTAGACTTGATATCTCCAAGGTACTTTGTTTATCGAGCGTTGTACTTTGATTCTAATCTTTGGAGTCTTACAAGGACTACCTATTGGATGGATATTGGGTACAATGTAAAGTAAACGAAAGTAGTTGATATGGTCAATAAAGTATTCACCATTCCTAATAGCAGGAGAATATATCTCAAGGCCACTTGTAGAAATCATTACTCACGAAGTCCTTGGCTAAGGTGACTATGTGTTGGAAATAGTTTCAAATTTGATACACATACTGAGTAATGGATTTCTTGAATAAGTACTAAAATATTCGGGTCAAAATTAATAATATTATGAATAGAGATAATACTAATTCTATGCTCTAGACCGAATGAGATATAGTATGGTGAAAGGAGGTTATTGCACTAGTTATTTGCTATTAAAAGGTTCATGTCAAGCGACTTGAGTTTTTGGACTTTTGGGTGATCAAGAGTCATTGCTAGATGTTACTCTTGACCTGCTAAATATGAATTTATTACTTAGAAAATTAATAAATTAATCTTATATTTTATTTAGGATTATTAATTCTAAAGCTGTTAGAATTAATTCATATTATGTTACCAATAAGACCAATAAACCTAATGGGTCACACACAATAAAGATTTGAATGCTCAATTTATATTATTTGATAATATTGTGGGGTTAATTAAGAGAAGAAGATTTGTCTATATGTGATTTATAAGTTTGTTATAATTTATGAGACTTGGTTACAATTATATAAACTTCAAGTGCACAATTGTAGACATTAGATCTTGGAGGACTTAATTGCAATTAACAACAATTCTAAAAACTATAAATATGAGAATTATTCCCTTGTGCAAACATTGAAAAAATAGAGGGATTTTCGGATGTTCCTCTTCATCTCATTCTTCTCCAATTAAACCTAGCCGCTCCTTTTCTACTAGCATAGTTTTAAGCACGCTTTGTGAGCAATTCAAACTTGTACAGATTATTGCTAGAGACAATCCTACTCTTGGATTGTAGTGGTGCGATTGGACAATCAAAACAAAGGAATTGATTCCTGGTTCGGCGCAGTAAAAAGTTTTATTTTTCTGCTATATAATGTAATCTCCATTTCTTTCCTCTATTCCTGTTTTAATTACAAACACGTGATCCTTGAGCATGGATTTCATGGTTACTTCCGCCGCGTTGTTGTTTGATAAGCTTAATGAAATCCCAACACATACCTCTTTATGGTCATGAGGTATCTATAAAAATAATAGCTTGCTTAAGGAATGTAATAAATAATGTATAAAAATGTATCCAGATAGATTGTAATACTATCTTTTAATGGGAAACATCCATCTACATTATTTGGGCCTGCAAAGAGAGCATCTTTGATAGGGGCTAAATTAGTCATATTTTTTCTAGTTATTTGAGATTCTTTTGTGACACATTTTGTTCAATAACTAGTCATATTTTGTTCATTATTTTAGATTTTAAGGGTAAAGCGGAACAAAAACGTCGCAAAGCAGAGGAGAGGCGGCGCCGGCTAGGACCCTAGAACTGGCGCTAGCTGTGTATTGTTGAAACGAACTCCGAATTGACGAAAAAATTGTTAAGACAGAGCAGAATAGAACCAAGGCGGCGCCGGCTGTGAAGCTGGAACCGGCACCGACTGCATTTTGGAACACATTGTGAAAAATTTGAAGAAAATCGGCGAACGAGTGGAGGAACAGATCACAACCGGTGCTAGCTCCAAGAGTCAAGGCAGCGCTAGCTGTGCCCTGAAGATAAGGCGGTGCTGTGATTTTTCTACGCGATTTTTGGTAATTTGAGGAATTTTAGTATCTTTCAACGTCTACTTGGCCAAGAACTTTGTACCTACGAGTTCAGGCACTGCCTAAGGCTATAAATAGATGAAAAACATGAGGGAAGGGAGAGAATTCATTGATCATCACAGAAAATTACTCAAGAAAAGGAGGAATTCTTCAAGTTCAAGGAGGATTGTGCAAGAAGGTTTTCAAAGGAAGAAGAATGAGGCTTGTCTATGAGTGCTTTCTTTTACTTTGTTTTCTTTTTCTTGAACAATGATATGTTAATTATTTTAATGTAATTTGACGTTGTTTTAGGTATTCATGATATTTAGAGATATTTGATCTTTTGATTAAATTGGTTGTTCTTCTTGGTATTTAATTACTTGGGTTGATTACGAGATTGGTTGATTGTTACTTTCTATTGACTTGATTGAAAAAGGGGTTGATGGTGGTTTCAATTCATTAGTTTCATATTTGTTATTTTTTAACTTGCTTGAAAAGGGATTAATTGCTAAGAACTAGTAATTAAAGGTCAATTGATATTTGCCAGAATATAGATTCATTGGTTAGTTTCATGTTTTAAGTTTGTCAGAATATGGAAATTTAATCAAGGGTTGTGTTCAATGCATCTTTTGGGTAAGACTAGTTGAGACATAACATGTGACACTAAGTTACCTAGAAGATAGGGATTCATGGATTGAAAAATAAGTAAGTCTATCTTAACATTCATGATGCCAATGGAATAATTAATTATGATAATGGTTGAGTTCTTTAAGGTCATGTTTATCTAAACAATGGTTTAAATTACCTAAATCTACATCCTTGACATGTATATACTTTTATTTTTATTTTATTTGATTTTCCTTTTTATTTTTTTTCACTTTATCTAGTCGATTAAACAATTAAAGAAAGGTGATTAATGTCTACTTGTTCCTGGAGGATCAACACTCGTTTGAACCCTATGCTCGGTTAATGATGAGTACGCTTGCTCATATGTGTGATTTAGGTTGAACGTTTTAATTTAAACTTGATTGGGAATGTGCTTAGTTGTTGTATAATTTTTATACCCAAGTCCGAACACATCAATCTTCAGCTAAGATTATTATAAGATGCTCCATGATATCGAAGAAGACCAGTACAAATATCTTTTCTAGAAGAGACAAATTGATATGATCTTGAGTGGCTTTTTTTTTTTTTGTGTTATAAGTTGTTTAATTGATTAGGAGTTTAGCTCAACCAATGGGACCAAAAACAGTGGATTCTTCTTGAGACAAAAAAGAGAAAATGAAATAACAACCTACCCTCTATCAAACTCTTAAAGAACTAAGCTTCAAAGACCCTCAAGAATAATAGAAAGTTCTACTATAATCTCACTCCAATATCCTTGAAGCAACAAAGGCAAACAAGAACAAATAGAATAGAGAAAATAGGCACCCAAGTAATGGAATTCAAACAAACCTTAGAAGAAGAAAACAACTAAGACCCATTCAAAGAAACCATATTGGATTATCCAAAAGATTTAGCAAATGCCCCATTAGCCCCCCATTAGTCCCCCACTATGGGCCTCGCTAACTAGCAACAACCTAATAGACCCTTTAGCTCATAAAGCCTTGCCTCCCTAAACAAGAAACCATTATGCCTATAATATTTAGCAAATGTACCTTTCTCACAAGCATGGAAAATATCCCCGAACTCCTCATCATCAACATACAAATCTTTCATAAGTTCAAAACCAAAAAGTTTAGCATCCAAAAAGTTTAGTAGTGTATATCTTCGAGATAGTGTATTCGGTATCACATTTTCCTTACCCTTCTTGTATTGAATGACATATGAAAATGTCCCAATAAATTCCATCCACTTTGCATGCCTCTTGTTCAAATTTTATTGGCTTTTGAGGTGTTTAAGGGTCTCATGATCAGTATGAATGACAAACTCTCTTGGCAAAAGGTTGTGTTGCCAATATTTTAAAGTCCTCACTAAGGCAAAAAGCTCTTTATCATAGGTAGAGTAATTGAGGGCCGCCTCGGACAATTTCTCAATAAGTATGCAATGGGTTTTTTATTTTGGGTCAAGACCACACCTATTCCCACCCCACTTGCATCACACTCTATCTCAATTACCTTCTCAAAGTTAGGAAGAATAAGAATTGGAGCTTGGCTTAATTTGTCTTTGAGAGCTTGAAAGGCTTGTTGTTGGGCCTCCTCCCACCTAAACCCCACATTTTTCTTTACCACTTCAGTTAGAGGGGCTGCTATAGTGCTAAAATTTTGGATGAACCTCCTATAGAAGCTAGCTAGCCCATGGAAACTACGGATTTGGGTAATGGTGGTAGGGGTTGGCCAATCTTGGATGGCTTTCACTTTTTTCTCATTAACCTCAATCCCTTTGGCACTCACAACATACCCAAGGAATGTAATCCTCTCCAAACAAAAAGAGTATTTCTCAAGGTTAGCATACAATCTCTCCCATTGGAGGGCAACAAGCATATTTTAAACATGATTCAAATGATCTACAATTCCATTCATCCCCTTCTCTTATTCTAATTTGGTGATAATCGAATTTCAAATTAATTTTTGAGAAAATGCATGCACCAAATAGCTCATCAAGCAAGTCATCTAGCCTCGAAATGGGATAGCGGTATTTTACCGTGATGTTGTTGATAGCGTGACAATCCACGCACATTCACCATATCCCATCCTTTTCGGGCACCAAGAGAACCGAAACCGTACATGGGCTTAGGCTCTCTCTCACATGTCCCTTCTCAAGCAATGCCTTTACTTGCTTTTGCAACTCCTTGGACTCCTCCGGGTTGCTTCTATATGCCAGTCAATTGTGGATGACAGCTCCAGGCACAGAGTCGATTTGATGCTCAATCCCTGTTATGGGTGGTAGTCCTCCGGGCACCTCATTTTGAAAAACGTCTTCAAATTCTTGAAGAATAGCTACAGTTTCATTAAGCAAAGATAATATAGAATCATTAGTAGAAACACAGGAACTTTTGCATAAAAGAAGAATAACCAGTTCCTTAGCTTCTATAGCCTCTATGACCTCACTTTCTTTTGCAAAGTAATTTACTATTCTTTTACCTACCCTCTCTTGTTCTTGCTCACTCATATCCTTGATTGTCAAAGGTACTTGTTTGTTCATCCTCTCTCTCAACTCTTTTTCTTTCCTCTCTTGTTCTTTCTTCTCAATTTCTTGTCTTTGCTTAACATCTTGCGCTCCTTTCTTCTTTTCTTTCTTTTTCATGATTCTTTGATTTTTGTTCACCTTACTAAGGGCCATGGGGGTGAGGGTAAACTTAGTTCCCTCCTTGATTAAGGAATAAGTATTCTTTCTCCTATCATACTTTACATATCTATCGTATTGCCCAAGCCTTCTTAGGAGCAAGTGACCCGCTTGCATGGGTACCACATCACATAGCATATCATCCTTGTATTTTCCTATCTCAAAAGACACCAAAACTTATTTTTTTATTCTCATTTCCCCACTATCGTTCAACCATTGTAACTTGTAGGGCTTGGGGTGTTTAATCCAATTCATGTCTAATTCTTCAACCAAGTTTGCACTAATCACGTTAGTGCAACTCCCACTATCTACAATGACTCTACAAAGGGCCTTGTTGATTAGACACCTAGTGTAGAAAATGTTCTCTCTTTGTTAGTGATCTTGATCCTCAATAGCTTGTGAATTCAATGACCTTCTTGTGACTCCCACCAAAGAGTATTCTTAACCAACAACTTCCCCTTCATCACTTTCCTCATCTCCATTTCCTTCTTGATCTCCTTGGTACCTTCCTCCGTCTTCTTCTTCGTCGGTAGAAACTTCACCATGGGGATTAGTATACATCGTTCTCTTGCTTGGACACTCATAGGAAGTATGTCCAAATCTAAGGCACTTAAAACACTTGATATCCCTATTCCTTTATGGTCTCTCCGTGGCTTTTCCCTTGTCTTTGTTCTATCCTTCCCTAGGTTTCCAATCCTCCCTAGGCTTCCAATCCTCTCTAGGTTTCCAACCTTCCCTAAGTTTGTTGAAGTCCTTTTGGAATGGCATAGGGGCTTCATCCTTCTTAATTGGCACTTTGCTAGTAGTATTGGGATTTGGAAGTAGTGGTCTAGTAAATGCCTTCCTTTTTAATTACCTCTCAATTTTCATAGCGACATGTACCATATTCTCCAATCGATTATAGGGGTGCAATTCTACCAAATTGGCAACCTCCCTATTTTATCCTCCCAAGAATCGTACTCTTGTTGCTCTAGGGTCCTCATTAATTTGAGCTCTCATCAACATTACTTCTATCTCTTTATGGTAATTTTTCACACTCTTGTTCCCTTGCTTAAGTGATTGGAGCCTTTGGTAAAGATCATTGTATTAATGGTGTGGTATAAACTTTGCCCTCATCATATCTTTTAACAATTTTCAACTAGCAATGGTTTCCACTCCCATTTGTCTCATTTGTATACTAACTTTCTCATACCAAACCAAAGCATTCTCCGAAAATTCCAAAATAGCCAACCTCACATTTGACCTCTCACTATAGGTATGACTTTTTAGAAAGATCTCCATGTTGCTTTCCCACTCCAAATAGGCTTTGGCGTCATTTTTGCCATAGAATGTGGGCACTTTCAATTTAATGTGGTTCAACTCTTTCTCCTCGTCATTTTCTTCTCTCTTACGTCCTCTATTATCCTATCCTCTATTGTGTTCCCCAAAGGCTTCAACTTGTTCCCCATCATACCATTCATCAACTATCTCAAACTCTCTTTCTAACCCTCTTAGGTTATTCCTACCATTTCTTCCTTGGCCCTTACCTCATCCTCCTCTCAACCATGTCTTCCCCCTCTCATAGGAGTTTGTTGGAATACCCCGATTGAGTGCTCATCCCATTCTTCCCCTTGTTTGGCATATAACGGAGGAGTATGGGCATTGGCATCCCTCATCCTAAGGCTAGGTACTTCAAATCGCTTTTGGCCTCTCCTTTGTGCAACGGTAGAAGATTGCCCAAGATGATTTATCAACTCCCTTGTCATGTTTTGAAACTCACTTTGCATAGTTCTCATCATAGCTTGCAAGTCATCATGCAAAACCCTAGCATCAATTTGTTCTTCTTGAGGTCTACGAGGTCCACTTGGGTTAGGCCTAGAGATCTCTTGATCATGGGCCATGGTGATAGAATATTTACTTACACAATAGAGATTAGAAAGAAAATAGATCCTCACTTCACTTCCTTACGTGTTGGCTCTCAAAGGTTGATCACTCAACGCTCGTGTTTGCTCTCTTAGGTTCTTTTAGCAATTGGCTCACCCTCTTACCTTTTTCTCAATACTCAAGCCTTTTTGTTCAATCCCAATTCTCCCCAATGGATAAATATCTAGTCCAACTTAGTGAATCACACAAATCAAAAGAAATTTTCAATTAGGGGGTCTTTGGGGAATTTCAACAAACACTTGTTGGGCACCTCAAGCAAACGAGTTTTAATCAAGAATTTCAAGAAATATGGACTCAATCAGCACAAGAACAAACACTAGATGCATAAGAAACACGTTTAAACAAGAAATAAACAAGAATTAGCTAGAACAAAGAAACTAGGTCAACAAGAGCTAGGATTATGAAGAACAAGATGATCACACGTGTATACTAGTAAAGTGGAGTTCAATGAGTATGGAATTCAACAAAAGAGTGGTATACGAAGTCTCAATATCCCAAGGTACAAAAATCAAGAATCAAAGTTCCCAACTATAGCAAAAAATATTCTCGTGGAAAATTTATCGAACACCTTTGATGGCACTCCACTTCATCATGAAGGTCAAGATCAAGGAGGGGGAGGCGTGACCATGCAAGGACCAAGACTGGCGATGAAGATGGATGAAACTAGACCGAAAAGGAGGCCTCGAGAAGACGGCCAGCGCCGGCTTAAAGCAGCCAAACTGGTGCCGACTTCATTTTGCTTAATAAGGGCTTTATTCGGCTTTTGACCGCCTAAAGGCAGTCCACAATCGGTGCTGGTTGTAGTGCCCTAATCGGCGCCGGTTCCACCCTGGGCAGTTGACGACTGCTCTGCGTTTTTGATGTTTTCTTCGATTTTTTTTTTAATTTTAAGTGTTTGTAAAGACTTATTATGACCCTAAACTATAATAGAATATCAGGGATTATTTAGCTAGGGTTAGGATAGTATAAATAGCACCTTTAGTGATTTGAAAACATAATTTACTTCACCTTAATTCAAATTTGAGAGAGAATCTTGAGAGGTCCTAGCTTCCTTGTTCATCTTGTTCATAACCAACCTTAAGGGCCAATCCTTCTTTTGTAAGAGTCTATAAATTTTTTAGATAATCCAATGTTGTTTTCTTTGAATGGGTCTTAGTTGCTTTGTTCTTCTAAAGTTTGAAATTTAATATTTGTGTGCCTATTTTCTCTATTCTATTTGTTCGTGCTTGCCTTTGTTGCTTTAAGGATATTAGGATGAGATTATAGTAGAACTTTCTACTCATCTTGAGGGTCTTTGAGGCTTTGTTCTTCAAGGGTTTGAAAAAGGGTAGGTAGTTATTTGATTTTTTCCTTTTTGTTCACAAGAACCTCTGTTTTTGTTCCTTTGAGTTGAGCTGGAACATAGCTAACAAAAATCACCCATAACACCAAGAAAAGCCACATAAGATTCATATCAAAGAGTTTGGTATCAGATCAAGGAAAATCTTGATTCCTATCAAAGCTTGAAAATAAGAAAAAGGAGCCCTACAAAGTGAAGAGAAAAGAAAAATAGAAAATCCTGTCACCCAAAACTTGCTCCAAAAAAGGTCTTGAAAATTTTGTTATTCCTTAATTTTTCTGTTGGGAAATTGCTTCTTGATGTTGTTATAATCCTTAGAAACAAATTTATCCTTTGATTGTGGTGAAATTTGGCTTAAATATGGTTGAAAATTCTGGTTGTTCTTAAGTGACGAGATTGCAACCAAAGTGTTTGATAAATGTTCCATGAGAGTATTTTTTTGCTATAGTTTGGAACCTTGATTCTTGATTTTTATTCCTTGGGACTTTGTGACTTAGTATATCACTCTAATGTTGAATTCCAAGTTCATTGAACTCAATTTCTCTATTGGACACTTGTGACCATCTTGTTATTCATCATCCTAGTTTTAGTTGTTCTTGATAATTCTTGTTTGTTTCTTGCTTAGAATTGTTACTTGTGCATTTAGTTCTTGTTCATGAGTTGATTGAGTCCACTTTTTCTTGAAATTCTTGACTTAAAGCTTGTTTGTTTGAGGTGCCCAACAAGTGTTTGTTGAAATTCCCCTAAGACCCCCTAATTGGAAAATTCTTTTGATTTGTGTGATTCACTTAGCTGGACTAAAACTTTAGCTATTAGGGAGAATTGGGATTAAACAAGAAGGCTTAAGTGTTGAAAAAAGGCAAGAGGGTGAGCCTATCATTAAAAGAGCCTAAGAGAGCAAACACAAGCGTGGAGTGATCAAGCTTGATAGCCAACACGCAAGGAAGAGTAGTGAGGATCTATTTTTTCTTTCTAATCTCTTTGCGTTGCAGCTATTAGTAAGCAAATATCCCATCACCATGGCCCATGAATAAGAGATCTCTAGGCCTAACTCAAGTGGACTTAGTATACCTCAAGAAGAACAAATTGATGCTAGGGGACTACGTGATGATTTGCAAGCTATGATAAGGACAATGTAAAGCGAATTTCAAAACATGACAAGGGAGTTGATAAATCATCTTGGACAATCTTCTACTGTTGCACAAAAAATAAAAAAGTATGGGGTGTAAAAGGACTTGAGGGAGCATGAGTGCAAAAGGTGTCCAAGTTTGCTACAACAACTAAAGGGAAAGGAAGAGTCGCAAGGCAAAAGGGGAGAATCCTAAGCCTCTATAAGCATAGTACAACAAATGAGTAGTAGAGGATTAACTTGTGAGACTTGTTATAGTACAAGGCACACAAAGGTTGATTGTCCAAATAAATTGGCATATGAAAGATTTTATAGGGTGCACAATTGCAAAGGGGAGAGACAAATTGAGAAGCAAAAAGCTAGACTTGAGGCCAAAGTGGCCAAGAAAAATGTTGTAGATGTTGAGGATCCAAGAAGGACAAGAAGTGAAGAAAAAATTGCAAGGGGTGAACAAGATGAATTACGTGGCTATGAGAAGGAGGAGAAACTAGAAAGGGAAGCCCAAGGCCAAGAAATACTCAATCAAAATGATGAAGTAATGCATGAAGTAGTTAAGGAAAATGTTGATGAGCTTGATGAGGAGCTTAGTAATGATAAAAAAGAAGACGTAGATCCATTGAGTTCAATAAATAGGGTAACTAAGGAATATTATAACATTTTATTCTTTCTAGAGGATGAGTCAAACCTATTAGAAGTGTTAGAGGAGAATGTGCAAGAAGAAGTTGAGCAAAAGAGTATGGAATTTGTTGAAGAGCCAAAGAATTCAAAAATTGAGATAAAGAATGAAACAAATACGTGTTATAGATGAAGGTTCCCACAGTACTTCAAGTACTCATGAAGTGGAAGTAAGCTCGCATCCACAAGAGGAGAAAAAGAGGAGTTAGCTAGAGGTGGTGAAAAAGTAAATGAAAATGAGTGAAACTAGTAAGCATGAAGAATCTAGTTCAACTTCACAAAATGACATCAAATCTAGTGGAGGAGATAGAGTGAACAAACACGTTTTGGTGTCTTTTAAGATGGGGAAGTATAAGGATGATGTGCTATGTGATGTGGTACCCATGCAAGCGGGTCACTTGCTCCTAGGAAAGCCTTGGCAATACGATAGGCATGTTAAGTATGATGGGAGGAAGAATGCTTATTCCCTACTCAAGGAGGGAATTAAGTTTACTCTCATCCCCATGGCCCCTAGTGAGGTGAACAAAGATCCAAGAATTATGAAGGAGCAAGAAAAGAAGAAGGGAGCGCAGAATGTTAATCCAAAACAAGAAATTGAGAGGAGAGAAAAAGAGAGGCAAGATAAAGCGTTTGGTATGGGTGAGCAAGGTCATGAGTGGGGAGGTAAAAGAAGAGTGAATTTCTTTGAAAAAAGAAAGTGAGGTAATAGAGGCTAAAAAAGCTAAGGAACTGGTTATTCTTCTTTTATGCAATTATTCTTATGTTTCTACTAATGTTTTTTCATTGTTTTGGCCTAATGAAATTGCAATTGTCCCTCAAGAATTTGAAGTTGTTTTTCTAAAGGAGGTGGTAAACCGAACACTAACCCAATTCTTACGGACCATAATCAAGAAGAACTTGACCAATTGGGAGGAATGCTAGCCACATTTTGAGTTTGATTGCAAAAGGGCTTTTCACTCTACCACTTCTCATTCTCTTTTTGAAATTGTGTATGGTTTTATTCCCCTAACTCCTTTTGAATTGATTCCCTTGCCTATAGGAGAACAAATAGACCTTAACGGAGCTAAGAAGGCGGCAATGGTGACAGCATTCCATGTAGAAAATGGCAATGATTCAGATACGAATCCTTTTCAAGGAGAGGGATATGATGAGACTCCGCTTCATCATGAAGGTCAAGATCAAGGAGGGGGAGGCGTGACCATGCAAGGACCAGGGCCGGCGACGAAGACGAACGAAACTAGACCAAAAAGGTGGCCTCCAGAGGACGGCCGGCGCCGGCTCCAAGCAGCCAAATCGGCGCCAGCTTCATTCTGCTCAATAAGGGCTTCATCAAGATTTCGACCGCCTGAAGGCAGTCCACAACCGGCGCTAGTTGTAGTGCCCTAACCGGCACCGGTTCCACCTTAGGCAACCGACGACTCTACATTTTTTATGTTTTCTCCAATTTTCTTTAATTTTAAGTGTTTGTAAAGATTTATTATGACCCTAAACTGTAATAGAATATCAGGGATTACTGAGCTAGGGTTAGGATAGTATAAATATCATCTTTAGCGATTTGAAAACATAATTCACTTCACTTTAATTCAAATTTGAGAGAGAACTTGAGAGGCCCTAGCCTCCTTGTTCATCTTGTTCAAGATCAAGCTTAAGGGTTAGTCCTCCTTTTGTAAGAGTCTATAAATCTTTTAGATAATCCAATGTTGTTTTCTTTGATTGGGTCTTAGTTGCTTTTTTCTTCTAAGGTTTGTTTGAAATTTAATATTTGTGTGCCTATTTTCTCTATTCTATTTGTTCTTGCTTGCCTTTGTTGCTTCAAGGATATTAGGATGAGATTATAGTAGAACTTTTTACTCATCTTGAGGGTCTTTGAGGCTTTGTTCTTCAAGGGTTTGAAAAAGTGTAGGTAGTTATTTGGTTTTTTCTTTTTTGGTCACAAGAACCTCTGTTTTTGTTCCTTTGAGTTGAGCTGGAACATAGCCAACAAAAATCACCCACAACACCAAGAAAAGCCACACAATATTCGTATCAACCTCTGATGCAATCCCGTCACGTAAGAACAACAAACATTTTCACTCATATTCAAGCCAATTTTCACCACAAACACAAGAAGAATTTATTCCCAGGGATTATATCAACATCAAGGAGCAATTTCCCAAAAGAAAAATCAATATATAACAAAAATTTCATGACCTTTTTGGAGCATGTTTTGGAGTGACGGGATTTTCTCTGTTTTCTTTTTCTTCAACTTTGTAGGGCCCATTTTCTTGCTTTCAAGCTTTGATTAGAATCAAATCTTTTCCTTGCTCTAATACCAAACTCTTTGATATGATCTAAAGTGGCTTTTTCTTGGTGTTATGAGTGGTTTAATTGTATAGGAATTCAGCTCAACCAATGGGACAAAAAACAGTGGATTCTGCTTGAGACAAAAAGGAGAAAATGAAATAACAACCTACCCTTTATCAAACCCTTGAAGAACTAAGTTTCAAAGACCCTCAAGAATAATAGAAATTCCTACTATAATCTCACTCCAATATCCTTGAAGCAACAGAGGCAAACAAGAACAAATAGAATAGAGAAAAAAGGCACTTAAGTAATGGAATTCAAGCAAACCTTAGAAGAACAAAGTAACTAAGACCCATTCAATAAAACCACATTGGATTATCCAAAAGATTTATAGACTCATTTATAAGGAGGACTAACCCTTAAACATGGTCTTGAACAAGAAGAATAAAGAGGCTACGGCCTCTCAAGATTCTCTCTCAAATTTGAATGTAAGTGTGTGAATTGAGTTGTCAAATCACTAAAGGTTCTATTTATACTACCCTAACCCTAGCTAAGTAATCCCTGAGGTTCTATTACATTTTAGGGTCTTAATATGTCTTTACAAATACTTAAAATTGGAAAATAAATAGGAGAAAACATAAAAAATGCGGCTGCCCAGGATGGAGCCGGCGCTGGCTAGGTCCCTTGAAGTCGGTGCCGGTTGTGCACTGCCTTCAGCCCTGTCGTTTAGTAGATGGAGGCAGTTGTTGGGAAGAATGAAGCCGGCGCCGGTTTGGCTACTTGGGGCCGGCGCTGGCTGTCCGCTGGAAGGCCTTTCTTGGTCATGTTTCGTCTTCCTTTGTTGCCGACTTGAGTTCTTGTTGGTGTTTTTCTTGAATATCATCAAAATGAACTATTGGCTAGCTTTCTCAACCTTCCAACCCTCTTCCATCCTCAAGCATAGTTTGATGAGCAATTGAAAATCCTCTTAAAGCTTCATGGACCTAGCTCTTGCATGGTCACGCCCCCCCTCCTTAATCTTGACCTCCATGATAAAACGGAGTCTCATCACAAATTTACTACAAAGTGATTTTAGAGTTCAAAGTTGTGTTCCATGTTAACCTTTGAACATAGAAGTTCAAAACATTTAGTGATTTCAATAAAAATTTGGACAACATTTTTTAGCAGTGTAGTCTAGGCTACCAAAGGTACAAGTTGCTGAAGAAAAATGTGGCAATCTTGGGATTTCAAAACCCTAATAGTCCTCTTTTTCGAGTTCATCAGTGAGTAATATTTGAACTATAACCATCTGGCACTCTTAATTCCTTTAACACTTTCAAAAACGTATCAATCTCAATCTTGCTCATTGTATAAGGAGCTGGGAACAAGGTGTAACTAGATCCAAAAGGCTTCAATACATGATGTAAGTAATTTTTTTTTTAATATTCATAACCTCTATGTCCTGGCGTGCTTTCAGAATATCTTTTGTCCCATTGCTTTCTCCTACGATTGCATATAGTAAATTATCACAGAAATTTTTTTTCTTATGCATTACATCAAGATTATGCTAACCAAATTTGAATCCTAAAAGGGTAACACCCAGAAAATACTTTTCTTTTTCTAATTCAAGCTATTTATCCTTTTTTTTTTAAATCTGCCCTATATTTTTTTAAAACATCTTCCTTCCTATATTCAGTGAGGTAATAGTAAAGCTGTTGTAAAATATGTGCCCCTATCAAAATTTCTTGGTGAGGCACAGATTTTTGCATGCTCATAGAATGAGACCTTATCTTTATTCAATCGATAAATATGTTACAAGAAGCATCGATCATACAAAAAGAAAAATTTTCCACTTTAAGGCAAACGATAGCTTAGCAATTCAGTTTGCAAATTGGACAAGCTTTATCATTATGCACACTATACCCCGGTAAATTACCATATATAGGAAAATCATTTATAGTCCATATGAGTGCCACATGTAAGCAAAACATTTCTTTTGACAATGAACAAACACCATAATGCCCTTATGCCATAATTCAATTAACTTCTCAATTAGTAGTTACAAACACTATAAAAAAAAGTGACTTTTGGCAACGCTTTTATTTGCAACATCGCAAAATCTGTGGTGAAAGCTTGGTTTTACAACAGTTTTGAATTTTGTGGTATATAAACATTTTTTGTAATACTTTATTTTGTCACGGCTATGTTTCTGAAAGTAAAAGTTCTTTTTTTATCAAAGATTTAAAAATTGTGTAGGTAAAAATTATTTTTTTACTATAGAGATTTGAAATTCTGGGTAAAGAAATTTTACTACCCATAGTTTTACTAAACCTGGAAAAATCATATTTTTTCTTATTTTATCAAATATTAAAAAATGTCAACATAAAATGGAAGCTTTCATTAGATACCATGGTTGATATAATTGTTTATATTCAAGTGGTTGTGTGTTCAAATCTTGATATTACTATTTTGTTAATTTTATGTAATTTTTTGGACCAGGCACCTATGTGTACAATCTTTGCTTTAAAAAAAAAAATAACAAGAGAGGAGGAATAAATTTTGAGATCAACTCCTTATGATTGGAGTTGCTTTTATATATTTTTTTGGACCAACTCCCTATGTACACTTTTTGGTTTTAAAAAAAATTAACAAGAGAGTACGAATAGGACTTAATTAATATGCTGTCGAACTTGAGACTTTCATCTCAGGTAACAACTTTCCTATTAGGCCGTTCTATTAGGCCTAGTGTATATTAATTCTTTTAGTTTAGTGGTTCAAATGTCTTGATTAATTTGCTTGGTTTAGTTAATGTATATTAATTTGTTTGGTTTAGTTAATGTATACTAATTCGTTTGGTTCAAATGTCTTGATTCATTCTCAACTTTATTGCTAAAGGTATTCTTCCTTTCTTATGATTCTTAATTATTTTTATTTTATTTTTTTAATTATAAATCTTAATTCTTTTTCCTATGTTGATTTTTTTTTTTTTTAGTAGATAGCATTTTATCTTATTTAAGATAAGAGTAAATAAAAAAAGGAAATATAGAAAGCATTCCCTTAAAGGGTGGAATACATACATACATACATACGTACGTACGTACATACGTACGTACGTACATACATACGTACATACATACATACATACATACATACATACATACATACATACATACATACATACATACATACATACATACATACATACATACATACATACATACATACATACATACATACATACATACATACATACATACATACATACATAAAATTAGGAAAATGAAGTATGTAAACTTTTTGCCTAGTGAGTAGGATATAATGGTTTAAACTTTTAAAACTTTTTACCAATATTCTGTTCTTTAATTTCACTGTTTGTTCATAGAAACCAATTGATCCATTGATCGATTGTCGAAATTTTGAGATTTATGTAGGGTTTATTCTATGGATCAACTGTAGATTGGCTGAACCGTTCGTTTCAATTGCAACTGTTAGTTAAATAGAGAATAATCGACAATGTTTTTGGTGGATTGGTTCTGTAGAGTATTAGCATTGCTCGGACTTTGGCATAAGGAGGCAAAGATCTTATTTCTAGGCCTTGATAATGCCGGCAAAACCACCTTACTTCATATGTTGAAAGATGAGGTAATATATATGCATAATAATATGTATAGAATATGAAGACTGTCCTGTTAGATTTTATTTTCTTCTTCTTGTCGTATTACGTATATATTTATTTGATATGTATATATTTGAATTTTATTGTGTTTAATTAATTAGCATTGAATAAATATAATATACTATATTTATATAAACATATATGCCTAATAATGATTAATTAATATTTAGTTGGAAGAAAATTCAATAGATCTAGAAAGTAATTCAAAAAAATAAGCTCTATATATTTATATAAATATATATACCTAAAAATGATTAATTAATATTTTGTTAGAAGAATATATAATATATCTAGAAAGTAAATAAAAAAATTAGCATTACACTTAGGCACATGTATTGGGAAGGAAAATTGGGCCAAAACAAAAAAGAATTTAGAGGGAAAAATCAATTTATGAGGTAAAAATTTGAAGGAATGAAGTACTTTCCTTTGGCACCTCTAGATTTGGAGCTAAGTGTCCTACCCCTGAGTGTCCCTTCAATGGTACCCATTTTGGCTCTTTCTTCAGCAACCCAAAATTTCCACCACCTATATTAGCACCCTATTGCCACAAATCCTCATTTTTCTCTCTCTTTAGTTTCTACAAAGAAATCTACCCCTTTTAATCCTTTCCAAACACATCACTCCAACTTTGGCGACGATCAGGTGGTAGGAGCAAGCTATCGATAGTGTACAGGAGTCAGCACCAAGTAAAAGTTTCAAACATCAGGTTATTTAACTAAGATTCAAACTTTTTTCAATGGTTGTTTAGTTTTGTGTTTATTCTCTTCCATAGATTTTTGTTTCCAAATGCATTTACTAGTGCTCTTTTATTGTTTATCCTCAATGCAGAATGAATCTGGAACCAAAGAATTAGAAATGTTATGGTACAAAGCTGCTTTACACAGTAATTAAGTGAGATTTTTTTTTTCTTTCATGAAAATTCTTATTAGGTTAAAAAATCCCAATCTATAGAGGAGAGGCATTCTCTATAACTCAAATAAACAAGTTCTAACCACATAGTGTGGCAAAAAATCAAATTTTAGGTGTGCACAAGCTAAAGAACAATATCTCTACAATATTTGATTGATTTCTTACGGTTCCAAGTTAAGCAATATTCTAATTTGAGACTTTTTCTCATGTCTTCCTTTGGATTTTCATTCTTTTTACCTCTGTTCTATATTAAATCTGGATAGAAAAAAAAAGTTAGGAATTTGAAATGAAATAAAATATTATTTGTACTTAAGAAATTGCCCTTTGCATTAATAGCTTTCTTAATTTTAGGGTGCAACTAATTTGTCGTTGGAATTTGGATAATCATTTTTCTTACTATGATGTACTAAGAGCTGAAAGCTAATCTATGAGTAATATTTTTGGGGAAACATAGAAATTAAGTGTTTTTTGAATTTCTACTTGAAGTTTTACATTCACTTGTGTAAATATTTGTTTTGATGATTTACATGCCATGATTTTTTGACTTATTGCTAACTTTAAATTTTGTCATTGCTTAGTCATAAAATGTGATACTACTATGTTATAAATTGTTCCTTTTCATTTTCTTCTAATGATGTTATGATGAAGGGTGATCAATACGATGTGCAAACTATTCATGTGATTTTCTCACTAGCTATGTTAATCAAATTAGATATAGACAAAGCTATTTGATAGAATATCTTGGTCTTTTTTTTTTTTTTTATAGAGGTTTTCTTACTAGTTTAACATACTTCTTTAATGAACAAAACACACATTTGAGATGAAGCAAATGAGTTCTTAATGTTTATTTGATTATGCATGACTAGTAGTATGCTTCTCTCATGAATACTATTATTTTGTCATAATGTTTATGTTTGTTTTATTTGTGTACTTTCTGTTCGTTTAAGGTAACAAATGCAGTTTTTTTTTTTTTAGTTTCATTATTGCAATTAGAGGGTATAGCTAGGTCATAGATTGATTTATCCAATTATCTATCTTAGAAATATGATGATGGATTGAATTTCTTTCTTAAGTTTGCATGTAAAGGTAAACCTAGTGGAACAAAGATACCTTCTCCTTGTACTCGATACCAAAATTGTTACTATGTGAACCCGGTAGAAACCAATCAACATTGTAAGATGTGGGGCTTCCTTAAGCAATATAAGAACTGGGATTGTTATGGTGAAGAATATGTTTCTTTAAATAAAGATACTAGAATTCCTTCTCCTGTAGAGATTTTGAATCTAGATGATATGGTTGGCATGGTCAATAATACACTTGGATTTAATGAGACAAATAATTCTAGTGGGCTATCAAAATGTGTAAAATAGATCCTTAGGATATTAGAAGATTCCAGTGTTAATTTGTATCCCTAGTTGTAAAATTTTTTTGTTCCTTTCATTCCTTATGTGTTTGTTAGACATAAAAGTTCAGAACAGGTGGTCTAATAAATCTTTTAATATGTTGCTTTAGCTATTGAATGAGGCTTTTGATGATATTGTACATTGTAAATGACACATTTTGTTTTAATAAAAGACATT
This sequence comes from Voacanga thouarsii, assembly GCA_026120185.1. Taxonomy (NCBI): domain Eukaryota; kingdom Viridiplantae; phylum Streptophyta; class Magnoliopsida; order Gentianales; family Apocynaceae; genus Voacanga; species Voacanga thouarsii. The sequence goes on from JANUWF010001918.1 coordinate 3,242,754, forward strand.
ATTTATCTTACAGTTTCTTTTGTTTACTTTAAGTAATATAATTATTCAATAAAGTCCTTAGTACAACACTGTGTTAAGGAAATCATGATAGAGATCATGATATGAGATTCATACTACACTAGATGGTGTTAGTACTTAAATAGTCCCTAGTTATAGTATTAATGAGACAGGACATCATTAATGCGTTAAGACTAGCATGTGTTAGACTTCCTGATTTGATCAGGTGGTTGTTCTCATAACCGTGAGTATTGAGATACTCAAAGTTAACATATGGATGCTTGTTAATGGAACAAGTTCATTGGATGACCTGGCTTTGACATAATCACATGGATAACTATTTAGTGCCAGTGATATAATCTCAATATAGCAAACGTGCAAGTATCCTTAGACTTGAGATCTCCAAGGTACTTTGTTTACTGAGCTTTGTACTTTGATTCCAATCTCTAGAGCTTGATTGAGGGCCGCCTATGGGATGGATATTGGGTACATTGTGAGGTAAACGAAAGTAGTTGAGGGGGTCAATAAAGGATTCATCACTCCTAATAGTAGGGGTGAATATCTCACGGCCACTTGTAGAAATTACTACTCGAGAAGTCCTTGGCCAAGGCAATTTTGTAATGGAAATAGTTCCAATTGATACACATCTAGAATAGTGGGTTCCTAGTACAAGTACTATTGTATTCGGGCCAGAATTATTTCTGGAGGGAGTTGGCACTAATTCCGTACTCCAAACCGAATGAGATATTGTATGGTGAAAGGAGTTAATTGCATTAAACTTTGTTATTGAAGGGTTCATGTTAAGCCACTTAACTTCCTGGACTCTTGGGTGGTCATGATGTGTTGTTAGATACCACTCATGATATGGGAATATGGGTTTATTAATTGATGAATTAATAAACTAATCCTAATTAGAATTAATAGAATTAATTCTAATTAATTATGGATTATTAATCTCAAAGACGTTTGGATTAATTCATGTTCTCTGCCAATTGACTGGGAAACCTAATAGATCACACACAATAGAGGATTATATACTCAAGATGTTATTTGATAACATAGTGGGGTTGATTGAGAGAAAGAGAAGTTGTTGTGGACAAATTATAATTAGTTATAATTTGTGGTCTAAGTTGTAATTGTGAGAACTTGATGTTTCTAATTACAATTAGGGAATTCTAATAGGATTATAATTCTCAATTATAGTAGGATTTTTCGTGTGATATAAGGGATACACACGAAACCCTAACTGGGTGACGAATACTCGAAAACAACTCCAACCCTAGGGCACATGATTTTCCCTTCTTCTCTCTCCTCTCGTTTTGCTGAAAACAAGAGAACCCTAGCCGCCATTATTGTTTCTACTAGTATAGAAAATTTTGGTGCTTGAGTACATCCTCTGTGTGGATCACTGTTAGAGATAATCACATATTGTGAATATAGTGGTTAGACGTTCAACTCACATGGAGGTTGATAACGAGGATTGTTGGATCGTGCCTCAACTTGATGAAGAAATTTTATTCTTCGGACGATCACCCAAAAGTAAAAAGTTGTTACCTTTATTATCTTTATGTCTTGTTTTCCACATATAGACGGGTCTTGGGAGGGTATCTTGTTTTATTTTCCGCTGCGCCGTATAGGATATGAGCTTGAGATACCCAACATAAAGACTAAGTGACTTTTGGCTTCATTTTAGATCTCAACTTGATAAATCATATTTAAAAATATTAGATTTGTCTTGCATTTGCTTCTAGTTGAAGAATTTGTAATTTAGAATTGTAAAACAAACATCTTCCAAGATTCATCACAGTTTTAGTTACACTATTAAGTTAGTATTTTTGTTGTTTGAACTTTCATGGATTCTTTTATTTTTTTTTTTCAATTTTATTGTTCTTTCTTTGGTTCCAATTATTTAGTTTTTATTTAGGTAACAATGATGTTTTTGGTTTGAAGGTGGATGCAATTGTCTACCTTGTGGATGCCTATGACAAGGAAAGGTTTGTAGAATAAAAAAAGGATCTAGATGCTCTCCTCTCTAATGAATCCTTGGCTAGCATCCTTTTCCTAATTTTGGGGAACAAGATTAACATCTGTTATGCTGCTTCTGAAGATGAGTAGCGTTACCATATGGGTCTGACGGGCATAACCACTAGAAAAGGAAAGTTAAACCTAGCAGACTCAAATTTTCATCCTCTTGAAGTTTTCATGTAAACGCTGAGTAGGAACAAAATATTCTCCAAAATGCTGAGTAATGATGCTGAAAATGTTGAGTAGTTTCTAGCTGAAAATGCTATGTATGCTGTCTGAAAATGTTGAGTAGTAATTGAGTAGTGATATATTGAAAATGCTAAGTAATTTCCAACTGAAAATGTGGATTTGCCTCTAGGGCACAACACTAACACTTTAATCTTGTATAATAGTCACAAACATGTCCTCTTATCCTCAAGTGTTTTATCCTCGAAGAGGAGTTTCAATAGAAAAAGAAGGGAGTTACCAAGCTTAGAATTGGAACGAGAAAATCGTAGACCATAACAATTTGGACTTGAGAAGTAAAAGTCAAAATATGATGGTAAGGATACATATCATAAGATGTAGATCGAGAAGTTTGAAACAAAGTAGGAACAAAGACTATCCTTCCAAAGCACAAAAATAAACAAAAAGAGTTCATTTTTGATAGATGGTGTTAGCCCAAGTAATCAACAACTTAAAAAAAAAAAAAAAAAACACATGGTGGAGAAAGTTTCACTTCAAGGATAAATCAAGTCCATTAGAAACCATTAACCACTCACATTCAAAAATCATATTGAAAATCACCACAATAATACCTCATGTTCTCATCTTACATTAGAAGCTCCACCAAATATAATGGTTCCCAGTCATGGATATTCACATCTAGACCACTCTCTCTCTAGGTTAGCATATATAAACTTGTTCATATAAAAGAAATATTTGATTTCTTATAATATAATCCATGCTGATCTAAAAGAAACCAAAACATTACATGGAAAACATTAAATCAAATTAGTAGTTATATGATCAGGTACTATTAAAACACTTTCTGGGATAGGCAATGTGCTATTAGCGAACTTCCAAGTCAATATTGACCTCCCATGAATCAAATAAACACTATAAACGTCTATTTGGGATTATGAAGGCTCAACAATTAGCTATCAAAGTTCACAGGTCCAGTTCTTGCTATTCTAGATAACAAGCTAGCTGCTAAAGAGATTTCCTTGGCATTTTGCCAAATGCATGATTTAATAACAGGACTCAAAAAATACTTTTACACATGGATTGATGAACAACATAATGAGTAATAATAGAAATTCCTCAACTAAGATTGAAAGATAGTCTTGATTGGAAATGGCATGGTCTGTCCCGTGAGAAATTGTTAAGTAGGTAAAGCACATATTTGCTACAGCACCCAAACACCCTAAACAAACATGCCATGCTACACCTACCTATTCAAGTGGCTATGTCAAAAATAGCTAAAATATAAAAAGTAAACTAGTAAGAGAAACCTTACTAATTTTTTCAGTGAATAGATAAAATAATTGTATGGTCATCATAGCTAACAAAAAATCACGGTGATAAATGAATTTACAACTAAGGACTATTATTAAATTCTAGAGCTCCTTAATTAGACATGCCATCATAGCTAAGGAAAATGGAAAGTATAATACATTGGCATAATAATCTTTCCAGACTCTGCGGGCGATCTGATGAGCACCTAAGTAGAAAGCTTTGAACTTAATCTTGCCAATACTCAGCTTCTTAGATGTCGGGTACTACGTTGGTTGATGTTGGACCAATCTCTGTCCAATTCGAAATAACATTTCAAGATCCATTTCTTTCAAGATTCAGTAACCAACTCAAATTAAATTAACAGAATCCTGTTAATTCATCTAAAACATCTACAAAACCAAAATTTACACTAACTTGATAAATTCTTTGAACAGCAACCACCATGATACTTCAAAACACATGAATATACTAGGAAAAAATTTGATAACTTTGACATACAAAAGATGCTTGATGACTAATTCGTTCTCAATTTCTAGGAATTTAAATCTTACATGAAAGAATTAAATCAAATTCTCTGAAAATCCTTAGCGAAGATTAAAGTATGCATGTACACATAGCTGACTACCTTGTACATTATATAGGAAGCATATATTCTAGATAACATATTAACAATTTAACCCTTCGATCTAATAAAGACAAATAAAAATACATCAAAATCAAATATGAAGATAATTAGATGCAGTTTGATTACTTATCAAAGAACTCTTACACTATTCTTATTCTTATAATTATAAGAACTAAAAATCTAATCAATATTTATAATTCTTGCTAACAAATTCAAAATCCAATAGTTAGATTGAACAAATAAGTTGAATAAGCTATGTATACCAATTTGTGCAGATAATAGAGATCAATTAGATTGTTAAGGCAGAATAAATATACTATGAAGTTTAATTATAACATCAAATTTACTACCAAACCTAATGCCTATATGGATACATGCTCAACAAATTAAAGATCCAACCGTTACATATATTACAATAGTCGTAAAAAGTAAGTTAATAGAATTTTGAGGAAAGAAGACAAAATTAATGTATCAATTGAAGCGTTTTACACCAAATAATAATAATAATAATAATAATAAAAAATGAACTATTTATGAAGCAAAAAAAGCCACTGCAAATAAAAAGGGAAAAAACCATTGTATAAAACCTATATACGTTGGCCCAAAGTCCGACGCATATAAGTTAATTCCTTTACTGTTGCTAGACAATCGTTGTAAATATACTGTCATATATATCTTATATTTATGACAGTCCAGAATCACCGTAAATATCAAAAAGACTGCAGTATTCATCACACTACATATGATGGTCTTTGAACTGTCGTATATACTACTTCAAACGACAATTTTTTAGGAGCTGTCATTTATATTTTTTTTTTAACAACGAACCATTATATTTGACCCATTATAAATGACGACCTGTCATAAATACTACAATAATTATGAGAGTCACATTTAGCCTCATATTTAGTTGTTAAATACGACATTTTGTTGTATACAATGGGCATTTACGACAGCTTGTGGACCGCCATAGAAACTGACATCGTATACAGAGGCTTTTTTCGTAGTGTTTCTGTAACACCCTGCTACCTAGGCCCGCCAGGGCCGGGGATGTCGCCCCGTCCAAATGATAAGGGGTCTTTATAACTAGGTCACACAATTAAAATAGCAAAATGAAAATAATAATTTAACTTAAAATTTATTACAACCCAAGAATAAATCCATGAATAAAACCATGAATTCCCAAAAGAAAAAACAAATCCATAAATAAAATCATCCACTCTCAACTCCCCAAAGCAATACATAAAAATAAACGACAACATTTTCTTCCAAAGCAGATAACACTAGCTACTCATCCCCACAGCAGGATCAGCCTGAAATCATGGTAAAAAGGTGATGAGACAGAAGTCTCAGTAAGTCCGTGTGTGCTTTGGGTGTTCAGTGGAAATAGTTCGTGGATGCAGAGTATAAAAACTTTATAAGAGAAATATTGGCAAGCAATAAACATTAGTCAAAAGCAAGAGTGGCATTTTGGCTTTTCCAGCCATACATAATTTATAAGACCAACCACTCGAAAGAAATGATTATGGGTTACCACACGTTGGGCCCCATAACCGGATGGTCAGTATGCCGACACTTTGTGCATACTGTCAGTCAGAATGCCGACACTTTGTGCAGACTGACTAAAGGTAGGTGATCGGCCTACCGGGCAAGATACTCCTCCTTCTCTATACCCAAACAACAACCGGATGTCCATTCCGGCAAAACACAGTCACTTGACTGAAATAAAAACTGCTAGCTTGGACCGGCATGACTAAGTAATACTGGCGTTTCTCTAAGTTGAGTTCATCTTCTGGAGGAGGCCTCCTGCCAGAAGACTCACTCTTGCTCTTCAAAACTAGTACTACCAATCTACCCCCATTGAGTACTCAACGTAACATATTCCACTTGGGAAGAAAATGAACAAAACACAATTGCACTTGAAAATGGCAATTAAGGATTTCCAAAGTCTTTGTCAAAATCAGTTTTAGAAAGAGTTTTGAATTTTGAATTTTGAGTAAATCTGCTTATTGATTTGCAAATAATTTGTTTGTCTAAAATAAGAACGGAAATAATCCTCAATTGCCTTCAAAAATGAGTGACAATGCACTCTACATTTGGCTTGCCATAAAGATCATTTATTCATCAAATAGGTTTTATGCAGGGGCTTACCTGATCCTTACCCACAACAAAGGTCTTCAACAGCTGACCTAACCCCGCATAGGGTAAATACAAACCACAATCAAACTCAAGCCAAAGACTCACTTTCTCAAATAAAACTAACTCAACTTACTACAATCATATCCCTAGTGTCCCAAGCTTTAAGGCTCAATAATAAATAAAAAGGGTTTATAAAATAAATCTTGTTTAATATTAAAATAACTAGATTTTGGAAAATAGGTACAAAAGTTGAAGGTTTAAATTTTGCTAACAATAAATTATGGTTTATTTGAAAAAGGGTCCAAGGTGGTATCAGGTAAAATAATGATTTATTAATAATTTAGTTGTTAGAAAATAATTGATAGCTAAAATTTGTTGAAAATAAATTTAATGACTCTTGCTTGAAAAATAATAAGCAAATCCTTAATAGGTTTTGATTAAAAGATAATAATTAAATTTTTAGTAATCAATATTTTATTAATTATAATTATTTCCATAAAAGGCTTTAATTGATTCTATTATTTTAATTAATATATATATATTTTCTAGCAAAAATTATTATTTATTTGACTAAAATATCATTATTTTATATAAAAGACCAAATCCACATTTTCCCATGGTTTTCAAAATTTTACTAGAAGAATCATATTATTAAATATTTTATTAATGAAATAAAATTTAGCTTAGGGACAACTAGATCATGATCATATTCCTATAGCTAACCACAATCACGAACATATACAACCCTTCAATTCATCAAATCATCCAAATCATGCATACAAGCATAGATCTCAATTTATCAAAACACGATCTAACCCCTACTAGCATAAATATGATCATGGCTTCAATAATCCAACCTGAATATAAATCCCATTCACCAAAGATGACATAATTTCTAGCATACTTCATCACAAATACTACCTATGACATGTATCAAACCTCAAATCAACATATAATCAACTAAGATAATCCTTCCATGCATAAGTCTCATCTCCTTCACAAACATACATATATTCATACTTCAATCTCAACAATATATATATATATACTCCAATCCTATCACCATCCACCTATTATCAATATCACCCTAGAGACATGCTTCTAGAGTTTAAAAGAAGGGTTGATGGTACTTACTTGGTTGATGAACGCCTTGAAGGAGTTTAGAGTAGATCTCAACTCCTAAATGTCTAACTTTGGCCATGGGAGATGGCGAGAGCATGATTTATGGAGAAGAAGTCATTCGGCCGTGAGAGAGAGAGAGAGAGAGAGAGAGAGAGAGAGAGAGAGAGAGAGAGAGAGAGAGAGAGAAGAGATCATTAGTATGTTCATTCACATAGGTTCTCACCAGAGATCATGTTTGGAGAAGATGAAGTTGATAGAGTAAATTTACCTTGAAGATGTTCTTGTCCTTCACAGAAATTTCTGCCTTTGATCCGAAGTAGCAAGATGTTTTGAGGAGTTTGATGTTAATAATGGTGTTGATGGACTCACAGCAGTGAGTAGATCAAATCTGAAAGTTTTTGAGAGGTTTTGAGATGGTTTGAAGGGGTATTAAGTGTAAGGAAGAGGTAGGTGTTCTTGGTGTAGTGTGTGTGTTCTTGGAGCTTGAGAGATTCCGAGAGATTGTAGTGTGTAGCTGTCGAATTTCTGTGAGAGATAGGGCTTGCCGAATTTCTGTAGGATTTAGGGAGTTGTTTCTCTGAATTGGAAGGGAAAAGGAAAGACTAGTTGTTACAATCTTTGAAGAATATTTTTAAGAAGTGAATTTGGAAACTAAATATTCCAAGAATATCTTGATTGTTGGACAGTTTTGGAAGTCTGCCATGGCTGACTGTTTGAGCAGAATTTTGGTGGGATTAATGCTGGTTTATGGAAGCTTATGGTGGCCAAAAGTAGGGTGCTTAATGGTGAAGAAGATGTCTGGTCAATTGAGTAAGATTTTATGGAAGGTTGCTAAATAAGGATGGCTGGAATTTTGGAAACCAATCAAGCTAAATTATAGGGATTTGTTGGAGAGATTTTCGGACAGCCATTGATGCCTTTCGTCCAGAAGCTTGAGGGAAACAATGGAGCTCTGTTAATGGAGGTTTAAGGAAGGTTTTGACAGATTAGGGCTGGTGTTTCGGCTGGAAGAAAAATAGGAAACAAAGCTGGAAAATTTTCCTGCACAGTTTTTCGCTGAACAGCAATTTTCTGGGTAGATTTTCGGCTCCCATTTTCAGCTAACTTGCAGAGAGTTTGAAGGGGAATTTCGGGGGTATTCAAGGCTGGTATCCAGCCTTCTTCATGGAGGAAAAACATGGCTAAGGTGCTGCACAAAATCTGAAAGAAATCAGCTTGGTTTTGGACCTCCAAAGTAGCGATTTTGCCCAGAATTTTCACTGGTTTTGCACAGCCTTTGTGCAGCCCGAAAATGGTAGAAATAATTCATATTTCAAACTGATCTTAAGGCCATTTTTCTGGAAGCATTTGGGAGGGAAAGTCAGATAAGAAGCTCGACAATTTGAAGGTACAACAAGCTAAAAAATTTCAGCTCATTCTAAGAAGTAAGATGAACTAGTCTAGAGTGAAATTTCAGCAAGCTTACTAGAGGGATTTTTTCCCTTGGAATTTTCTACTATTCTTCCACATTTTTCAGACCATGAGAAGTCTTTTACTAGGACATTTTGATCTCACAAGATCACAGCATTTTACTGAAATTTCTGGAAAAAAAATGGATAGAACATCTTGATCAAACCAAGGAGTTGAAAATTGAGGAAAATTAAGGATCAAGGGGAAATGAATTCCTTTTAAGAAATTCGAGTAGAGTAAAGGAGTGGAATGAGAATACTCCTAATATGTCTCTCTTAGGACCATCATCCCTACCTTACTCTAAGCTCATAAGACCGAAATTTCCTCCACTAAGCAAAAATAAAATGTAATCTAGTTAAAGCTTCTATGATGGAATTCGAACCCAAGACCTCAAGAAATAATTCCAAAGCTCCAACCACTACACCACAACAACTCTTGTTGATATTTTCACTAGAAAATTATTTTCTATTCAATCCACAGGCTATCTCCCTATTTTTACCTCGGGCAAAAATTACCATCTTGCCCCTCTCACACAATACTCACCAACAAGACCTCAAGACAATAAAACCCGAATCCAAAACACATAAAAATCATATGAAAATATATTTAACCATAAAATAAAATATGATATGCATCCCAACCCCCCTTACTTTATGGTTGGTTTTGACTGGGGTTTCAAAGTTTCTCTCTCGACTCAATTAAAGAAGCAAGCATTAAATTAGGTAAATTGTTGTTCTAAATCTTAACCCTATCTTTCAAATTAATTAAGATAGAACAAATGAATTGATAAAATTGAATAATTCTAATAATCCAGTTTAATATAATCAAACCAAAGCAATTGAATACCTAACATAGAAATCATTAGCTCTTGAATAAATAATTAAATTCAAGGTAAAATTAAAGTACAACTGTTAATTAAAATTAAAATCTAATAAATCTTAAGACTTCCTAAATTAAAATACAAAGAAAAGAAACAGAGAACGCATATACCAGACTTCTTTTCCTCATTTCCCAAATCATATTGATCGTCCTCTCCCTAGTGTTTTCCTTGCTTTCCAAGCTTCAATAGCCATCCTCTGATGTCTAGTATTCTCTCTCTATCATTTCTTGGGCTCAAGAGCTAGATATTTATAGTTTTTTCGTGAACAGAGGTATTCTACAATGTTAAGTGGCATTGCTCATATTGGCTTATTCAGCACTGCTTACACTTCTTTTTCTGAATCTACACTATGAGCAGTGCTGGCTATGTTGAGTGGAATAGTGGCACTAACTTTTTGAAGTTTGACCCCTTATATTCTCTAAATCTGAATAGTGCCACATTGGCTGGCTTAACTGGCACCACTATCTCTCTAAAGTTTGTATATTTGCATTCTGAATTGGAGTGATGCTAGGTATCTTCATTTGAACGATGCCATTTCTCTTCTTTTACAGCTCATTTTTATACTTTTTACCTTATTTCTTCACCAAATCTTTATCGTAAGCATTCTACACCAAGCAAAGTGAAAATAAGGGAAGGAGTAGTTTTGTATCAATGAATTTTTCTCAATAATAACATAAATGGCATGAAAATATGCACCAGTCAAGCATTCATCACTTCCCCACACTTAAGCTTTTGCTTGTCCTCAAGTGAATCAACAATAACCTCAACAAGTAATAAGCTATAAAAATTTAAGAAGATAGGCTTAATAATAAGAATAACTCAAATGTATGCCAATATAGTAAACATGGAAGAGATATTATGCTTCCTTAAAAATTTAAGCCAACACCTATTCTTTTAAACTAGAATTATGTAAATTCAAAAATTAAGTTAGGCTTAAAAATAAGAATAACTTAACATGTATGTAAACATAGTAAACGTGGAAGAGATATTATGTTTCCTTAAAAATTTAAGCCAGCACTTGTTCTATTAAACTAGAATTATGTAAATTCACATATTAAGTTTGGCTTAACAACAAGAATAACTCAACATGTATGTAAACATAGTAAACATGGAAGAGATATTTTGTTTTGTTAACAAAAAATTTAAGCCAACACCTATTCTATTAAACTAGAATTATGTAAATTCATATATTAAGCTAGATGTATCCAAAGCAATCAAAGTTAGGTTAAGCAAGTTTATACTGATTCAACATAATTCACTATACTTCTTATGTCGAGAATATGAACAATGTGATTCATGTAAGTTAAGATTAGTTAACCGATTTAAATTCTATGACTTCCATACACCTACAATCATAAGTAGTAAATAGGGAATTTGTCCCTCTTTACCCTCAAGCGAGTGCATTTAATGTTCTATATTATCATAACGACTTCTCACTTGTATAAGGTGATGCAGTTGCTTAATAAAGATATATGAATAACGATATTGAGTTTTTGCATTACCCTCATTATTCTCATTTGTTTACCCCAATCCCCGTTTATTGAAACTTAGAGTAAGGTTTAGCTGGAAGATAGTAGAATTTAAAATAATCACAATATTTTAATTCATCACAACATTCTCATTAATTCCCAAAGAATTTAGCTTCATAATGTTTACAAATTCATAAACAAGGTAAACCTAAATTCTCAGTATTTAGCCTATATCACTCTTAATAAACAATTTTACATAATATCAACTCAAGGAAAGAAGTTCTAGATTAAATTAAAAGGTAAAAATGTTTCAAATTTGCTCAATTTTCTCCAAAGAAAATACCCCAAAGAAAATATTCCAAGGAAAACACCAAATGATATCTAAACACTTGCAAAGAGTAAAGTTTAGGCTTCTCCCTCAAACTTAAATGGAATAATGTCCTTATTGGCCACAAATATAACACAAAATAGCAATATCCAATGGAACTAGAAAGATAAAGAAGGAGAAAGGATTAACAATATTCCCCTAGTGTACTGTACTTTAATTCCTTATAAGATTTGTACAGAAGAGTGATTCCAAAAGAGTGTAAAACAATCCTTACAAAATGAAGCAAACACATGAAATAAAAGAGATCAAAATAATATAAAAACTAATAAAGTTTAATAGCAATAATTCTAAAGAAAACTAGTAGGTAAAATGTTTTTAAAATAAAAAGGTAATACAATAAGGAAAGAACAATAAAAAGAAAACATTCGTGATGGTTGCTAGCTCCTGATAGTCCATTTTGACCAACCTGTTCTCCATTGCTGCTCGAATGTCTAGTCTGTTGGGCTTGGTATTATACCAAATGGTATTTAAGAAACCCTCATGTTACTGTAGAGTGTTTTGAAGACTCTTTAACATTACCATTTGGTTTTGCTACTAACTCATCATCTAGGTCATAAAGTGTACTCTATTCCTTATATTGATCTTCATCCTATTTCCATCTCATTAATAAAGATTTTCTTTGTTCTTTAAACAAATTTGTTTACTAGATTTGAAGCTTTCTTATCTGGGTCAAGTTAGGTTGTAACTAATCCTGCTACATCTCCACTCTAGCTAATGCAATCCTTATCTCTGCTTAGAATTTCATTACAACTATGTGTTAGCCTCTATTAGGCCTTGGTCCCTGATACACCTCACCTACGGTGACTGCTACTCTTTCTGCTCCCTCTGTCCATCCTTCCTCTCCTTGGGTGTCACCTACCTTTGTCCAAATCTATCGTATGAATACTCACAATAAATCAATGTTTACTAAGAAATGTCATACTGGATGAAGTGGTAGTTGCTATCTTTCTCATAGTAGGTACATGGAGGTATAGGAATATAACTGTAATAACTAGAAGAAGAATGAATTCTTGGATGTGTAGCCAGATGCTACAACCTCACGTACATAAGAATCAATAGAGAAGCTAGAGAAATTGGTTGGGAATAAATCAACTTGTGTAGAACATGGACATCTACCACCCTAGCTTCATTTATCCTATTGGCTCTCGAGGCCACATTAAAACCAAGAAAATATATAATCAAACAATTTAGTGGAGATGAGTTGTCATGTGAATAGAAATAGAAGTGGCAGCCTGGTGATAGTGTATATTAAGATGGACTCTAGTTGCACTAAAATCCTACTCGGTCTCAGAGATGATCGTCTTATTGTAAGTGTCAATTTTTACCCAATTCTTATCATCTTGTAACACAAAAATCTTAATTAAATAAGCCTTAGACGTATGAATAGATACTCCTTTGACCACAATATCAATAGGCATAAGGATGCTATGTCTCTTATCAAACATATTAGCATAAAATTCTTTTAATAACCCAAAATAATACACAACATTAAGATTAAGAATGGGGCCAATTCTAATCTTCTAAACATGGTTGAAATATATAGGTCAACGTCAAAAGTAGGGTCTATGGTTTTCTTTACCAAGATTGTGTTATTCAACATTTTATTGAACCACACCTCACATCCTTAGTCAACAAATTGTCTCAGGGGAACACTAGGCTTAATGCTAGATAGAGGGGCTTGGAAAGAAGACTCGCCCATTTTCATTTTTATAAGGAGCTTAGTGGTAGTATGTTTAATTAGCATAGCTCCAACACAATAAATCCACAAGAATAAAAGCACAACAACTTAGCCTAAGAACTAAAAGCTCTCTCATTCAACAACAACATAAACCAAAATCTCACTTACTTAACAGAACAACTCCTCAATACATACTCATCCAACCAGATACACCAAATCATTTTCAATATAAAACCACATAGAGATCACAGTTCAATCCAGTTCTCCAATCCTCTACAAAAGTAATATCTTTCAACTCCACAAATTAACAACTTAACAGTCACAATTTCAACAACTAAACTTAACAAAGTTTAATAATAAAGTAGCTCACATCCAATAGTAGCAACATTCACAATTCTCAAAATATGCATCATATAGAAAGCACTTTAAAAATAGGCAACAATCTAAGAATATTACTCCAAAAACTCAAACATAAAATTCTAGCAATCCAGAGAATCCCAAAAATCAACACATTTGCAGCTTTCACAGTCAATACCAAATATCAATTTTCACAAAATAAGTGCAGAATTATTGAAGAAATTTCACCCAAATTTGAATACCTAACTCTACAAGGATTGCTTACTTCTATTTTAGGTTCGATGATGAATAATGCTAAAAACGCAGTGTGCCTCACCAATAGAACGTGAAGATCGAACTTTTTCTGTGATTTGTGTAGAAAATCATGCAAAAGATCAAAGGATTATAACTGGAATTCAAGAAGCTCAGAGTAAGGATTTCAAAGAAATTAGTGAAAAGCTTTAAAATTCAAAATGGTAAGAGATTTGAAAGAAATTAATGTTGGGCTAAGTGGGTTTTTTAGTAGTGCTATGGATTAGTGAGGAGAAAGAGAAGATTCTTGAAGCTTGTGAACAAATTGTGAAGAAAATGGCAGTGGAAATGGTGTTTTTTGTCAGTTGTTAGAAGTTGAGTGACACCATCTAACATGGTCTAAGCTACACCACTAACTCTAGCTTAAGCGATGTCACCTAAAAACAACATCATTGTCTCTATAATTGCAACATAAGTAGTATCATTCAATATGGATAAAATGGCATCATAAATTACATTATTTTGCTATTTAAACTTTCTGATACTAGGCGGAGCTACTCATAATGATCTAAGTGGTGCTACTAAATCACTATTCCTTCTTTCTTTTCTTTTTTTTATGTAAATAAAATGTAAATATTTAAAATAAATATTAAGCTCCTAGTAAAAGTAAAATAAAGTAAATTATCCCAAATTAAGAACACACTAACATAATAAAAAATAAAGAAGAAAAAAACATAAATAAAGTAAAAATAGAAATTGTCCATATGTATTGATAGAGTAAAAATAGCTCAATGCTTTCCATACTCCTCGAGTAGATTACTCTTAGTATTCCTAAGAAGGGTATGAAGGTGCTAGTCTATCAACCAAGATTCGTGTTCCACCTTTTGTTCAATTTATATTTTCCCTATTTTTCTATCTCTCATGGCTGGCTATTTCTCCCTCTAGCTGCCATTTTCATTTTTGAACTTGAAAAGTGATCAATTAAGGGAGATTTGATGAGACCTAATTCTTAAATCTTCTCCCTAAATTATATCCTTATTCCTTTTATTCATAAGCCTACTATATTTACTCTTTATTTAAGTTCTTGTACCATTTTATATACAATCTTTCTATACTCTCCTTCTCTTAATATGGTAGCTGGCAATGACATGCTATAATTCCCTTGATTGAATCTTATTTTAGCAAGTAAGGTTGATGAAACTTATCTTCTTTTGAAGCTAAAAATTTTCTTTCCTTAATCTCCATGAAATTCAAATTTCAAACGCCTAGAATCCATCTTAATCACTCACTTCAATTAAGAGCTAAATGATCTCCTAAATTTCAAATATCAAGAACCTTGATGGGTTACACTTTCCTTTCTAGTGATGGCTAGTTTTATGAAGATCCTAGGAGAAATGAAAGCTTTCTATTTTGGTTAAGAAAAGTAAGCTTTCGTTTGGCACATTCCTTCTTCATATAAGGTAGATTGTCATCTAGCATGTTATTTAAATTTTAAACCACAACACTTCCTTTTTTCCTTCCGCATTGTGTACAAAATTTCTCAAGTAACTAAGTCTGCTTCAGCCTTCTCTCTCTTAGCACACAAAACCAAAATAGATTACACACATATAATAAGGACTTTAGGCCCCTCTTTTCCTCTTAAACTAAAGGCACCAATATCACAATAGCTTTTGACCTCTCCTTCTCAAACAAGCACACAGAAACCTCTTTAGAACATTCATTACTCCTTTCTCTTCTCATTCACTTAACACCACCAGAACATACCTCTTTCTCTTATTCTCAGCCTTCTCCTTCTTGCTAATCAAAAGTAACAAAACACAACAAGTAGCTCCTAGCTAACCCTTCTCTAAACTAAAACCAAGACACACATATTATTGCTCTAGGCTCTAATCTCTCTCTCTATTCTTTTCTCTCACCAAAACTAAGACACCTTCGCCTCTCTAGCTTTCAGATCATTCTCCCCCTTACCACTCACCAAGAATATTCTTTCTTCTCTAGACACAAATTGAAGTAATGTCATCCTCTCGACTACTACTCTCCATTAGACTAAAGTAAACAAACTCAGTCTTCTCTTACTCCATTCTCAATCATTCTTAATTGAAACTCGGTATTTTGGTCTCTTCTTCCAAAGGGAATTAGAATCCTCTTGGATCCATCTTCAACAAGAGAAAAGATTTCTTGCATCCCTGGATGATCAAACTCAGCCAACTTCACTCTAGCACCATCAACCCCGGAAGTAATCGTATTCGACTCCTTCACAAGTAACTCTTAATCTCTCACTTTCGTTTTAGCCTCGATTACTTGGTATGACTTGAGTGTACTCTAATCCTTTGAAGATGATATGTGTGTTTAGAATTAAAATTATTGTTTTGCTATCAAGCATGTTTAGGAACCGCGAGGTTTTCTTCCTTTCGATAAGTATATTGGAGGTGATGATTAGTCATGCTGGATCTTATATCTATAAAGAACATACATTGGTATATTACTAGCATTACTTTTCTTGTTATTACTTTGAGATTTATATTACCCCAACATTTTTTCTTATGATTTGAGTTGTTTAGTACTTAGAGCTTGAGTGAGTACAAGTAAGTAATCATGTTAAAATATGATGTTTGGGGTTTTAAGATCTACTTATGAAATGTTGTTATAGGAAAGGATACTAGAACCTATATGATGTAATGGAATAATTACGACTTAAAGTGAATCTTATTATTAGATGTATGACTATCGTATAAGAATTGAATTGTGTTGTGCTTATGGCTTAGACAACTGTCCCCTAGTAATAATATTAAAGTATGTATAATGGAGCTTATATCATGTGAATAAATAATTATTATGATATAAGCATGATGTTTGATTGTAGTTGTTGATCCATGAAAGGTGGAGATGGTGTAGTGTTAAGACTATTTTGTAGGTTACTTCAATATTATGAATAGGATACAATGTAATTTAGTTTTTGTGAACTTTTGTTAGGTGGAGTTGCCTTTCAAGATCCTACAACTGAGTAGTTCATTTTGTCAAGTGATTCTAGTCAAGTAAGTCCTTACATAAACTCTTTGTATGTAATACTTTTCTTGCAAGTCATTTGTTGCTTATGACTAAAGAGCTAAACGCATGATTTGCATGCATGGTTTAAACCTCTTTTTTTTACAACAAATTACACTTTGGTTGCACAAAATTATTTTTGAAATGAAATCTAGTTTTCTACAACAAAATTTTGATAAAACCTACAGCATACCATGTGTGCAAATTCAAGCTGACTGAATTATGCTTATTTAAGAATGTCCCCAAGCAAGGATAGGTTACATTGAGTATTCAATAAGGGTAGATTTGGTACTAGCCTTTAAAGGGGTGAGTACTTAGTAGGTGGCCACGTCTGAGGTATGATTTTTTTTCGGAAGAGGTGACAATACTAATAAGTCAGGCCGATCCAAGCTAGCAACTAGTTCTAAGTACGACTATAATTCGGAGTTGGATAGCAGGTAAGTTTGGGTGAGAAATAGAAGTGCATCTCACCTAGTGGGCCGATCACTTATCGACAATTTGATGCAGCGTTTCATAGTATCCTATCATGGGCTAGGGTTCTATGACAAATAAATTAGGACTATAATACAGGTTTTCATGGTCAACTATCTTTGAAAAAATTTAATGAATCGTTTATTTTGTGCATAAAAATATTTTATCTAATGCCTCTATTGATCATGTTTTATATTGTTGAACAAAAGATGCTACGAACCACTATATGTCTTTTAAGACTAGCATGCGATGACTTTCGACATTTTTTATCGAGTTTTCAACTTGCATCATGCAAGTATTTCAAATTATCCAAATTCACACATAAGATATACTGAGATGTATTTCTCACACAATTCCCTATCATAGATTTCAGGAAATGCCAGTTTCAACATTGTATGAAGTTGTTAGAATCTAAGACTTAGACTTTATGTATTTACAATTTTATTGAAGACATGTATTTTATTTGGTTTTGTCTCGTTGACTATATATAAGTATTGATGAGTTGTAAAAATTTTTAAGTTTTAATCCCTTTTATAGCTTTCACCTAGTCAAAAAGACCTCTAGTCCTCATAATAAGGTGACATCCCCAACACCTATTGAATCATATCTTAGTGAGGTGTTATATAAATAACTTAGAAAATATTGACCAAATTAGGTTCTATCAACCATGGATATGCTAAATGTTAGATATCTTATGCATATCATATACGACGCAGTGGAAAATTAAAACGAGATACCATCCCAAGATCTGCATATGTGTGGAAAACAAGATATATAAAGAGAACAAAGATAATAGATTTTACCTTTCTTTGATTGTGTGGAAAACAAAAACTTTCCTTCTTCAAGTATGATAATTGTGGTGCAATCCAACAATCCTCTTGAAGAATCACCATGAGAGTTGAATGTCCAACCACTATAATCACAGTGAGTGATTTTCTCTAACAAAAATCCACACGGAGGATCACACTCAAGTATCAAGATTTTCTGTGCTAGCAGAAAACAACAATGGTGGCTGGGGTTTTCTTTTTTGTTCTTCTTGTTCAAACAAAACAAGTGAAAGAAGAAGAAAAAGAAGAAGGGTCTTGGTGTTCTTCTTGAGAACCACACGAGAGAGAGAGAGAGAGAGAGAGAGAGAGAGAGAGAGAGAGAGAGAGAGAGAGAGAGAAGAGAGCAAAAGATCATAAGGCATCTTATGCCCCTTAGTTTTTGTAGAGTTGTTTCATGTGACCTTTGGTTTTCATGTTTTATTTTTCTTGTGTGACCTTTGAAGTCACCCAAAAATCTCCACATAGAACCATATCTGAGAATTCAAAACAATTAGAATTCTCTAATTTGTAATTGGAACCCCTCAAGTTCACAGAATTACAAATTGGACCATAAATTATAACTAATTATAATTTAGCCACAACAACTTCTCTTTCTCGCAATAAACCCTACTATGTTATCAAATAACATCTTGAGTATAGAATCCTCCATTATGTGTGACCTATTAGGTTTTTCAATCTATTGGTTGTGAACATGAATTAATCAAAACGTCTTTGAGATTAATAATCCTTAATTAATTAGAATTTATCATATTAATTCTAATCAGGATTGGTTTATTAATTCATCAATTAATAAACACATATTCCCAAATCATGAGCGGTATCTAACAACACATCATGACTACCCAAGAGTCCAGGAAGTCAAGTGGCTTGACATGAACCCTTCAATAACAAACGACAGTGCAATTAACTCATTTCACCATACAATATCTTATTCGGTTTGGAGTAGAGAATTAGTGCCAATTCTTTCCAGAATATATATATTAATTTTGGCCCGAATATAATAGTACTTGTACCAGGAACCTACTACTCTAGATGTGTATCAATTGGAATTATTTCCAATGCACATACACCTTGGCCAAGGACTTCTTTAGTAGTAATTCCTACATGTGGCCGTGAGATATTTGCCCCTACTATTAGGAGTGGTGAATCCTTTATTGACTCTTTCAACTACTTTCGTTTATCTCACAATGTACTTAATATCTATCCCATAGGCAGCCCTCGATCAAGCTCCAGAGACTGGAATCATAGCACAAGGCTCAACAAACAAAGTACCTTGGAGATCTCAAGTCTAAGGATACTTGCACGTTTGCTATATTGAGATTATATCACTGGCACTAAATAGTTATCCATGTGATTATGTCAAAGATAGGTCATCCAAAGAACTTGTTCGATTAACAAGCATCCACGTGTTAACTTTGAGTATCTCAATACTCACTGATGAGACTCCACTTCATCATGGAGGACAAGGGCTAATGACAAGAGCGAGAACTAAGAAGCTTCAAGATGATTTTCAATTGATCATTAAACCATGCTTGAGGATGAAGGAGGATTGGAAGGTTGAGGATGCTAGCCAAAAGTTTGTGTTGTTGGCCATCCACGAAGAACCCTAACAAGAACTCAAACCGGTAGCAAAGAGGGGCAAAACTTGACAAATGAGGCTTCCCAGAGGACAGCCGGCGCTGGCTCCATGAAGCCAAATCGGTGCCGGCTCCATTCTGTCCAAACAACACCACAAGTAAACATGAACCGGCCGAAGACAGAGCGAAACCAGCACCGGTTGTGATGTTCCAATCCAGCGCCAGCTTCCCCCTGGGCACCGATGTCTGCTATGCGTTTTTAATACTTTTCTCCAGTTTTCTTCACCTTTAACTGCTTGTAAAGACTTATCATGACCCAAAACTGTAATTAAACCTTAGGGTTTACTTAGCTAGGGTTAGGATAGTATAAATAGCACATATAGTGATATGACAAGACAATTCACTTCACTTTAATTCAAATTTGAGAGAGAATCTTGAGAGGCCCTAGCCTCCTTGTTCATCTTGTTTAAGACCAAGCTTAAGGGTTAGTCCTCATTTTGTAAAAGTCTATAAATCTTTTGGATAATCTAATATTGTTTTCTTTGAATGGGTCTTAGTTGCTTTGTTCTTCTAAGTTTTGTTTGAAATTCATTATTTAGGTGCCTATTTTCTCTATTCTATTTGCTATTGTTTGCCTTTATTGCTTCAAGGATATTAGGGTGAGATTATAGTAGAACTTCTACTCATCTTGAGGGTCTTTGAGGCTTTGTTCTTCAGGGGTTTGAAAGAGTGTAGGTAGTTAGGTTACTTTTATCCTATTGTCACAGAAAAGTCCCTGTTTTGGCTCCCTTTGTTTGAACTGAACACATAGCCACCAAAAATACCACAACACCAAGAAAAGCCACCTAAGAATTCGTATTAAAGAGTTTGGTATTAGAGAAAGGAAAAGCTTGATTCCCATCAAAGCTTGAAAACAAGAAAAATGAGCCCTACAAAATGAAGAGAAAAGAAAAACAGAAAATGTCGTCACTCAAAACTTGCTCCAAAAAAGGTCTTGAAATTTTTGTTATTCCTTGATTTTTCTATTGGTAAATTGTGCCTTGATGTTGTTATAATCCTTGGAAACAAATTTATCTTGTGATTGTGGTGAAATGTGGCTTGAATATGGTTGAAAATTCTTGTTGTTCTTAAATGACGAGATTGCAGCCAAGGTGTTTGATAAATGTTCCATGAGAGTCTTTTTTGCTATAGTTTGGAACTTTGATTCTTGATTTTCATTCCTTGGGACTTTGTGACTTATTCTATCACTCTAATGTTGAATTCCAAGTTCATTAAACTCAATTTCTCTATTGGACACTTGTGACCATCTTGTTATTCATCATCCTAGTTTTAGTTGTTCTTATTTTTTTGTTCTTGATAATTCTTGTTTGTTTCTTGCTTAGAATTGTGTCTTGTGCATTTAGTGCTTGTTCGTAAGTTAATTGAGTCCACTTTTTCTTGAAATTCTTGACTTAAAACTTGTTTGTTTGAGGGATCCAACAAGTGTTTGTTGAAATTCTCCTAAGACCCCCTAATTGCAAAATTCTTTTGATTTGTGTGATTCACTTAGCTGGACTAAATCTTTATCTATTGGAGAGAATTGGGATTGAACAAGAAGGCTTGAGTGCTGAGAAAAAGGCAAGAGGGTGAGCCTATTATTAAAAGAGCCTAAGAGAATAAACACGAGGGTGGAGTGATCAATATTGAGAGCCAACACACAAGGAAGTGAAGTGAGGATCTATCTTTTCCTTCTAATCTATTTGTTTTGTAGGTATAGACAAGTAAGTACTCTACCACCATGGCCCATGAACAAGAGGTCTCTAGGTTTAACCCAAGTGGACCTAGTAGACCTCAAGAAGAACAAATTGATGCTAGGGGTTGCGTGAAGACTTACAGGCTATGATGAGGACGATGCAAAGTGAGTTCTAAAATATGAAAAGGGAGTTGATAAATCACCTTGGATAATCTTCTACCATGGCACAAAGGAGAGGCGAAGAGTGATTTGAAGTGCCAAGTCTAAGGAGGAGGGATGGTAATGCCCATACTCTTTCGTTACATGCCCAACAAGGGGAAGAATGGGATGAACACTTTATTGAGGGTTTCCAACAATCTCCAATGAGAAGAGGAAGACATGGTTTGAGAGGAATACGAGGTAGAGGCCAAGGAAGGAATGGAGAGATCAATATAAGGGGGCTAGAAAGAGGATTTGAGAGAGTTAAAGAATGGTATGAGGGTGAGCATGTTAAAGACTTTGGGGAACAACATAAAGGGTGGGGTAATAGAGGAGGAAGGAGAGAAGGAAATGATGTGGAGAGGGAGTTGAGCCATATTAAATTGAAAGTGCCCACATTCTATGGTAAGAGTGACCTCGAAGCTTATTTTGAGTGGGAAAGCAAGATGGAGATATTCCTAGGGAGCTATAACTATAGTGAGAGGTCAAAAGTAAGGTTGGTATCGTGGGAGCAAGTTAGTGCCCAATGGAGGTAAATAGGAGTGGAAACTGTACCTAATTGGAATTTGTTGAAAGACATGATGAGGGCAAGGTTTATACCACACCATTACTACAACGATCTTTACCAAATGCTCCAATCACTCAAGCAAGGGAACAAGAGTGTGGAAGATTATTATAAGGAAATGGAAGTGATGTTGATGAGAGCTCAAATCTATGAGGATTGAAGAGCAACAAGAGCAAGATTTTTTTGCAGGATTAAATAGGGAGATTGCCAACTTGGTCGAATTGCACCCCTATGATCGATTGGAGGATATGGTACATGCCGCCATGAAGATTGAAAGGCAATTAAAAAGGAGGGCATTTACTAGACTACCTCTCCCAAACCCCAACACAACTGGCAATGTGCCAACTAAGAAGGATGAAATCCCTAAACCATTTCAAAAGGACTTCAACAAACCTAGGGAAACTTGGAAACCTAGAGAAGATTGGAAACCTATGAAGGATTGGAAACCTAGGGAAGGATGGAACAAGGACAAAGGGAAAACCATGGAGAGGCCACAAAGGAATAGAGGAATCAAATGCTTTAAGTGCCTTGGATATGGACATACTTCCCATAAGTGTCCAAGCAAGAGAGCGATGTATACTAATCCCTATGGTAAGGTTTCTACCGACGAAGAAGAAGAGGAAGAAAGGTACCAAGGAAACCAAGAAGGAAATGGAGGTGAGGAGAATGATGAATGGGAAGTTGTTGGACAAGAATACTCCTTGGTGGGAGTCACAAAAAGGTCATTGAGCCCACAAGCCATTGATGATCAAGACCGCCAACAAAGAGAGAACATTTTCTACACTAGGTGTCTAATCAACAAGACCCCTTATAGTGTCATTGTGGATAGTGGAAGTTGCAGTAACGTGATTAGTACAGATTTGGTTGAAGAATTGGACATGAGTTGGATTAAACTTCCCAAGCCCAACAAACTATAATGGTTGAACGATAGTGAGGAAATGAGAATAAACAAGTAAGTGTTATTGTCTTTTGAAATGGGAAAGTACAAGGATGATGTGCTATGTGATGTAGTACCCATGCAAGCGGGTCATTTACTATTAGGAAGGCCTTAGCAATATGATAGGCATGTAAAACATAATGGGAGGAAGAATACTTATTCCCTATTCAATGAGGGAATTAAGTTTACCCTCACCCCCATGGCCCTTAGTGAGGTGAGCAAAGACCAAAGAATCATGAAGGAAAAAGAAAAGAAGAAATGAGTGCAAGAAGTTAAGCAAAAGCAAGAAATTGAGAGGTAAGAAAAAGAGTTGAGAGAGAGGATGAACAAATAAGTGCCATTGATAATCAAGGATAAGAGTGAGCAATGACAAGAGAGGGGAGGTAAAAAGAGAGTGAATTTCTTTGCAAAAGAGAGTGAGATCATAGAGGCCATAGAAGCTAAGGAACCAGTTATAATTTTTTTATGAAAAGCTTCTTATGTTTCTATTAATGATTCCACACTGTCTTTGCCTCATGAAATTGCAGCTATTCTTTTAGAGTTTAAAGACGTTTTCCCAAATGAGATGCCCAGAGGACTACCACCATTGAGAGGAATTCAGCATCAAATCGACTTTGTGCTCGGAGCCGTCATCCCCAATTGACCAGCATATAGAAGCAACCCGGAGGAATCTAAGGAGTTGCAAAAGAAAGTGGAGGCATTGCTTGAGAAGGGACATGTGAGAGAGAGCCTAAGCCCATGTGCGGTTCCGGTTCTCTTGGTGCCCAAAAAGGATGAGGCATGGCGTATGTGCGTAGATTGTCGTGCTATCAACAACATAACGGTAAAATACTGCTATCTCATTCCTAGGATAGATGACTTACTTGATGAGTTATTTAGTGTATTCATTTTCTCAAAGATTGATTTAAAATCTGGTTATCACCAAATTAGAATAAGAGAAGGGGATGAATGGAAAACAACTTTTAAAACTAAACAAGGGTTGTATGAGTGGCTTGTCATGCCTTTTAGATTGTCTAATGCTCCTAGCACTTTTATGCGACGAATGCACCATGTTTTGAGGGAATTCATTAGAAAATTTGTTGTTGTGTACTTTGAAGATATATTAATTTATAGCAAATCGTATGTGGATCACTTGAATCGTATTCAAAGTGTGCTTGTTGCCCTCCGAATGGAGAGATTGTATGCTAATCTTGAGAAATGCTCTTTTTGTTTAGAAATGATTACATTCCTTGGGTATGTTGTGGGTGCTAAAAGGATTGAGATTGATGAAGGAAAAGTGAAAGCCATCCAAGATTGGCCAACCTCTACCACTATTACCCATGTCTGTAATTTCCATAGGCTAGCTAGCTTTTATAGGAGGTTTATCCAAAATTTTAGCACTAGAGCAGCCCCTCTAACCGAAGTGGTAAAGAAAAAGGTGGGATTTAGGTGGGAGGAAACCCAATAACAAGCCTTTCAAACCCTCAAAGATAAATTGAGCCAAGCTCCAATTCTTATTCTTCCCAACTTTGAGAAGGCTTTTGAGATAGAGTGTGATGTAAGTGGGGTGGGCATAGGTGCGGTCTTGACCCAAGATAGAAAATCTATTGCATACTTTAGTGAGAAATTGTCCGGGGTAGCCCTCAACTACTCTACCTATGACAAAGAGCTTTTTGCCTTGGTAAGGACCTTAGAGTATTGGAAACACTATCTTTTGCCCAGAGAGTTTGTCATTCATACCAACCATGAGACCCTTAAACACCTCAAGAGTCAACAAAATTTGAACAAGAGGCATGTAAGGTGGATGGAGTTTATTGGGACATTTCCATATGTCATTCAACACAAAAAGGGTAAGGACAATGTGATAGCGGATGCACTATCTCGAAGGTATACGCTCCTCAACTTTTTGGATGCTAAACTTCTTGGTTTTGAATTTGTGAAAGATTTGTATGTTGATGATGAGGAGTTTGGGGATATTTTCCATGCTTGTGAGAAAGGTGCATTTGCTAAATATTATAGGTATGATGGTTTCTTGTTTAGGGAGGCAAGGCTTTGTGTGCCAAATGATTCCATTAAGGTGTTGCTAGTTAGAGAAGCCCATAGTGGCGGACTAATGGGGCATTTTGGTATTGCAAAAACCTTAGGCATCCTTAAGGAACATTTCTTTTGGCAAAAAATGAGAAAGGATGTGGAGCGACATTGTTCTCAGTGCATTACTTGTAGGTGAGCTAAGTCTAGAGCTCTTCCACATGGTCTTTATATTCCTTTGCCCACACCTAATGCGCCTTGAGTTGATATTTCAATGGACTTCATCTTAGGATTGCCGAGGTCCAAGGGGGGAAAGGATTCTATATTTGTGATTGTTGACAGATTTTTCAAAATGGCTCATTTTGTGACTTGTTCCAAGACTAATGATGCGTCCTATATTGTAGATTTATTCTTTAAGGAAGTGGTGAGAATGCATGGAATTCCAAAGACTATTGTCTCAGTTAGGGATACAAAATTCCTTAGCCACTTTTGGAGAGTTTTATGGAACAAACTTGGAACTAACCTCTTGTTTTCCATTACTTATCATCCCCAAATGGATAGATAAATGGAGGTGGTCAATCGTACACTCACCCAACTCTTGCGGGCCATAATCAAGAAGAACTTGAAGAATTAGGAGGAGTGCTTGCCTCACATTGAGTTTTCTTACAATAGGGCTATTCACTCTACCACTTCTTATTCTCCTTTTGAAATTGTATATGATTTTAATCCTCTAACT
Source organism: Voacanga thouarsii (assembly GCA_026120185.1). NCBI lineage: Eukaryota > Viridiplantae > Streptophyta > Magnoliopsida > Gentianales > Apocynaceae > Voacanga > Voacanga thouarsii. Next base: position 3,268,706 of record JANUWF010001918.1, read on the forward strand.
CCTTTAGATTTAGTTCCTTTGCCTATAGGTGAACGGTTGAACCTTGATGGAGCTAAGAAGGCAGAGATGGTAAAGGCATTCCATGAGAATGTGAAAGCAATCATTGCAAAATGAAATGAAGAGATCGCCTAAAAGTACAATCAAGGAAGAAAAAATGTGTCCTTTGAGCTGAGCGATTAGGTATGGGTGCACCTTCGCAAGGAGAGATTCCGTACGTAACGATGAAGCAAACTTGATCCAAGGGGGGATGGACCATTTCAAGTTCTTGCCAAAGTTGGAGATAATGCTTACAAGATAGATATACCTAGTGAGTATCATGTTAGTGACCTCTCTCTTTTTGTTGTAGATGATGGCGATGATTCGAAGATGAATCCTTTTTAAGGAGGGGGAGATGATAAGACTCCACTTCATCATGCAGGACAAGAGCTAATGAAAAGAGCGAGGACCAAGAAGCTTTAAGAAGATTTTCAATTGATCATCAAACCATGCTTAAGGATAAAGGAAGATTGGAAGGTTGAGGAAGCTAGCCAAGAGTTCGTGTTGTTGGCCATCCATAAAGGACCCCAACAAGAACTCAAACCGGCAACAAAGGAGGATGAAACTTGACAAGGGAGACTTCCCAGAGGACAGTTGGCGCTGGCTCCATGAAGCCAAACCGGTGCCGACTCCATTCTATCCAAACAACACCTCAAGCAAACATGAACCGGCCGAAGACAGATCCAAACCGGCGCCGGTTGTGATGTTCTTATCCGGCGCCAGCTTCCCCCTAGGCACCAACGTCTGCTCCGCGTTTTAAATTCTTTTCTCCAGTTTTCTTTATCTTTAATTTCTTATAAAGACTTATTATGACCCAAAACTGTAATTAAACCTTAGGGTTTACTTAGCTAGGGTTAGGATAGTATAAATAGCACTTATAGTGATATGACAAGACAATTAACTTCATTTTAATTCAAATTTGAGAGAGAATCTTGAGAGGCCCTAGCCTCCTTGTTCATCTTGTTCAAGACCAAGCTTAAGGGTTAGTCATCCTTTTGTAAAAGACTATAAATCTTTTAGATAATCCAATGTTATTTTCTTTGAATGGGTCTTAGTTGCTTTGTTCTTCTAAGCTTTGTTGGAAATTCAATATTTGGGTGCCTATTTTCTCTATTCTATTTGTTCTTGTTTGCCTTTGTTGCTTCAAGGATATTAGGGTGAGATTATAGTAGAACTTCTACTCATCTTGAGGGTCTTTGAGGCTTTGTTCTTCAAGGGTTTGAAAGAGTATAGGTAGTTAGGTTACTTTTCTCCTATTGTCACAGAAAAGTCCCTATTTTGGCTCCCTTTGTTTGAACTGAACACATAGCCACCAAAAATACCACAACACCAAGAAAAGCCACCCAAGAATTCGTATCACTCACGGATATGAGAACCACCGCCTGATCAAACCAGGAAGTCTAACACATGCTAGTCTTAATGCATTAATGATGTCATGTCTCATTAATACTATGACTATGGACTATTTAAATACTAACACTATACAGTGTAGTAGGAATCTTATATCATGATCTCTATCATGATTTTCTTAACACAGTGTTGTACTAGGGACTTTATCTAACAGTTATATTACATAAAAGTAATCAAAAGAAACTGTAAGATAAATAATACCTTTTATTAAAATAAAATGTGTCATATACAAGGTACAAGCGATTGCCTCTAGGGCATAACACTAACACTAAACTTCCAAGAAAGTAGGGAACTGGTAACCATTTGCGTGAAAGGATAACACCAAATAGGTAGAGAAGGGAGGGATTACTAGATAGGAATATAATGAGTTTCCAATTGCTTGTGGTATCCTGGTAATAATGGGTACCAAATTACCCATAAATTTCGTTAGCTGGCATATGATGTACTAGAGACCATAAGGAGGAGGTCTTGGTATACAAGGTAGATTTAATTCACTTAAGTTTGAGCATAAGTTACTAATCCATTTTACATAGTTATTGGTTATAAGTGTTATTAATTCAAAAATTGCAGCTAATCACCATGTTGCCTGACACTAAAGCAAAAAAAAAAAAAAAAAAAAAAGTGACATTCAACACGATAAATTCAAGTTGGAGAGACCACAAATGTAATATAAAGGCAAAATACTTCATTCCATCTATGAAAGCTTTAGAAATACCTCATTATGGGGATGATAGAGTATATCCTAATAAGTGGAAAGACATTTGTGCCCATTGGAAAACTAAAGATGTGTAGGTAAGTACTCCATTTCTTTTAGTATAGCTAGTTCTATAGAATATCTTAACTATTTGTTCAATTTAACTAGAGAAGAATATAAATTGAAGAAGCATGGTAGTAATATCTTAACTGTCTATTTAATTTCATGTTCTTATTAATAATGGCATAATATTACAGTTATTATGGTGGCATACTTTCTATGTGAAAATTGCATTGTAATATATGCACACTTTTTACAGTTATATACACTTTATTCACGATTACATGTAAACCTTCATAACAACATTATTCTACTAAAAATTTAATTAGTACATCTGACTTATTTTAGATGATCCATTTTCTACAAATTGATGTAATAAAATGGTAGCAAAAATACCCCAAATCCAATTATTATGTATTACTCATATTTCCTAGTACTTATCTTGGGTTGTTTTTCTTTCTCATTAGACTTGGTTAGCTTTTACAAAATTAATCCTACTGTTAGTCCATCATTCACTTTGTTGCAACTATTATCATAAATTTATACCATCATTTTCATATCAACTTCAATTAGATAACCTAAAGATTGTCATTAACTTATCATGTTGATGGTGTAGAAAGTGGTTGATTAGAACTTTGCTAAAAAGGTATATCGCTAGTTCCTACCATAGACAGACAAGAACGATTATTCAGATATAGGGTTTTTTTTTATTCTTTATATCTATTGTAGCTATAAATGTTTTCTTCCTTATAGCTAAATCCATTATATTTTGTCGTATCTCTTAAATGTAGATGTCATCAGAAGGCAGAAGCACTGCCTAATATGACGTGTTTATAAAGGCAAAAATAATAAATGGTGCTTCTCTCATAAGATTATATTAGATGTGTGATTGTAAGTTTATTAATATGACATTCACTTTTTAATAGCTTTTCATATGGCATTCACTTTTTAATAGCTTTCTGTTGCTATAAGATACTACATCTCGAGTATAGTTTATTTATTATATAGTTTCTTGGCACTAGGAAGTATCATTGATGAAACTAACTAACTAGATTTGCAAATTATCTAATTCAAGGCCAATTGTAGTGGGAGTTGGAGAAACTATCTGCAGAAGAGAGAACACCAGAGGCGAAGGATAGGATATTCATTAGGACAAAAGGGAGAGACAAAAGGCCCTATAAGATACATAGGAAAAGGTCCAACAAGGATAATGATAAAGAGATGGTGGCACAGCATATTACTACCTAAGTACAGAACGTGCATAGCGAGATGGCAGAGCTAAGGGAGGAATGGATAAAACATGAAAGGAAGGATCTGTATACATGAAATAGAGGCTAAATTTCAACATCAATTTAATGCACTTCTTGAAAAATGGATCCTAGTATTCTTACCAACTTTGTTGTTGCTCCCACCCCACCATCATATGTCTCAAATGCCTCTCCTGGAATCGAATCAAATAGCATACAACCTAACGAAAATAATATAAATAACGTTGATGTTGATTGTGACACTATATCATTACCCAGAGAAGGTAAAACTTTGTATCACATATTCGATTCCAATTGCGTAAGAACAAGAGGATTACTTTATTGAATTTTATAGATGATGCCATGGTAGTGAGTGGTTTTGGGCTGAATTGTTTAAATTGAAATGTCAGTTTTGCCTCAATGTAGATAGTGTAGGCACAAAACAGCCTTTGGTTGAAAGCAAAACCTAGTGGTTTGTCGGAGGAGATATAATAGGGTTGTGATCTCTTGTAGGGCCTAGTCCCATTGGTGGAATCTAAACTTAGTAGTAATAGATTTTAGGGTGCCAGATTATATTTTGAAGACATTTGAACTATTTGATATGCATGAAGAAATGATTCTCTCCCTTTTCTGCTATTCTTTTCCCTAAAGTTTAGTTGTTGTTTGGAAGTTGGCTGCTATTAAGAAGTGCAGTAGATGTTTGGAAGTTTGGCTGCTATGAAGAAATTTGGCTACTGTTCTATTGCTTTTCAAATTTAAGGTTTACTTGGAAGTGTGCTAAAGTAATATGGTTAAATTTGATATTACTGGACATGTCTTTCATTTTTTTAATCTTATTTTAATAAGGGCAAACTTTTCTTTAGTTACATTTAGGTTTTAATTTGCCTTCATATTGAAAGTATGCAGTACTTGTTATTTCTTGATAGGATTCAAGTCTTAATTTAGCAGTACTCTTCATGTTAAAATATAAGATCTTTCCAACGTAGTACTGAATTTAATGCCATTGTTTTTTCATTTTCATTATTAATTTATTACATTTGTTTGCTATGGTGTAAATATGCATTTGCGATGGTGTATTTTACAATAGTAAATAATAGTATGTTATAATTTTTAAATAAAATACGACGATCTAAAACTATTTTATATTTTTAGACTATTTAAGATAGTAAAAGAACATCATATATAAAGATGTATAGATGGTAAGAGAAAAAATCATCATATGTGTAAAACCAAACCCTAATCTACCCTAGAATTAGGTAGGTAACATGCATTATATTATTTTATGTGCTACTGTGTTGTATACTTGTGTTTATTTTTTGTGTAGCTTGATTGTTTTACTTGACTAGACCTAGGTTCTCTTGTTTATATGATGTTAACTCTAAAGAATTTAGTACGAAGTTAAGATATAAGAATTTTAGGGTGATTAATAAAAGACACAGATTAATGTGGTGTAATGGATAGAGCGTGGAGATACCAGTCTAACAACTGGGGCTCGAATTTTTTCTTTTATGCTATTTTCACATTTTCTCAACTTTTCCCTCCCCTTTGGCTAGCCACAGCCCTCTTTAGACACTATTTCCATTTTTAGAAGAAGAGTACTCTATTAAGGAGGATTTGATAAAGATAAGTTCCTAAATTTGCTCTCTAATATGTTATTTTCTTTTTTTTTTATCTCACATGCTTTCCATATGCTATTTCTCCTAATATGGCAACTAGCCATATTTCTCCTTAATCCCCTCGGCTAAACACTATTTTGGTAATAAAATTTAAAGAAATTACTCTCCTACCAATGCTAGCCAAGCTTTCTTTTTCCTTTAAAGGTTTGAATTTTGAATCCTTTAAATCATCTCCCTACATTATAGCTCATTTCCTTTTATGTTAGACTTACCATAATTGTCTTCTTTTTTCTATGGCAGCAGGCCATTTAATCTCCCATTTCCCTAATTTCTTCTTACCATTATAGCCATAAGTTGGTGAGATTATACTCCATCCTAAAAGGCTAGCTGCACTTTCCTTTTCTTCCTTAGGATTTGAATTTGAAATCCTAAAATCACCTTCCTAATTGGGCACCAAAAATTCAGCCAAGAATAGGGTTAGTTACTTCCTAGTTTTACCATCACTTCCCTACAAGTGACTCCCCTTTTCTTGTATAAGCTAGCTGGATATAGAAAGAGGGATCAAGAGGGAAAAACTTCCATAATGGAGTAAGGAAGGATATTCCCCTTTCCAGTACTTGAAACCCCTTATTTGTTATATTCCTCCTTTAACTAAATAAGATTACAAAATTTAGGCCTCAACCAAAATTTAAACACAATCTCTTTTTTTACCCTCCCTCTTGCATGAAATACACACTCACTAAACCTCCCAAAATCATTCAGCTACTCTTGCCCCCACGCACACTAAGGCTGAGAGCAACAAGCTAACACAAGGCTTTTAGCCTTCCCTTTTCTCATGCCAATTGAAAGCACTATCAAGACACATAATCACCTCTCAAAATCTCTCACTCAGACTTACCAAAACACATGACCTCACATTACTTCCAACTCTTTTCTCTTACTCACTTAAGAAGCCGAAATAAACACGTAAAGAGATCATTCCAACTACTTTAGGCCTAACATTTTCTCCTTTTTTTTCTCCTTTTTCTCACACAAACTAAATACACAATATTTTCCCTCAAGGCCGATACTTCCCTTCTCTTTTCTCTTCATCCCCATAAGAAAGCACACCACCATTCTCATCTTTTTGGCACCACCATTTCTCTTCAAAAGTATGGTAATCTCTTTTTCCTCTTAAGTTTCTCTTACCTCTTAAAATTGGAACTTATATGATTTGATATTCTATTCTAAACATGCAAACCTCCCTCTTCACTCAAGGCCAAGCAAGGATTCTCTTTCTTAAGCCTTCAATTTCAATTGTCCCTAAAGAGTCGAAACTTCTCTTGAGAGCAACAAATATCACCTGCTGCAACTGGATTCCCTCTTTTCCCTATTTATTATTGTTAAGACTCTTAAAGTTTGAGATTTTTATGTATGTCGTGAATGCTGAAGTTAGTAGAGTGTAAAAATTATGTCCTTAAGTGATTAATTGAAGAACAATATTGTGATTTATTATTGTTAGGATATTCTCGAACTCTTGATAATTGTTGTACATGTATATGATAAAAGTTGTAATATGTGAATATGGATTTGCTATTTTATCTAGCATGCTTAGAAACTATAGGGCTTACTCCTTTTTGATGAGGATTGAAAGTGATGCTTAGACGTGTTATCTCTAATATCCATAGGAATCTATCTACCATTGCCTTACTAGTGTGTTTGATTTGAGATTTATATTACTTTTAGGGTCTATTTATCTATATGGTGATAGTTGGGTATGCATAGGTTTAGAGCTTTGAGATTTGCATATGTGATACTGTTTATAAGAAGGGAATGCTAGAATTTGTATGGCATGTTGGAATGATTACGACATAGAAGGAATCTAATTGTTGGATATATGATTAATACATATGATTTGAGTTGTATTGTGCATATAGTTTGGATAAGCATACTCCAGTGATCATATATAGTGGAGTCTATTATATAGGAGTATATGACCATTGTGATATAAGTTTGATACTTGATTGTAATCGTTGATGCATGAAAGATGTGGATGGTGTAATATTGAGAATCTTTTTGTAATGTGCTTCGATATTATAAGTAGGATAGAATGTAATTTATATTTTGTATTCTTTTGTTAGGCAGAGTTGTATTTCATAATCCTACAACTCAATAGTTCATTTTGTGAAGTGAATCTAAGAAAGTAAGTCCTTGCTATAAAACCATTTTATGTTAACTACTTAAGTCTTTTATTTGAAACTATTTTTGAGATGTAATGATACTTAATTCACACATGTTCTGAGATGAGACAACTTATGCAAAACTTATCATTTTCTCTCCGAGTCTTATATGCATTTATTTGACATTATAACCATGCTTTGCGAAAATTAATGTAATAAAACTTCTTGAGTTCAGATTTAAGCAAATTTTAATTTTTGTTTGTGGCTGTGTATTTGAGTTAATTTGCAGGTTGTTTCTTTGAGACCATTCTGAGAAAGGGACAAACTTCCTTAAGTACTCAATAAAGGTAGACCGCAGATATGAGCCCTTGATGTAAAACCCCATATTTCCATAACATAGTGGGCTGTAACTTTGTGGGATGTCACCCCGTCTGATTGCTCAGACAAGGGGTCTTTATAACAAACTTCATTTAATAGGCAGTGGAAATCAACATAGAATGGTACAAGAATTTGGCTTTTGACACATACGCTCATGAATACAATAGGTCCAAGATGTAGCATGAGCCTCTGGGAGTCCACCGCACTTTCACTACGCATCTGATCCTAAACTTCAAAGGAAATAACACGCGTGTGAGTAAAAATCACTTAGTGAGTTCTGTGTGTGCTAGTACTTTAGTAAAGAGACAAAGTACATAAAATCCTTGTAGGGAAAACATTTCATTTGTTCTCCAAAAACAGTTCTAAAACTCTTTAAAGAAGAGTTTATTCCAAAGTCAATCATTTTTGGAAAGCTATACTTTAATTTCAAATCATTACCCCAGTTTTCACATCACAGGTATTTCTCCAACAGAAGGTTAGCCTGTATGCAAAGCTCACAAAGTTTCAACTTTAACACCACGTATCATTGTACTTACACGTAGCCTACGACACTCAACCCAGCATTGCCGGATAGGTAAGTACACCACAGTGTACTATCGAGAATCAAGTTAGTTCATACACCAAGTATTCAAGTTAGTGCATACGCCAAGTAAGTTAGTGCTTATGCCAAGTATTCAAGTTAGTACACCTGTCAAATATTAGTTCTTATGCCAAGTATTCATAAAAAGGCTCGTACTTGAGCACATCAAGAAGAAATTTTCCATATCAAAAAATTTTTTTTTGGGGGCAAAATATCATTTCCAGAATTTGATCCCATTGACTCACAAGTCGGATAATAATTCTTGCAAGCTTTGCAGGGCCAATTGATTCATTTCATAAACACATCAGGCCAATAAAATAATTTTTAGAATCAAAATGTTATTTTTCAAAAATCAATCTCATCACGAGAGATCATTTTCCAAAACCATGTCAAAATAGGGTAAAGAGTTCTTTTCTCATATTAAAATAAGTTTCCAGGATTATTCGGGTCATTCAGCCTGTACTTGATCACAAAAATCATTTTTCTAAGGGCATTCAGTTCATTTTACACCTATCTGATTCCAAAAGACTTTTCGAGGGTATTCAGGTTATTTTACCCTTACCTAATTTGAAAAGTGTTCATAAAAGTTCCAATAAGGATATTTCGGTTATTTACTAAATACCCAATTCCAAAGGATTTCATAAAACATTCCAATAAGGACATTTAGATCATTTTTCAAATACTCAATTTGAAAAAGAGCTCATTTCAAGAAATCTAGAATTCTTACCCAAAAAGAGAATTGAATTCAAATTTTCTAAACACATTTCCATAAAATATTCCAATATGGGCATTCCAGTCAATTTATGAATGCCTGATTCTAAAAATTTTCATTTTCTAAAAATCCCAAGTATTTAATCCAAAAAGAACTAAATTCATAACTTCACACTTTAATCATCCGATAAAGTTCCCAAGCCAATTATAAAGTTCATTCAAGTTCAAAATGGCATAGAAACAAATCTTGCTTAGATAACCATAAATAAATTCAGGGATTTCCAAAAAAGTATAAAACATAGCATTTCATGAAAAAGTGAAGCACACTAGCTTTCAAAAGATTTTAGATATCAAATGGACTCACCTCGTGTCCTAGCTAAACTTTTCTGCTCATGGCCGTTCGTCCCCCGTTTCAACTGTTTTCAGCGAACCGTTAGCCGTTTACCAATAAACCTACACCACACTTCATTTTCAAGTCAAATCATGTTTGGCTGAAAAATAGCCGACGGTTAGTAGACGTCCAGCCAACGTGCCCAACAGGTAGCCAACGTCCAACTGACGTTTAGCCGACAGTTAACCGACAGTTAAGGCAAACGTTCAACTTTCGTTCACGTCATTTTTTTGTTGTTTCGTCAATTCTTTTGTTTTCCTTTTTCCACATCTTTCTCCCTTCATATACAAAGGATTCACTTCATATGTCACATTCATTTCGTCCAAAATCACACAATTATTCATCCTTAAACTCATCCATTTTTAGACTAAATTTCTGGAATTTCACTACTTGACACATGATTTTGTTTCACACATAACTTTCAATCCACAATTCCAATTTGGCTTTATGATATACCAAAAGACCGAATTTTGTTATAGCCCTTTTTAGAGTTCTGGTTCCTATGACACGCTACAGGGCAAAAATAGCCCCAGTAATTTGCTCTAATTCCACTATTCATGTTATCCTTTGTTTTCCTTTAGCCTTTAACAGTTTGGGAACACTAATTTATTCAATTTTCCTTTAAATCTTCTTTAATTCTGAGATTTTTGGATTCCAATAACTCACAAGAGTTACACTTATTGATGTGTCCAGACTTGGGTATAAAAACCATACAAAACTAAGCACATTCCCAATTAAGTTCAAATTAAAACGTTAAACCCAAATCACATATATGAGCAAGCGTACTCATCATTAACTGAGCATAGGGTTAAAATGAGTGTCGATCCTCAAGGAACAAGTAGAGATTAATTACCCTTCTTTCATTGTTTAACCGACTCGATAAAGTGAAAAACAAATAAAAAGAAAAATTAAAAAGAAAATAAAAATATGTATATGTCAAGGATGTAGATTTATGTAACTCAAGATATTATTTAGACAACCATGATCTTAAAGAACTTAACCATTATCATAACCAATCATTCTCTTGTCACCATGAAGGATGAAGGTAGACTCACTTTGATGGTCAATCCATGAAATCACTATCTTCTAAATAAATTAGAATCACTTGGTCCGTCTCAACTAATTCATCCATAAGACGCATTAAACACAATCCCTAATTAAATTCCCTTGGTCTCGGCGAATTTAGAGCATGAAATTAATCAATGAACCCTTGGTCTCGGAAGACATCAATTAACCTTCAATTACCAGTTCTTAAACAATTAACCCCCTTTGGTCCAGCAAGTCAATTGCCAACAGAATATGACATTAATAAATCGAAACACCCATCAACCCCCTTTGGTCTAGCAAGTCGATGGATAGAATCAACTAACTAATCTCGTAATTAGCATAAGTAATTGAATACCAAGAATAATAACCAATTAATCAGAAGATCAAATAACTCTAGAAATCATGAATATCTAAAACAATGTTGAATTACAATAACACAATTAACATATCATTGTTCAAGAAAAAGAAAACAAAGTAAAAGAAAGAGCTCATATACAAGCCTCATTCTTCTTCCTTTGAAGACCTTCTTGTACAACCTTCCTTGAACTTGAAGAATTCCTCCTTGGACTGAGTGATTTTCTATGACAATCAATGAATTCCCCCTTTTTCCCTTGTGTTTTCCATATATTTATAGGTTTAAGAGGTGCCTAAACTCGTAGGTACTAAGTTCTTGGCCGAGTAGAAGTTGGGAACTACTAAAACTCTTCAGATTTCCAAAAATGCATAGAAAGATCGCAGCACTGCCTCAGGGATAGACCACAGCCAGTGCCGCTTTGGTCCTTCGGAGCTAGTGCCACTTGTGTTCTGTTTCTTCACTCGTCCGCCGATTCTTCTCCGAATTGTGAGCATATGTTCTAGAATGCAGCCGGCGCCGGTTCCAGCCTTACAGCCAGCACCGCCTCAGCTCTGTTTCGCGATGGTTTTGATTTATTTTACCCAAAATCCTGAGATAATGACCAAAATACCTTTCAAAAGGTAAAATCTCAAATATGAAAGAATATGACTAGTTATTTCACAAAATGTATTACAAAAGAGCCTTAAATAACTAAGCAAAGTATAACCAATTTAGCCCCTATCACTTATTCAATCCAAATTCATCTCTTCTAATCAAATTCTAGTTTAATCCATATTTTCCAACCAAGTAAATTCCATTTTTATTCTATTTTGAACATCATCTCCTCAACCAAAAACAACCCTTCAAACTACCATAAATATTTAGTTCTCCTTCACATAAAACATCATCCAAAAACCCCTCAGGTAACCGGCACACATATGAGCATATATAGGGTTCATACACAAAAGTTCACAAACCCTAGCTTTGATCCCAAATCAAGACACGAAAGTCATGTTTTCATGTTAAAATTCACATCATCACAATCATCATTCACCTAACAACAACTTTAATTCAAGAAGGTAGGGTTTTACCTTGTATTTGAGGCTATTTGGTGTGATTTTGCTCCAAGAACACACACTTCTTTCTTTCTTTCTCATTTTTCTTTTTCTCTTCGTTTTTCTCCCTCTTGGCTACCAAATTTCTAGCTGTTTAACAGCCTCTCCTGACCATCATTTACCCCTCAATCTTGGCCTTTCATTTCTTGTTTTGGATTAATTGAATGTTGGATATACTTAGGTGTGTTTCAATGAAATTTTTACACAATAACCATTTTTATTTCCTCCATAAAATTTCCCTTGTTTCTTCTTCCATGACTACCAAAATTCTTGGCCAACTTCCAACCATTCATTCATCTTCTCTTGGTCTAAATATTAGCCAATTATATTGCTCAAGACCTTAATCAAACGGGCCCACGAGTGACGTGTTCCAATTACAAAATTACACATCATTCTTTACTTATTTTTCAATCCTTTAATTCCATGTATTTTGCATGAATCCTTCATGAAACCTCTCTTAAATTAACACATGTTAGACTACCAATCACAAAATGCTATACGCACCATTTTAACCACGATTTCCTATTTTCTTTAGAAATGACCAAAATCACGTCCGGAACGAAAAAATATTTTTTTCACCACTTAACTCCAAAAATTCTACTAAATCCATTGGTACCAGTTAAAATCTTTAATTCCTCATCTATTTGGTCAAATTTGCGATCAAAGTTTTGGGTGTGTTCAAAATGACGAAAATGCCCCCGATGACCCCGGATAGCTTAATTCATACCAAAACGTGTGTTTCATAGCAGTAATCAATTTTTGTTCACAATGTAACCTCAAATTCTTATTTTTACTAATATTAGTAGCCTTCTAAAGATTTATGGTACGAGTAGAACAAATATAATAATTACATTCAGATCCTAACCAAATATTATCATACCAAAATATTCGTCTCATTACACCAATCAACTTTTGTTCTGGCCATTGGTACAAATTCTCATCATATTACAAATAGTCATTACTCAAAAGTAAAAATGTGGGGTATTACACTTGAGGGTTAGGATAAGTCTCCTGGTAGGTGGCCAACTTCGGGAGACGAATTCTTTTCAGATAAGGCAATAGTACTTATGAGTCAGGACAGTCGACGCTAGAAACCAATTCCATGTAGGTCTGTTCTCAGAGTAAGATGTCCGATAAGTCTAGGTAAGAGATAGAGGTACATCTCACTTGGTAGGCCAATCACCCACTGATATCGTAATATAGGGTTTTACAGTGTCCCATCCTAAAGCATGGTCACATGACAATAATTTTGGATTATGATGCTGGGTTTCATGACCTGATCCTTTTTAGAAAATTAAGAGGGGCTTACTATTTAAATGTTATTTGTAGATATTTTTGAATTATCCACTTGATAATATTGATTATTTCTATACAATTAAAGCCACTATGTATTTCTAAAGTTTACATATAAAAACACGAGTTTATTTTTCCTACATTATTTAAAACTACGTGAATGTGTCTTAAAATTTTCAAAAGCACACACTAGACTTACTGAGAAATCCTTCGCGCATGTTTCTCTATCATAGTTTTCAGGAAGTGCCAGTTTTAACAAAGTGGGAAGTTATTAGAGACCAAGACCTAGGCTTTATGTTTTTATGTGCTTATGTTGAAGGCATATATTTATTTGGTTTTATTTTTGAGATATTCTATAAGTATTGAGAAGTTGTAGGAAGTTTATGTTTTATTTTTTTCCCCCTACCTTGTTATAAAGGCCATTGGTTCTCAATACGGAGCGACATCTCCGATCCATTTGGATCAAATATTAGCGAGGAGTTACAGTATAACATATACGGTATAACATTATCATATATAACAAATTATACAAGATTGTTTAGAATTATTTTATATAAATTATAAGTATATATGACAATTAGTAGTAATTGCCTTAAATAAATTTTATATATATACAAAGGCTAAAAAGTTATTGCATATAGTGGTTCCATAGAATTGCCTTAAATAAATTTTCCACATATTATGTATAACAATATTATAATAGGCAGTACTGAAGTTGCCTTATTTACTATCATGTTTACTGTCTTGTATACCATACTTTTTATTGTACTTATAGAGAACCATCGCTACAACTGTTGTAAAGACTTCAAATGATGGCTTGATAACTGCCGTTTAATATAAATGATGCCTTTTTTTCTAGATAGCTTAAAAACTATTGTTGGACCATCATTTATTCATTTTATAGTAGTTACATTGGTATTTACATTGGTTTTTGGACTGTCGTAAATGATTGTTTTTTTTTTTTTTTTGTAGTGTCATCACTATTTTTAGTACCACCATCTATTGCATGACCATCATTATCAACTTCTGCTTATGAATGTGCTCATATAGGTCTATCAGGTTGTCAACTATTTGTTACTACATATGGTAATACGTCAGTGCACTTCATATAAGATAATTTATACTACATTTTAATACTAATATATGTTTATATATTGATGGTCTTTAATTTAATATTATAGATTCATTTATTAGTCAGCCAGTGTGCTTGTCATTGCAACCATTTTCAAGTAAGAATTTCATTGTCCTTGCCACTCAATTAGAAAGGTTCCACCTAAGGTGTTAGATCTATGATTTGTGGAGTTTAGTATATTTAATCAATAGTAAACACTTAACTATATTTATGTTAACTTTCAATTTAAAATTATGCTGAATTTTAATCGTTGTAAAAATTTTTAGTGCCAAAAATAATAGAGGCACTTTCGATGGGATCCAGAGCATGATGCCCTTATTAGGAGTGCGTGGGAATCTGGGGTGCCAAACAAATAATAGATACTCTATTTACAAATTGCAAAAAATAGGACGAGGCTCATTTGAATTTTAAAGATAATACAAGAGAAACTCTAAAAACTGAAGGTTAATATGGCAAAAACGAAGAACTTAAGCATGCTACAATGAAAAAAAACCGAAAACAAAGCGTGCTTGAAAGCTGTTTACCTCTACATTTCTTCATGGGTTTAGAGGGTGCCGGCGCCATGGTCTAAACCAATTTTGGTTCTAAGATTGATTCTTTAGGCTATTGTCCCGCAAGCTGACGACTTCTTCTAGGCATCAACGCGAATCCTCTTGGCTTTCGGAATATAACCCCGCCTGAATTGACTGGTAAAAGCTGTGGAAGCAGAGGATGATCTTACTACTCCAACTAAATGCTATTGAGCATTAATCAGGAGAGTATTGCGTCTCTGTTCTTGCTGTTTTTCAAACCACAAAGAACGCACGAGAGAGAGAGAGAGAGAGAGAGAGAGAGAGAGAGAGAGAAAGAATTGCTTAAGGGAAAAAAAACAATGTACTTCTGCGAATCTCTATTGTTCCCTCTGAATCCGAACAACCTTAATAATAGGTTATTATTTGGGCATTTAAAAATCAAACAAAAACTCTAAGGCCCACGTCATGTTAAGCTATTAAACAGGCCTTTGGACCTATGGCCCAGTTCATTGGGTTAAGTCTTTTAATTTAATTTAATTATTCATGGGCTAATAGAAGCCCAATAATTAAATTAATTAAATAATCCAATGGACCAACATAAACCTCATGCCTTGGCCCTGTTAATTGGGTTTAGCCTTTAATTTAAATATTTCTGGACTAATACATGCCTAATACTTAAATTAATTAAATAACCCAAATGGGCCAATAAATAATTCTCTCTCTTTGGACCTTTTATTTTATTATAACCCAATAAATAAACTAGGCTACTCGAATAAAATAAAATTCATTTAATATAAGATCAATCTATCAATCCAAACCCATCAAGACTTATGGGCTATTCTGAGGACCAAAAGACACATCGGCTTGGCTACTAAAATGACCAAAATACCCCGCTATAAAAATATCTACATTTTATATTTTAAATATTTTCTAATATCACCATAAGAAAATATTGACCCCAAGGACAATGCTGTGTTAGCAAAGTCTCCGACCTACAGGTGTAATAACTAAAATATCTTCCTACACATCGTCGTACATTTAGAGAGGAAGAGTGTACTAATGCCCCTCTAAAAGACATCTGTCATCCTTAGATCTCTAGTCTAATGATCCACGACTCCTGGAATGTTTCTGCTTTCCAAGGGAGCTACCCTAAAGCTAACATCCAAGTCATGTTCCCCAGGGCCCTAGACAGTTGACCATTTGAATAGTCATAAGGGGCGATATAGCACAAAAGCTATATTGTAAAAGTCTGTCTTGACTAACTAGTCACATATATCCAACATACAAGTATATCAGCTCTACAAAAGAACCTCAACTACAGCATATCAGTCTGAGTTTCTTCTAAATAGTACTTTTAGAAACCACTATTATAGGTCATGTTCTACGTATTCGAAATACGCTCATGCTATGAAGTGAGTGGACTACTCACTAGCTAAAGTAAGCCATTCTCCATTTAGAATTCATAACACAATAACCTAAATATGATGAGATTCCTATTCTTATCAATCTATTAAGGACAAACGTTTATGTATTAAGAAACTCGTGATCAATACGTTGCTGTGAAAGACTACCATTCATATGGGTCACTTACTT
Organism: Voacanga thouarsii; assembly: GCA_026120185.1. NCBI lineage: Eukaryota > Viridiplantae > Streptophyta > Magnoliopsida > Gentianales > Apocynaceae > Voacanga > Voacanga thouarsii. The sequence goes on from JANUWF010001918.1 coordinate 3,285,014, forward strand.
AAACACAATCAGTCTTTTCCAAACATAAATCATGCACAAATAAAATGTAAATTCACAAAGAAAATTGAGAATAAATTCTTTTATTAATAAATTCGATAATTATATCGAAAACCTAGCCTAAAGGGTATATATTCTAACAATCTCCTACTTGCACTCTAAGACTAAGTTTCCATAAGTGCCCACCTCTATGGTGTCTAAGTTTCTCTTAAAAACTCTCTCAGCCAAAGGCTTGGTGAAGAGATTTGCTAGGTTGTTCTCCGAGGTTATTTGTTCCACCACGATTTCCCGTCTCTGGATGAAATTCTGGATTAAGTGGTACTTCATCTCGATGTGCTTCCCCTTCTTGTGGTTCCTAGGTTCTTTAGATTGCGAGGCTGCTCCAGTATTATCGCAATATACCACAATTAGTTTATCCATGTATGGCATGACTCCAAATTCTGAAAGGAACTTCTGAAGCCAGACTGCTTCCTTGGATGCTTTTGAAGCTACTACATACTCAACTTCCATGATTGAGTCAGCAATGCAAGATTTCTTAATACTCCTTCATGAAACAGCTCCTCCGAATAAGGTGAAGATATTTCCCCTAGTGGATTTTCTCTCATCCTTATCTGTCTGAAAGTCTGAGTTTGTGTATACAATAGGAACCAAGCCATTAGCCTTGTAAATCAGCATATAATCTCTCGTACTTTTGAGGTACTTGAGAATTTGATTTACAACTTGCCAATGAACCTCCCCAGTTTGACTGACATCTGCTAACTAAGCTTATGACAAAGCAAATATTTGGCCTAGTACACAGCATGGTGTACATGAGACTTCCCACAACCAAAGTGTAAGGAATCCTACTCATCCTATCTTTTTTCTCTTGAGACTTATAACAATCCTTAGAACAAAAAGACAACTCATGTCTGCAAAGGATTAGTGTATATCACTTGGGATAGCAATGTAAACTAGCATATAATCTCTCGTACCTTTGAGGTACCTGAGAATTTTCTTTATAGCTTGCCAATGAACCTCCTCAGCTTGACTGACATTTGCTAACTAAGCTTACGGCAAAGCAGATATCTAGCCTACTACACAGCATGGCGTATATAGGACTTCCTACACCCGAAGCGTAGGGAATCCTACTTATCCTGTCTTTTTTCTCTTGAGACTTGTGATAATTCTTAGAACAAAAAGACAACTCATGTCTGCAAGGGATTAGTGTATGTTACTTGGGATAATCCTAACATTCTCTACTTCCTATTTCCAAGAAGCCTAATCTTGAGAATGTAACTAGCTTCACTCAAGTCCTTTATACTAAATTGACTAGACAGTCAAACCTTAGTAGATGACAATATTCTTATATCATTCCCAATGAGTAGAATGTTATCCACATATAGGATAAGAAAAATCACATTCATGCCTTCCAACTTCTTGTACACGTATGGTTCATCCTCATTTTGAATGAAACCATATGACTTTACAGTCTCATCAAAACGAATGTTCCATACTCTAGATGCCTGCTTAAGTCCATAAATGGACTTCTTAAGCTTGCAAACCATATGTTCCAGGCCTTTAGCAATAAACCTTCTGGTTGGGACATATAGATGTCTTCACTAAGATGGTCATTAAGAAATATCGTCTTAGCATCCATTTGTCATATCTCATAATCATAATGACATGTAATGGTAAGGAGGATATGGATGGACTTAAGCATGGCTATCGGGGAAAAGGTTTTCTCATAATCAATTCCCGATTTCTGAGTATACCCTTTTACCACAAGCCTAGTTTTGAATATTTCCACCTTCCCATCCACTCTCCTTTTTCTCTTGTATACCCACTTATACACAATGGGTTTTATCCCTTTAGGTGAAGCTACAAGATCCCAAATCTGATTGAAGTACATAGACTCAATCTCGGCTTTTATTACTTCATGCCATAGATTTATATCAGTACCAGCAATAGCCTCTTCGTATCTAGTGGGATCTTGTTTCTGATGGTCAGAGACCAACTTGAAAGCCTCTCCAGTCCATCTTTTTGGAACCCTAGATACCCTCCCACTATGACGAGGTTCCGTTTGTGTAGGTTCTTGAGGTTGTGCCTCTTCTTGTTCCATAATCGGGTTAGAAGAAGTTGATTCTGAAGATAACTTCTCATCGAGTTCTAACCTTGTTAAACCTAAGTACTTTAATCATCCTTCAAGTATCAAACTTAGTACTTACCAGTACTTTTTATTCCTTGGGATGATAAAAGAAATCTCCTTTTGTCACTTTTGGATATCAAACAAAATAGCATAATTTCGATCTAGGTTCTAGCTTGTCTCCCTTGATTAATACGTAAGTTAGACAGCCCGTTATCTTGATAATGATTCAGACTTGGCTTATGCCCAATCCACATCTCATAGGGCGTCCTAGGTATTGACTTGGAAGGCACCATGTTCAGAATGTATGCTGCTTTTTCTAGGGCATACCCCTAAAAAGAGATCGAAAGAGTAGCATGAGACATCATGCCTCGGACCATTTCTATCAATGTCCTATCCCTTTTCTCAACTACTCTATTCTACTGGGGTGTTCCTAACGCAGAGAGTTAGGATACTATCATATGATGTGCCATGTAATCCTTAAATTCACTGAGGAGGTACTCTCTACCATAATCCTATTGTAAGGTTTTGATTAATTTACCTGTCCGACGCTCCACTTCAGCCTTAAACTCTTTGAACTTGTCAAAAGAGTTAGACTTATGCCTTATCAACTAGACATAACCAAACCTTGTACAATCATCGATGAAAGTGATGTAGTACTTAAAACCTCTGCTAGCTGGTGTAGATTAAGGATAACACACATCAGTATGAATAAGGCCCAATATCTTTTTTGGTTCTATTAGCCATTTGGGTGAACGATCTTTTGGTCATTTTCCCCATAAAGCAGGATTTACACTGAGGCCAACTTCCAATCTTAATGAGCCCAAAGGCCCACCATAGATTAACCTTTGAATCCTGGTTGAGTTAATATGATCCAACTTTAGATACTAAAGATATGAGTCATTGACATTGGTCGTCTTTCTTTTCTTAATTAAAAGTTCAAATTGAGCATTATTTATTTGATTGTTCGTAGGATTTAAGAAGAATGATTTTTCATACATATGCCCAGAACAAAGAACTTCTCCATCTCTATTAATAATAATACCAAAATGAAAAGAAACAGAATATCTTTGATTTATAAGTTTTGCAATTGAAACCAAATTCTATCTAAATCCAAGTACATATAAAATATCCTTCAAAATGACTACTCTAGTACAATAAAAAATAAGATTCAGTTCTCCCACTACAAGGGCCCATACTTGTGCTCATCCTACTCGTAGTTCATGTTTGCCCTTCTGGAGTCTTCTTATCTTCCTAAACCCCTGCAAGGAGTTATAGATATGATCAGTGGCTCCAGAATCAACAATCCAAGTGGAAGTTAATCTAACCATTGAAACTAGCTTTAGATAGAGAACAATACCCGTAGGATTGTTCTTGGCCTGAAGCATTGGACACTCCTTTGTCTAATGTCCCTTCTGCCCACACTTGAAGCACTTGCCCTTGGACTTGTTGGGCTAGTTCTTGGGCTGGGCTGGTGTGTTTCCCTTCTTCTACTTGAACTTTCTGGGCTTGGGCCCAGTTCTTGAAAAAGAAGCCCTATTAATCATAGCATTAGACTATGGCTTCATGGCCTTCTCTGCTACTTGGAGCTCATTCATTAACTCGGTTAAACTCATATTTGACTTGTTCATATTATAATTTAACTTGAACTGAGTAAAAGAGCTCAGAAGAGATTTGAGAACTATGTCCACTTGGCTCTCGGGGTCAATAACAGCCCCTAAGACTTCCGATTCCTCGAAAGCAGTAATTATCTTGAGCATATGCTCTCTGACTGATGCTCCCTCAGCTATCTTCGTGTTGATGATGGTCCTAAGAACCTCTTACCTTATGGGCCGACTCTTATCCACGAACATCATGGCTAGTGATTAGCTAATGTCGTACACAGTGGCCATGTGCTCATGTTTAGACTGGAGCAAATTAGACGTGGAGGCCAACATATAGTAATGAGCTATCTCGTCGGCCTTCGTCTATACTTTCTCAGCCTCTCGCTCTTCAGCGGTGGAACCCTCCCCGATAACAGGACAGGTTTCATAGAGGACAAACTTATGATGGAAAACACAGAAACAGGGGAGCCATGGACGAAAAAAAAAAACAGAGAGAAAAATTAAACACGAGCCATAAAGGCCATGCAGAAGCGTGAAGATCATACCTTTGCGCTCCTTAACCCTTCTAGGTTGAGTAAGAGCGGATTGAACGATTGGAATCGCCTCGCTTTGTCCACTTGAAGGAGCTTCCGGTTGAACACCCACGAGCCTTCTACTCCGCCTTGTTTGCATTAACGCTTAGCTCTCCAGCTCTCGGGATATTCCTCAGCTTAACCTCTAGTTGGTGAACACTATGGTGAAGAGGAACGATCTCAAAACTCCTTAGTTCTTTCGCTATTGATTAGCAAAGAACAAGAAGAAACCACAGAGGAAGGGAGAGGGAAAAACGAGAGTTCCCAAAGAGAGGGAGTCACGTGAGTGTGTAAGGCTAGGGAAAGAAATTATGGTTTTTCCTTTTCAAAGAGTTGTTTATATTTGGCCTAAACTAGGTCTCTCAATCTCTGATAAATATCTCCCCGGGATTTCAAAACACCCGGATGTAATCCTGAGAAACAGTTTGGCCTAACCTTAAACTCCTCTTAACCGTATCTGGAAAAAACCCTAAGGTCCAAGCTATTGGGCCAGATAAATATTTATTATTTTTCTTGGACCCAAAAGGCCCAAAATAATAAATATTAATTAATTATTTTCTGGGCTTACATAAGTAACCCAATAAATAATTAATGAGCCCAAATGAACTATAATAATTAATCTTTAATTATTTATTTCTTGGGCCTATATAAATAACCTAATAAATAATTAAACATTAATTATTTCCCCTAGTTTAAGCCTAGGTTAATTTCTTAATTATTCATACTGGACCTAGGCCCTAAATAATTAATTAACCAAATAAACTAGATAATTAATTTCTCTCAACTTCTATTTTATTTATATATTTATTTATTTTATTCCAGTCCAATAATAAATTAGACTTCCTGAATAAAATAAAATAAAACAAAATAAAATAAAATCCTCTTCAACTGAGACCAATTCCTCAACCTAAAAATAGTTAGGACTTACGGGCTATCCCGAGGACCAAAAAGACACATCGCCTTGGCTGCTAAAATGACCAAAATACCCCTGCTACATAAATAGCTGTATTTTGCATTTTAAATATTTCATAATATCACCATAAGGAAATATTGACCCCAAGGACAATGCTGCATTCGCAAAGTCTCCGACCTACAGGTGAAATGACTAAAATACCCCTCTACACATCGCCGTATATTTAGAGAGGAAGAAGTGTACTAACACCCCCCTAAATGACATCTACCATCCTTAGGCTTCTAGTCCAATGATCCACGACTTCTTGGAGTGTTTCCGCTTTCCAAGGGAGCTACCCTAAAGCAAACATCCAAGTCATGTTTCCCAGGGCCCTGGATAATTTAGACCATTTGGACAACCACAAGGGGCGATATAGTGCAGAAACTATCTTGTATAAGTCTGTCTTAACTAACTAGTCACACATACCCAACATGCAAGTATATTGGCCCTATGATAGAACCTCAACTACAGCAAATCAAAGTATATGCTTCCAGCTTCGCTAGACCACCAACTCATACTCAAGTCGTAGAGTACTAGTCCACGCTGTAGCGGTAGTAGTCTAGGTTTCTACCATATAGTACTTTGAGAAACCACTGCTACAGGTCCTGTTCTACGTATTCGAAATACGCTTATGTCATGAAGTGAGTGGACTACCCACTGGCTAAAGGTAAGCCATTCCCCATTTGGAATTCATAACATAATAACCTAAACATGATGAGATTCCCAGTCTCATCAATAGGTTAAGAACAAATGTTTATGTGTTAAATAACCCGTGATCCATACCTTACTGTGAAAAATCACCATTCACATGGATCACTTATTTAAACATAACGAGTCTGTTCAAACGAAAATCGTGCACAAACAAAAAGTAAATTCACAAATAATTTCTGAAAATAAATTCTTTTATTAAATAATTCGATTTTACATCAGAAACCTAGTCTAATAGGGCATACAATCCAACAACTTATACTCTTCAACAGTGAGTATTATGTCCAAGTTCCTTTTTCAATCCACATAATTTAGAACCATTAGCTTATTCTCACGAAGAATAATGACCAAAGGACTAAAAGAACCTTCACTTACCATTTCAAAAAAACTAAAAATAAAAGAAATCTCAGTTTGTGAAAAAATAAAAATAATTTATGCACTTTATCCTCATACTAAATCCGTTAATAGTTAACCCTATCACTATTATCTTTAATATGATTAATTTGGCCCATGTGTACGATATTAGCCAATCACTAGCCACGATGTTTATACAAAGATTAACCACTACAAATTAATCATATTAAAAACTGACATATCTTTTTGGAAAGATTAATAGTTTCCTAAGCTAAGTGTATTAACCACTACAAATTAATTTCCCTTCTAGGTAATGATCTAGAAGATAACTCCATCAATGAGATGGCCATTTCTTCTCATTTCCTATGGACATTCCTCGCACTATAACCTCCAACATAAGCTGGCCGATCATAGCACGTGTCCTAGGTTATTAATTATATCCATCCATTAGTTCTAGATCCTTGTGGTATCTCAATCCTATACGGGTTCACTCCTAGGGTGACACGAGGGGATCCATAATCTCTAATGAGTATCGTGATGGAAGTCGTGGTGTCGTTGGAACGCCTCTCCTACTTAGTTTTTTAAAACAAAGGTTTTTAAAGAAAATATCCTATTAAGTATCCCTTAACTCTTTGTAAAATATCTAAATTCATAAATCTCTATGTTAAGGTAAAAATCCTTTAAGAGATTTTCTATGAAATTATTTTACACAGTTAAGAACTTAATGATTGCCAAAAATTTCCTTTTAAACTTTCTAGAGACTTTGGTCTCAAGTTAAATTTGACAAAAACAATTTTCTACTGCAAAAAATAAAATAAAAATGGCTTTTCATTTTAACTTATAAAAATATTTAAATCCAAAATATTTTCTATGTCAAGGATTAAATCATTTGAGAAAATATCCAATGATTAATTTTTGTCCAAGTTCAAAATAACCATTTTTTTTTAATTTGAAAAATGTTTTTCTTGTCATAAATTCCCCAAAGAGTTTGGTCTTTGAGAAAATGCGTATATAGGGTACAAAAAGATTTAAGCATAGTAGAAATCTATAAACGTTTTCATGTTTTTCTATTCTTTTAACTTAAGTGTCCAAACAAAAGAATTAAACACATTAATTAATTAGTGGTCTTGTTTAATCCTAAATTTCCTTTACTATTATTTTTCGTGCAAAATATTCAAAGAATATTAATTATTGTAATTATAATAACTTCGCATGGTATGGGACCTAATACGAAAAAAAAAAAAACAAACAAGAAAACTATTACTGCTACAGCGCCGAGTTGCAACAGTGCCTTCAGCTTTTCCTGCGATTTTCTTCTGTGTTTTTTCATTTCTTCTCCTGGTTCTTTCATCCAGACAACATATAATGGCTCACAAACAACCAAAACAAGTACTTAACAAGTGCCTATGCCATTTCAAATCAGGCTTACATGATTCTTCTAAGAAAGCAGTAGATTATAGTAGCCTACGTCTCAACGATGAGACTTACAGAACCATCTACCCATACCAGAAAAATGCGAAGGATCATAGATGATAATATCAAACAATCATCTGACTGATTTTATTTAACTAACATGCTTCCTATTTTTGCAAAAACCTTCATGCTTTGATACCAATTGAAGGTTAATATGGCAAAAATGAAGAACCGAAGCATGCTATAGTGAACAAAAAATGAAAATAGAGTGTGCATGAAATGCGAAACCCCAACTAAAACTAACTCTAGAGTAAGAGGGTTGAGATGCATATCATATTTTCTTGCATGTATAAATATATTTTTGAATGATTTTATGTGTTTTGGAATTGTGATTTATAATCTAGAAGGCTTAATTGTGCTTGTTGATTAGGAAGGGCAAAATGGTAATTTTGCTTGAGGTGGAAATAGGGAGATAGCTTGAGGATTAAATAGAAAAAATATTTTGGAGTGAAAAATAAGAACAAGAGTTGTTTTGATTTAGTGGTTAGAGCTTTGGAATTCAAATTCCATTATTTGAGTTTTAGCATGATTAAATTTTATTTTAGATAAGTAGACTATTTTCGGCCCTTGCTTGCCATAGGGAGGAGTACGAGTGTTGTCCTAGTGGAGTCATGAAAGGAATGTTCTAATCTCACTCTTGTGCTCTAGAAGAATTCTTAAGGGATTCATACCCTTTTTGCTCTCTAGCTTATCTTAATTCTTGATCAATTAAGTTGCTCAAATTATCCAAGCCATTTTTATTTCTAGAAAATTCCAGCAAGGTTCTGTGATTTTGGAGCTTCGAAAATGCCTCTTGGAGGAGGGAATTTTAATTGAAAATGGGGAAGGAGTTATGGAAGATTCCCAAGAGAATTAATCTCCATGGTTGAACCTTCAACCTCCACCCTATGAGTGATCATCTCCTTCTTGTAGAAAACTGGAAATTTTTCCAGCTTCCTACTCAGTCTAGCTTTCGAAAACTTCAGCCATCTTTCCCTCTCAAATTCTGCCAGAAAAATAGCCAATTTACTCAACTTGAAGATTGAAAACTTTGGCAAAAAATTGGACTGCACAAAAGCTGTGCAAACTAGGAAAATTTCGGGGCAGTTTTTGCAGCTTGGTAGGCCAAGAACCAAGCTATTTCTTCCACCTTTCCAACCAGCAATTTAACCCTATCTTTCCTCCATAAAGAAGTCTGCAAACCAGCCTTAAAGAAGTCTCCAATACCCCTTCAAACCTTTTGCAAGTCGGCTGGAATATGGTAGAAAAATCTACACAAAAATTCCAGCAAGCCTCTTGAATGAACAAATAGAATTTCCAGCCTTGTTTTTTTTTTTTTCTTCAACCTTGTCTGAAACTCACTCCAATTTTCTGTGAAACCAACCTTAGTCAGCCATGAACTGAACTTCATTATCTCCTCCATTGGTCTGCTCGAATAAAGCTCCATGGCTACCCTTTAAATTACTCGTTCAATCACTTTAATCAAACCTTCAATTGGAATCCAAAATTCTAGCAAATTACTCCATGAAAACCTCCATGGATTTAGCTTCAAACAACCAGAAAAATCTTCCACACTTATCCTATAAATTTCGGCCATTCTATAACCCATTCAAACATCATTCATCTCAACAAAATCCTAGCCAAACCAGTCCGCCATTGAAGCTCCAAAAGACCTCCATCAACCAAGGTATTCTTACTATAATTCACTCCCTAAATTACTCTTTTTGAAATTCAAACAACTAGTTTTCCTTCTTCTCCCAAATCTAAAAATTCAATCACCAGAATTTCCCAAGCCATTCGGCCAACATTAGTCAGCAGAATTTTGTCCAGCTTTCCTCCATTCTCTCCAACCCTCCAAGAACACCAAGAATACACAACACCATTCTCCAAGCCTAAGACCTCTCTAAACACCTTCAATCTTCTCCAAAAATGCCAGATCACATCTACTCGTTCTCTAGAATCCATTTCTACAATTTATAACATCAAACGTTGAAATCAAGGTTCCACTTTCGGATAAAAAAAATCAGAATTTTCTTGAAGACTCAAGAACACTCAAGGTAAGCATGAACGATTTTGTTCAACTTCCTTCATCTTCGACCTTTAATGGAATCTACTAATGAAAACTCTCTCTCTCTCTCTCTCTTGGCCGAAATGGTTACTCCAACCATTGCCATTTTCCTTCTTCCTCCGTGGACGGATCAAGCCTTTCAAGTGTGAGGATCCTTTCAGGACTTCTTCAAGGTAGTCATCATTTAAGTAAGCCTCTTCAATCTTCTCTTTAAATTCTATATTCATGTCTTTGGATGTTGTTGGAAAAGGATGGATTATGGTTGGAGATTGAGCATGTGTTTATATGATGGAGTTGGGATTGAAGTATGAGGATAAATGTGTTTATATGATGGAGTTGGGATTGATGCATGAGAATGATTTGTCTTGGTTGAGTTTTACGATGTTTTAGGGTTTGTTGCATGATCTTCATGTCATGAGTTAGTGTGGATGATTAAGCATGATAAATATTATGTCACCTTTGATGAATAGGGTTTTATGTTCTTATATCCTTGTTGAAGCCATGAATATGATTATGTTTAGTGGAGTGTGGATCATGTGTTGGTAGATATGGATCTATGCTTTTGTTCATGATTTGGATGGTTTGTTGATTGGTGTAGAATGTATGTTCATGATTATGGTTAGCAATAGGAATTATGATCATGACCTTCTTGTTTCTAAGCTATTTAAGTTAGCCAATTTTATTTCATTAATAAAGATTAATACTACATATTTTCTTCTAAAGATTTCAAAACCCTAGGAAGATTTGGAATTGGATTGATATATGAAATAATGATATTTTCGCCAATTGCCTGATGTCATTTATTACAAATAAAATATATATAATAATATTAAATAAAGCTTTTTATATAAATAATCATAATAGGTAAAATATTAATCTTGTAAGTCATATATGCATAAATACTAATAAAATTTATTTATTAATAAAAAAACATATTAAAATTTACTTACTAATAACTTTATTTACCAATTGTTTTCTAACAATTAATTATTAATAGATTATTATTTTTAAATGTTATCATCTAGGACCTAGGACCCTTCATCAAATAAATCTTAGTTTATTTATAATAAGATTTAAACCTACGACTTATTAGTAACCATTTCACAAACCCTAGTTATTTTATTATCAAGCTAGATTTATTCTATAAAAATCTTTTTGGCATCTAGCCTTAAAGTTTGGGACACTAGGGTCATGATTGTAGTAAGTTGAGCTATGACTATTTATGAAAGCAAATTTTGGCTTGAGTTTAATTATGGCTTGTGTTTACCCCAGGGGGGTTAGGTCAACTTTTGGGGATCTTTGATTTATCTCAAGTAAAGGATTAGGCAAGCTCCTGCATAAAACTTGTTTGTTGTAAAAGGTTACTATGGCAAGCCAAATGCGAAGTGTGTGGACACTCTTCTTTTTTCTTCTTGTAAAGACAATTGAGGACTGTTTCCTTCCTTATTTTAGTCAAACAAACTATTTGAAAATCAATAAGTAGTTTTTCTCAAACACTAAACTCTTTCTAAAACCAACTTTGACCCGGACTTTAGAAATCTTTAATTGTCATTTCCAAGTAAAGCAATATTTTATCAGCTTTCTCCTAAGTGGGACAATCAACGTTGAGTACTCAATAAGGGTAGGCTAGTAGTACAAGTTTTGAAGAGCAAGAGCGAGTCTTTTGACAAGTAGCTACCTCCAGAAGATGAACTCAACTTGGAGAATTGATAGTACTACTTAGTTATACCGGTCCGAGCTAGCAAGTTTCAGTAATGTGGACTGTATGTTGCCGGAGTGGACAACCAATTTTGTTTGGGTGTAGAGAATGAGGAGTATCTTACTCGGTAGGCCGATCACCTACCTTTTGTCAGTCTGCACAAAGTGTGGCATTAGACCGGTATACGGTCTTGGGGCCCAACGTGTGGTAACCCTTGGCCGCCCATTTGAGTGGTTGGTTTTATTGTGCACTTGTGTGGTTTGAAAGGAGGAAAATGCCACTCTTTATTTTGATCCTTATTTCTTGCTTGCCAGCACTCTCTTATGAAATGTTTACAACTTGCATACACGAATTATTTTACCTGAACACTCAAAGCACTCACGGACTTACTGAGATTTTTATCTCATCACTCTTTTTGCCATGATTTCAGGTCGATCCTACTGTGGGGATGAGTAGCTAGTTGTTGCCTTCTTTGGAAGATATTATGTTATTTCTTTTATGTAATGCTTTGAGAGATGAGAGTAAATAATTTATTTTGGATTCGTTCCTAAATTTTTGGGTTGTAATAAGTTTTAATTTCAATGTATTGTTATATTTTTGTTGTGTAACCTAGTTATAAAGACCCCTTATCCTTTGGACGGGGCAACATCCCTGGCCCTGTAGGGCTTAGGTTGTGGGGTGTTACATGAAAGCTGTTTACCTCTGCATTTCTTCATTGCTTTAGGGGGTGCTGGTACCACGGTCAAAACCAATTCTGGTTCCGAGATTGATTCTTCAGGCTATTGTCCCACAAGCCGACAACTTCTTCTGGGCATCAAAGCTAATTCTCTAGGCTTTCGAAATATAACCCTGGTTGAATTGCCTGGTGACAGCTGTGGAAGCAGATGATGATCTTACTACTCCGACTAAATGCTATTGAGCATTAATCAGGAGAGTTTTGTGTCTTTGTTCTTGTTATTTTTCAGACCACAGAGAATGCATGAGAAAGAGACAGAGAGAGAGAGAGAGCGAGAAAACGAGAATCGCTTAAGGAAGAAAAAATAATGTACTTCTATGAACCTCTATTGTTCCCTCATAATCCCAACAACCTTAGCAATAGGTTATTATCTGAGCATTCAAAAATTAAAAAAAAAAATCCTAAGGCCCACGTTATGTTAAGCCATTAAATAGGCCTTTGGATCTATGACCCAGTTCATTGAGTTAAGTTTTTTAATTTAATTTAATTATTCCTGAGCTAATAGAAGCCTAATAATTAAATTAATTACATAACCCAATGGACCAATATAAACCTCAAGCCTTGGCCCAGTTCATTGGGTTTAGCCTTTAATTTAATTTAATTATTCATGGACTAATACAAGCCTAATAATTAAATTTATTAAATAACCCAAATGGATCAATAAATAATTCTCTCTCTATGGACCCTTTATTTTATTCTAGTCTAATAAATAAACTAAGCAACTCGAATAAAATGAAATCCATTTAATATTAGATCAATCCATAAACCCAAACCCATCAGGACTTATGGGCTATTCCGAGGACCAAAAGACATATCGCCTTGGCTACTAAAATGACCAACATATCCCTGCTATAAAAATAGCTGTATTTTATATTTTAAATATTTTCTAATATCACTATAAGAAAATATTGACCCCAAGGACAATGCTGTGTTAGCAAAGTCTCCGACATATAGATGTAATGATTAAAATACCCTTCTACACTTCGCCGTACATTCAGAGAGGAAGAGTGTACTAACACCTTTCTAAAAGACATCTACCATCCTTAGATCTCTAGTCCAATGATCCACGACTCCTGAAACTACTTTCGAAGGGAGCTATCCTAAAGCTAACATCCAAGTTATGTTCCCTAGGGCCCTGGATATTTAGACCATTTGAATAGTCACAAGAAGCGATATAGCACAGAAGCTATCTTGTACAAGTTTATCTTAACTAACTAGTCGCATGTACCCAACATATAAGTATATCGGCTCTACGAAAGAACCTCAACTACAACATATCAAAGTACATACTTCTAGCTTCGTCAGACCACTAACTCATACTCAAGCGATAGAGTATTAGTCCACATTGTAGCAGTAATAGTCTGGGTTTCTTCTAAATAGTACTTTTAGAAATCACTATTACAGGTCCTATTCTACGTATTCGAAATACGCTCATGCTATGAAGTGAGTAGACTACTCACTGGCTAAAGGAAAACCATTCCCCATTTGGAATTCATAATACAATAACCTAAACATGATGAGATTTTTATTCTCATCAATCGATTAAGAACAAACGTTTATATGTTAAGTAACCCGTGATCCATACCTTACAGTGAAAGATCACCAGTCGCGTGGATCACTTACCTAAACACAATGGGTCTTTTCCAAATGTAAGTCGTGCACAAATAAAATATAAATTTACAAACAAATTTTGAGAATAAATTCTTTTATTAATAAATTCAATAATTATATCTGAAACATAGTCTAGTAGGCATGCATTCCAACAAAAACATTAGAGGTTTAAAGGTTTTCAGGAGCAATCCAAAAATGTAAAAGACAACAACTATAGTTCTCATGATATCTTGGGTCAGTCACATTATAACACCCCATTTTTCTAGCCATTGCGGGCCTTATCTTTGAGAGATACCACTGTATTTAACTCCAAGATAAGAGATCTTTATAACTAATTAAAACTTAAAGTACATAAAAGTTAAAACTTAAAGTAAATAGATGAAAATATACCATTTATTAAGCAAGCATGATAGTTAAGATGGATACATCATCTTTGTCTCATGATACATAAAATAGTAGATCTACTATCTACATAAAGCAACTATTCAAATCTATACTATTAGCCCTAAGGGTATCTCCTATGTTTTGACTTATGATAAACATTGATCAGGACTAATTTGCATAACTTAGATGTGATAGAACATGTTTGACCTCAGTTCTTCCAAAGGTGTGCAAATGAGACTGCTAAGTAGCTCGTGAGCAATAGAATTCAAGTCAAGTATAACTTCAAATTAAGAGTTTGCAAATCGTGAAGTCTTCGTAAAAGAACTATAGACTAGGAATCTTTTGTAAATTCCTATGTCTCTTTACCATATGATCAATTTATTTTTACCTTAAATCATGCAAACAAAATGATTTCAAAGACTAAGTTCTCAGATATTTGGAATGAAGAGTTTAGATAGACCTATGAATACAAAACTCCATCCAATACTCTATAGAATTTTTCAAAATTTTTCTTCTTAAAAAAGTACCATTTTGGACTCACCTTTTGGATGGACATCTTTCCACTTTGTGAATCCAAAACCCTGGAAATCTTGACAAAAAGTAACTAGCCGTTGGGACTTCGGGTTATAAAAGCCTTCAGAACTCAATTTTGATGTATATTTTTATGCTATCTTTCTCAAAAACACTCTTACACTTTAGAATACAAACATTTCCCTTTTTATTTGTGCTTCGAAGTGAAATAAAATTGTTCCAAAGGTAAAAGGTGTTTGTGCTTATTTGTTCATATTCTACTCAATTTGTGAGCTATTTTTGAAATATTTCTTTGAATTTATCTTGTACCAAGGTTAAGGAGGTAAAATCCAGTTGGGATGAGCCTTGATTGGCGTCTCTAAAAAGGTTAGGCATAAAACTAAGTGTGGTGATCCTCTTATATAAGATTGGTGTCACCTACTACCATTGAGTTGAGAAAAGGTTTTAGTGAGTGGTGTTGAAATCCTTAAGTGAGAACTTAAGGTAGTGGACATAGATCATTTGAGGATTGAACCACTATAAATCATTGAGTCTTTTCTTATGTTTTTTGTCTAAATTTCTTTACTGCATTTTCACTGTGTTCTAACCTTAAATGTTGTATATTTTTTGATAAAGCAGTAGCTTATTTATAACTTTTGCATTCTGATTTAAGCTTGTCTTTAATATCTTAACTACCTATTTTTATTTCATATCATTCTATGTTGATTTAAAAGATCCCTGCTGACACTCTTGAAATCGCAAAGCACTCTTGAAGCTGTGAAGCATTTCTGCTCTTAAGTTCGAATTTTTAAGGGGACTAAAATTTTTAATCTGTATTTATTTGCCAAAAACCTTATTCACCCTCCTTCTAAGGTTTTTCAATTGGTATCAGAACATTGGTCTGCATTATCTTTGGCTCAACAGCCTTGTAGCAAAGATCCATATGGCAAACACATTTGCTCTACCTGATATTGAAGGGTCTTCCACAAATTGACCTCCTTTGTTCAATGGAAGCAATTATACATTCTGAAAAAATAGAATGGAGATTTATGTTTGCTCAATCAACTTTGAGTTGAAGAATCTGATTGGAAATGGACCATTCATCCCATCAAAATTTGTTGAAGGTAGAAAAGTGCCTAAACATAGTGATGAATATAATAACGAGGATATTTAAGAAATGACCCTAAATTTCTAGGTAATGAATATATTGCGTTGTGCTCTTGATGCTAATGAATACAACTAGGTTAGTGGTTATGATTCAGCTTACGAAATATGGAGACTACTTGAGGTCACCAATGAGGGGACTAATCAAGTAAAGGAATTGAATATAGGACTTTTAGTCTGAGACTATGAATTATTCATTATAAAGCCAAGTAAGAGCATAACTGATATTTTCACTCGATTCACAAATATTATAAATAGACTAAATGTAACACACCACAACCTAGGCCCAACAGGGCCGGGGATGTCACCCCGTCCATAAGACAATGGGTCTTTATAGCTAGGTCATATAAAATAAAATAAAAGCAGTACTTTAAAATTAATCTTATTACAACCCAAAAATACATGAACAAATCCAAAATAAATTGTTTGCTACAATCTCTCAAAACAACACATAAGGAAAATAATATAAAGTCTTCAAAGCATAGGCAACAAATCTAGCTATTAACCTCCATAGTAGGATTGACCTGAAAATACGGCATAAAAGGTGATGAGATAAAAATCTCAGTAAACCCGTGTGTGCTTTGAGTGTTTCCGGTAAAACAGTTCATGTATACAAGTTGTAAAAGTTTCATAAGAGAAAGTGCTGGCAAGCATTAAATAAATGTTAAAAATAAAGAGTGGTGTTTTACTTTTCAAACCATACATGTGCACCATAAATACAACCACTTAAAGGGGTAGCCATGGGTTATCACACATTGGGCCCCATGACCACATGATCAGTATGCCACACGTTGAGCATACTACCAGTCAGACTGCCACACATTGAGCATGCTGACAAAAGGTAGGTGTATGGCCTACTGGATGAGATACTTCTCCATTTCTACACCTAAAGTTACCAGTTGTCCACTCCGAAAACACACAGTCCACTTGACTGAAACATACTAGCTCGGACGGCCTGACTAAGTAGTATTGTCACTTCTCCAAGTTGAGTTCATCTTCTGAAGGTGGCCTCCTGCCAAAAGACTCGCTTTTGCTCTTCAAAACTAATACTACTAGCCTATCCTTATTGAGTACTCAACGTTGCTTGTCCCACTTGGGAGAAAGTTGATCATACATTGCTTTGCTTGGAAATATCAATTAAGGGTTTCTAAAATTATTGTCAAAGTTGGGTTTTAGGAAGTGTTTAGTATTTTGTGTAAAACTACTTGTTTAATTTTCAAATGATTTGCTTGACTGAAATAAAAAGGAAAACAATCCTTAATTGCCTTTACAAAATGAATGTCCATACACATCACATTTGACTTGCTATAGTAATTTTTTGTCTTCAAATAATTCCATGCAGGAGCTTACCTGATCCCTTGCTTGCTCGAACTCAACAAAAATCCTCCAAGGCTGACCGAACCTTGCTTGGGGAAAACACAAGGCATAAGGTTATACTCGAGCTATACTTGCCTTACACAAATAATTCCTAGTTCAACTAATTACAACCATGACCTTAATGTCCTAAGGTTTAAGGCTAGATGATAAAAGGTTTTATAAAATAAGTCTAGCTTGATAAGTGAAAATAACCAAGGGTTCTAAAATAATTATTAATAAGTTATAGGTTCAAATAATAAATCTTAAGTACTATTGCTAATAAATAAACTAGGGTTTAAATGTTGAATAATCCTAATTGATATTAGTAAATGGTAATTTAAAAATAGTTTTATTAAAATAAATAATAAATTACAATTAAGTTTTAATAGATAATAAATAATTAGTATTAAATAAAATTAATAATAAATGAATTATATTAAATTTTTTGTATAATAAATAACAAACAAATTTTAATATAAATAATATTTTTGAATATAGGTAAAAGTTTGAACTATGGTTTACAAGGTCATTAATATTTTATTTATTATTATTATTTATATAAAAGATCTTATTTACTATTATACATATATATGTGTGTGTGTGTGTGTGTGTGTGTGTGTGTGTGTGTGTGTGTGTGTATTATTTTTAGTAAAAGATATTATTTATTTGACTAGTAAAATATCAATATTTTATTTAATATTCCATTTCCAAAACTTCCTAGGAATTTTGAAATCTTTAGAGAAAAATATAGTAATAATTTTAATTAAGGAAATAACATTTGCTAATTAAAATAACCTAAGATCAACAAGATTATAATCATAATTTTCCTATTGCTAACAAGAATCATGAACATATTCTCCAACATCAAACAATAACTACTCCATTCATGAACATAGGCTTAAATCCACACATACTATCATATGGCCAGATCCCTACTAGACATAATCATAATCATGGCTTCGAAAGAGATAAAAACATAAAAATCCTATTCACCAAAGGTGTCATAATATCTAACATGCTTTAAACATTCATAATTTCCTTAAGACATAACAAACATACATTGATTCTCAAGAAAATCCATATAGCTTAATCATAAACAATCACCCTCATGTTCTAATCTCAACCCCTTCATTCATATGCATATACTCAATCCCCCATTCATATTCTATTCTCCCTATCAACATCTAAGAGACATGAATTCAGAATTAAAAAGAAGAATTAAGGAGAAATACTTGATTGATGTGTATTTTGGTGAAGATTTAAGAAGGTCCACGCGATTGAGAGTCTTGAATTGTCCATGAGTGGAGAAAAACAGCCATGGTTGTAATCCACCATTTTGGCTGAGAGAGAGAGAGAGAGAGAGAGAGAGTATTAGCATGATATGTTGTAGGTTGAATGGAAGAAGATGAACAAAGGAGTTGTTCTTGGTTACCTTGATGATGTTCTTGAGACTTCAATAAAAAAAACTGGTTTTGATCCGAATGCCAATTCTTGTTTTTGAGATTTGGTGTTATAAATTCCAAAAATGAACTCTAGGGAGTACGTAGGAGTAATCTAGAGTTTTTGAGAGGGATTGGAGGTGTTTAGAGTGGGTTTTGGCTTGAAGAAAGGTAGTGTGTGTTCTTGGTATTCTTGGTGAAAATAGAGAGAATTTGAGAAAAAGGTGTGCATGAAATTCTGGAGAATGCTGGCCGAGAGGAAGAGAAATATCTAGAGAGTTCAGGGATTTTGGTTTTCAACTTAGAGAGGAAGAGAAAAATCTGATGGTTTGAAATTCAAATGGAGAGATTTAAGGAGTGGTTTAAGGTATACGATATGTTAATGGTGTTTGATTGATGGAGGTTTCTTGGAGCTGCAATGGAGCTGGCTGGACTATTTGGTTTTGCTGAAATGAATGAAGGTTAATGTAGCTCTAAGGCTGGCCAAAATTCAGAGCTCAATGGCAGAGGAATTTCTGGTTATGAAGCTTAGTACAAGAGTGTTTTCATGGAGCAAATGCTAGAAATTTTTAAAGTTCAAATTGTAGTTTGAATGGAGTGATCTTAAGAGATATTTGAGGTATGGTTATGGAGTTCAAGTGTGCAAGGTAAGTGGAGAGGTTAATGGTGTTTAGTTCATGGCTGAACAAGGGTCATTTTACAGAGGTTTGAGGGTGGTTTTTCGGCCAAGGCTTTAAAGGAACAAAGCTGGAAATTTCTGATTTCATGGTGTCCTAAGGTTCGAATGTTTGCTGCAATTTTCTATGCAGTTTTCTACAATATTCTAGCACGATTTGTAGAGGTTCTTGAGAGGTGTTTTAGGGTCCTTTAAGGCTAGTTTCCAGCCTTTTTTATGGAGGAAAAGTAGAGGAGTTCTACTGGATTGAAGGTAGAAGAAAATAGCTTCATTTTCTGGTTGAAGGTAGCGAAACTGCCCAGAATTTTTTTCTGGTTTGTGCAGTTTTTTGTGCAGTCCGAATTGCACAGAATTTTCAGTCTTCAAGCTGAATAAATTGGCCATATTTCTGGCAGTAAATGAGTAAGAAAGCTGGTTATGCTTTTCGAAGGTTAGGCTGCTCAACAATCTGGAAAATTTCTAAGTTTCTTCCATGAAGAATATGATCACTATGAAGATGAGTTTGAAGGTTCAACCTGTGAAACCCCAGTCGAAACCAACCTTAGAGTAAGGGGGGTTGGGATGCATATCATATTTTATTGCATGTTTAAATAAATTTTTATATGATTTTTTATGCTTTAGATTTGTGTGTTATAGTCTCAAGGGCTTAAATATGTTCATTGAGTAAGAAGGGCAAAATGGTAATTTTTGATTGAGGTGAAAATAGGGAGATAGCTTGAGGATTAAATAGGAAAAATATTTTAGAGAGAAAATAATAACAAGAGTTGTTGTGGTTTAGTGGTTAGAGCTTTGGAATTAATTCTTGAGATCTTGGGTTCAAATTCCATCATTGGAGCTTTAGCATGATTAAATTTTATTTTTGCTTGGGAAGGTTGTATTTTCGGCCTTAGGTGCTTTAGAGTAGAATAGAGGTGTTGTCCTAGGGGAAACATGATAGGAGTACCCTAATCCTATTCTTGTACCCTACAAAAATTCCTAAGGGAATTCATCCCTTCTTGATCCTTAATTTTTCCTACTTCTCAATTCATTAGGTTGGTCAATTTGTTCTAGCCAATTTCATTCCAGAAAATTCAGTAAAGTGTTGTGGCTTTGAAGGTTCAAAATGTCTAAGGGAAAGACATCTTATGGTCTGAAAATGTGGAAGAGATGGGGAACGTTCCAAGAAAATTAATTCCCCTAGTGAACCTTCAAATCTTCACTCTAGCTATGCACATTTCTTTCATGTAATGATCTGAAATTTTTCCAGCTTCTTGTGCATGAAAGGTGTCAAATTCTCAGCCATTATTCCCTCCCAAATGCTGTCAGGAAATGGACCTTTTGACAGGCTTGAAATCTGAAATTTACTGGCCAATTTCGGATTGCACAAATGCTGTGCAAACCAGAAAATTTTCTGGGCAAAATTGCAGCATGTATGAGCTTAAACCAAGCTATTTTCTTCTAGTTTTATTCCCACTCCTTATCTAGGTTTTTCCTCCGTGAAGAAAGCTGGAAACCAGCCTTGAAGGACCTCTAAATGCCCCCTTCAAACTCTCTGCAATCTGACTGGAAAATGGCAGCAAAAGCTGCCCAGAAAAATTGTAGCACTTGCAAAATCTGTACAGGATTTTCTGTCCAACTTTGTTTCCTATTCCAGCCCTGGCCGAAACTTCATTCTTTTTCTACACAAATCTCTCTTGAACAGCCATGAACTGAACCCCATTGTCTTGCCCAAGGTTCTGCACGAAAACCAGTCATGGCTGCCCTAATATATCTCCATTAAATTACTCCAATCATGCCTTGATTGGATACCAAAATTCCAGCAATCCTAATTTAGAAAACTTCCATAAAATAACCCTTAAACAACCAGACATTTCCTTCACCATTGCACCCCCTCTTTTTGGCCACTATTAGCATTCTTCAACCAGCTTTCATCCAGCCAAATCACTGAGCAATCAGTCGACCATTACAACCCCAAAAAGCTCTCCATTGATCAAAGATATTCTTGCTATATTTTGTTTCCAAATTTGATTCCCAAAAATATTCTTTTAGGATTTCAACAAACCAGCCTTTCCTTTTCCTTTCAAACTAGAAAAATCATCTACCTAAACTATCCAAACAATTCGGCCACTGCACACACATAGAATTTCAGCAGCTTCAAACCAAAATCCCTCCATTCTCTTCAACCTTCAAGCACACATAGAACACTAAGAACACCTACTCACTTCTCTTGCCTAATACCTCTCTAAACCACTTCAATCTTTTTCAAAAAAAAAAAAAAAATCCAGAATTCATCTACTCACTACCGTGAGTCCATCATACCACTTTTAACATCAAACTCCAAAATCCAACTCTCTCCTTTGGATAAAAAATCAGTATTTTTATGAAGGCTTGAGATCACCTTCAAGGTAAGTTTGTTCAAGCAACTTCATCTTCACTAATCTTTGATCCCTAATGAATATATATATGAACAAACATGCTAATGGACTCTCTTCTTCTTCTTCTTCTTCTTCTTCTTCTTCTTCTTCTTCTTCTCTCTCTCTCTCTCTCTCTCTCTTGGCCGAACACCCTCTCCTTCTTGGCCGAATGAATTCTTCACCAATGGTCATGCTTTCTACATCTCCCTTGGACGGATTTAGTCACATAGGAGTCGAGATCCATTCGAAACTCCTTCAAGGTACTCATCAATCAAGTAAGCCTTTTCAACCCTCCTTTTTAATTCTAGATTCATGTCTCTAGGATGATATTATTAGGAGATGGATTATGAATAGAATTTGAGCATGTATTATTGTGATGGGTTAAGATTGAAGCATGAATAAATGTATGTATATGATGGAGATGGGATTTATGCATGAGTTGGTTATCTTGGTTGATTGTATGGTGTTTTTAGGGTTTAGTGCATGTCTCTATGTCATAAGTAGTATTTGTGATCAAGTATGTTAGAGATTATATCACCTATGGTGAATAGGATTTATATTCATGTATGATTGTTAAAGTCATGATTATGTTTATGCTAGTAGAGGTTGGATCATGCCTTGGTAAATTTAGATTTATGTTTTTATTCATGATTTGGATGAGTTGATGAATTGAAGTGGAGTATATATTCATGATTGTGGTTAGCAATAGAAATATGATCATGATCTAGTTGTACCTAAGCTAAGTTTACTTCATCAATAAAATATTTAATATTATAATTTTTGCTAGTAAGGTAGACTTGAATTATTATATATAATAAGGATATTTTAGTCAAATAAATGATAGCTTTTATTTCAAGAAATAAAATATATAGATATTATATATAATAATAATATCAAATAAAACCTTATATATATATAATCATAATAAGTAAAATATTAATTTTGTAAGTCTTTTATTCATAAATATCATTAAAATTTATTATCTTTTAATCAAAGCCTATTAAAATTTATTTAGTATCTTTCAATCAAGACCCATTAAAATTTATTTTCAACTAATTTTAGTTATCAATTATTTTCAAACAATTAATTATTAAGAAATTATTATTTTACCTAATACCCCCTAGGACTCTTCATCAAATAAACTCTAAATTATTCTTAGCAAGATTTAAACCTTCAATTTATTAGTACCTATTTCCTGAAACAATAATTATTTTAAATATCAAATTAGACTTAGCTTGTAAACCCTTTTTATTTATTATTTGGCCTTAAAGCTTGAGACACTAGGATCATGGTAGGAGTGAGTTGAGCTAGCTTTATTTGTGAAAGTAGATTTTAGCTTGAGATTAATTATGGCTTGTATTTACCCCATGCGGGGTTAGGTCAGCTGTTGAAGACCTTTATTTTATCTCAAGCTAAGGATTAGGTAAGCTCCTGCATAAAACCTGTTTGATGCAAAATGTTTATTATGGCAAGCCAAATGTAGAATGCATGGACCCTCATTTCGGTAAAGGCTATTGAGGATTGACTCCATACTTATTTCAGTCAAACAAATTATTTGAAAATCAATAAGCAGATTTGGTCAAACTCAAAACTCTTTCTAAAACTGATTTTGACAAAGACTTTGGAAACCCTTAATTGCCATTTTTAAGTAGAACTATGTTTTGTTCCTTTTTCCCCAAGTGGGGTAAGTTATGTTAAGTACTCAATAAGGGTGGACTACTAGGACTAGTCTTTGAAGGGTTAGGGTGAGTCTCTTAGTAGGCGGCCACCTCTGAGGGGTAAGTCCTCCCCGGATAAGATGTCAGTCTAGTAGGTCATGCCGGTCCGAGCTAGTAGTTTTTTTTTTTAGTCAAGTGACTGTGTGTTGCCGGAATGGACAACCGGTTATTGTTTGGGTATAGAGAAGGAGGAATATCTTGCCTGGTAGGCCGATCACCAAACCTTTTATCAGTCTGCACAAAGTGTCGACATTCTGATCGGTTATGGGGCCCAACATATGGTAACCCATGATCGTTTCTTTTGAGTGGTTGATTTTATTGATTATGTATGGTTGGAAAAGCCAAAACACCACTCTTAATTTTGACTAATGTTTACTACTTGCCAGTATTTCTTTTATAAAGGTTTATACTTTACATTCACGAACTGTTTTCACTGGACACTCAAAGCATACACGGACTTACTGAGATTTTTGTCTCATCACCCTTTTTACCATGATTTCAGGTCGATCCTACTGTGGGAATGAGTAGCTAGATACTGCCTGCCTTGGAAGATTTTTCTAATGTTTAATTTGTGTAATCCTTTGGGGAGTTGAGAGTGGATAATTTTATTATGGATTTGATTTTGGAATTCTTGGATTCATTCTTGGGTTGTAATAAATTTTAAGTTAATGTATTATTTTTATTCCGCTATTTTGATTGTGTGACCTAGTTATAAAGACCCCTTGTCCTTTGGACGGGGCGACATCCCCGGCCCTGGCGAGCCTAGGTAGTGGGGTGTTACACAACCATGGTGATTAATTTCCCTTGAGAACCTTTCCTAACCCTTCTCCTATTTTCAGTCAATCCTCCAACTTACAAGATCCATTTTCGAAATTCAAAGACAAGAGATCCTTGCTGAATTTTCTGGAATTAAAAAAATGAATTTTGATAAAGTTTGAACAAATTTAATTTATGAATGTGTTAGGACAAGCTAGAGGTAATAAAAGGATTAGAATTCCTCTAGAATTATTTTTAGAACATGATGATAGAATTAGGACATTCTCTTCATGTTTCCGCTAAGATAACATTCCTATCTTTATGGGATGTGAGAAAACAAAAATTCAAACTTAACTAAGATAATCATGATTAAAACTTAAGTGATGGGATTTGAACTCATGACCTTAGAGAGTAATTCCCAAAGCTCTAACCACTAAACCACAACAACTCTTGTTCTTATTTTCTCACCTAAATATTCTTCTTATTTAATCCACAAGCTATTTTCCTATTTCGACCTCAAGCAAAATTTCTATTTTACACTTCCTACTCGATAAGCATAACTAAGCCTTTTAACCTATAAATCATAATTCTAAAGCATATAAAATCATTTAAAAACATATATATTCATGCAAAATGATATGATATGCATCCCGACCCCCTTACTCTAGAGTTGGCTTTAGGTGGGGTTTGACACTAAAGGCATATGGGAAAACTTACTCTCTCAAAAAGCAAAATAGAAAACTGCCTGATGCTTTGCCAAAAAGTTGGCAGTAAAAAATATTGGCTATAGAGGAATTTGAAAATCTGAATAGCTTACCTACTGAAGGGTTAATCGGCTCCCTTTTGACCTATGAAATGAAACTTAAAAGGTTTCTAGTTCATGGGATTGGAAAATAACCAAACTCATATAAATAACTGGACCGAAAAGAACTAGAACCGAAAAAAACCATTGACTTTTGACTTTTTTTTGAACGGAACTATCCCGAAATTTTTTTGTAATTTCCGTATCAAGAACGGTCCAAACCATATGAAAACCGTCTTGAACCATTCTAAATTGTACGAATCGAAAAACTAAAATTAGAACCGAATATATATAGTCATGAAGACATATATACACACACACACACACACACACACACACACACACATTATATTTAAAAAGAATGATAAAGATGATTCTAATTATATATATAGTATATAATAGATTATATGTATATTATACTGCATATATATTATGTATATATAGATTATATAGTATAGTATTATATAGTATATATAGATTATGCAGATAGATTACATAGATTTATATACATACACACACACACACATATATATATGTTCGTATATATATATATATAGATTAATATATAATAGATTGCATAGTATATGATATGCATATTATGCTATATATATATAGTGTGTGTGTGTGTGTGTGTGTGTAGAGTATAATATTACATGATATATATGGATTATATAGGCAAATTATATAGATTATTTCAGTTTTATTTTTGAATTTTGTTTTAGATTGAAATTTAAAAATTATTAACATGTATTTTTTAAATTGGTAGACAACAGTATTTTTTGTAAAAAAATGTTAAAAAATATGCAAAAACTGAACTAGAACCGTCTTTGTTCCATTAGAACCGAAGATTCAAATATCCGTCTCGTCCCATCCCAAAAGTAAAAATATCCGTCCGAACCCATCCTAAAATTATGGTTCGGGACTGATAGGGCATAAATTAGTCATATTTTTACTAGTTATTTGAGGCACTTTTGTCCAATAACTAGTCATATTCTTTCATATTTGAGATTTTATCCTTCAAAAGGTATTTTGTGCATTATTTCAGATTTTAGGAATAAAACAAAGCAAAAACGTCGCAAAACAGAACAGAGGCGGCACCGGCCAAGATAGAGGAACTAGCGCCGGCCATGTACTGCTTGCATGCACTTCGAGGTGATAAAAAAATTGTTGAAACAGGACCGGAATAGAACTAAATCAGTGCCAGCTGTACTCTGGACAACATTGCATTGAAATCAAGAAAAAAAATCGGTGAACGATTGAAGAAATAGAACACAACCGTCGCCAGCTCCAGCAGCCAAGGAGGCACTGGTTGTGCCCTGAGGATAAGACATAATACTGATTTTTCCACTCGATTTTTCTTAATCTGTAGAATTTTAGTATCTTCCTACTTCTACTCGGCCAAGAACCTTACACCAATGAGTTGAAGCACTTCCTAAGCCTAAAAATAGATGGAAAACACAAGAGAAAAAGAGAGAATTCATAGATCATCATAGAAAATCACTCAAATCAAAGGTGGAAATCTTCAATTCAAGGAGGGTTGTGCAAAATAGTTTTCAAATGACGAAGAATGAGGCTTGTCTATGAGTTCTTTCTTTTACTTTGTTTTCTTTTTCTTGAATAATAATATGTTACTTGTTTTATTGTAATTTGACATTGTTTTAGACATTCATGATTTTTAGAGTTATTTGATCTTTTAATTAGTTGATCGTTATTCTTGGTATTTAATTACTTGGGTTAATTATGAGATTAATTAGTTGTTTCTTTCCATTAGCTTGCTTGGAAAAGGGGTTGATAGTGGTTTCAATTCATTAGTTTCATATTTGTTGTCTTTTAAATTGCTTGGAAAATGGGTGAATTGCTAAGAACTGGTAATTAAAGGTTAATTAATGTCTGCTAGGAATAGATTCATCGGTTAATTTCATGTTTTAAGTTTGCCAGGAATGAAAATTTAATCAAATGATTGTATTTAATGCATCTTTTGGGTGGATTAGTTGAGACAAGGATATGATGCTAATTTATCTAAAAGGTAGTGATTTCATGGATTAGAAAAGAAGTAAATCTATATTAATCCTTCACGATGCTAAGAGAATAACTGGGTATGATAATGGTTAAACACTTTAAGATCATGTTTGTTAAAATAATGGTTTAAGTTACATAATTCTCCATCATTGACATGTATATATTATTTTATTTACTTTATTTTATTTTTATTTTTATTTTGTTTTCATTTTACAGAGTCGGTTAAACAATGAAAGAAAAGGGATTAATGCATACTTGTTCCTTGAGGATCGACACTCGTTTGAACCCTATACTGTGATAATGATGAGTACGCTTGCTCATATGTGTAATTTGGGGTTAACATTTTAATTTAAACTTAATTGGGCATGTGCTTACTTTTATATTATTTTTCTACCTAAATAAATATGCATCAAGTTTTTGATACCGTTGCCAGGGAACAATATCATGAAAGCTTGGTTTTTGTTGATTTAACCATGTAAATATATAAATAAGTAAATATGTGAATATGTACCATTGTTCTTTTAGCAAGAAAAAAAAAGTGCTATTTTTTGTATCCTATGTATCTGTGTATACCCTTGTAACCTAACCTACTAACTTTGACTATGTTCTATTGACTAACTTTGTAATCTTTTAATTTTGTTGTAATCATGAATTCTGTTATCTAACTCGCTTCTTATCTTTTCTAGGTGTTATCCTTGTTACATGATCTGAAAATTTGAAGGCGAGATCATCGATTTTGACCCTGAAATCGAAAGGACAATATCAAAGATCCGCGGGACAATCCAAAGGAACTTGATTGTCGACATAGATGGTGCTCAAAATAACAATCCTGGGAATGATAGGAGGGTTATAGATGACTTTGTGAAACCTGCAATCTCGAGTATCACTAGGGCTAGGGTGGATGCGAATAATTTTGAAATAAAGCCCAATATTATCCTGATAGTCCAAAACATGGTTTAATTTGATGGGCTACCTGAAGAAGATCCCAATGCCCAGTTAGCTTTTTTCCTTGAGATTTGTGATACTTTTAAAATGAATGGTGTTTTTGAGGATGCCATAAGGTTAAGACTTTTTCATTTTTCTTTGAGGGATAGAGCAAAATCTTGGTTGAAGTCTTTACCTACAGGTTCCATCACTACTTGGAATGCCCTAGCTGAAAATTTTCTGGCCAAATATTTCGCTCCAGCGAGGATAGCTAAACTTAGGAACGAGATATTTGCTTTCCAACAATTAGATTCTAAGCTTTTGTATGAAAGTTGGGAGAGATTCAAGGAAATGTTGAGAAAATGCCTACACCAAAGATTTGAGCTAGGAATGCAGATGCTCATCTTTTTCAATGGCCTCACATTCGCAACACGCCAAGTGGTGAACTTTTCTACAGGGGCTTCCATCAATCATAAGACACCAAAACAGGTATTCAATCTTATTGAAAATCTGGCTTCTAATAACTACTTTTGGGAAAGTACAAGGTCTAGAGCTCGTGTGAAAGAAGTGCACAAAATGGATGCTGTGGCAACATTGGAGGCTAAGGTGAATGCTTTGACTCAAAAGATGGAACAAATGGTGATGCCTCAAGACCAGATATTAAACATAAGTTGTGATTTCTGTGGAGAGGGGCACTCAAATCATGAATGCCAAAATATGGGTTCAGTCCAAGAAACCACGGAACAAATGGCCTTTGTAGGTAATATCCGTCTATGTAACAATCCTTATAGCTCTACTTATAATCCTGGTTAGAAAAATCACCTTAATTTCTCTTGGAGCAATGGAAACCAACCTAGGCAAGGTTCTTTAAATTTTTGGGGAAATCAAAGGAACCAACCTCCTATGAACAACAATGCAGCACCTTCAAAGCTACTATTGGAGGACTTGATTGGGTAATTGGTAAGTACAACGGAGACTAAGTTTGGAAAACCAAATTGGTCAACTGGCCAAATTACTGGGGGATAGTCAAGCCGGAACATTGCCAGGAAACATTGAGGAAAATCCACGGGATCAAAGCCACGGAAAACATTGAAGCCATTTTTATTTACATTCAATTTTGTGATTGGGACAACTTTTATTTTCGTCATTTTGGTTGATTATTTCTCATGAATTAAAATGCATTATTCATCATTATTGTGTGTTCATCATTTTTATTAATATTTTTTTTAAAAAAAAGAGAAGGCTGGACAGAATGCAACTGGCTAGGGTTAGGGCTAGGACCGGCGCTAGTTCCTGTCGGGCAAGGCATAAGAAATAGGCCATTTTGGCCACTTCTTCTTTCAAAATCTCCAGCTCCCTCTCAAATCCTCTCTAGCTCTCCTGGTTTCACCTCCCCAACTTCCCAAATTTTAATTTTTTACCTCCTAATCACTTTTATAACATCCATCTACCTGTCTTTTGTTGATCCTACAGATCAAAAGTCTCTAAATCTTCCATTTTTCACAACAAAATCACCTTCAATCCATAAGCAAAGAGCTTGGATTTCTACAAATAGACTACATCTTTTGCTTGCCCATGCATACACGCGCACAAATATATGATTTTTATTCAATTTCCACGGTTAAAATGGTGTAGATGAATTTTTTCTAATTTTAGGAACAATTTTGGCCAAAAATTGGGAGTTGTTTATGTTCTCTTGAATTGTGCATTACCTCTTGAGCTTCATGACTTTGGCTAGATTAGGAGTTAATGGTTCTTGGATACTTGATTCATGCGCATAATCATTAGGACATTCATGCATATATCTACGGTTAGAATTATGGCTATTTTTTATGGTGAAGTAATTGCTGCACATGAACCTTGAATTGTTTTTTTTTTTTTTCACGTAATGCCGTGATGATGCCTTCATTCACATGATTATGTATTCTAGAATGCATTGGGGATATTCCACACATTTATGCTTTATAATAAGCTTTATATGTATTCTTACAGGTTGTGTTGAACTGATTGAATGAGATTAAATTGGTTGTTGACTGGAGTGTGCTATATATTGAAGGAGTTTGGGCGTTGTCATGAGATTGGTTGAGGGTTGAGTGAGAGTTGAGGATTGTGTTTGAAACGGGTAGCTACACCCCTTTGTACTTCTTTAAGCTCATTTGTTCTATCATCCTATTTTTACCATTACTTACTTGCCACCATGTCTAGGGTATGGGGTCAATCCTCTAAAAGGGCGCGAGCTTCCTCTTCCTCAGCCCCCTCATCCATCGATCCCTTGTTCCTTAGACCAATTGAGTTTATCTATCCATCATGTGAGGAATGGTATAATAGGAGAACATCCAACAAGATCATTGTAGAGTGTACATTCGCACCTACCCTAGACCGTACCCTTAAATTAGGAATGATGTTTAGGAGGCTAGGATGGGGATTGATAGTACAGCTGAAAAGGAAGTATTGTCCAATGCTAATCAAAGAATTCTATGCCTACCATGGTTGATAAAGGCCATAAACACCTTTCCTACATTGAGACGAGAGTGAAAGGAATCCCCATTATCATCACACAAAATCACTTAGCTAATCTTCTCCAGCTGTTTGATGATGATTCTTGGCTAGGGATATATGTTAACAATCAAAAAATTCTTTTTGACCCTATTTGGGATGCTAGTGGGACTAGAGCCACTCTAGAGTTGTATAAGTATAATGCCTTCTAGGCCAATAGTTTCTATTCGAACAATGATCTTGCTGCCAACTTCAGAGCTCCAGTCTATATGTTTGGGTTTAATATTGTACCCCGTGCTAGTGGATTTAATGAAACCCACCTTATTGACATCTATATTTTGCATAGGATGATGAACACTCTGCCTATCCCTCTTGCACCCTTGATTATACAATCCATTAGGGATGTGGTTCATCACCATCTCTCTACCAAAGCCTTCGTCTTCCTTCTAGTTATCATGAAAATTCTGAAACACTTTGGTATTGGTACTGAGGGAGAATTGATGGAGGCTACCACTGAGCACGATATGGTTACGGAACAAACACTGATGAGTTGTGGGTACAAGTACAACCAGGAATTGAAAAAGTGGCTGACCATCCATGAGGTCAGGTATCCCGATTAGGTTAGGCTACCCCTTGTGGAAGAGGAGCACCCACCGCCACCAGCATGCGCACGAGCTAGTAGTTCTCAGTCCCAACCTAGAATTGACTTCAAAACTATGGTGCTGGGATAGTTAGCCTAGCAGACAAAGTTGCTCCTACGCTTGCAGGGCTCCATCGACGACATTGCCCGGGGTAAGCTACTATGGAGCAGCAATGGGCTGAATAGAGGCAGCATTTTCCGGGACAACATGGTGGTAAGGGCACTTCCGCACCTACTGATGATGATGAGGAGGAGGATTGAGCTGATTGTTCCACACTTTCTCTTATTGTTCACTCTTGTTTTTTCATTATCTTTTCATGTCTTTTCTAGTTAGTTCTTGATTTCTTTCCTTTGTTGTACTATTTTCTTTCTTTCGTTTTGCTTTATTTTTCTTTCTAGTTTTTTTTTCTTTGGTTTTTTTTCTTTTTAGGTACTTTGCCAATGCCTCTTTCTCCAGGAACACAACGCTTGTACAGCAACTGGTACAATATATGAAAGTATTATCTTTCTTATCTCTTCTCTTTTATATTTTTGGTCCCATGGCATTGTTTATTCTTTGTTCTATTTATTTGGCCATTGAGGACAATGTCCAGTTTATGTGTGGGGGAGTAATTCGATTGAAAATTCTTCTATGCATCATTCTTTTATCCTTTATCCTTCTTGTGAGCAAGAATTTCAAATTTCTTTTTTCTGATTTTCTTTGAGATTTCAAGCTGTATTCTTAATGCATGTCTTTATGATGGATTATAGAGCATATGTTTTATATCATTTATGGCTTATGCATGACTTTTTGCACGCACTTGGACTAAGTAGTTCTTGATCAAATACTTTACATTGTTCTTAAACCTGTTTTTCTACTAAAATTCATGGAGCATTCTAGAACTTACTTGAATACATCTTAAGGCGAAATAAGAAAAACATTCATGATTTAACTTAGGGATGACGATAATAGGACTTCTTTGGATAGTTTGAGCTTTTCAAGCCGACCTATTTGATATTATCTGTAGTACTTATTTTGAGCCTAAATTTGTAATTTCTTTCGTAAAACCCATTATCATACTTTGTCCATTATTTCCTTCTGAGAGTTTGAATAATTCTTCCAAATCTTTGATTGCTCTTGATGGATAAAAGTACATGTAGAGGAATGTTGAGAGAGAATACTTGTGAAAAGATCATGACTTGTTGCTTTCAGTTATGTATTAATAGTTGCGTTGAGCTGGGAAAGGAGAAAAGAAAAGAAAGGAAAAGAAAAGAAAGATTGAGAAAACAAAATTTGCTAGAAAGTATTGAAAAGAAAATTTAACAAACAAACAACAATAGCATGTGAAGGAAGAAGAGAAAAAGAAAGAAAAATTGAGAAAGAGAGAGAAGAAAGATCACAACAAGAATGGTGGTTGACCCTGTAAGTATTTCTAAAAAACTTGAGTTCACATCAAGTTCTTGATACCATTGATGAAAGTTTGAATGATCTTGTGGAAAAAAGTAGTGATGAGTTGAGAATGATTGATGAAAATGTAAGATTTGCTTGAACTATGCTATAATTGCTATACAAAGTTAGGGGTGTTGATTGATTTTGGAATAGGAGAGCAATAGAAATTTGGAATTTATTGATACATCTTGTTTATCCTTTTCTTGCGAACTCTCATCTTCTTTGATAGTTGATTTTCCTATATCCTTCATTTGATAAGCCACATTACAAGCTTCTAGCCCTACATTACAAGCTTGAAAATCGTACTTGACCTAAGTAGAATCATGATATATCTCGGATTAGTGGAGAGAGTGTATGAAAAAGCTTATGGAATGCATATTCTTTTTGAACTAAATTCTTTCCAATAGTTTGAGAATATTGTCAAAGTATTGGGATAGTTCTACTAAGTCACTATTCACTTACACAAGTCTTTCATTTGTTATGAAAGATATAGTAGCATGTGTTTTATATTCTTGAATGAAGGAAGCATTAAAGATATTATTTTAAAATTGATTGAGTGATTTCTCAACCCTTGTGTTTTTCTTACTTGTCTTTGATACTTTGTTTGAGGATAAGCAAAGAGCTAAGTGTGGGGGAATATGACAGGGCCTAAATTAGTCATATTTTTTCTAGTTATTTGAGGCTCTTTTTTGATACATTCTGTTCGATAACTAGTCATATTCTTTCATATTTGAGATTTTACCTTGGGAAAGGTATTTTGTGCATTATTTTATATTTTAGGGGTAAAACAAAGCAAAAATATCACAAAACAAGACAGAGGCAGCACTGGCTAGAACAGAGGAACCGGTGCCGGCCATGTGCTGCTTGTACGCACTTCGAGGTGATGAAAAATTATTGAAACATGACCGAAACAGAACCAAATTGGCGCCAGCTCTAGCAACTAAGGTGGCGCCGGCTGTACTCTGGACAACATTACATTGAAATCAAGAAAAAAATCGCCGAACAATTGAAGAAACAGAACACAACCGGCGCTGGTTCCAGCAGCCAAGGTGGCGCCGGCTATGCCCTAAGGATAAGATGGAATCTTGATTTTTCGACGTGATTTTTGGTAATCTGCAGAATTTTAGTATCTTCCTACTTCTACTCGGCCAAGAACCTTACACCAACTAGTTGAGGCACTTCCTAAGCCTATAAATAGATGAAAAACACAAGAGAAAAAGAGAGAATTCATAGATCATCATAGAAAATCACTCAAATCAGAGGAGGAATTCTTCAATTGAAGGAGGGTTGTGCAAGAAGGTTTTCAAAGGACGAAAAAGGAGGCTTGTCTATAAGTGCCTTCTTTTACTTTATTTTCTTTTTCTTGAACAATGATATGTTACTTGTTTTATTGTAATTTGACATTATTTTAGATATTCATGATTTTTAGAGTTTTTGATCTTTTGATTAGTTGATTGTTATTCTTGGTATTTAATTACTTGGGTTAATTACGAGATTAATTGGTTGTTTTTTTCCATTAACTTACTTGGAAAATGGGTTGATGGTAGTTTCAATTCATTAGTTTCATATTTGTTGTCTCTTAACTTGATTGGAAAAGGGGTGAATTGCTAAGAACTGGTAATTAAAGGTTAATTGATGTCTGCCAAGAATGGATTCATTAGTTAATTTCATGTTTGAAGTTTGCCAGGAATGGGAATTTAATCAAAGGATTGTGTTTAATGCATCTTTTGGATAGATTAGTTGAGAGAAGAATATGTTGCTAATTTATCTTGAAGGTAGTGATTTCATGGATTGGAAAAGAAGTGAATCTTTATTAATCCTTCATGATGCTAAGAGAATAATTAGGTATGATAATGGCTAAGTGCTTTAAGATCATGTTTGTCAAAATAGTGGTTTAAGTTACATAATTCTCCATCCTTGACATGTATATATTATTATTTTATTTTATTTTATTTTTCTTTTTATTTCATTTTCACTTTATAGAGTTGGCCAAACAATGAAAAAAAAAAAAAAGAATTAATGCATACTTATTCCTTGAGGATCGACACTCATTTGAATCCTATGTTGTGATAATGACGAGTACGCTTGCTCATATGTGTAATTTGGGGTTAACATTTTAATTTAAACTTGATTGGGCATGTGCTTACTTTTATATGATTTTTCTACCCAAATAAATATGCATTAGGGACGGTATTAAGAATATGAATGAATCAAAATTTCGGGACGGAACTGGAGATTTCTAAATCCCCGAACTATTTTGAACTGTGAACACCCCTAGTTTCAAGAGTATGATGATGATGACAAAGGCAAACAGAGAACTGCCTTGAAAGCAGTTGATGAAGAGGCTAAGAGTGATCAAACTAATTATGATGATGGTACTGATTTAGACATAGAAGAATTGGCCACGGTAGCCAAAATGTTTAGAAAAATGTTCAAAAATGGCCATTTCAAAAAGGGTAAGAAGATTGGGGGGGGGGAACGTCCTCCTTCAAACCTTAATGTTTTGAATGAAAAAGCATGGAGCATTTCATTGTTGATTGTCCAGTGGCAAAAGAAAAGGAGGCCAAGAAATTTAGAAAGAAAAAAAAAGGACACAAAGCTAAAGATAGGAAAAGGATAGATTGGAACTTAGGATCAAGATGAATCGAGACTGAACAAAGTTGTAATTCGAAAAATGAAAAAGTGAACATCAACTTTATGGCTATGGAGAATATGGAAATCCTACATCTCCAGATTTAATAACCATTTTACATGTTTTTGCTTGTGAAAAGCATGATGGTTGTAACACCCTACTACCTAGGCCCGACAGGGCCAGGGATGTCGCCCCGTCCATAGAATAAGGGGTCTTTATAACTAGGTCACATAAAAGAAAATAAAAGTAATACTTTAAAATTAAAATTATTACAACCTAAAAATACATGAACAAATAAAAAATAAATTGTTTGCAACAATCTCTCAAAACAACACATAAGAAAAATAACATAAAGTCTTCAAAGCATATGCAACAAATCTAGCTATTAACCTCCACAATAGGATCGATCTGAAAACATTGTATAAAAGGTGATGAGATAAAAATCTCAGTAAGCCCGTGTATGCTTTAAATGTTTCAGGTAAAACAGTTTACGTATGCAAGTTGTAAAAATTGCATAAGAGAAAGTGCTGGCAAGCATTAAATAATGTTAAAAATAAAGAGTAGCATTTTGCTTTTCAAACCATATATGTTCACAATAAATAAAACCACTCAAAGAGGTAGCCATGGGTTACCACACGTTAGACCCCATGACCATATAACGGTTAGAATGCCACACTTTGTGCAAATTGATAGAAGGTAGGTGTACGGCCTACCAGGTAAGATACTCCTCCATCTCTACACCCAAACTTACAGGTTGTCCACTTGGGAAACACACAATCCACTTGATTGAAACTTGCTAGCTTGGACCGGCACGACCTACCGGATTGGCATCTTATCCGGGAAGGACTCACCCCTCAGAGGTGGCCACCTACTAAGAGACTTACCCTAACCCTTCAAAAACTAGTCCTAGTCGTGTACCCTTATTGAGTACTCAACATTGATTGTCCCACCTGGGAGAAAATTAATTATACATTGATTTACTTGGAAATAGCAATTAAGGGTTTGTAAAATTCTTGTCAAAGTTGGGTTTTAGAAAGAGTTTAGCATTTTGTGTAAAACTGCTTGTTTAATTTTCAAATGATTTGTTTGACTGAAATAAAAAGGAAAAAGAATTCTTAATTGCCTTTACAAAATGGATGTCCATACATATCGCATTTGGTTTGCCACAATAATTTTTTGTCTTCAAATAATTCCATGCAGGAGCTTACTTGATCCTTTGCTTGCTCGAATTCAAAAATCTTTCAAGGCTGACCTAACCCCGCCTGGGGTAAACACATGACATAATGTTATACTCAAGCTATACTCGCTTTCATAAATAAACCCTAGTTCAACTAATTACAATCATGACCTTAATGTCCTAAGCTTTAAGTCTAAAAGATAAAGAATTTTGTAAAATAAATCTAGCTTGATAAGTTAAAATAACTAGGGGTTGTAAAATAATTACTAATAAGTTATAGGTTCAAATAATAAATCTTCAGTGCTATTATTAATAAATAAACTAGGGTTTAATTATTGAAGAATCCTAAGTCCTAGATGATATCAACAAATGATAATTTTTATATAGTATTATTAAAATAAATAATAAATTACTACTAATTTCTTAATTAATAATTTATGGATAATAAATAATTAATAATAAATAAATTTTATTAAATTTTTTATTAATAGATAACAAATAAATTTTAATATAAATAATATTTATGAATATATGGTCTACAAGGTCATTAATATTTTATTTATTATTATTACTTATATAAAAGATCTTATTTATTACCATATAATAATAATAATATAATAATAATATTAATATAATATAATTTTATTATATATATATATATATATATATATATAAAAGGTCATTAATATATATTATTTTTAATAAAAGATATTATTTATTTGACTAGGAAAATGTCAATATTTCATTTAATCTCCCATTTCCAAAACTTCCTAGGAATTTCGAAATCCTTAGAGAAAAAAATAAAATAATATTTTTAATTAAGGTAACAACATTTGCTAATTAAAATAACCTAGGATGAACAAGATCATAATCATAATTTCCTATTGCTAACAAGAATCATGAACATATTCTCCAACATCAAACAACAAACTAATTCATTCATGAACATAGGCTTAAATCTATACATACTTACACATGGCCAAATTTCTACTATGCATAATCATAATCATGGCTTCAATGGAGATAAGAACATGAAAATCCTACTCACCAAAGGTGTCATAACATCTAGCATGCTTTAAACATCCATAATTTTCTTAAGACATGATGAACACACATTCATTCTCAAGGAATTCCATATAGCTTAATTATGATCATCCCTTCTCACGACCTAATCTC
This sequence comes from Voacanga thouarsii, assembly GCA_026120185.1. Classification (NCBI taxonomy): domain Eukaryota; kingdom Viridiplantae; phylum Streptophyta; class Magnoliopsida; order Gentianales; family Apocynaceae; genus Voacanga; species Voacanga thouarsii. The sequence continues at coordinate 3,322,580 of JANUWF010001918.1, forward strand.
AACCCCTTCATACATATGCATATCCTCAATCCCCCATTCACATACTATTCTCCCTATCAACATCTAAGATACATGAATTTAGAATTAAAAAGAAGAATTAAGGAGAAATACTTGATTGATGTGTACTTTGATAAAGATTTAAGAAGGTGAACGCGATTGAGAGTCTTGAATTGTCCATGAGTGGAGAAAAATAGCCATGGTTGCAATCCACCATTTTGGCCCAGAGAGAGAGAGAGAGAGAGAGAGAGAGCATTAGCAAGATGCGTTATAGGTTGAATGGAATAAGATGAATAAAAGAGTTGTTCTTGCTTACCTTGATGATGTTCTTGAGACTTTAATGGAAAAAACTGGTTTTAATCCGAATGCCAATTCTTGTTTTTGAGATTTGGTGTTAGAAATCCTAGAAATGAACTCTAGGGAGTATGTAGGAGTATTCTAGAGTTTTTAAGAGGGATTGGAGGTGTTTAGAGTGGGTTTTGCCTTGAAGAAAGTTAGTGTGTGTTCTTGGAGAAAATGGAGAGAATTTGAGAAAAAGGTGTGCACGAATTTCTGGAGAATACTGGCCAAATGGTTTAGGGATTTCAGTTTTTAGCTTAGAGAGGAAAAGAAAAATCTGATTGTTTGAAATTCAAATGGAGTGATTTGAGGTATAGGATATGTTAATGGTGTTTGATTGGTGGAGGTTTCTTGGAGCTACAATGGAGCTGGCTGGACTGTTTGGTTTTGCTGAAATGAATGAAGGTTAATATAGCTCTAAGGTTGGCCAAAATTCAGAGCTCAATGTTAGAGGAATTTCTGGTTATGAAGCTTAGTACAAGGGTGTTTCCATGGAGCAAATGCTGGAAATTTTTTAAGTTCAAATTGTAGTTTGAATGGAGTGATTTTAGGAGATATTTGAGGTGTGTTAATGGTGTTTGATTTTAGGAGATATTCAGAGCAAATGTTAATGGTGTTTGATTGGTGGAGGTTTCTTCGAGCTACAATGGAGCTGGCTGGACTATTTGGTTTTGCTGAAATGAATCAAGGTTAATATAGCTCTAGGATTGGCCGAAATTCAGAGCTCAATGGTAGAGGAATTTTTGGTTATGAAGCTTAGTACAAGGGTGTTTCCATGGAGCAAATGCTGGAATTTTTAGAAGTTCAAATTGTAGTTTGAATGGAGTGATTTTAGGAGATATTTGAGGCGTGGTTATAAAGGCTAGGTTTGCAAGGTAAGTGAAAAGGTTAATGGTGTTCAGTTCATGGCTGAACAAGGGTGATTTCACAGAGGTTTGAGGGTGGTTTTCAGCCAAGGCTTTAAGGGAACAAAGTTGGAAATTTCTGGTTTCATGATGGTCTATGGTTCGAATGGTTTGCTGCAATTTACTGTGCAGTTTTTCTGCAATATTCCAGCCCAATTTGCAAAGGTTTTTGAGAGGTGTTTGAGGGTCCTTTAAGGCTGGTTTCTAGCCTTCTTTATGGAGGAAAATAAGAGAAGTTTTGCTGCCTTAAAGGTGTAATAAATTTAGCTTCATTTTCTAGTTGAAGGTTGCGAATCTGCCCATAATTGTTTTCTGGTTTGTACAGTCCGAATTGCACAGAATTTTCAGTTCTTCAAGCTGAATAAATTGGCCATATTCTGGCAGTAAATGAGTAGGAAACATGGTTGTGTTTTCTAGAAGTTAGGCTGCCAAAAATCTGGAAAATTTCCAAGTTTCTTCCATGAAGAATATAAATAGTATAGAGATGTATTTGAAGGTTTAACCATGGTGATTAATTTCCCTTGGGAACCTTCCCTAACTCCTCTCCTATTTTCAGTCAATTCTCCAACTTCCAAGATCCATTTTTGAAATTCAAAGATAAGAAATCCTTGCTGAATTTTTTGGAATTAAAAAGATAAAATTTTGAACAAATTTAATTTGTGAAGGTGTTAGGACAAGCTAGAGGTAATAAAAGGACAAGAATTCCTCTAGAATTCTTTTTAGGACATGATGGTAGAATTGGACATTCTCTTCATGTCTCCCATAGGACAACATTTCTATCTTTATGGAATGTAAGAAAAACAAATATTCAAACTTAACTAAGATAATCATAATAAAAACTTAAATGATAGGATTTGAACTCATGACCTTAGAGATAAATTCCAAAGCTCTAACCATTAAACAACAACAAGTCTTGTTTTTATTTTCTTACCAAAATATTCTTCTTATTTACTCCTCAAGCTATCTTCCTATTTTGACCTCAAGCAAAATTACCATTTTACCCTTCCTACTCAATAAGCATAACTAAGCCTCTTAACCTATAAATCATAATTCTAAAGCACATAAAATCATTCAAATATATATATATATATATATATATATATATTTATTCATGCAAAATAATATGATACGCATCCCGACCCCCTTACTCTAGGGTTGGCTTTAGGTGGGGATTCACAATGGTCCTAGTGAATTGCTTTTTAACATGTTTCATGAACTAAAAAAAATTATCTAGAAGAAACAAAGAAATGAAGATGAAAATTGATTTTTTGTTAGATGAGAACAAAGCGTCCTTTGAGTCATATATGCGCTCGAATATTAAACAGGATGTTATCAATACTTCCTTGCATCATATGTCTCTAGAAAATAAATGCTTATGTGTCTTGAAATTATAGTTAACAATGTTGACGATATGAAAAATAGAGTCAATGATTTAACCATATGCATTAAAAAGTTTACAAATGGCAAAAACAATTTGGAAATATCACCTGGTGCACAACACACAGCTGGAAACCAAAATAGTCTAGCCTATAGGCCTAATATCATAGTTGAAAATTACAAATCCCGCTTTGTAAAAGCTGCTTCATCATATATGACACATACTTATTACACATATTTTAGAAAATCTGGACAAAAGTATCGAAGTGTCATGTTATGAAGAATGTGCAATCTGGTATAAAAATAGTTTGGAGGGTAAAAGGAACTATCACTAACTCTCGTGGACCCAAGAAGGTATGGGTACCAAAAGTCACTATCCCATCTTATGTATAGGAACATGTGTTGTGTTAGTGTTATGACACATTTTATTTTCATAAAAGGCATTATTTTTTTTTTACAGTTTCTTTTGTTTACTTTAAGAAATATAACTTTTCGATAAAGTCCATAGTACAACACTGTGTTAAAGAAATCATGATAGAGATCATGATATGAGATTCTTACTACACTGGATGGTATTAGTACATAAATAGTCCCTAGTCATAGTATTAATGCGTTAAGACTAGCATGTGTTAGACTTCCTAATTTGATCAGGCGGTGGTTCTCATAACCGTGAGTATTGAGATACTCAAAGTTAACACATGGATGCTTGTTAATGGAACAAGTTCATTGGATGACTAAGCTTTGAGATAATCACATGGATAACTATTTAGTGCTAATGATATAATCTCAATATAGCAAACGTGCAAGTATCCTTAGACTTGAGATCTCCAAAGTACTTTGTTTGCTGAGCTTTGTACTCTGATTCCAATCTCTGGAGCTCGATCGAAGGCCACCTATAGGATGGCTATTGGGTACATTGTAAGGTAAACAAAAGCAATTGAGAGGGTTAATAAAGGATTCACTACTCCTAATAGTAGGGGCGAATATCTCACGGTCACTTGTAGAAATTACTACTCGAAAAGTCCTTGGCTAAGGCAATTGTCTATTGCAAACAGTTCCAATTGATACACATCTAGAGTAGTGGGTTCCTGCTACAAGTACTATTGTATTCGGGCCAGAATTAATTCTACAGGGAGTTGGTACTAATTCCGTACTTCAAACTGAATGAGATATTATGTGGTGAAATTAGTTAATTGTACTGAAGTTTGTTATTGAAAGGTTCATGTCAAGCCACTTGACTTCCTGGACTCTTGGGTGGTCATGATGTGTTGCTAGATGCCACTCATGGTCTGGGAATATGAGTTTATTAATTGATAAATTAATAAACCAATCCTAATTAGAATTAATTATTCTAATTAATTATGGATTATTAATCTCAAAGATGTTTGGATTAATTCATGTTCACTACCAATTGACTGGGAAACCTAATAGGTCACACAATAGAGGATTATATACTCAAGATGTTATTTGATAACATAGTGGGTTTAATTGAGAGAAAGAGAAGTTATTGTGGATAAATTATAATTAGTTATAATTTGTGGTCCAAGTTGTAATTATGAGAACATGATGTTTCCAATTACAATTATGGAATTCTAATAAGATTAGAATTCTCAGTTTTGGGAAGAGAAATTTCGTGTGACATATTAACAAGAAACACAAAACCCTAGCTGAACAGTGACACACGAAAAACCAGCAACACTCAACCTTCTCTTCTCTCTATCTCTCTCGATTGTCTTGAGAAACAACCCTAGCCGCCATCTTGTTTCTGTTAGCACAGGAAAGCTTGGTGCTTAAGTATTCCTCTGTATGGATTACTATTAGAGATAATCATACACTGTGATTATAGTGGTTAGACGTTCAACTCACGTGAAGGTTGATCACGAGGATTGCTGGATTGTGCCTCGACTTGAAGAAGAAATTTTATTCTTCGGACGACCAAACAAAGGTAAAAAACATCTACCTTTATTATCTTTATGTCATGTTTTTCTCACATAGGCGGGTCCTGTGACGGTATCTCGTTTATTTTCTGCGACTTTCTTTATGTGCTGAAAATTTTCTATAGAAAAACTTTTTCTTAAACATGGTAGTTGACCTCCATTTCATCTTGTGAATTTGATTTTCTATTTTGTTTGTTTAAACTAACAAATTGGTTGTTGTTTTGAGTTTCAAAATAGAAAATTCTGTTGAGAATTGTTCTCACTAAAATTCTACAGAAGATTAGGGCACCAGAAATTGTTTCTAGAAAATTTTTCTAAAAAATGCCGCCACTTCCCGACTATAGCCGATGCCGGCTCTAGTTTCCAAACCGGCACCGGTTCCATTCTATTCGTGATGTCCATAAATCGTTTTTGGAAGAGAAAAATTTTTGAAAACCAAAACAGAGCCGGCGCCGGCTCTGGCTTCCAAACTGGCACCGGTTATGCTCTGTTTTGCACGATCCAGCTATTTAAAATAAAAAATATATATATATTCTGAAATAGAATTTTGAAATGGGAAAAATCTCATTTGATGAGAGGCGGCAAAATAAAATATTTTCTGGATAGTGGGGCCGCCGTTATCGTTGCGAGATGGGACCCAAAAGCATTTTTTCAAAATTAGTTTTGAGACAAACAATTTTATTTTTCAAAATAGTTATTTTTAAAATTTAAAATTAATGTATTTTTCTAAAATATGAATTTTAGAATTTGTTTTATTTTTCCAAAATAGTGATTTTGGAATAATAAAAGTATATGTTTATTTTGTTTAAGCATAGTCAATGGCATGGTGGATGGTTATGGACTAAACCCAATTATATCTGTTTATGCATTTTACAGTTTTGGTTTTTATAAAATAGGGCCTGTGTGTCCTACCTTCTCTAGAATTCTTGTGTAATTCTTTTCTCATCTAACTCCCCTCGAATGTAACTCGAGGTTTTCTCTCTTTAGGAAATTATGTAATTAGTTTACATAGATTAGATAGGAGTATAATTATTTTTAATTTTGGAGATGGCAACCAAAACAAGGAGAGAAGGTAAGACCTTCTACTTAAATCATGCATGAACACATAGTGTTAACTATATTAATTTTTTTTATGGCTTAAAGAAATTAATTTAGGGTAAAGTCCATAACCATACCACGTAATCACTTTATTAACATGATTATCAATTATGTGATTTATTGATTTTTATGCATGTCATTCAACAAAATCACTAAAAGGAACAAATCCCTCAATTAATATTAAACCTAATTCCTTCCGTTAATATAGTAAGAACAAGAGTCCTTTTTCGAGACCAAGTTGTTGGGTAAACCAAGGCCTACTTGACATCGGGCATGTTCAAGCTATGGAATTAAATTCCTAATTAATGGGTCGAGTTTAACTAAATTCTTTATCCCAATTGAGCAAAATCAAGCGTAAAGAAATTTAGAGGAAAAGTTGGGGTAGCCCAAAATGCTTTAAGATTAAATGCTGTTAATCACCCAATGATCCAGTAGTTACATACAATGTAATTGGTATTGGATACCTACCAATAAACTTAAGGGTGGCTTGTTGGGCAAACCTAAGGTTATTCTTGAGGAATTTGGATATTGGTCTACTAGAAAAGCTTCTAACGGGCTTTCCCAAATCAATAGTGGGGGCTATTAGTTTGAATAAAATAGTGCAGTAAAAATTTGTTTAATTAAAGTCCTAATTATTTGCATATCAAGGTTATTCTTGAGGAATTTGGATATTGGTCCACTAGAAAAGCTTCTAACGGGCTTTCCCAAATCAATTGTGGGGGCTATTAGTTTGAATAAAATAGTGCAGTAAAAATGTGTTTAATTAAAGTCCTAATTATTTGCATATCATGTGCATATACAGGTAGCTAATGCTCTCTATATTTACATCTAGGTCACCTGCATCATGTCAACAAACTTAAATTTACGTAGCATCTTGGAAACCAACAAGTTAACCGAATGAAACTATCTCGACTGGTATAGAAATTTGAGAATTGTTCTCAAATCGGAAAAGTTGCTCTACGTGTTAGATGCTCCTATTCCACCACCACTAGCCCAAGATGCTCATGCTAATGAGCATGCTGTCCACAAGAGGTACAAGAAGGATAGTAATACAACATCATGTATTATGCTAGTATCCATGACTCCTGATTTGCAAAAACAGCACGAGAATATGGATGCTCAATCGATCATTTTACATCTTCGAAAGCTGTTTGATGCCCAAGCTAGAACTGAGAGATACGAGATCTCGAAGTAACTATTCCATTGCAAAATGGCAGAGGGTTCCTCTATGGCCACTCATGGGCTGAAGATGTTGGGCTTAATAGAGAAGCTTGGATATCTCGGGTTTGCAATGGATCATGACTTAAGTGTTGACTTAATTCTATAATCTTTACCTAATAGTTTCTCACAATTTGTGATTAACTATCAGATGAACAAGATTGAATCCACCATTCCTGAGTTGATCAATCTTCTCAAAACTGCGGAGTCCTCCATGGAGAAGGATTCCAATGCAGTTTTAATGGTAGAATCTTCCTCTTTTAAGAAGAAGGCTCCCATAAAGCCCAAAAGTGGTGTGAACAAGAAGGACGCAGATACCAAGGGCCTATGCCATCATTGTGGGAAGATGGGACACTGGAGGCATAACTGCAAAGCCTACTTGGAGACCATTAAGGACAAGAAGCAGAAAGAGAAGCTTACAAGCACTTCTACTTCTACTCCGTGTATGTTTATGATTGAGATAAATACTACCTTTAGAAATGAGATATGGGTATTGGATATCAGATGTGGATCTCATTTGTGCAATAACTTGCAGGGATTAAAGAGCAGTAGAAGGCTAGAGAAAGGCGATGTGGACCTACGTACTGCAAATGGGGTAAAAGTTACTCCACTTGCTGTAGGGACATACGAGCTGAACCTGCCTTGGCGATTAATTTTAAAACTGAAAAACTGTTATTATGTACCAATTTTAATGAAAAACATTATCTCAGTTGCGTGTTTAGACTTATGTGGATTTCATTTAATATTTAAGAATAAATGTTGTTCTTTTTCTTTGAATGATATTCACTATGGTTCAACAACTTTGGTTAATGGTTTATATGTTCTAGACTTGGATAATCCAATTCTCAATATAAACAATAAGAAACCTAAAATACATAACTCTAACACCTCTTACTTATGGCATTGTCGTTTGGGCTATGTAAACGAAAATCGTGTTTCGAAGTTACACAAGCTTGGTGACTTAGGGTCATTTGATTATAAATCATATGGTGCATGCGAGTCTTGTTTACTAGGTAAAATGACTAAAACTCCTTTTCCAAGAAAAGGAGAACAGGCCAAGGAGTTAATAGAAGTCATATATTCTGATGTATGTGGCCCAATGTCAATACAAGCAAGAGTAAGTTGTAACTATTTTATAACATTTATCAATGATTTCTCACGATACATGTATTTGTATTTAATGAAATACAAATCTGAGGCATTTGAAAGGTTCAAAGACTTCAAGAATGAAATAGAGAAACAAGTTGGCAAAAGTATTAAGACTCTAAGATTCGATCGAGGAGGAGAATACTTGAGCCAAGAGTTTCTGAGTTATCTTAGAGATAATGGGATATTATCTCCATGGACTCCACCACATACACCTCAACATAACGGTGTATCTGAGAGAATGAATCAAACCTTTCTGGACATGGTGCGAACCATGATGGCTTCTGCAGACCTAGCAAAATCATTTTAGGGGTATGCACTAGAAACTTCTGTTTAAATACTAAACAGAGTTCCGACAAAATCGGTTGATACTACCATATTTGAGATGTTCTTTGGTAAGAAACCAAAGTTATCTCACTTGCGAGTATGGGGTTGTCCTGCCTTTGTTAAAAGGCCACAGTCAAACAAACTTGATAGTGAGTCTGACAAGTGTTTGTTTGTGGGATATCTGAAAGAATCTTTCAGTTATTACTTCTACCTACCCTCAAAAAATAAATTGTTTGTTTCGAAGCATGCTGTCTTATTAGAGAAGGAGCACATGCTCAAAGGGGATAGTTGGAGTAAGATTGAACTTAGTGAAGTTCACGAAGATCAAACAAATAAGGATCAACCGTCTAACCCCACATCTATTGAGAGAATAGATGAACCTTCTAATACACAAGAGCCTCGTAGATCTAGTATGATATGTGTGGCACCTGAGAGATATGAATTTCTCATTAGTGACCACAATGATGTATTGCTTAGAGATAAAGATGAGCCTACTACCTAAAAGGATGTTCTGAATAGTTCAGAATCTGGCAAATGGCTTGAGGCCATGAAGTTAAAGATGGATTCCATGTACGAAAACCAAGTATTAACTTTGGCTGATTCACCCAAAGGAATTAAACCTATTGGGTGAAAGTGGGTTTTCAAGAAGAAAATGGACATGAATGGTAACTTAGTTACCTATAAAGCACGATTAGTGGTGAAAGGTTATCGTCAACAATATGGTATTGACTATGATGAAACCTTCTCGCCAGTAGCCATGTTGAAATCCATCAGGATACTCCTAGCCATTGCTGCTCATCATGATTATAAGATTTGGCAAATGGATGTGAAAACAGCTTTCCTAAATGGAAATCTAACTGAGGATGTGCATATGACACAACCTAAGGGTTTCACATCAAATGATAGAACAAAAGTGTTCAGGCTGCAGAGGTCTATTTATGGACTTAAACAGGCTTTTAGGAGTTGGAACATCCGTTTCGATGAAACAATCAAAGAGTTTGGTTTCATTCAAAATATAGATGAGCCTTATGTATACAAGAAGATTAGTGGGAGTGCAATCGTTTTCTTATTACTTTATATAGATGACATATTGCTAATAGGAAACGGTATACCTGTCTTGCAAATGGTTAAAATTTGGTTGTCCAAATAATTCTCCATGAAAGACCTTGGAGAAGCAACCTATATTCTTGGAATAAGGATCTATAGAGATGGATCCAAAAGGTTGCTTGGTCTTTCACAGTCTACATACAAAGATAAAGTGCTAAAGAGGTTTAGCATGGATCAATCCAAAAAGGGATTCTTACCCATGTCACACAGTGTAAGCCTTTCAAAGTCGATGTCTCACAAGACACAAGTTGAAAGGGATCACATGAGTAAGATTCGATATGCATCGGCAGTTGGATATATCATGTATGCTATGATATGTACTAGGCCCGATGTATCTTGTACTCTCAGTTTGACGAGCAGATACCAATCTGATCTTGGTAAGGGTCATTGGGCGGCTGTAAAGAATATTCTTAAGTACTTACGAAGGACTAAGGATATGTTCTTAGTATATGGAGAAGGTGATTTGAAAATAAAGGGATATACTGATGCCAGTTTTCAATTTGACAAAGACGATTTCAAATTACAATCGAGCTACATGTTTACATTGTGTGGAGGGGCAATAAGTTGGAAAAGTTCCAAACAAGCGACTATTGTCGACTCTACGACAGAAACAAAGTACATAGGTACTTCTAAAGCAGCTAAGAAGGCTATTTGGATCAAGAATTTTGTGACCGAACTGGGTGTGGTTCCTAGTGTTGTGGGTCCAATAACTTTGTATTGTGACAACAACAGAGCCATTGCACAAGCAAAAGAGCCGCTGTCTCACCAACGATCCAAACATGTACTGTGACGCTATCATCTGATCCAGGAGATCATAGATAGGAATGATGTAAAGATAGAGAGAGTTCTCATGGATGAGAACATAGCTGACCCGCTTACGAAAGCATTATCCCAAAAGAAACATGATTGTCATGTTGAGTCATTCGGTATTAGATGCATGAATAATTGGCTCTAGTGTAAGTGGGAGTTTGTTAGTGTTGTGCCCAAGAGGCAATCACTTGTACATTGTATATGATGCATTTAATTTTAATAAAATGCATTATTTATCTTATAGTTTCTTTTGTTTACTTTAAGTAATATAACTGTTCGATAAAGTCCATAGTATAACATTGTGTTAAGGAAATCATGATAGATATCATGATATGAGAATCCTACTATACTGGATAGTGTTAATATTTAAATAGTCCCTAGTCATAGTATTAATGAGACAAGACATCATTAATGCGTTAAGACTAGCATGTGTTAGACTTCCTAATTTGATCAGGCGGTGGTTCTCATAACCGTGAGTATTGAGATACTCAAAGTTAACACATGGATGCTTGTTAATAGAACAAGTTCATTGGATGACCAAGCTTTGAGATAATCACATGGATAATTATTTAGTGCCAGTGATATAATCTCAATATAGCAAACGTGCTATAGTATCCTTAGACTTGAGATCTCCAAGGTATTTTGTTTGCTGAGCTTTGTACTTTGATTCCAATCTCTGGAGCTCGATCGAGGGCCGTCTATGGGATGGATATTGGGTACATTGTGAGGTAAACGAAAATAGTTGAGAGGGTCAATAAAGGATTCACCACTCCTAATAGTATGGGCGAATATCTCACGGCCACTTGTAGGAATTACTACTTGGAAGTCCTTGGCCAAGGTGATTGTATATTGCAAACAGTTCCAATTGATACACATCTAGAGTAGTGGGTTCCTGGTACAAGTACTATTGTATTCGGGCTAGAATTAATTCTGGAGGCAGTTGGCACTAATTCCATACTCTAAACCAAATGAGATATTGTGTGGTGAAAGGAGTTAATTGCACCGAAGTTTGTTATTGAAGGGTTCATGTCAAGCCACTTGACTTCTTGGACTCTTGGGTGGTCATGATGTGTTACTAGATACCACTCATGATTTGGGAATATGGGTTTATTAATTGATAAATTAATAAACCAATCCTAATTAGAATTAATAGGATTAATTCTAATTAATTATGGATTATTAATCTCAAAGATGTTTGGATTAATTCGTGTTCACTACCAATTGACTGGGAAACCTAATAGGTCACACACAATAGAGGATTATAAACTCAAGATGTTATTTGATAACATAGTGGGTTAATTGAGAGAAAGAGAAGTTATTGTGGACAAATTATAATTAGTTATAATTTGTGGTCCAAGTTGTAATTGTGAGAACATGATGTTTCCAATTACAATTAGGGAATTCTAATAGGATTAGAATTCTCAGTTTGGGAAGGGAAATTTCGTGTGACATATTAACAAGACACACAAAACCCTAGCTGAACAGTGACACACAAAAAACCAGCAACACTCAACCTTCTCTTCTCTCTATCTTTCTCGATTGTCTTGAGAAACAACCCTAGCCGCCATCTTGTTTCTGTTAGCACAGGAAAGCTTGGTGCTTGAGTATTCCTCTGTTTGGATTACTATTAGAGATAATCACACACTTTGATTATAGTGGTTAGATGTTCAACTCACGTGATGGTTGATCACGAGGATTGCTGGATCGTGCCTCGACTTGAAGAAGAAATTTTATTCTTCGGACGATCAAACAAAGGTAAAAAACTGCTATCTTTATTATCTTTATGTCATATTTTTCACACATAGGCGGGTCCTGGGACAGTATCTCGTTTATTTTCCGCGGTGCCATATAGGATATGAGACCGAGATACCCAACATGTTGGACAAGATGTGATCCACAAAATGATTTTTAGATAGTGGATGCTCAAGGCATGTGATTGGAAATACTAGACTGCTGGAAAATATTCAAGTTACAAACGATGGATTTATCCTATTTAGAGGTAAAAAAAAAAAAGGAAAAATACTTGGTATAAGTAATATTGGTTAGGGATCTTCAACTATCATAAAGCAAGTGCTATTAATTGTTAACTTAAAGTATAATCTTCTTAGTATCAGCCAACTATGTGATAATGGATACAAAGCTATTTTTGTAGAAGATTTTTACATCATCATGGATAGTTTGGCAATAAGACTATTCTTGTTGCTAACGGAGTTGGAAATATTTATATTCTTTATCTTGATGATCTTATGGCTCATGATATTAGATGCCTCTCTGTGAATGATGATGACAGCTAACTTTGGTATATAAGGTTAGGTCATGTATCTATTGATTTGCTAAATAAATTATCTTCAAAGGAACTTGTTAAAGGACTACCCCAAATGAGATTTGATAGAAATCGGGTATGTAATGCTTGCCAATTTGGAAAACAAACCAAAGCCCTTTTTAAACCTAAAAACATGATTTCAGTTTCAAAACCTCTTAAACTCATACACATGCATTTGTTTCGAACAAGAAGGACCACTAGTCTTGGTGGTAAGAGATATGTTTATGTAATTGTGGATGACTCTCAAGATTCACTTGGACTTTGTTTCTTGTTCAAAAGGATGAAGACTTCTCTGAATTTTCAAAACTACTCAAACGTGTTCAAAATTTCCTTGTTGCAAATTGATTTTAATTAGAAGTGACAATGGTAGAGAATTTCGCACCCATAACTTCATTAAATTCTGTGATGAAAGTGGTATTTCACACAAATTTTCAGTTGCAAATACTCCTCAACAAAATGGTGTGGTAGAGAGAAAAATAGAATATTACAAGAAATGGCAAGATCAATGTTGTGTGAAAACTCCATTCTAAAATATTTTTGGCCTGAGGCTATGAATACAACCTGCTATATTGTCAATCGTGTTATGCGAAGACTTTCCTAAGGAAAACTCCTTTTGAATTCATATTTGACAAAGTTCCATACATTTCATACTTTAAAGTTTTGGATGCAAATGTTTTGTCCTTAATACTTATGACAACCTTGGAAAATTTGATAGCAAATCTAATGAGGCTATATTTCTTGGATATTTTTCCAACAAAAGGCATATATAGTGTACAATAAAAGAACTCTATGTGTGGAAGAATCTATACATATTGTGTTTGATGAATCAAATATATATTCTTCTAGAAATGATGATGATAATGATATAGTTATCTCGAAAGAAAAGGGTAGTGAGCAACATATAGCTCCTCTACTTGATATTCATGACATAGAAGAGGAATTAGAAGAACAACAAATGAAGAAAACAAACAAAGGACTAAAGAGCCCACAAATCAAGTGTTGCTAAAAGATTGGAAGTAGAAAACTGTCTATCCAAAAGAGCAAATCATTGGTGATCTTAGCTGCGGAGTCAAAACTAGATGATATTTTGTGGATAATTTTGCTCTACTTTCTAGCACTGAACCTAATTGTATTGACGCAGCCTTACATGATGAATTTTAGATTATGGCCACTCAAGAAAAGCTGAACTAATTCAAAAGGAATTAAGTTTGGAAGCTTATCTCTATACCACTTGGCCATCTCGTAATTGGTACCAAGTGGGTTTTCAAAAACAAACTTGATAAGCATAGTATTGTTATTAGAAATAAAGCCAGATTAGTTTCCCAAGGATTCAATCAAGAAGAGGGCATTGATTATGATGAAACCTTTACTCCAGTTGATTTGTTAAAATAAACAAGAATGTTGCATTTGCATATTTCAAAGGTTTTATGATGCTACCAAATGGATGTTAAAAGTACTTTCTTAAATGGTTTCATTGAAGAAGAAGTATATATAGAACAACCTCCTAATTTTGCTCATGAAAGTTTTCCAAACTATGTCTTTAAACTCTCTAGAGCCCTTTATGGTTTAAAGTAAGCTCTAAGGGCATGGTATGAAAGGCTAAGTGATTTTTTTTCTTTCAAAAGGTTTTTCAAGAGGCTTAGTTGAAACCACATTATTTATCAAATCTGAAAATTTTGATAATATCTTAATTGTACAAATATATATTGATGATATTATTTGTAGAGCTACTAATGATTCTTTGTGCAAGAAATTTGCCAAGACAATGCAGCAAGAGTTTAAAATGAGTATGATGGGAGAGCTTAACTTCTTCCTCGGTTTTCAAATCAAGCAAACCAAAGATGGAATCTTCTTAAATCATGCTAAGTATACCTAGGAACTGCTCAAAAGGTTTGGTATGTACAAAAGAAAAGAAATAAGTACACCTATAGCATATCATTAAAGCTTGATAAAGGTAAAAAGGTAAGAAAGTAAATGAACCGAAATATAGAGGTATGATCAAAAGTCTCTTTTATCTTTTTGCCAATTAGCTTGATATTATGTTCTCAGTGTGTCTTTGTACTAGATTTCAATCATGTCCAAAATAATCTCATCTATGTACTGTAAAACATCCTTAGATACTTAATTAGAACATATAATTATGGCTTGTGGTATCTTCAAACTAATTCATTTGATCTTATAGGAGATATGGATGCCGATGATGTCGGTTGCAAGGTTGAAAGAAAAAGTACCAGTGGACACTGTCAATTTCTTGGAAAATCCCTTATCTCTTGGCATAGCAAAAAGCAAGCTTGTGTTTCCTTTTCAGCAACCGAAGCTAAATACATAGCAACAGGTAGCTATTGCGCGCAAATTTTGTGGATGAAAAACACTTTGCTTGAATTTGGTATAAATTTTAATTACATGCCTATCTTGTGTGATAATACCAGTGCTATCAATTTAACCAAAAACCTTGTTCAACATTCAACAACTAAGCATATTGAAATTAAGCATCATTTTATTAAAAATCATATGTTTAAAGGTGATGTGTGTATTAAGTATATTTCAAACGATGAATAGCTTGTAGACATCTTTATAAAACCTCTCGCCAAAGTTAGATTTAATCATCTGAGAAGATGTTTAAGAATTACCAGAATTATGTAACTAACAACTTTGTCAATGATTTGTTTGTTCATTCTTGAAAAACTTCTGAAGATATACTTTTCGGATAGAGATTTTAGATGTAATAATTGAGAAACACGAATCTAAAATCCCCTTAATAGAACATTTTTTGTTTCGCTTTCTGGATGAACTAATTTGGACTCAGCCCAAATCTAAAATATCAACAATCCAAAATTCATGAAAAGCCTAATTTTTTGCTATTTGGATGAAAAAGCATGTGGGTCTAGAAGTCACTTTATTAAATTTTCAAATGTCTGCACTTTTCAAAAAGGGTAATCCTATCTCTGTTGAAATCTCTGATTAAGGGTACATGATTATACTTATCTACTTATAAACCTAGGAAATCACAAAAAGTTACTTTTTCTCTCTCCTTGAAATCTAAAAACCACCATTAATCTCTGCATTTTCTCTCTCACTTTGTATCTTTACCCTCTTCACTAAAGCAAGAATCTCTCATCTTCCTCTCGCCACTACCATAGTAAAACTACCAAATTAGACAAAAGAACTAAATAAAAGATAAAGATGAACAAGAAAAGCAAGGCAGTGACTAAGACGAATGTTGTTGCTGCCATAAAATTAGATAGCAAATAGAAAGGAAAAAAAATTATTGCTGAAGAAACAGCCTTGCAATCCGACTCGTCAACGGAGCTTCTTGTACCAAAAAGCTCTGAGGCATAGGTACCTTAATTTCTCGATCTAAAATATGAATATGAATTTAATGACTAGCTATCTAAAAATAGGACTGTAGTTTCTGGGTATCGGGTTAATATAGAGGCATTTCTAAACTTTTTTGACATCTTGAATACGTTTGAGAATCTTGGATGGGGGGCTTTGTTGTTAATAAACAAGAAACTTTACGCCCCTCTAGTATAGAAGTTTTATGTGAACTTGAAAAAGGGAAGGTTTGGGGAGACTGGGGGAGGTTTTATGGTGCAATGGTACATCTCGAGAGTAGGCTCTATAAACATGGACTTTGATCATCGGTTGTTGAATCAAATTTTTGGAGTTAGAGATGGAGGGATTTAACTTTTTAAAATGAACAAATTTTCAGAAGAATCAGACCTATATAATTTGGGAAGGTTTGAGGCAAATTTTATTGGAGGGAAGAGTTTTAAAAATTCAAAGTGGTTGAATGGTCTTGGAAGGATTTTGCACCATATGGTGTCGACTATTGTTGCTCCAAGTTTTGGGCATAAAACATCTGTGAGTATCATACAAATAATACTAATGTTGGCCCTATTTGAGGGAAGACTGATCATTTTTGGTTTTCTGGTAGTTAAGCTTATGCTCTAGTCGAGAAATTCATCTCACAAGGCATTACTATATGGCAAACTCTTGACCAAAGTCTTTAGACAGTTCCACGTGAATTTAAGTACTTGTGTTCCTGGACATCTTAAGAAAAATGTGTATAGCATGAAATATTTTGAGAAAATGGGATTTATACAAGTAAACAAGGAATGGGTCTTACTTAGAGATGTATCAAATGATGAAAAAGAGAAGCAGTTAAAAATAAAGGTTGAAGGAAAAAAGAATTGCACCAGTTGCCCAAACAGGAATGAAATGGAAGTTTGACATAGGAGAAAAATCCTCAAACAAGAGCAAGCAATAGACTGAGGAAAGTGGTCTAACTCAAAGTATCTTGAATGTTTTAAATAGCTTGGCTGAAAATTTTGATGGATTTCAGACAGAAGTTACTACTGAGTTACAGAATTTAGGAACAATATTAAGCAATATGGAGGGAAGAAAAGTGGAAAAAGCCACTGAGAAAGTCCATGATGAACAAGTTCCTTCTCAAGAACAAATGTATGGAAAAAAATGCCCCACCTCAGGTTGAAGAAGTAGCTAGTAAATAGATTGAGCAAGAAATGCAAAAGAAACAGAAAAGGAAACAGAGGAAGCAGAAAAAAAATGAGAAAGATAAAGGGAAAGAGAGTAAAGTTCCCATAACTGCTGCCCTTACAACTGCAATGCCAGCCCCCAAGCCAGCCGTAACTGGTTGCTCCTCTGGAAAATGCTAGAAGCATGTGGTAGTCAAGAGAAAATCTAGCAGAATTGCTAGACAATATTCTAAGAAGGGTGCCGGGACTAAGCCTACGACCATCCACATTTCCTAACTTGCCAATTATGCTTGCTACTTGCTAACCTCCTATGCCTAAACAATTTTATTATTTTCTTTTAATGAACAATTTTATAATTTCTGGTCTCGTGTTTGAACAAATTTTTTTTGTCTGAACAATTTTATTTTTGCACTCATCTTGTACTGATTCTTTTAATTATAAGCTTACACTCTCGATCAGGAATTGACAATATGCAATATTTTGAATATTAGAAACTCTGTCTTATCATAATACATGGAAGGGTACGATTATACCCACACTAATGCACCAGATTCTATTAGAACTTTGAAGTTAAGTGTGCTTAGGTTGGTGAAATCCTATGATAGGTTACCTTCTGGGAAGCAGTCATGGAAGTTGGAGGGAAAAGATTTAGGACAATTAAGAAAGTAAAATGATTATTTATATGTATAGCAATGCAAAGACAAATGAACATTTGATAGAATTTATATGAGAATGATGTATGTGAAGGTGTATTACCGAAAAGAGAGGATATGCGAGTAAGGCAGTTTATTCACTACTTTAATCCTGAAGAAAATATGTATGGTGGTAAATTAACTTACCCGAATAATATGTTAAATGGGTCTAATCAAGGATCAAAGTTAAGATTCGTAAAATAAATAAATAAATAAAATAAAAAATAAAAAATTTGAAGTCAACTCTATCCTTAAGTAAGAATGGATAACTCTCAACAAACGTTAATAGTTACTCTGAGTAAAGTCGAATCAATACAATAGTGTTAAAGGAGGATGCACCACAAATGTGTCGTTGAACTTTAATAACAAAAGGATTAATGGATTGATTTGTGTAGAATTCACCTGTAGTAGGAGAACCGTATATAAAAAAAAAAAAAAAATTCCCTAGTGTTATTTTGTCAAATGTTGTTCTCTATAACAGTATAACCAGTAGAGGTCTACTGTAAATTATTTTGATCCCCTAAAATTTTTGGATGCCTATAGTAGGAGTGTCTTATAAAATGTATACTGATATTTCAGTAGAAATAGAGATAGTATTGAGGATTTATTCATAGATATACTGGGAACCAAATTGCATGCAATCAGCCAAGTTATTAGGGATAATACTCGAAGGATAAAAACATAACTCGTAGAGAATAAGGTGATATAAATATCACTAAAGATTACAGAAACACTTCAACACTTAAAGAATCTTTTTTTGGAGGAAAGCCATGTTGGAGACGGATGTGGACCAAGCTCTGGACCAATTTTATCCCCTTGAATTTTATGGCAAGTCGGACCAAGAACAAAAGGATAAATCTTGGATGGAATGAATAGAAGCGATCTTTGAGATTCTGCATTATTCGAAACAAAGAAGAGTTCAACTTGCAATATTTCAGTTTTAGGGATAGCATGGGACTGGTGGAATAGGAAGAAAGGTAAGTGGGAGGAAGAATGAAAAGAATGGATATGGAAGGAATTTCTGGAAGAATTCAGGAAAGAATTTATACCTCGTTAGATAGTTGAGAGAAAAGAAGAAAATTTTCAAAATCTTCAGCAAGATGACATGATCGTTGGGAAATATGCTATTGAATTTACATGACTTTCAAAATATTACCCTTTATTAGTACAGATTGAGGTGGATCAAACTCGACGATTTGTGAAAGGATTACGACCTAAAATAAAACGGGTGCTAATTGGTTCACCCTCAAATGATTTCTGTATAGCCGTCAAAATAACTGCTCACTTGCGGAAGTAGATAGACAGGAGTAAAAAGAATGGTTAACACAAGTAAAATGGATAAAAAGAGAAAGGTGCAGGAAATGACACCGATTCCAAAAAGAGTAGGAGATAAGTATCGTAGGTTTTGCAATGAAAAGAGACATACTACTACAGCTTGTAAGAAAAGATTCCAGAGATGTTCTCTTTGTCGAATGAAGGGACATATGGTAGCTGATTGTCCTATATAAGAGAACTCAATTATTATTAAGAGAAATGGGAGTTAAAATGAAAGTTCAAGAAAGATGGGGAAAAAGGAGTACTATGTCCGGAGAGACGAAAGGCACATAAACCTACAAAGTGAAGTTTGTATGAATAGTACAGAAGCATAGTAGACATGAAAGGTAATAGATGGGGGGCACAAGGGAAGTACTGTAATGAAGATATATATATCAACTAATGTAAATTCCTAGTTATTATGGACGTGATTAAATTCTATGTAAATTCTTGGTTATTATGGACATGATTAAATTCTAATAATATGTGTTGTGTTTTTCAGTTCGGGAGTATGTGAATAATTCTGAACAATGCTAATTGAAATTGTTATTGGGGTGATTCCAAATTTAACATACAAAGAAAAGTTGATTAAGATTTTAAATGTGCTAAAAAACACAGCAACATTTATTAAGATACCCTGGAGCTATTATTTTGTATTAGGTGAACTTTAAGGAAATGATGAAGTGATTCTTTGTATTATAGGACGACATAATACACCAAGAAAGTGAATTGTCTGCATGGAGTACCTCCTAGTATTGTGCCTAATTATAATTCAAGATTCATCTTAAAATTTTGAGGACAAGTATAGTGATTGTAAAGAATAATGTCGGAATTTAGTACCATAGTACACTATAAAATAACCCGGGAATTTTAAATATTGACGATGAGCACGTACATTGGATTTTGGAACTAAATGGATTCATAACTCGACATGTATGAGGTTTGTGTACAATAAAAATTATTGATGAATGTTTGAACAATTCTATTTGAGACTTTATATAGAAAAGTATAAGACGTTCCTATATTTGGAATGCTTCAGACAAAAATAGAATATATCGGACGTCATGGATCTTGAGAAAGTATGATAGATGGTAGAATTGATCAAGCAGAATGAGAAGCTGCACAAAGTCAGTTGAGAACTTATTTCAAAAGTACATGAGAAATTTGGAAATTACAGAAAGAAGCCAAGTGTATTTAAATTTGGTACTAAAATGTTATATGAAAAAAAAAAAACAAAATGCAGAAGATGAAATAAGCATTTTGGATATATTAGATTGCTCCGATTCCAGAAAAAGATCAAAAGGTAGAATATTGGACGCATTTTCATCATCAAACCCACACACAAATGGGTAACCAGAGCAAGTAAACAGAATTTTGGAAGACATCTTCCATGCATGTGATTTAGACTTTTAGATCAAGTGGATTGATAACTTAGTATATATGGGGATACAACAATAATTACTGAATGACAATTAGGATGGTCCCATTTAAAGATTTATATTGAAGAAAATGTCAATCCCCATGGTATTCGGAAAGTTTAGGGTGGAAAGAGAATGAACAGGATGGCTTTGATCTTGTAAAAACAATACAAGTGAATTGTAGAATTCATTAAAGCCAGGCTAGAAACTGCTCAAAACAAACAGAAGAATTATGCTGACTAACATAGGAGAGATTTGGAGTTTGTGGAAGGAGATCACATATTCTTGAAGTTAACTCCACAATGACAATTAGGAAATAGAGAACAAGGGAAAAAGTTAGCATCTAGGTATATTAGACCATTTCCTATTGTCGAACGAATTGGGAAAGTGGCTTATTTTTGGAATTACCTACAGAGCTTCAAAGTATTCATGATGTATTTCACGTCTCCTAATTCCGTAAATATGTGGTGGATCCTTCACATGTTTTGAACAAAGAACCCATTGAGATGACTCCAAATTTAAAATATGAATAAAAGCCTTTTAAGATCTTTGAATATGTTGAAAAGGAGCTGTGAAATAAAAAGATTTCACTTGTAAAGGTGTTATGGAATCATCACTCTATACAAAACGCAACCTAGGAGACAAAGGTGAAGATGTAGGGAAAGTATTTAGAGTTATTTCAAGGGTAAGAAAATTTCGAGATGAAATTTTTTTGGAGGGGAGATTGTAATGTCCTATATTTTTAATTTTTTATTGGCTATTGCTTTTGATAGAATGATCATTTGTATCAGTGGCTTGAACAAAAGATGATTGTTGTAATGAGAAGAATATTTTGGTGAAATTAAAATAGGTAGGGACATGAATGTAATATGGAATTTGTTCTACCTGTACCCTAATTTTTTGAAAGGCTACTACTTTTAATAAATTAAGAGATTGGGGCGGGGGGGCGCATTTACAGAAAAAATTGGTCAGCACGGAAAGATGAGCATTTTGGTATGAATTAGGTCATTTAGAGCTGCAAGGGCATTTTTGTAATTTTGACCACGAATGGGATTTTGACAACGAATTTTACAGAATTGGGAAAGCATTGAAGAATTTGAATGTTACCATTCAATTCATCATAATTTTTAGAATTTATTGGTGATATAAAATATTTTTCCAATACGGACCCGAATATGGTCATTTCTAAGAAAAAATTGAAAATGCAGTTGAAAATTTAAACGTGTGGCTTCTTGTGAATAGTGGCCAAGGACATGTGTCAAATTATGAGAGGATACATGAAATATTCATGCATGCAAAGCTTCTTAAATAAGTTTTGTAAAATAATTAAGAAAATATGCAAAAAATCAAGCAAGCAACACGTGTAAAGTAGCCACCATGCATTTAATGAAACAAAATGCTATTGGTCTTCATTTGGACCATGAATGGTGGTAGATTGAGGTTGAAAACCGTCCAAGAACATAAAAGGAGAAGGAAGAAAAAAAGAAGGAAGAATGAAATAAGGGTGAAAAGAAAGTAAAAATCAAGGAAAAATAGGAAAAAGTGAAAGAAAGAAAACGTGTGTTTCTTGGTGTATTCTTGGTGTACTTGGAGAAAGATCAAGCAAAACATCCTACATACAAGGTAAAAGTTTATACTTCAAGAACTGAAGTTATAAATTTCATTACGGTGATCATTTTGGTATAAGTTTTAACATGAAAGCATGAGATTTATGGTTGAGATTTGGATCAAATGTGAACTATGTGAACTTTTGTGTGTGCAAGTGTGTGTGTCAGTTGGAAGAAGGTTTATATGCTATATTTTATATGGTGAGTAAGGTATTTGATTGGTATTTAAAGGGGTTATTCATGGTTGGTGAAAAAGTCGTGAAAATTGGAAAAGGAAAGCTTTAATTGATATAAAACTATAGCTATTTTTCATTCATGTTGGTGATTACATATTGTTCAAAGCATGAATTTGGTAACCTATTAGATCTGGAAACATGAAGAATTAAAGATGTTTTGATGGGGAATAAGGTGGATTAAAGGTTGTATAGATGATATAAAGGAAGGAGAACAAGATGGTAATATTATTTTGTAAAAATGTAATTAGTACAACAAAAATTCTTGGAATTTTTTGCCCAGTAGTTCCTGGACAGTCTGGAGGATGTGGAAAAAGAATCCATAGACACTTAGTTCAAGGTCTAATGAGCATTTTGACATAAAATGGATCTCAATCGGAATTGTAGGTCAAAAGTTATGCAAAAACAAAATGGTGCAACAAAAGGGAAAAATGCAAGATTTTATTTTGAGCACCAATAAACTCAAAGTAGTTATTTGCCTGACTTTGGGAATACAAATGATGAAGAACAACAAGAAGACTTCATGTTCATAAGGAAAAGAATAAATATATAAAAGAGAAATGAAGAAACCGGATATACAATATATGTACATATACACGTTTTGTACAAAAAAGAAAAACAATGGAAATGGAAATAAGTGATTTCCTTATATTTGTGTTAACTAAGTGTTGGCTTGAGCTTTGATATACGAAACTTAGTGTGAAATGATGTCTAGTGTAGATTGTTCATGTTAAGCGTTTGGTGAGCAGCTAAACACGGTACGTAGTTATGCTAGTGAAACTATGTTTTATTGAGAAATGTTCTATGAATCCTTGTGGTTTCTCTGAACTAACAAATAGTTTCTCTAAGGAAGAATGGTATCATTCCATGATTTGATTTGAATGAAAGTTATGAATTTTCATAAATGGGATTATTCATAATTAGTGACTAATTTTCCTAAAATCTCTTTATGACAAGGTTAATAGACCTTTGTGTTTTCCTGATAAAAATATGGTTTCTCTGAATAGGAAATTATTGAGATTTTTAGGAAATGGTATTTTTAATAAGGGATTTTGGATCCTTTGAATTATGAATAATTCCAAGGTATAAATGTATACCTAGAAAGCTTTCTTTGTAACACCCCAGTATTTAAGCCCATCAGGGCCGGGGATGTCACCCCGTCCATAGGACAAGGGGTCTTTATAACTAGGTCACATAAAATAAAATAAAATGAATACTTTAAAATTAAACTTATTACAACTCAATAATACATCTACAGATCCAAAATAAATTGTCTACTACAATCTCTCAAAAACAACACATAAGGAAAACAACAAAGAGTCTTCAAAATCACAAGCAACAATCTAGCTAATGACCTTCACAGCAGGATCGACTTGAAAACATGGCATAAAAGGTGGTGAGATAAAAATCTTAGTAAGCCCGTGTGTGCTTTGAGTGTTTCAAGTAAAACAATTAATGTATACAAGTTGTAAAAATTTCATAAGAGAAAGTGCTGGCAAGCATTAAATAAATGTTAAAAATAAAGAGTGGTGTTTTACTTTCCAAACCATACTTGTGCACAATAAATGCAACTACCCAAAGAGGTAGCCATTGGTTACCACATGTTAGGTCCAATAATCTTATAATAGTCAGAATGCCACACGTTGAGCATGTTGACAAAAGGTAGGTGTATGGCCTATCGGGTGAGATACTCCTCCAGCTCTACACCCAAACTTACCGGTTGTCCATCTCGGAATCATATAGTCCACTTGACTGAAACTTGCTAGCTCGGACCAGTCTGACCTACCGGACTGGTATCCTATCCGGGAAGGACTCACCTCTCAGAGGTGGTCACCTACTGAAAAACTTACCTTAACATTTCAAAGACTAGTCGTAGTAGTCTGCCCTTATTGAGTACTCAATGTCATTTGTCCCACTTGGGAGAAAATTGATCATACAACGATTTACTTGGAAATAACAAATAAGGGTTTCTAAAATTCTTGTTAAAGTTGGGTTTTAGAAAAAGTTTAGCTCTTTGAGTAAAACTGCTTGTTTAATTTTCAAATGATTTTCTTGACTGAAAAAAAGGAAAAATAATCCTTAATTGCCTTACAAACGAATGATCATACACATTGCATTTAGCTTACCACAATAATTTTTATCTTCAAATGACTCCATGCAAGAGCTTACTAGATCCTTTGCTTGCTTGAACTCAAAAATCCTCCAAGGTCGACCTAACCCCGCCTGGAGTAAACACGAGGCATAAGGTTATACTCGAGCTATACTTGCGTTACATAAATAATTCCTAATTCAACTAGTTACAATCATGACTAATTAAGCTAGACGATAAAGGATTTTATAAAATAAATCTAGCTTGATGATGTGTTTGAATTTGGGTATAAAAATAAGTACATTCCCAATCAAGTTTAAATTAAAACGTTAACCCCAAATTATACATATGAGCAAGCGTACTCATCATTAAGTATAGCATAGGGTTTAAAACGAGTATCGATCCTCTATGAAAAAGTATGCATTAATCACTTTTCTTTCATTATTTAACCGACTCAATAAAGTGAAAATAATAAAAGAATATATACATGTTAAGAATGGAGAAATATATAACTCGAACTATTATTTTGATACACATGATTTTAAAGTATCCAATCATTATCATAACTAATTATTCTCTTGGCATCATGAGGGATTAAGATAGATTCACTTCTTTGGTCAATTCATGAAATCACTATCTTCTAGACAAATTAGTATCACATGGTTAGTCTCAATTAATTCACCCAAAAGATGCATTAAGCACGATCCTTGATTAAATTTTCCTAGTCTGGCAAATTTAAAACATGAAATTAACCAATGAATCCTTGGTCTGGCAAACATAAATTAACCTTTAATTACCTAGTTCTAAGCAATTAACCCCTTTGGTCCAGCAAGTTAATAGACAACAAATACGAAATTAATAAATTAAAACCACCATCAACCCCTTTGGTCCAGCAAGTTAATAGAAAGAAACAACTAACTAATCTCGTAATAAGCACAAGTAAATAAATACCAAGAATAATAATCATTTAATCAAAAGATCAAAGTAACTCTAAAAATTATGAATACCTAAAACAATGTCAAATTATAATAAAACAATTAATACATCATTGTTCAAGAAAAAAGAAAACAAAGTTAAAAGAAAGCACTCATAGACAAGCCCCCTTCTTCTTCCTTTGTAGACCCTCTTGTACAATCCTCCTTGATTTGAAGAATTCCTCCTTGATTTTGAGTGATTTTCTGTTCTGATATGTGAATTCTCCCCTTTCCGTTGTGTTTTTCCTCTATTTATAGGCTTTAAAAGTGTCTAAAATCGTTCCTCTAGGGTTTCTGGCCGACTAGAAGTAGGAAAATACTAAAACTCTGCAAATTGCCAAAAAATGCAGGCGAAAATTGAGGCACCGCCTCAGCACCAAGGCACAGCCGGTGCCGCCTCTGGCCTCCTAACCGGCGCCAATTGTGGTCTGTTTCTACATCCGTTCGTTGATTTTTTCTTGATTTTTGTACCAACCCTTCCAGAGTGCAGACGGCGCTGCCTCTAGCCTCCTAGTCGCACCAGTTCAGTTCTGTTCCGCTCTGTTTCACTAATTTTTCATCGCTTCAAAGTGCGTGCCAACAGCACATGGCCGACGCCAGTTCCCCTGTTCTGGCCGGTGCCGCCTTTACTCTATTTTGTGACATTTTTGTCTTATTTTACACCTAAAATCTGAAATAATGTACAAAATACCTTTCCAAGGGTAAAATCTCAAACATAAAGGAATATGATCAGTTATTGAACAAAATCTATCACAACATAGCCTCAAATGACTAGGAAATATATGACTAATTTAGGCCCTATCACATTCCCCCACTTAGCTCTTTGCTTATCCTCAAGCAAAGTATCAAAGACAAGTAGGAAAAACACAAGTTTTGAAAAAAAAAAAATAAAATCACTCAATCAATTTCAAAACAATATCTCCAATGCTTTCTTTATTCAAGACAACAAAACATATGCTATATTCCTTTCATAACAAATGCAAGACTTGTGTAAGTGAAGAGTGACTAGTAGAACCATCCCAATACTTAACATCATTATCAAACCATTGGAAAGAATTTAATTTAAAAGAATATGCATTCTATAAGCTTACTTTTCATACACACTCTCTACTAATCTAAGACATATCATGATTCTACTTAGGTCAAGTAGGATTTTTAAGCTTGTAATGAAAGGCTAAAGGATTTGTAATGTAGCTTGTCAAACGAAGGATATAGGAAATCAAATATCAAAGAAGATGAGAGTTTGCCAGAAAAGGATAAACAAAATGTACCAATAGATTCCAAACTTTTCTTGCTCTCCTATCCCAAAACCAATCAAAACCCATAACTTTGTATGGCAATCATATCACAGCTCAAGCAAATCTTGCATTCTTTTCCTCAATTATGCTTAACTCATCATTAATTTTGCACAAGATCATCAAAAATTTCAACATTTTTTTTTATTGCAGCTCTCTTCCTATGCTCTTTCTTCTCTTTCTCTTTCAACTTTTCTTTTTCTTTTCCTCTTCTTTTCAAATGCTGCTTTTGTTTGTTTCTCAATTTTTTTCTTTCAACACTTTCTAGCAGCTTTTTGTTCACTCTTTCTTTTTCTTCCTCTTCTCTCCTTTCACAATTTTATCTCAACACATGATGCATGACTGAAAGTAACAAGTCATGACCTTTACACAAGTATTTCCCCTCACAATTCTTCTACTTGTAATTTCATCCATCAAGAGTAATCAAAGATTTGGAAGAATTATCAAACTATTAGAAAGAAGTAATGGACAAAGTATGATAACGAGTTTTAAGAAAGAAATTAACAATTTAGGCTCAAAATAGGCACTAGGGATAATGTAAAATAGGTAGGTTTGAAAAGCTCAAACTATCCAAAGAATGCTTATTACCGTCATCCCTAAGTTAAATCATGAATGTCTTTCTTATTTCGCCTCAAGAGGTATTCAAGTAAGTTCTAGAATGCTCAATAAATTTTAGCAAAAAAAACGGGTTTAAGAACAATGTAAAATATTTGACCAAGAACTATTTAGTCCAAGTGCGTGCAAAAAGTCATGCATAAGCTACAATTGATATAGAACATTTGCTCTATGATCTAACACAAAGACATACATTAAAAATACATTTTGAAAAAGTTCACAAAATCAGAAAAAATATTTTGAAATTTTTTTTGAAAATTTTGCTCAAGAGGTTCAAAGAAGAATTTCAAGAAGAATGAAGCATAGAAGAATTCTCATTCTAACCACTCCCCCATACTTAAACTAGACATTGTCCTCAATGGCCAAAATAATAGAGTAAGGAAATAGCACTATGGGACCAAAAATAAAGGATAAAAGATAAGAAAGAAAATACTTCCATTACAGTGGGTATTCTTCTACACAAGAGTTGAGTTTTAATAGAAAGGAGCATTGTCGATTACCTAAAAAGAAAAAATACAAAAAAAAAAAAAAAACACACCAAAGCATAAAAACTAGAAAAGAAAAATAAACAAAAATGGAAAGAAAATAGTACAAAAAAGAAAAGAAAAGTACAAGTCATAATGAGAAAATGTCATGAAAATATAAAGGAAAAAAACAAAAAGAGAATGACAAGTAGGGACATGTGTAGAACAAGCATCTCAGTCCTTCCCATCATCATCATTAGGTGCGGAAATGCCCTCACCACCATGCGGTCCTGAAAAATGCTGCCTCCACTCAGCCCATTGCTGCTCCATAGTAGTTTGCCTCTGGGCAATGTTATCAATGGAGTCCCGCATGTGTAGCAGCATCTCCGTCTACTGGGCTAACTGTCCCAGCATCATGGTCTCAAATTTAGTCCTTGGCTGGGACTGTGAACTACTGGCTTGTGCCCACGATGGTAGTGGTGGGTGCTCCTCCTCCACAGGTGGTGGCTGAACTTGGTCGAGATATTTGACCTCATAGGGAGTTAGCAATTTCTTCCTCTCCTGGCGATACTTGTACCCACAACTCATCAATATTTTCTTCGCTACCAAGTCTTGCTCAGTGGTGTTCTCCATCAATTCCCCCTCAGTACTAATACCAAAGTCTCTCAGAATTTGCATGATGACTAGAAGGAAGACGAAGGCTTTGGTAAAGAGACAATGATGAACCATATCCTTAATAGATTGTATAATCAATGGGGCAAGAGGGATAGGCTGAGTGGTCATCATCCTATGTAAGATGTATGTATGAATTAGGCGTGTCTCATTGAATCCACTGGCTCGGGGTACAACATTAAAACCAAACATGTATACTAGAGCTCTAAAGTTGGCAGCAAAATCATTATTAGAATAGAAGCTATTGGCTTGGAAAGCATTGTGCTTGTACAACCCTAGAGTAGCTCTAGTTCCACTGGCATCCCAATTAGGGTCAGAAAGAATCTTTTGATTATTAGTATCTATCCCTTGACAAGAATCATCATCATATACCTAGAGAAGAGTAGCTAAATGGTTTCGTGTGATGATAATGGGGGTTCCCTTTACTCTTATCTCAATGTGTGGAAGGTGTTTATTGCCCTTTTCAACCATGTTGGCAAAAAATTCCTTAATAAGCACTGGGCAATAATCCCCCTTGAGCTATACTATAGGTCCCTACCTTAGCCTTCTAAACATCATTCCTAGTTTGAGGGCACGGTCTAGGGTAGGTACAAAGGTACGCTCCACAATAATCTTATTTGAAGCCCTCATATTGTACTACTCCTCACATGATGGATTAATAAACTCAGCTGGCCTAAGGAATAGGGGGTTTATAGATGGAAGGGCTGAGGAAAATGAAGTTCTAGCCCTTTTTGATGATTGACCCCGTACCCTAGACATATTGGCAAGTAAGTAGTAGTAAAGATAGGAGGGTAAGGACTAAGAAGCTAAACGATTTTGGAAGGGTTGTATCTCCCCTGTTTCAAACACAATACAAAATACCTACTCAATTCTCAACCAGCTCACACCTACAATGCCCAAACTCCTTTAAAGTATATCTCGGACCAAACACCAGCCAATTCAATCTTCTCCAATCAATCTACCACAATTTACAACACAACCTGCAAGAATAAGTATTAAAACTCACTGTAAAGCATAAAAGTGTTAAACAAACCCAATGCATCTGAATGCTCATAACATGATCATGTGAAATATGGAATCAACATGGTATTATAGTGATTAAGTGTAAGATAAGTCAAGGCCAATGTGTACTAATTACTCAATTATCATAATAGCCATAATTATACCCTTAAGCCAATGCATAAACTCCTCAATGATCATGTGAATGAATCAAGTACTCAAGAATCATTAACTCATAATATATCCAATGTCATGAAGCTCAAGAGTTAATCACAATGAAAGAGAACATGGAATATCCCAAATTTCGGCCAAAAATATACCCAAAATTAGAAAAATTTACCTACAACATTTTAACCATGGGTATTCAAGAAAAATCATACCTTTATGTTCTCCTATGCATGGGCAAGCAAAAAATGCATTCTTTTTCAGAAATCCAAGCTCTTCGCATGCGGATTGAAGATTGGGTTTTTGTGAAAAATGGAAGGTTTAGAGAATTTTGATCCGTAAAATCAACAAAAGAAGGATAGATTGATTTTCTAAAAGTGTTTCGGAGGTGGAAAATCAAATCTTAAGAGGTTTGGAAGGTGAAGCCGGTGCAGGTGAGAGGGGATTTGAGAGGGAGTTGGAGAGTTTGAAAGAAAAA
Source organism: Voacanga thouarsii (assembly GCA_026120185.1). Taxonomy (NCBI): domain Eukaryota; kingdom Viridiplantae; phylum Streptophyta; class Magnoliopsida; order Gentianales; family Apocynaceae; genus Voacanga; species Voacanga thouarsii. Next base: position 3,352,678 of record JANUWF010001918.1, read on the forward strand.
GTGGCCAAAATAGCCTATTTTAAGTGCTCTCCCCGATAGGAGCCGACACCGGTTCTAGGCCCAGTTGGCACCGGTTGCATTCTGTCCAAGTTCCGGAATTTTTTATTTCTTTTTGTTATGAAAAATGAAATAAAAATGATGAACACACAACAATGATGAATAATGCAATTTAATTCATGAAGAAATAAATAAAATGACGAAAATAAAAATTGTTCCCAATCACAAAAACATAAAGCAAAATGACTTCAAAGCTTTCCACGGCCTTAATCTCGTGGATTTTCTTTGGTGTTTCCCGGTAATGTCTTCGCTTGACGATCCCCAAGTAGTTTAGCTAGTTGGCTAATTTGGCTCTCCAAGTTGCGCATGGAGGCCTCTAAGTTCCTTGTTGTAGCATCAACCCCCTAGAACTTAGTCTCCCTTCTGCTTACCAATTGGCCAATCAATTCTTCCAATGGAGTTTTGTAAGGTGCTAAATTGTTGTTTAAAGGAGGTTGGTTCCGTTGATTTTCCCCAAAGTTGAAAGAACCCTACCTAGGTTGGTTTCTATTGCTTCAAGAGAAGTTAGGGTGATTTCTCCAACCAAGATTGTAAGTAGAGTTATAAGGATTGTTACATGGCTGGACATTACCTGCAAAAGCTGCTAGTTCCGTGGTTTCTTGGAGTGAACCCATATTTTGGCACTTATGATTTGGGTGCCCTTCTCCATTGAATCACAACTTACATTTACCACTTGACCTTAAGGCATTACCATTTGTTTCATTTTTTGAGTCAACGCTTCCACCTTAGCCTCCAAAGCTGCTACAACATCCACTTTGTGTACTCCTTGCACACGAGCTTTAGACCTTGTACTTAGCCAAGAATAGTTATTAGAAGCTAAGTTTTCAATGAGATTGAATACCTATTCTGGGGTCTTATGATTGATGGAACCTCCCGCAGAAGAGTCCACCACTTATCGTGTTGCAAACGTATGACCATTCAAAAAGATGAGCATTTGCATTCCCAACTCAAATCCATGGTGTGGCCACTTTCTCAACATCTCCTTGAACCTCTCCCAACTTTCATACAAAGGTTCAAAATTTAATTGTTAGAAGGAAAAAATTTCGTTTCTAAGTTTGGATGTCCTAGCTGGAGGAAAATATTTGGCAAGGAATTTTTCAGCGAAGGCATTCCTAGTAGTGATAGAACCTGTGGGTAAAGACTTTAACTAAGATTTGGCTCTATCTCTCAAATAAAAAGAAAAAGTCTTAGTTTTATGGCATTTTCAGAAACACCATTTATCTTAAAGGTATCACAAATTTCAAAGAAACTGGCTAGGTGGGCATTGGGTTTTTTTTAGGTAGCCCATCACATTGAACCATATTTTGGACCATCTGAATGATATTGGGCTTTATTTCGAAATTGTTCACATCCACTCTAGGTCTAGTGATACTCGAGCCCGTGCCCGAGATTGCAGGTTTCACAAAGTCATCCATGACCCTCCTATTCTTGCCAGGATTGTTATTTTGAGCACCGTCCATGTTTGTGATTCAGTTCAGTTTGATTGTCTGGTGGATTTTTGACAATGTTCTTTCGATTTCAGGATCAAAATCTACTATCTTGCCTTTAGATTGTCGGGTTATGTACCAAGGCTAATATCTAGAAAAGATCAGATGAAAGTTAGATAACGGAATTCACAATTCAAACAAAATTACAAGAACATGTTAGTCAAATTAAACATCAGTCAAAGTTAGTAAATTAGATCACAAAGATACACAAGATACAAAAGATGGCACCTTTGTATGAAAAGAACAATTGTACAAATTTGCATATTTACATATTCACATGGTTAAATTAACAAAATCTAAGTTTTCATGAAATTGTTCCCCGTCAACGGCATAAAAAACTTAATGTCAAATCAAGTTTTTCAAAAATATCTCCATGATGAAACAGAAAAAGATCCTATTCCTTGGCAACAGCGCTACAAACTTGATGTGTTTAAATTTGGGTATAAAAATAAGTACATTCCCAATCAAGTTTAAATTAAAACGTTAACCCCAAATTATACATATGAGCAAACGTACTCATCATTAAGCATAGCATTGTGTTTAAAACGAGTGTCGATCCTCCAGGAACAAGTATGCATTAATCACTTTTCTTTCATTGTTTAACCGACTCAATAAAGTGAAAAAAGAATAAAAATAAAAATAAAATAAAAGAATAAATACATGTCAAGAATGGAGAATTATATAACTCGAACCATTATTTTGACACAGATGATCTTAAACTACCTAATCGTTATCATAACTAATTATTCTCTTGGCATCATGAAGAATTAAAATAGATTCGCTTCTTTGCTCAATCCATGAAATCACTATCTTCTGGACAAATTAGTATCACATGGTCAGTCTCAACTAATTCACCCAAAAGATGCATTAAGCACGATCCTTGATTAAATTTTCCTGGTCTGGCAAATTTAAAATATGAAATTAACCAATGAATCCTTGGTTTGACAAATATAAATTAACCTTTAATTACCCAATTCTAAGCAATTAACCCCTTTGGTCTAGCAAGTTAATAGACAACAAATATGATATTAATGAATTAAAACCACCATCAACCCCTTTGGTCCAACAAGTTAATAGAAAGAAACAACTAACTAATCTCGTTATAAGCACAAGTAATTAAATACCAAGAATAATAATCAATTAATTAAAAGATCAAAGTAACTCTAAAAATCATGAATACCTAAAACAATGTCAAATTATAATAAAATAATTAATACATCATTGTTCAAGAAAAAAGAAAACAAAGTTAAAAGAAAGCACTCATAGACAAGCCTCCTTCTTCTTCCTTTGTAGACCCTCTTGTACAATCCTCCTTGATTTGAAAAATTCCTCCTTGATTTCGAGTGATTTTTTGTTCTGATATGTGAATTCTCCCCCTTCCCCTGTGTTTTCCCTCTATTTATAGGTTTTAGAAGTGCCTAAAATCATTCCTCTAGGGTTTCTGGCTGACTAGAAGTAGGAAAATACTAAAACTCTGCAAATTGCCAAAAAAACGCAGGAAAAAATCGAGGCACAGCCAGCGCCGCCTCTGGCCTCTTAGCCGACACCGGTTGTGGTCTTTTTCTCCATCCGTTCGTCGATTTTTTCTTGATTTTCACACCATTCCTTCCAGAGTGCAGACGGTGCCCCCTCTAGCCTCCTAGCCGGCACCGGTTCGGTTCTGTTCCACTCTGTTTCACTAATTTGTCATCATTTTGAAGTGTGTGCCAGCAGCACATGGCTGGCACCAGTTCCCCTTTCCTGGCCGGCGCCGCCTTTATTCTATTTTGCGATGTTTTTGTCTTATTTTACCCCTAAAATGTGAAATAATGTACAAAATACCTTTCCAAAGGTAAAATCTCAAATATGAAGGAATATGACCAGTTATTGAACAAAATCTATCACAAAATAGCCTCAAATAACTAGGAAATATATGACTAATTTAGGCCCTATCATTTGATAAGTTAAAATAACTAGGGGTTCTAAAATAATTACCAATAAGTTATAGATTCAAATAATAAATCATGAGTATTATTATCAATAAATAAACTAGTGTTTAAATATTGAATAATATTAAGTCCTAAATAATATTAGTAAATTGGTAATTTTTAAATAGTATTAATATAATAAAATAATAAATTACACTAAATTTTTAATTAATAATTAAAGATAATAAATAATTAGTGACAAATAAAATTAATAATAAATGAATTATATTAATTTTTTATTAATAAATAACAAATAAATTTTAATATAAATAACATTTATGAATCCAGGTAAAAGTCTTAACTATGGTCTACAAGGTCATTAATATTTTATTTATTATTATTTTCATAAAAGATTTTATTTACTATTATATATATATATTATTTTTAATAAAAGATAGTATTTATTTAACTAATAAAATATCAATATTTCATTTAATATTCCATTTCCATATCTTCCTAGGAATTTCAAAACCTTTAGGGAAAAAAGTATACAGTAGTAATCTTAATTAAGGTAATAAAAATTGTTAGTAAAAATAACCTAGGATTAACAAGAAAATAATCATGATTTTCCTATTGCTAAACAAGATTCATGAACACATTCTCCAACATCAAACAATAAACAAATCCATTCATGAACATAAGCTTAAATCAACACATACTATCACATGACCAAATCCCTACTAGGCATAATCATCAATCATGGCTTCAATGGAAATAAGAACATAAAAATCCTATTCACCATAGGTGTCATAACATCTAACATGCTTTAAACATCCATAACATTCCTAAAACATGATAAACATACATTGATTCACAAGAAAATTCATATAGCTTATTCATATACAACCATTCTCATGTCCTAACCCCAACCCTTTCATTCACATGCATACACTCAATCCCTCATTCATATTCCATCCTTCCTATCAACACCTAAGAGACATGAATTCAGAATTAAAAAGGAGGATTAAGGGAAAATATTTGATTGCCGATTACTTCGATGAAGAATAAAGAAGGTCCACGTGCAATTGAGAGTCTTGAGTTGTCCAAGGAAAAAAAAAAGCAGCCATGGTTGTTGATCAACCATTTCAGCCAAGAGAGAGAGAGAGAGAGAGAGAGAGCGAGCGAGAGAGAGCATTAGTGTGGTATATTGATGGTTGAATGGAACAGGATGAACTAAGAAGTTGTTCTTGATTTACCTTGATGATGTTCTTGAGACCTTCAAGAAAAAACTGATTTTTGATCTGATTGAAATTTCTTGTTTGCGAGATTTTGTGTTATAAATACCAAAAATGAATACTAGGGATTATGTAGGAGTAATCTGGAGTATTTGAGAGTGATTGGAGGTGTTTAGGGTAGGTTTTAGCTTGAAGGAATGTAGTGTGTGTTCTTGGTGAAAATTGAGAGAATTTGAGAGAGGAGTTGCACGAAATCTGGAATGGTGCTGGCTGAATGGTTTAGGGGAATTAGGAGTTTCATTTTTCAGCTAGAAGGGAAGAGAATAATATGATTTTGTTTGAAATTTAAATGTAGAAAATTGTGGAGTTGATTGAGGTATAGGATAAGCTAATGGTGTTTGATTGATGGAGGTTTCTTTGCTCTTCAATGGTGCCAGTTGGACTAGCTACTTTGCTGAAATGAATGAAGGTTGTTTAGGCTATAAGGCTGGGTGAAATTCAGTGCTTAATGGTAGAGGAATTTCTGGTTTAGTAGCTAAATACAAGAGTCTTTTCATGGAGCAAAATTCTGGAATTTTTTTGAAGTTTAAATGTGTTTTGGATAGAGTGATCTTAGGAGATTTTTTAGGTGTGATTATGGAGTCCAAGTACTCAAGGTAAGTGTAGAGGTTAATGGTGTTTAGTCCATGGCTGAACAAGGTCTATTTTGTAGAGGTTTGAAGTTGATTTTTGGGTCTGGGCCTAAGGAGACAAAGCTGAGAATTTTCCGGTTTCAAGGTGTTCAAGGCTTGAAAGGCTTGCTGAATTTTCTGTGCAGAATTTATGCATTTCTTCAGCCCAATTTGCAGATGGTTTTGAGGGATGTTTGAGTGTCTTTTAAGGCTGGTTCCCAGTCTTCTTTCTGGAGAAAAAGCAGGGGAGTTTTGCTGGATTGGTGACAAGAAAAATAGCTTCAATTTCAACTTGGTGTGCAGCAAAACTGCACAAGATTTTTTCTAGTTTTGTGCAGTCTTTTGCAGTCCAAATTTTGCACATAAATTTCGGTATTCAAGCTACATGGCTTAACCATTTTTTCTAGAAGCAAATGAACAAGAAAATTGTCTGATTTTTTCGAGGACTGCTCAAAATTCTAGAAAATTTCCAGGTTTTCTTCATTGAAATCATGAACACTATGAAGATGAGTTTAAATGTTCTACCATAGTGATTGATTTCCCTTGGGAACCCTTCCTAACTTCTACCCTATTTTCGATCCACCCTCTAACTTCCAAGATTAATTTTTGAAATTCAAGGCTAAGAAATCATCACATAATTTTATGGAATTAAAAGATGAGACTTGATGAATTTTGAATAATTTAAATTGTGAAGATGTTAGGACAAAGCTAGAGGTAATAAAAATGACAAGAATTCTCCTAGAATTCTCTTTAGGACATGATTATATAATTAAGACATTCTCTTCATGTCTCCCCTAAGACAACATTCCTATCCTTAAGGAATGTAAGAAAACAATACTTCAAACATAACTAAGATAATCATGAATAAAACTTAAGTGATTGGATTTGAACTCATGACCTTAGAGATTAATTCACAAAGGTCTAACCACTTAACCACAATAACTCTTGTTCTTATTATCTCACCCAAATATTCTTCTTATTTAAACCTCAAGTGTGATACCCCATTCCCACATAGGATTAGGATGAGAAGTGTGAATGGTATATAAGAATGGGCCTAAGTACCCATTGTCAACTTATGATATCCATTTTGGCCCAGCGAGGACGGCGACCAAGTAGTTGACCGTGGGTACTGCCAGGCCCATAGTCGCGCTCCTATGTCTGCGGGCACGGGACGTGACATTTGGTATCAGAGTAGGTAACCAGCCCTGATATGGGAACTAAGTGCTACACCGTGAGCGGTGGGAGCCACCTCGAGAATCCTATGCCGCCTGGTTAGTCCTAGGTTTGGCCCCTAAGGATAGGCCTAGCGAGGACGCTTGGGCTTAAAGGAGGGGTGAATGTGATACCCCAATCCCACATGGGATTGGGATGAGAAGTGTGAATGGTATATAAGAATAGGTCTAAGTACCCATTGTCAACTTGGGATATCCATTTTGGCCCAGCAAGGACGGCGGCCAAGTAGTTGACCGTGGGTGCTGCTAGGCCTATAGTCACGCTCCTGGGTCCGCGGGCACGGGGTGTGACATCAAGTCATCTTCCTATTTTGACCTCAAGCAAAATTACCATATTACCCTTCCTACTCAATAAGCATAACTAAGATTTTTAACCAATGAACCATAATTCTAAAGCACATAAAATCATTCAAAAATATATATTTTTATGTAGAATAATATGATATGCATCCCAACTCCCTTACTCTAAGGTTGGCCTTGGGTAGGGTTTCACATTCTTCTCCATAATTATGAGATGAAATAATGTTTTATTTTGGGAAAGCATTAATGTTCCTTTTATGGAAAGGATTTTTGGAAAAAATGTAAGTTATGAATATTATGAAATTATAATTGGGATTTCTTTAATTCAATACTTTCTTTTGGATTAGAATTCTGGAATTCATAAATAATGTTCTTTTAAAATCGGTTATTTCTCGAATGACGAAAATATCCCTGAAAACTTATTTTAACATACAAAAAGGAATTTTTTATCCTTTTTCGCTATGGTTTTGGAGAACAATCTCTCAGTATAAGATTAGCTGTTGGAAAATGGTATTTAAACTCTAGAAATTATTTTATTGGTATTTTTTTAGGAATAAGATAATTAATTGGCCTTGTGAGCCAATAGGATTAATTAACTGGTCTTGTGAGCTAGTGAGATTTATTTTTGGAAAATGATTTTTGGCCCTAGAAAATATTTTATTGGTATTCCTTCAAGAATGGATATTTATCTGGCCTTGTGAGCCAGTGGAATTGGACTGGTCTTGTGAACCGGTAGAAACGTTAAGCACTTAACAAGAGCCGACCTTTGTACTAGATTATGTTGGAGGTAGAAGACCCCAAGTAATCTGGCTAGTTCTAGGGATTGTCTTTGTGAAACCCTAGTCGAAACCAACCTTAGAGTAAGGGGGTTGGGATGCATATCATATTTTATTGCATGTTTAAATATATTTTTATATGATTGTATGTGCTTTGGATTTGTGTGTTATAGTCTCGATGGCTTGATTATGTTTATTGAGTAAGAAGGGCAAAATGGTAATTTTTGCCTGAGGTAGAAATAGGGAGATAGCTTGCGGATTAAATATGAAAAATATTTTTAGAGAGAAAATAAGAACAAGAGTTGTTGTGGTATAGTGGTTAGAGCTTTGAAATTAATTCTTGAGGTCTTGGGTTCAAATTCCATCATTGGAGCTTTAGCATGATTAAATTTTATTTTTGCTTAGGAAGGTGGTATTTTCGGCCTTAAGTTCTTTAGAGTAGAGTAGAGGTGTTGTCTTAGGGGAGACATGATAGGAGTATCCTAATCCTATTCTTGTACCCTAGAAAAATTCCTAAGGGAATTCATTTCTTCTTGATATTTAATTTTTCCTAATTCTCAATTCGTTAGATTGGACAAATTTGTTCTAGCTAATTTCATTACAGAAATTTCAGTAAAGTGCTATAGCCTTGAAGGTTCAAAATGTCTTAGTGAAAGACATCTTATGGACCAAAAATATGGAAGAGATGGGGAAGGTTCTAAGAGAATTAATTTCCCTAGTGAACCTTCAAAACTTCACTCTAGTTAGATTTATTTTCCTTCATGTAATGATCTGAAATTTTTCCAGCTTCTTGTGCATGCAAAGTGTCGAAATTCTCAGCCATTATTCCCTTCAAAATGCTGCCAAAAAATGGCCCTTTTGATCAGCTTGAAATCTGAAATTTTCTGGCCATTTTCGGACTGCACAAATGCTGTGCAAAACAAGAAAAAATTCTGGGCAAAAGCGCAGCTTAGGTAGTCTTAAACCAAGCTATTTCCTTCCAGTTTTCTCCCAGCTCCTTAGCCACATTTTTCCTCCATGAAAAAGGCTGGAAACCAGCCTTGAATGACCTCTGAATGCCCCTTCAAACTCTCTGCAATCTGGCTGGAAAGTGGCAGCAAAAGCTGCCTAGAAAAATTCTAGCAATGGCGAAATTCTATGCAGGAATTTTCCAGCTTTGTTTCCTATTCCAGCCTTGGCCAAAACTTCATCCTTTTTCTGCACAAACCTCCCTTGAACAGCCATGAACAGAACTCCATTGTCTTTCCCAACCTTCTGCACGGAAATCAGTCATGGCTGCCTCTAAAATATCTCCAACAAATTACTGCAATCATGCCTTAATTGGAGACCAAAATTCCAGCAATCCTAATTTAGTAACCTTCCACAAAATGTCCCTTAAACAACCAAACATTTCCTTCACCATTACACTCATTTATTTCGGCCACCATTAACCTTCTTCAACAAGCTTTCATCCAGCTGAAACATTGAACATCAGTCAGCCATAGCAGCTCCAAAAAGCTCTCCATTGATCAAATATATTCTTGCTATATTTTGTTTCCAAATTTGATTTCCAAAAATATTATTTTAGGATTTCAACAACCAGCCTTTCCTTTTCCTTTCAAACTAGAAAAATCATCTACCTAAACTACACAAACAATTCGGCCACTACACACACACAGAATTTTGGTAGCTTCAAACCAAAATCCCTCCATTCTCTTCAACCTTCAAGCACACATAGAACACCAAGAACACCTACTCACTTCTCTCGCCCAATACCTCTCCAAACCACTTCAATCTTCTTCAAAAAAATTTCAAATTTCATCTACTCACTACCGTGAGTCCATCCATACCATTTTTAACATCAAACTCCAAAATCCAACTCGCTATTTTGGATTAAAAAATCAGTATTTTTGTAAAGGCTCAAGAACACCTTCAAGGTAAGTTTGTTTAAGCGACTTCATCTTCACTAATCTTTAATCTCTAATGAATATACATGTGTAAAAACGTGCTAATGGACTCTCTTCTTCTCTTCTCTTCTCTCTCTCTCTCTCTCTCTCTCTCTCTCTCTCTCTCTCTCGGCCGAACACCCTCTCCTTCTCGGCCGAATGAATTCTTCACCAATGGCCATGCTTCCTTCATCTCTCTTGGACGAATCTAGTCATCTAAGGGTTGAGATCCATTCGAAACTCCTTCAAGGTACTCATCAATCAAGTAAGCCTTTTCAACCCTCCCTTTTAAATTCTAAATTCATATCTCTAGGATGATATTGGTTGGAGATGGATTATGAATAGGATTTGAGCATGTGTTGTTGTTATGAGTAGAGATTGAAGCATGAATAAATGTGTGTTTATGATGGAGATGGGATTTATGCATGAGTTGATTATCTTAGTCGACTGTATTGTGTTTTTTGGGTTTAATGCATGCCTCCATGTCACAGGTAGCATTTGTGATTAAGTATGCTAGAGATTATGTCATCTATGAAGAATAGGATTTATATTCATGTATGATTATTGAAGCCATGATTATGTTTATGCTAGTAGAGGTTGGATCATGTCTTGATAAATTTAGATATATGCTTTTACTCATGTTTTGGATGATTTGATGAATTGGAAGTGGAGTATATGTTCATGATTGTGGTGAGCAAGTGGAATTATGATCATGATCTAGTGGTCCCTAAGCTAATTTTATTTCTTCAATAAAATATTTAATATTATAATTTTTGCTAGCAAATTCGAAAACCCTAGGAAGGTAGATTTGGATTATAATATAAGGATATTTTAGTCAAATAAATGATAGCTTTTATTTCAAGAAATAAAATATATAAATATTATATATAATAATATCAAATAAAGCCTTTTACATAAATAATCATGATAAGTAAGAATATTAATTTTGTAAGTCTTATATTCATAAATATTGTTAAAATTTATTATCTTTCAATTATTATCTTCTAATCAAAACCTGTTAAAATTTATTTATTAGCTTTCAATCACGACCCATTAAAATTTATTTTCAACTAATTTTAGTTAGCAATTATTTTCAAACAATTAATTATTAATAAATCATTATTTTACCTAATACCACATAGGACTCTTCACCAAATAAACTCTAAATTATTCTTAGCAAGAATTTAAACCTTCAACTTATTAGTATCTATTTCCCAAAACACTAATTATTTTAAATATCAAATTAGACTTAGCTTATAAACCTTTTTATTTATTATTTGGCCTTAAAGCTTGGGACACTAGGATCATGGTAGTAGTGAGTTGAGCTAGTCTTATTTGTGAAAGTGGATTTTGGCTTGAGTTTGATTGTGGTTTATATTTACTCCAGGCAGAGTTGGGTCAGCGGTTGAAGATCTTTATTTTATCTCGAGCTAAGGATCAGGTAAGCTCCTGCGCAAAACCTGTTTGATGCAAAATGTATATAATGGCAAGCTAAATGTAGAGTGCATGATACTCATTTCCGCAAAGGTAATTGAGGATTGACTTCTTCCTTATTTTCAGTCAAACAATTATTTGAAAATCAATAAGCATATTTACTCAAACTCAAAACTCTTTCTAAAACTGATTTTGACAAAGACTTTGAAAACCCTTAATTGTCATGTTCAAGTGGAACTATGTTTTGCTCATTTTTCCCAAGTGGGATATGTTACGTTGAGTACTCAATAATGGTGGACTGTTGGGACTAGTCTTTGAAGGGTTAGGGTAAGTCTCTCAGTAGGTGGCCATCTTTAAGGGGTTGTCCTTCCTGGATAGGATGTCAGTCCAGTAGGTCGTACCGGTCCGAGCTAGCAGTTTTTTCTTTCAGTCAAGTGACTGTGTTGTGCCGGAATGGACACCCAGTTGTTGTTTGGGTATAGAGAATGAGGAGTATCTTGCCCAATAAGCCGATCACCTACCTTTTGTCAGTCTGCACAAAGTTTCGGCATTCTGACCGGTTATGGGGCCCAACGTATGGTAACCCATTTTCATTTCTTTTGAGTGGTTGATTTTATTGATTCTATATGGTTGGAAAAACCAAAACACCACTCTTGATTTTAACTAATGTTTATTGCTTGCCATTATTTCTCTTATAAAGGTTTTATACTTTGCATTCACGAATTGTTTCCACTGGACACTCAAAACACACACGGACTTACTGAGATTTTTATCTCATCACCCTTTTAACCATGATTTCAGGTCGATCCTGCTGTGGGGATAAGTAGCTAGATATTGCCTACCTTGGAAGATTTTTCGGATGTTTAATTTGTGTAATGCTTTGGGGAGTTAAGAGTGGGTAATTTTTATTATGGATTTGATTTTGGAATTCTTGAATTTATTCTCGGGTTGTAATAAATTTAAGTTAAAGTATTTCTTTTATTTTGCTATTTTAATTGTGTGTCCTAGTTATAAAGGCCCCTTGTCCTTTGGACAGGGCGACATCCCCGGCCCTGGCGAGCCTAGGTAGTGGGGTGTTATAGTCTTAATCTAAACAGAGCAATAGGACATTAGAAATGGTTGAGGACTTATCGGCTGGGTTGGTAAGTGCTGGTACCCCTTGCTCCCTCTTGTGTGAGAAATGATACAGGAATGGGTCCCCGTACGTAAGCAAGGAATGAATTATAACCCATGCCCCCTCTCGTGTGAGAAACGAACAATGATCCGAAGGCATATGAATCAAATAAATCTGTTAGAGTGTGACTACATTTCTACCTCTTCGGCAATGCACAGTTGAGTGCTATAGGCTTGTGTCCTTTGTGCAATAAGACTGTGATACCAAAGGTGAAGCTTTTTGAGCTTTGCATGCAGGCCAACCCTTTATTGAGAAAAGTGTCTGCATTTTTGAAAATTGGGGAAAAGACTCTGAAATGGAACATGGTTTTGCAAAAATGACCGTATTCTGAATAAACTCTTTATTAGAGAGTTGTAGAATTGGGTTCAGTAGAAAAATACAATGCTTTCCTGTAATCGTTTTATAAAGTCACAGTTGATAATTCTTTTATTTATTTATATATAAATCACTAGCACACACAGGACTCACTGAGTGATTTTTCACTCACATTTGTATTATTTCTCTTAAAATTTCAGGGACTTGAAGTGCAAAAGAAGCACAATAGACTCGCAGAGGCTCATGCTACGTCTTGAATCTGTGATACCCTTAAGTATATGTATCAGAAGTCAGACTCTATGTGTCATCTTGTGCTTAGCAAAGATATTTTGAAAAAATTTCTGCTGCCTATTGAGTTAAGTTTGTTATAAAGATCCCTTGTCTAGGCAACTAAACAGGGCGACATCCCATAAAATTACAACTAACTATGCTCTGGAAATGTGGGGTGTTACAAACTAAATTCTAAAGATTCAACACTTGATAGAAAATAAGGATGAGAGTCAATCAACAAGAATTCCAAGCAGAGAGTCACCATATAAACTTAAGGTTTTTGTCAAGAAGATGTCTAATGACAATAACTACCCAAGCACCACAAGGATTTAATTAGACAAGGATACTAAGAGATACGACATAAAGATAGACAACGTTCAATTCAATCACAAATATCACAACGAGTTTAGAATTTAGATATTCAACCTACCAATTACAAAAAAAAAAAAATATAAGAATGAAATCTAATGCAAGTTAAGGATTCAAGGTAGGAAATTATACACAGACAGGTATAGTCACTTAGACATTTTATCAAACACTTTGTAGGCATTCGAGAAGTTCTATAAATCATGGAGTTCTAGGTAATGTGATGCTATGACAATCTCAAGACACAAATTTAACAATCACAATTCACTCAAGGTAAGGACAACCCAAGAACTCTTCAAAATTCAAGAGATAAATAGTATGAATCTAACTATGCACAATAATTTACCAAGCTCAAGTTTAATTCAAGAAGAAATTCATGTCATTCAACTAGTCCTGGAAAATCATAACAATCACAACCTCAAGGATCACCATTTACAATCAACAACTACTTAAGGTAATGATACCACAAGAATTTTCAAAGATTCAAAAAATTCAAGTAGTATGAAATCATGTAGGCACCAATTTTTTTCTAAGTTTTGGTCAAGTCCAAGAGAACACTAGTAAAAAAAAAAGATTAAATCAACTATGAGCATTCAACTAAATAAGGAATCTTTAATTATACTTGGAAGAAAACTTGGCAAATCTCATTTAGCAAACTCAATCATAAGATACGTTATAAATTTCTTGGAATGTAAAGTTGTAAATCAACATAAGTCTTTCAATAAATTACTTAGTGTGCTCAATATTATTTCTCAATTTAGCTTCAACAATTCCCAAGAAAACAAGTTTGTCATTCTACACTTCACTCAAGGCATCTTATCACAAGAATTCAAAATTTAAAGAATAAATTATATGAACTAAGCATGCATCAATGACTTCCTAAGCTTTAACATAGAGCACAATGATAAAAAATTTCTACTAGCAACATAAAGAATAATTCTCATTTTAGACAAGTTACTAAGAAAAAAAAAATAATCATGACAACATATCAAATATCTTAAGTGCAACCTCGTAACTCAAGACATTTCATAATTTCTACCCTTCTAACAACCCCAAACTGATGATTCACAAGAAAAAATTTCATCCTCAATGATAAACATAACATTAAGGAACAATTTCTTAGCAATTAGGAGCTCAAAACTTGAGTTTTATAACTCACAAATATAGCACAAATATGAGTTGCGAGGCTTTTTGTGCATAGAGATTCTTGCAGAAAATATACACAAATAACCACAAGATTTCTGCAAATTAAAGCCTCAAATAGCTTCATAAACAACAACCTAACATGTAGGTTCAATTTCAATCAAGCCCATAGCATAAATTGATGTTCTTGACATTTAAAAATAGTAAGAAAAGTGGTTATGGGATTAAGAAATTATAAAATTATTATTTTTACTTGTTTTAGCTCCAAATCATCAAATTTCCATGCCAAATGATTCCTCAAATATCATACCAACAAATAAGATCAATTTAACATCAAGTTCATGGCATAATTTTGAGTTCCAAGAATTCAAAAATGGCACCAAATAGAGTGACGAAAATTGCAAAATTTTCAGCAAGTTCTTCAAGAAGATTGTACCTTTGTCTAAAGAAAGTTGTGTTAATTAGAATCAACACAATCTTGCTCTGATATTACTTTGGTGCAAGCACGGAAACACCTATTAAAATTAAGAATAGATACACAAGAATTGGTAACCTAATTCTCTACTAAAATGCCTATAAAATAAGAACCCTAAAAGTCTAAACATCTAGGACCTAAATTCTAATAAGAATTGGCCAATCACTTTAATACCCAAACACCCTTGACCTTTTAAGGAATTCAAGAATAAGTAGGATAGGGAAAAGTAGACAAACTTCAAGGAATCCTAACAAAAACACTAGGTAAATCTACCCAATTCCCAAATTATAGAAACAAGTTAGATTAACACAAGGATTTTAGAGACTATAAAAGCTGTGGTTCTAATTCTTTTACTTGGTCTTGAAATGAAGAAGAAGTAAGGATGAATTCCCCTTTCCAAGATTTCACACTCTATTCAATCTTTCAAAATCTCAATTTCGTTACAAAATATGTTATAGTGGGGTATAGATCTGTCCAAAGTTACCATAACTAATTAGTAAGCAAAACATAAAGATTATGTAGCCTTAATATAAGTTCAAAGCACTATTACATGCCTTTAAATAAGTAAAAACATAAGAAAAGTCATGAAAATTTAAGGAATGCAATTAGGCTATAAAAAAAAGAGATAATTTGGGTTGGCCATGACATGGGCCGATGTCGGCTATAGATTACTGAGCCAGTGCTGGCTCACCTCTGCCTTCAAGAGAAATTTCATCTAGTAGCCAATCGACGCCAACTATGGCACTTATGGCCCTGGCTCAATATTCATTGGATGCCAACCCCTATTTTGTTACTATTCTATTCTTACTTCTTTGACCTCTATATCATTTTTATGTGTATCTTTGACCTTCCAAATGAAATGCTAGTCTTTTTACATTCTTTTTTATACTTCTAAGGTTCTAAATCCTTGTCTAAATGTTAGATTGATTCTCTTGAAGGATTGTTATTCCTTTTGTGCTTTCTTTAGAGCTTCCTTCACTACCCATCTTTTTAGAATCTTCTTGGCCCTTGGTTTGTTGAATTTTTTATCTTGAAAACTCCCTGGAAACCTATTGAATATTGATCTCATCCAAAATGCCATGAATTATGTGTTTATCTTTGTTCCTTTTTTTAGAATTGGCCTTCATATTAGATTTCGATCACGCAAACCAGTTACAAGTACTGGGAAAAAAATCCACACAAAGGATAACCCGTACGTAATTAAACGGGTTAAGAAAAGAAGAAAAATTCGTTACCTCGAAAACAAAGCTTTTAAATTTTCCTTTTTTATGTAGAACCCTTCCCAAAAATTTGTTCAAATATGAACCACTAAATTCCAAGGATATGAATTTCTCTAATATTGATCCATATAAGGTTGGTACCCAAAAAGGTATAAAAATGAAGCAGCTATGGAGATTTTAATTTAGGGAAGAATAGGGAAAAAGATTTCTGTGTAATTTTTGTTTTCTTGAGAAACCCACGAAAATCGAATTACTGCTACTAATGACAATGGTCTAATCATATAAGACACAACTGCATCTAAATCCATATAATTCCTTGTTTTCCATTATTTCATATACCTTTTAGGAAATTGGTGGATAAATTTTGGGTGCATAAAAATTATCAAATTTAAATCCATCCTTTAGTCAAGTTTTAATTAAAACATTAATTCCAAAATATACATACGAGTAAGTATACTTTTCGCAAGCATAGTATAGGGAATTAATGAGTATCGATCCTCATAGAAATAAGTACACACTAATTACTTTTCATTTATTATTTAACCAACCAAATAAAATGATAAGATAATAAAAAGAAAAATTAAAAAATATGTACAACTCAAGGATGCAAGAATATGCAATTTAGACAACTATCCTAGAGTACATTATAATGAATTATTTAGCAAGTATCTCAATTAATCATCATCTTCTCATTGTGAAGGAATATAAAGTAAAATTCAATCATTTTCCAAGTCATGAATCCACTTATTTAGACTCCACTTCTTTCCTAATCTATTGAATCACTATTTCTTTATTAAATTATCAAGTTTCCCAATCGCACTAAAACAACTAAAAGATGCATTAAATTCAATTTCTTATAAATTATCCTTATGCTCTAGGTGACAATGAACATGAAATTAGTCAACAACCCTATACTCTAGGTAAAATTAACTAATCATTGATTACTTTGGTTCTTTGTCTTGACTTCGTTTCCTAAGTCCGTTAAGAAATAACAAATATGAAATCAATAAAATTAAACCAACTCCTAACGTCATTTCCCAAGTCAATTAGAAGTAAATCTAACCTCATAAATTCTTCCATAATTACAAGTAATCAAACACCAAGAATGATAGAAAATTGATCGAATAGCTAAATTAATACAAAACCTTGAATCCCAAAATAATGTCAGATAACATTGAATACATCATTATTAAAAAAAAAAAACAGAGGTAAAAGAAAGAACTCATAGACAAGCCCCACTATTCTCTTTGGAAATCTTCTTGAATAATCCTCCTTGAATGATGAATCTCTCATTCTTTGAGTGATTGGAAGTTTTGATCTTAGATTCACTACTTTTTTTTTCTTGTCTTTATAAGCTCTCTTGATACCAAAATTCATGGCTTGAGGAGTCTTGGCCCATTAGAATTTAGAAAATACTAAAACCTTTTAGAAGATACCAAATTCGCGCATAGAATTCGACCATCACATATCAGACCTAGAACCGAGTACCTTCAACCCATATGGCGCCAGGTACATTATGGTCCACCCCAAGACAATGCTTTATTTTTGTAGAGTAGACCTGGCGCTTGGTGTAATGTAACACCCCACTACCTAGGCCCAACAGGGCCGAGGATGTCGCCCCATCCAAAGGACAAGGGGTCTTTATAACTAGGTCACACAAATAAAAATAAAACAATACTTTAAAATTAAAACTTATTACAATCCAAGAATTCAAGACAAATCCATGAATACATTGAATACTCTCGTCTCTCAAAGAAATACATAAAGAAAATAACACAAGGCCTTCAAAGCAAGCAACAAACTATCTACTTATCTCCACAGCAGGACCGACCTGAAAACATGGCAAAAGGGTGATGAGATAAAAAACTCAGTAAGTCCTTGTGTGCTTTGAGTGTCCAGTGAAAATAGTTTATGTATGCAAGGTGTAAGAACTTCATAAGAAAAAGTACTATCAAGCAATAAACAATGTTAAAATCAAAAGTGGCGTTTTAACTTTTCCAAACCATACATGTACAATAAAATCAACCACTCAAATGTGCAGCAATGGTTTACCACACGTTGGGCCCCATAACCATACAACGGTCAGAATGCCACACTTTGTGAAGACTAATAAAAAGGCAGGTGATCGGCCTACCAGGTAAGATACTCCTCCTCTACACCTAAACAAAATCGGTTGTCCACTCCGGCAACACACAGTCCATACGACTGAAACTTGCTAGCTTAGACTGGCAAGACTAAGTAGTACTATCGCTTCTCCAAGTTGAGTTCATCTTCCGGAGGTAGCCTCCTACCAAAAGACTCACTCTTGGTCTTCAAAATTAGTACTACTAGCCTACCCTTATTGAGTACTCAACATTGATTGTCCCACTTGGGAGAAAACTGATAAAATATAGCTTCACTTGAAAATGGCAATAAAGGGTTTCCAAAGTCCATGTCAAAATTAGTTTTGGAAATAGATTGGTGTTTGAGTAAAACGGCTTGTTGATTTTTCAAATAATTGGTTTGACTGAAACATGAAAGGAAACAGTCCTTAATTGCCCTTACCAAATCAGTATTCACATATTTCGTGTTTAGCTTGCCATAGTAACCTTTTACAACAAACAAGTTTTATGTAGGAGCTTACCTGATCCTTTGCTCGAGATAAATCAAAGATCTCCAAAAGCCGACCTAACCCCGCCTGGGGAAAACACAAGCCATAATTAAACTCAAGCCAAAATTTACTTTCATAAATAATCCTAGGTCAACTTATTACAATCATGACCCTAATGTCCCAAACTTTAAGGCTAGATGATAAAAAGAATTTTATAAACTAAATCTAGCTTGATAATAAAATAACTAGGGTTTGTGAAATGGTTACTAATAAGTTGTAGATTTAAATCTTGTTATAAATAAATTAGGGTTTATTTGATGAAAGGTCCAAGGCCCTAGATGATATTATTTAAAATAATAATCTATTAATAATTAATGGTTAGAAAATAATTGGTAAATAAAATTAATAGTAAGTAAATTTTAATATGTTTTGATTAAAAGTTAAAAAATAAATTTTATTAGTATTTATGAATATATGACTTACAAGATTAATATTTTGCCTATCATGATTTTTTATATAAAAGGCTTTATTTATTATTATTATTATTATTATTATTATTATATTTATATATTTTATTTGTAATAAAAGACATCATGTATTTGGCTAAAATATCATTATTTCATATATCAATCCAAATCCACATTTTTCTAGGGTTTTTGAAATCACTAGAAGAAAATATAGTATTAATGAAATAAAATTGGCTAACTTAAATAGCTTAGGAATAACAAGGTCATGATCATAATTCCTATTGCTAACCATGATCATGAAGATACACTATAAACCAATCAACAAACCATCCAAATAATGAATAAAAGCATAGATCCAAATCTACTAACACATGATCCAAACTCCACTAAACATAATCATAGTCACGGCCTCAATAAGAATACAAGAACATAAAACCCTATTCACCAAAGGTGACATAATATCTAGCATGCATAATCATTCATACTAACTCACAACATGAAGAGCATGCAACAAATTCTAAACATCATAAAACTCAACCAAGACAAATCATCCTCATGCATCAATTCCAACTCCATCATATAAACACATTCATTCTCATACTTCAATCCCAACTCCATCATATATACACATACTCTATCTCCAAACATAATCCATCATTCTCCAACAACATCCAAAAGACATGAATCTCAAATTTAAAGAGAATATTGAAGAGGCTTACTTGAATGATGACTACCTTGAAGACGTTTCAAGAGAATCCTCATGCTTGGAAGGCTTGATACATCTAAGGAGGAAGAAGAAAAATGGCCATGGTTGGAGTAACAATTTCGGCTGTGAGAGAGAGAGAGAGAGAGAGAGAGAGAGAGAGAGATAAGAGAGAGAGTTTATTAGTTTATTTCATTAAAGGTTAAAGGTGAAAGCAGATGGAGATAATTGATCATGTTTACCTTGAGATTGTTCATGAGCCTTCAAGAAAATTCTGGTTTTTTTATCCGAAAGTGGAACCTTAATTTTAGCGTTTGATGTTATAAATTGCATAAATGGATTCAAGAGAATGAGCAGATGTAATCTGGAGTTTTTGTAGAAGATTGAAAGGGTTTAGAGTGGTCTTAGGCATGGAGAATGGTGGTGTGTGTTCTTGGTGTTCTTAGAGGTTTGGAGAGAATGGAGGAAGGCTGGCCGAAATTTTCTTGGAAAGGGTGGCCGAATGGATTGGAGAATTTTGGTAATTGGATTTTCAGATTTGGGAGAAGAAGGAAAGTTGGTTGTTTGAAATTCAAAAGGAGTAATTTAGGGAGTGAATTATGATAGCAATTATTGTAAGAATATCTTGGTTGAGGGAGGTCTTTTGGGAGCTTCAATGGCCGACTGGTTTGGCTGGATTTTTGCTGAGGTGAATGATGTTTGAAAGAGCTTTAGGGTGGCTGAATTATTCAGTGTAATGGTGAGGGAATTTTCTAGATAGTTGAGGCTTAATCCATAGAAGTTTGATGAAATAATTTGCTGGAATTTTGGACTCCAGTTGAAGGCTTGATTGCAGCGATTGATGGAGTGATTTAAAGGGTAGCCATGGATCTCTTTTTGTGCAGAATAGTGGTGGAGATGATGAATTTCAGTTCATGGTTGACCAAGATGGGTTTTATAGAAAAATGGGATGAGTTTCGGACAAGGGTGATGAAGAAACAAAGCTGGAATTTCTGGTTGCTTGCTCGAAGGTTTTGCTGGAAATTTTGTGCAGTTTTTTCTGCCATGCTCCATCTAATTTGAAAAGGTATTGGAGGGTACTGTAAGGCAGGTTTCCTTCCTTCCTTATGGAGGAAAGTCAGAGATGAAATACTGGTTTGAAGTCTAGAAGAAATAGCTTGATTTCTGGGTAGATAAGCTGCGAATTCTGCCCCGATTTTTCTCTGGTTTGCACAGTTTTGTGCTGTCCGAATTTTGGCCAAAGTTTTCAGTCTTCAAGCTGAGCAAATTGGTTATTTTTCCGGCAATATTTGAGAGGGAAAGATGGCTAATTATTTCGACAATTGGACCGATCAAAAAGCTGGAAAATTTTCCAGATTACTACATGAAGAAGATGAATACTCGTTGGGTGTGGTCTGAAGTTTCAATCATGGAGATTAATTCTCTTGGGAACCTTTCATAACTCTTCCCCATTGTTAGTTAAAATCCCATCCTCCAAGAGACATTTTCAAAGATTCAAATTCACAGAACCTTGCTGGAATTTTCTAGAAATAAAATGGCTTAGATAAATTAAGCAACTTAATTACTCAAGAATTAAGATAAGCTAGAGAACAAAAAGGGTATGAATCCTTTAGGAATTTTTGTAAGGCACAAGAGTAGGCTTAGGACATTCTTTTCATGTCTCCCCTAGGACAACACTCCTAATCCTCCCTAAGGCATGCGAGGGCCAAAAATAGCCTACCTATCTAATATAAAATTTAATCGTGCAAAAACTCAAATGATGGACTTTGAAAACAAGACCTCAAGGATTAATTCCAATGCTCTAACCACTAAACCACAACAACTCTTATTCTTATTTTCTCCCCCAAATATTTTTCCTAATTAATCCTCAAGCTAACTCCCTATTTCCCCCTCAAGAAAAATTACCATGTTGCCTTTTTTACTCAATAAGCACAATTAATCCTTCTAGTCTACAAATCACAAATCCAAAGCACATAAAATCATACAAAAATATATTCATGCATTCAAGAAAATATGATATGCATCCCGACCCCCTTACTCTGAGGTTGGTTTTAATTGGGATTTCACATCCTTCCTTCCTTAGGAGAATTTCGTCTCGAAATTTAGGCATACGTCTATCTCAGATCAGGATACTTCCGCTTTACCCACTCTTCTGATTCCCATGTGGCATCTCGCATGCCATGATGTTCCCACTAAACTTGTACCATAGGTATCTGCTTGTTCCAGAGATTCTTAATATTGCGGTCCAATATTCACACGAGTTTCTCGACATAGCTTAGATCAAGTTGCAACACCAACGGCTCATCATTCGGAACATGATCGGGGTCGACATTATACTTCTTCAGCTGTGACACATGAAACATGTCATGAATTCCCGTCAATCCATTTGGCAAGTCCAATCGATATGCTACTGGTCCAATCCTTTCCTTTATTGGGAACCGTCCCAAATACCTCAGATTCAGCTTTCCAGCTTCAAGATGCCTCTATTCGGTGTCAATCTTAGAAATACATTGTCTCCTACTTAAAACTCCAACTCTCTCTGCCTATTGTCTACATAACTCTTTTGTCAGCTCTGAGCTACCTTTAACCTTTCTCTGATTAACTTAACTTTGTCCAACATTTCCTGAACACAGACTTCTTCGGTTCTACTTATGTGTCCATCTTCTGACCAACTCCAGTATAGCGGTATCTAACACTTGCATCTATACAGGGCCTCATACGGAGCCATCCCAATTGAAGTTTGATAACTATTATTATACGAAAATTCTTTATACGGCACGCACTCAATCCACTTATCCCCGAAATCCAAAACACACGCTCTTAGCATATCTTCTAATATCTGAATAAGCCTTTCTGACTGCCCATCGGTCTATGGATGCACTGTCGTACTGAACTTCAGACTCGGCCCCATTGATTCTTGAAATTTGCCCTAAAATCGAGATGTAAACCTCGGGTCTCGGTCAGACACAATACTCAAAAGTACACCATGCAGTCGGACTATTTCTCACACATAGGTCTGAGCCAACTTCTCCATAGAGTCTCTTACATTTACTGGTATGAAATGAGCCGATTTGCTCAGTTGATTTACCACTACCCATATGGCGTCTTTCTGGGTCCTTGATATAGGAAGTTCGGTAACAAAGTCCATGGTCACTTCCTCCCACTTCCATTCAGGTACTGTCAACGGTTGTAACAATCCTGCTGACTTCTTATGCTCCGTTTTGACCTTATAATAGGTAAGACATGTCGAGACATATTTAACCACATCCTGCTTCATTCCGGGCCATTAATAGGCCCTTTTTAGATCCTGGTACATTTTAACTTCCCCCGGATGAATGGCATACTTGCTCTTATATGCTTCTCCCAATATCTTGTCCTTTAATTGATGTTCTTCTGGCATACACATGTTGGATTGTATGCCCTCTTAGACTAGGTTTCTGATGTAAAATTGAATATTTTAATAAAAGAATTTATTTTCAGAAATTGTTTGTGAATTTACTTTTTGTTTGTGCACGATTTTCGTTTGGAACAGACCCATTATGTTTAAATAAGTGATCCATGTGAATGGTGGTCTTTCACAGTAAGGTATGGATCACGGGTTATTTAACACATAAACATTTGTTCTTAACCTATTGATGAGACTGGGAATCTCATTATATTTAGGTTATTATGTTATGAATTCTAAATGTGGAATGGCTTACCTTTAGCCAGTGAGTAGTCCACTCACTTCAAAACATAAGCGTATTTCGAATACGTAGGACAGGACCTGTAGTAGTGGTTTCTAAAAGTACTATATGATAGAAACCTAGACTACTACCACTACAGCGTGGACTAGTACTCTACGACTTGAGTATGAGTTGGTGGTCTGGCGAAGCTGGAAGCATATACTTTTATTTGCTATAGTTGAGGTTCTATCGTAGGGCCAATATACTTGCATATTGGGTATGTGTGACTAGTTAGTTAAGACAGACTTGTACAAGATAGTTTCTACACTATATCACCCCTTGTGGTTGTTCGAATGGTCTAAAATGTCTAGGGCCCTGGGAAACATGACTTGGATGTTTGCTTTAGGGTAGCTCCCTTGGAAAGTGGAAACACTCCAGGAAATCATGGATCATTGGACTA
This sequence comes from Voacanga thouarsii, assembly GCA_026120185.1. NCBI lineage: Eukaryota > Viridiplantae > Streptophyta > Magnoliopsida > Gentianales > Apocynaceae > Voacanga > Voacanga thouarsii. Next base: position 3,376,550 of record JANUWF010001918.1, read on the forward strand.
GAAGCCTAAGGATGGTAGATGTCATTTAGAAGGGTGTTAGTACACTTCTTCCTCTCTAAATGTACGGCGATGTGTAGAGGGGTATTTTAGTCATTTCACCTGTAGGTCGGAGACTTTGCTAATGCAGCATTGTCCTTGGGGTCAATATTTCTTTATGGTGATATTAGGAAATATTTAAAATGCAAAATACAGCTATTTATATAGCAGGGGTATTTTGGTCATTTTAGCAGCCAAGGCGATGTGTCTTTTTGGTCCTCGGAATAGCCCGTAAGTCCTAACTATGTTTGGGTTGAGGAATTGGTCTCAGTTGAAAAGGATTTTATTTTATTTTATTTTATTCAGGAAGTCTAATTTATTATTGGACTGGAATAAAATAAATAAATAAATAAAATAGGAGTTGAGAAAAAATTAATTTTCTTGTTTATTTGGTTAATTAATTATTCAGGGACTAGGCCCAGTATGAATAATTAGGAAATTAACCTGGGCTTAAACTAGGGGAAATAATTAATATTTAATTATTTATTGGGTTATTTATATAGGCCCAAGAAATAAATAATTAAAGATTAATTATTTTGGTGCATTTGGGCTCATTAATTATTTATTGGGTTATTTATGTAAGCCCAGGAAATAAATAATTAATGTTTATTATTTTAGGCCTTTTGGGTCCAAGGAAAATAATAAATATTTTTTTGGCCCAATAGCTTGGACCTTAGGGTTTTTCCAGATAGGTTAATAGGAGTTTAATGTTAGGCCAAACTGATTCTCAGGATAACATCCGGGTGTTTTGAAATCCCAGGGATATGTTTATCAGATAATGAGAGACCTAATTTTGGCTAACTAATAAACAACTCTTTGGAAAAAGAAAAACCCTAGCTTTCCCTATCCAACAGAAGACTCACGTCTCTCTGGAGAGCCTCACGTAAGCTCCCTCTCTCACGCCTCCCTCTTCTTGGTTTCTCCTTGGAGCTTTGCTAACCAATAGCAAGTGAAACAAGGAGATTTGAGACCATTCTTCTTCTCTGTTGTGTTCACCGACTAGAGGTTAGGCTGAGGAATATCCCGAGAGCTGGAAAGCTAGGCGTTCATGCAAACAAGGCGGAGTAGAAGGCTAGCGGGTGTTCAAGCGGAAGCTTCTTCAAGTGGGCAAAGCGAGGCGATTCCAGTCGTTCAATCTACTCTTACTCAACCTAGAAGGGTTAAGGAGCGCAAAGGTATGATCTTCACGCTTCCGTATAGCCTTTAAGGCTTGGTTTTATTTTTCTCTATTTAATTTTTTATGCTACCAGTGCATGCTCTCTGTTTTCGTCTCCCTCAACACAATCGATCCCTGAAATACAAAACTCCTGCCTCGTCTCGCCAGAATTCACTGCCTTGCCATTTAAGCTCCTTGTCCTTGAAAAGCTAAAATTCTGTGCTACTTTGCTGAGCTTCCACAATTTCCTACCTTAGATCTGGTGTCAATTTCAGGTTGCAAACAACAATTCTCTTCTCTTGCACTTCCACTCTTCTGTCTAACACATCATGAACTACTTGAATCTCCTGCACTCTTAATCTAGACATACTAACTTTTCTGCTCAGGGCATCAGCAACAACGTTGGCCTTCCCGAGGTGATAGTTGATTGGACAATGGTACTCTTCTAAAAATTTCATCCACCTTCGCTGTCTCAAATTCAAATCCTTCTGGGTGAATATGTACTTTAGACTCTTGTGGTCAGTGAACACTTCATATTTCGCCCCGTACAAATAGTGCCACCATTTCTTTAGAGTGAACACAATGGTCGCCAGCTCCAGATCATGCGTAGGATAGTTGACTTCATGAGGCCTCAACTTTCGGGAAGCATAAGCGATCACTTTCCGGTCTTGCATCAAAACTGCTCCCTACCTTCCTTCGAAGCATCGGTATATAGAGCGTAAGGCTTATCTCCCTCTGGCAGACTCAACACTGGTGCTGTCATCAATCTTCTCTTCAGCTCTTGGAAACTCTTCTCACATTTTTCACTCCAAACGAATAGAACATCTTTTCTCAGCAGTCGGGTCATAGGCGATGCGAGCGTTGAAAATCCTTTGATGAACCTCCTATAGTAACCAGCCAATCCCAAGAAGCTTCGAATCTCGGTGATGTTCTCCGGTTGCTTCTAGTCTGACACTGCTTTAACCTTTGCTGGGTCTACCTTAATTCCCTTCTTGGTCACCACATGGCCAAGAAATGCTACACTATCCAGTTAGAACTCACACTCGCTAAACTTGGCAAAAAGCATGTGCTCCCGCAGCTTCTCCAATACGAGCTTCAGATGTTCTGTATGCTCTCTCAAACTCTTGGAATAAATTAGAATGTCGTCGATGAAGACCACTACGAACTTGTCCAAATAGGGTCGGAACACTCGATGCATCAAATCCATGAATATTGCTGGAGCATTGGTCACCCCAAATGGCATTACCACGAACTCATAATGTCCATATCTGGTGTTGAAGGTTGTCTTGGGGATAGCCTCCTCTTTTATCTGCACTTGATAGTACCCTTGCCTCAGGTCCAATTTGGAGTAGCAACTGGATCCTTGTAATTGGTCGAACAGCTCATCAATCAGTGGTAGGGGATACTTGTTCTTGATCGTCAGATTGTTCAAGCCCCGATAGTCGATACACAGAGTTAGAGTCCCGTCCTTCTTCTTTACAAATAGTATGGGTGCTTCCCAGGGCAACGTGCTAGGTCTAATGTAGCCTTACTTGACTAACTCTTCTAACTGCTCCTTTAGCTCTTTTAGCTCTGCCGGTGCTATCCAATACGGGGTCCGAGATACTGGTTCTGCTCACAGAACTAGGTCAATAGTAAATTCAACTTCTCGACTGGGAGGTAGAGAAGTGAGTTCCGCAGGGAACACATCGAGAAAATCCTTCACAACCTCGGTGTCCTGCAGAGTGCACTAGTCATTGGGCTTGTTTATCACATAAGCTAGGTATCCTTGACATCCTTACTTCAGCAATTTCCGGGCCTTAGCCCCCGCTATCAACTACTTCAACTCCTTTACTCTCTTGCTATAGAATTCCAACACATCACAACCCGGTCTAATGAACTGGACTGATTTATTCTTACAGTCTACCCTAGCCCCATGCTTTGTGAGCCAAACCATTCCCAATATCAAATCATAATCCTCAATATCCAACACTATCAAATCTCCCTCCAAGCTTTCTCTCCCCACATCAATTTTGCAATTTCGCACATACTGATCTGTTTGCACCATCTTTCCCAAAGGTGTACTTACCAATAAGGTAAAAGGTAACTCTACTCCATCCCAACCCAAATGACATGCACAGTTCTTGTTTAAATAGGAATAAGTAGATCCAGGATCTATCAATGCATTAACGGAACGTCCTTGGATAGTAAACGTACCTTCCACTACTGCTGCATCGGTTCTAACCTCTTCTCTATTGAGAGCGAATACCTTGGCTTTCACTTGAGGCTTCGGTGCTCTACTCCCAGATGCTCCCATGGCATTGGCTCTATTGGGTCTCAGATTCTCAGCCGAATTTCCTTGCCCGACTCGGTGCAGTTTAGGGCAGGCGTTCCGCAGGTGGTTCGGGTCGCTACAGTGATAACATTTCCGTTCACCTCCTTTGGACCAACAGTTCTTCTCTGTGTGGCCTCTTTTCCCACACTACCAACATAACAGAAGGTTCTGAGTAGGTCCAATTGGTGCTGTCCGGGCTTGCTTTCCCCGATTCTGCCACTGCTGGTTGGCGGGGTGCTTGTTGGATTACTATTTTTGGAAGTGTCCCTGAGGTTGCCTTGGCGGCTGGAAAGGCCTCAATGCCATCCTACTGCAGACCTTATTTTCTGTCCTGGTAGCTGCGTCTATGGCCCCCGAATAGGTCGTTGGTGGAGAAGGTGCCAACGTCTTCCTCAATTCCTGCCTCAATCTCTTAACAAACTACCTCGTCCTATTCTGCTCGGTGTCCACTAGCCTTTTGCAGTACTTCGATAGCTGGGTGAACCGTACTGCGTACTGGGCCACTGTCATGCCTCCTTTCTTTAAATTCTGGAACTCGTCCTCCCACTTTTCCACTATCCACTGAGGGATATACTCAGTTATGAATGCAAGTTTTTTTCTAAAGAATTGCTCATAAATTTTCTCTCAAATCTTAAAGTACTCAAGTACTCTTATTTGCATAAATTGGAATTTAAACAGAAAACGGAAATAAAACTCCTTAACATAAAAGTTTATGAAAAACAATAAATAAACATCCTGATCATAATAACTCTCAGCTCTCTAGTCCTCATCAGATTCTTCAGGGTTAGCCTCATACAACCATTCCCCAGAGTTCTTAGAGAAATCTATCCCAGCCCCACTTGCAAACCCCTCTATTGGCTCTTTCCTATGTCACCTAGAACTCTCCCCGGTCTCAACCTAGTTGGGTAGAGAAAAGAAGGAAGGCCTAGGTGGAGATTCATAATCTATCTCCCCCGGGTCATCACTATTGCTGATAAATCAACTATGGGACTAAGAGGATGGGGAACGTACTTCATATCTATCTCCTCATCATCATTGTTAGAACTCAAATCGATTACAGGTATTGGGGGTGGCTCATTGATCGGAACCTCATCATCACTGCTATCTTCCAAAGGAATAACTAGCTGAGGACCAGGCCGAGGTACTGGAAGGTCTTCTGGGTAGATGGGGATTGGAGGATGCCATTGCTGCCTCTTCCTCACGGTTCTAAGTATTCTAACCATCCTACAGCATAAACAAGACAGGTTAGATAAAGATTTGAACTTAAATAAATAGAATATATACTATCAATATTTACCAAAACCTAGTCTCTGATACCACTTATAACACCCCACTACCTAGGCCCAACAAGGTCGGGGAAGTCGCCCTGTCCAAAGGACAATGGGTCTTTATAACTAGGTCACACAAACAAAAATAAAATAATACTTTAAAATTAAAATTTATTACTATCCAAGAATTCAAGACAAAACCATGAATACATTGAATACTCTCATCTCTCAAATCAATACATAAAGAAAATAACACAAGGCCTTCAAAGTAAGCAACAAACTATCTACTCATCTCCACAGCAGGACGGACCAGAAAACATGGCAAAAGGGTGATAAGATAAAAATCTCAGTAAGTCCTTATGTGCTTTCAGTGTCCAGTGAAAACAATTCATGTATGCAAGGTGTAAGAACTTCATAAGAAAAAGTACTGGCAAGCAATAAACAATGTCAAAATCAAGAGTAGCGTTTTGGCTTTTCCAACCATACATGTACAATAAAATCAACCACTCAAACGAGCGGCCATAGGTTACCACATGTTGGGCCCCATAACCATACAACAGTCAGAATGCCAAACTTTGTGCAGACTGACAAAAAAGTAGGTGATCGGCCTACCGGATAAGATACTAATAAGTTTTAGGTTTAAATCTTGTTATAAATAAATTAGGGTTTATTTGAGGAAGGGTCCTAGGCCATAGATGATATTATTTAAAATAATAATCTATTAATAATTAATGGTTAGAAAATAATTGGTAAATAAAATTAATAGTAAGTAAATTTTAATATGTTTTGATTAAAAGATAAAAAATAAATTTTATTAGTATTTATGAATATATGACTTACAAGATTAATATTTTACCTATCATGATTATCTATATAAAAGGCTTTATTTAATAATAATAATATTATTATATATAATATTTATATATTTTATACATCATATATTTGGCTAAAATATCATTATTTCATATATCAATCCAAATCCACATTTTCCTAGGGTTTTCGAAATCACTAGAAGAAAATATAGTATTAATTTTTATTAATGAAATAAAATTAGCTAACTTAAATAGCTTAGGAACAATAAGATCATCATCATAATTCCTATTGCTAACCATAATTATGAAGATACACTCTACACCAATCAACAAACCATCCAAATAATGAATAAAAGCATAGATCCAAATCTACTAACACATGATCCAAACTCCACTAAACATAATCATAGTCATGGCCTCAACAAGAATACAAGAACATAAAACCCTATTCACCAAAGGTGACATAATATCTAGCATGCTTAATAATTCATACTAACTCACAACATGAAGAGCATGCAACAAATCCTAAAACATCATAAAACTCAACCAAGACAAATCATCCTCATACATCAATCCCAACTCCATCACATAAACACATTCATTCTCATACTTCAATCCCAACTCCATCATATGTACACATACTCAATCTCCAAACATAACGCATCCTTCTCCAATAACATCCAAAAGACATGAATCTCGAATTTAAAGAGAAGATTAAAGAGGCTTACTTGAATGATGACTACCTTGACGACGTTTCAAGAGAATCCTCACGCATGGAAGGCTTGATCCGTCCAAGGAAGAAGAAGAAAAATGGCCATGGTTAGAGTAACCATTTCGGCTGAGAGAGAGAGAGAGAGAGAGAGAGAGAGAGAAAGAAAGAGAAAAGAGAGAGTTTATTAGTTTATTTCATTAAGGTCGAAGGTGAAAGCAGATGGAGATAATCGATCATGTTTACCTTGAGAGTGTTCTTGAGACTTCAAGAAACTTTTGGTTCTTTTATCTGAAAGTGGAACCTTGATTTCAGCGTTTGATGTTATAAATTGCATAAATAGATTCAAGAGAATGAGTAGATGTGATATGGAGTTTTTGGAGAAGATTGAAGGGGTTTAGAGTGGTCTTAGGCATGGAGAATGGTGGTGTGTGTTCTTGGAGGTTTGGAGAGAATGGAGGAAGGCTGGCCGAAATTTTCCTTGGAAAGGGTAGCCGAATGGATTGTAGAATTCTGGTAATTGAATTTTCAGATTTGGAAGAAGAAGGGAAGTTGGTTGTTTGAAATTCAAAAGGAGTAATTTAGGGAGTGAATTATGGTAGCAATTATGGTAAGAATATCTTAGTTGAGGGAGGTCTTTTGGGAGCTTCAATGGCCGACTGGTTTGGCTGGATTTTTGCTGAGGTGAATGATGTTTGAGAGAGCTTTAGGGTGGCTGAATTATTGAGTGTAATGGTGAGGGAATTTTCTGGATAGTTAAGGCTTAATCCATGGAAATTTGATGAAATAATTTGTTGGAATTTTGGACTCCAATAGAAGGCTTGATTGCAGCTATTGATGGAGTGATTTAAGGGGTAGCCATGGAGCTCTTTTCATGCCGAACAACGGTGGAGATGATGAAGTTCAGTTCATAGCTGACCAACATGGGTTTTACAGAAAAATAGGATGAGTTTCAGACAAGGGTGAAGAAGAAACAATGTTAGAATTTCTGGTTGCTTGCTCGAAGGTTTTGCTAGAAAATTTGTGCAATTTTTTGCCATCCTCCATCTGATTTGTAGCAGGTTTGAAGGGGTGTTGGAGGGTACTGTAAGGCTGGTTTCCAACCTTCTTTATGGAGGAAAGTCAGAGATGAAATACTGGTTTGAAGTCTAGAAGAAACAGCTTGATTTCTGGGCAGATAAGCTGTGAATTCTGCCCCTAATTTTCTCTTATTTGCACAGCTTTGTGCTGTCCGAATTCTGGTCAAAGAAATAATTACAGGAATTAATGGAACAAGATTTGGCCTAGTACTTCATCTTAGGGAGCACCTGTATTGTTTGTTAAGAAGAAAGATGAATCAATACTAATGAATATAGATTATTAAGGGTTGAATGCAGTGATGGTGAAGAATAACTATCCATTGCCCATGGTTGTTGAATTGTTTGACCAGTTATAAGGAGCAGGATGTTTTTTTACGTTAGACTTAAGGCAGGGATATTACCAAGTTCAGATTCGGGAAGAGGGTATATCGAAAACTGCATTTAACACACAATATGGACATTTTGAGTTCGTAGTGATGCCCTTTGGTGTTACTAATTCACCTGCTATTTTCATGGACCTGATGCACCGAATGTTTCAGCTTTACTTATACAATTGTGTTCTTATATTTATAAATGATATCCTAGTGTATTCTAAGGATCCTCAAAAATATGAACAACACATTCGGAAAGTATTAGAGAAGTTACAGGAGGCCAAATTGTATGTGAAATTCAGTAAGTGTTAGTTTTGGCTATAAGAAGCAGCATTCTTGGGACATGTGATATCCAAAGATAGGATTATGGTGGATCCTGCAAAAGTCGAAGTGGTAACTAATTGGAAACGTCCCAAGATTCCATCTACAAAGTTTTTTGGAATTAGCAGGATATTACCAGAGGTTTATTGAGGGATTTTCTAAGATAGTTTCACCTTTAACTCGACTTACTCAAAAGAAAATTCTTTATGTTTGAATCGAGAAGTGTGAGAAAGGTTTCTTGGAACAGAAGAAAATGTTAAGTTCTGCCCCTATTTTAGCATTGCTAATAATAGACCAACCTTATGAGGTGTACGCGGATACGTCGAAAGAAGGATTGGGAGAAGTATTGATGCAGAAGAGGCTTATATTTCTAGAAAATTGATATCCCATGAGGAAAAATACCCCACAGATGACTTGGAGTTAGCAGTTATTGTGTTTGCTCTAAAGAAATGGAGACATTATTTGTATGGAGCTAGGTTTGAAGTCTTCACTGACCATAAGAGTTTGAAATATGTTTTTACTCAAAAGAATTTGAACATGAGGCAACGTTGGTGGATGGAATTTTTGGAAGAATTCTGGTGTCCAATTAAATATCATCTTGGAAAAGCAAATATAATAGTAGATGCCCTCAGTAGGAAGGCAAATTTACAGTTTTTCAGATGCTATGAATTCTAGAATTGGAAACATTTGCAGTAAATGAAAAAATAAGAATGAGTAATATCTCCATTCATCCTGCTTTCCTACAACAGTTGAAAAGAGAGCAAGCAAAAGATGAAGAGTTGCAAAAGTTGGTGCAAAAGGAGGTGAGTAAAGGAAAGAGTGAATTTCGAAAGGACAATGATGGGATTATTTGTTATCGAGGTGATATTGTATTCCAAAACAATCCACAATGAGACAAGATATTTTGACAGAGACACATCGAAGTAAGTATACTATCCATCCATGAATGGTAAAAATGTATCAGGACTTGAAATGGCATTATTGGTGGATTGGTATGAAGAAGGACATTTCAGACTTTGTGGCTCGATGTTTAATTTGTTAATAGGTGAAAGTCGATCAACAACAACCTAGAGGGTTATTACAACCATTACCTACACCAACGTGGAAATAGGAGGAAATTATCATGGATTTCATTAAGGATTACCCATAGCAGTAGAGCAACAATGTACTATATAGGTGATAGTAGATCGACTGACTAAGTCCGCTCATTTCATTCCCATCAACCAGCAAGATTCTTTGGAGAAGTTAAGTAAGATTTATATAGATGAAGTAATCAAACTACATGGAGTACTCTCTAGTATTGTGTCAGATCAAGATTAGATTTACCTCAAAGTTTTGGACTAAATTGTAGCAGAGATATAGGACAATATTGAAAATCAGCATAGCAATGCATCCACAGACGAATGGATAGACCGAGTAAGTGAATAGAGTTTTGGAAGACATGTTGTGGGCTTGCACTTTAGATTTGGAACTAAGTGGATTGATAATTTGTCGTATGCAGAATTCGCATACAATAATAGTTATAAATCAACAATTGGAATGGCCCCATTTGAAGCCTTATATGAAAGGAAATGTCAGTCCCTGTTATATTGGGAAAGTTTAGAACAGAGAACAGGTGAACAAGATGTTTTCGATCTTGAAAAAGTTCGGCTGGCTGTGGAAATGATCAAAATCAAATTGGAGGCAGCTCAGAGTAGACAGAAAAGCCATACAAATCGATGCAAGAGAGATTTGGAGTTTGTATAAGGAGATCATATGTTCTTGAAGTTGACTCCAAAACGGTAATTGGAAACCAGAGGACAAGGGAAGAAGTTGGCACCTAGATACGTTGGACCATTTTCTATTATCGAGAGGATTGAGAAAGTAGCTTATCAATTGGAGTTACCAGCCGAACTTCAAGGTATTCACAATGTATTTCATGTCTCCCAAACTTCGAAAATATGTAGCTAATCCTACATATGTTTTAAACAAAGAACCTATTGAGATGACTCCAAGCTTGAAGGATGAGGAAAAGCCTCTTAAGATCTTGGAGTATGCTGAAAAGGAATTGCGAAATAAGAAAATTCCACTTGTAAAAATGTTATGGAATCATCACCTAGTGCAAGATGCAACCTGGGAAACAGAAGAGAAGATGTTGAAGAAATATCCAGAATTATTCCAAGTGTAAGCCAATTTCAAGGACGAAATTTTTGTAAGGAGGAGAGATTGTAATACCCTGTTTTTTAACATTCGATTGGCTATTACTTGTAATAGGATTAGAATTTGTATATATTGCCAGAACAAGAGATGATCAGCATAATAGAATGAATATTTTAGTATAATAACATTTTGTCAGGACTTGGATGTAATTTTTGAATTTGGTCTACCCGTACCCAAAATCTTCAGAAGGCTACTACTATTAATAACATAAGAGTTTAAGGATACACTGACGACAAAAATTGATCAGTGCGATGAAACATACGTTTTGGTTTGAATTATGTTATTCGAGTTATCGAGGGTATTTTTGTCATTTTGACCAAATTGAGAAGGAACTAAAGAATTTAAGTAATGCCAAAGGATTTAGTGAAATTTTTGGAGTTGAATGGTAAAATAAATATTTTTCCATTTCGGACCCGAATTTTGATTATTTCGGAGAAAAAGTGAAATCGCGGTTAAAAGAAATGGTTCATGTGGCATTTTATGATTGGTAGCCATGAACATGTGTCAACTTAAGAAAGCTTGCATGAAGAATTCATGCAAGACACATGAAATTAAGAAATTACAAAATAAATAAAGGAAAGATGTGTTTAATTGTGATTGGAACACTTTACTTGTGGAGCTATTTAATTAATGTTTTTACACAATTTAATTGGCCAAAATTTTGACCAAGTGTGGTGGTGGGAAGGCTGAAAAACAACTAGAAATTCGGCAGCCCAAGAATGAAGAGAAGACGAGAATTTGAGGAAGAAAAACAAGGGAATTGGTGTGTAATTATATGATTGGAACACACCTATATGTAAACCACCACACAATTAATAGAATTAGAAATTAATTGGCCAAAACTCTGATGAAGAGTGGCAGTGGGAAGGCTGTTTTACAGCCAAAAATTCAGCGGCCTTGAACGGAGAAAAATAAGAGAAAAAGAAATCAAAAGAAATTAGAAAAAGAGAGAGAAAAAGGTGAATAGTATGTGTGTGTGTGTGTGTGTGTTCTTGAGAGTTTCTTGGAGAAAATCACACCAAAGAGCCCTATATAAAAGGTAAAACCACACCTTGCTAGAATTAAAGTTTTCGTTGGGTGAATGGTTATCATTTTGATGTTAATTTTAACATGAAAACATGATTTTTCATGTCTTGATTTTGCATCAAAGGGTAGGGTATATAAACTTTCTATGTGAACTTTGTGTGTGATTATGGGTGTCGGCTACCTAATGAATTTATGTCTAATGTTTTGTTCAATGAAGGAATGAATCTTCATGGTAGTTCGAGGGGTTGATATTGGTCGATTAGATGATGATCAAAGTGGAATGAAAATAGAAGTTAATTGGTTAGAAGGATGAATTATGCTAACTTTTGATTGAAGGAAGTGAATTTTTGTTGAATAAGTATGACTTTTATGAGTTGTTGGAATCTGAAAATTGAAGGATCAAAGATGATTTGAAGGAAAAATTGAATGAATTTATTGTTCTCAAGGTGTTAATGATTAAAGGATTCAAAGGATAACATGAATGGTTGAGTTAGTGCAAAAGTACTATGACAGTTTTGCCAGTGTATTATGTCACAAAAATCTAAGAATTAAATGGCTTACATAGAATTAAATTTAAGAGTCTTATGATCGTTTTGATGTATCATATAGCCTAATTAGAGTTGTGTATTGGAAATTATACGCGAAACAAAATTTTGTGTCAAGAAGAGAAATTCCAGAATTTTGGCTGGAAAATGAATGAACTTAAGAGGGATTAATTGTGTGATTTCGGGATGAAATGAATGGGAAACATGAAGATAATTCCTTGTTCTTGAAGAGAGGAAGGATATGGAAAAAGAAAAATAGAAGAATTGAACAAACGATGAGAAAATGACATGAACAATTGTTAAGCATTTTCTTAACCGTTGGTCCCATCAATTGAACGTCGGCTAACCATGGGGCATGATAGCGAAACATCGGCTAATTGTCGGGCACATCGGCTAATCGTTGGGCACATTAGCTAACCATCAGTTATTTTTCGACCAAACATAACTAAACATAACAACGATGTTTGATGTAGGTTCATCGGTAAATGGCCAACGACACGTTTGAAATGGTGAAAATGGTAGTCTAAAGGCGTGAATGATAAAAGCTTATTTAGGACACGAGGTGAGTTCCTTTGACTTCTAAAATCTTTTGAAAGCTAATATACTTTACTTTTCCATGAAATGTTACGTTTTACACCATTTTGAAAATCCCTAAATATATTTAAGGTTTATCATAACAAGATTTATTTTAAAGCCATCTTGGACTCGAATGAAGATCAGAATTGCATTGGAAACCTTAACGGATGATTATAACATAAATTTTGTGAATTTAGTCATTTTGGATTAAATACTTGGGATTTTTGAAAAATGGCAATTTTTGGAGTTAGGTATTCATGAATTGACTACAATACCTTTATTGGAACACTATATGCAAACATGATTGGAAACTTTGAATTTAAACATCTTTTAGGATTATAATTCTGGATTTCTTGAAATAAGTTCCTTTTGAAATCAAGTATTTGGAAAATGATCCAAATGTCCTTATTGGAATGCCTTATGAAAACTTTTGGAATCAGGTATTTGATAAATGACTGAAATATCCTTATTGGAATTTTTGTGAACACTTTTCAAATTAGGTAAGGGTAAAATAACCCGAATACCATTAGAAAGCCTTTTTGGAATCGGATATGGGCACAAAGACCCAAATACCCTAGGAGATTACTTTTCAAATTGGATATAGGTAAGATGACCTGAACACTCGTGGCAACTTATTTTAATGTGCGAAAAAAACTTTTCACCCTATTTCGACATGGTTTTTGAAAATGATCTCATGCTATGAGATTAATTTTTGAAAAATGAGGTTTTGATCCTGGAAACTACTTTATTGGCTTGGTGCGTCTATGAAATCAATTGATTGGCTACCCTAGGGAGCCTATGGGATTAATTGTCTAACTTGCGAGTCCGTTGAGTCAATTTCTAGAAAATGATATTTTGGCTCCAAAAATGTTTGATTTAAAAATCTTGTGGAACAAATAACCCTCTGGCCTAATCAGTCAGTAGGGATTGGTATTAGTAACGTTGAGTACTCAACAAGGCCTTTGATCTTTATACTAGCCTACGTTAGAGTTATACGACCTTAGTAACTTAGTCTAGTTCTAGGAATTGTCTTACTCTAAACAAAGTGACAAGACATTGAGATGAGTCGTCCTGGCTATCCATTTAGCACTTGGCACTTGTCGTGCTTGCGCGAGTGCACATTACTTTTGAGTTGTTCGCTGAATGCCCGGCAGGGACACTTGGTAGCATTCGACTCCTTGTCATCTTGATGATGAATTACGTCAAGATTAGGACCCCTTAGCTTACAGTGGCAAGTAAAATATTTAGTGTATTGTGGTACACTTATTCATTCTAGGTAGTATGCTACAGTATACCTACCCTTTGGTGACGCACAATTCAGTGCTGTAGGCTATAATCTTAGCACAATAAGATGTAGCGCCAAAGGTAAAGCCTTGTAAGCACATGATTTGGAAAAGTGCCTAAAATGTGGAAATTAGGGGCAATAATTTGAAATTGAAATACAATTTTCAAAAAATGATTGAGTTCTGAATAAACTCTTCTTTAGAGAGTTTTACAATTAATTTTCTTGGAACAAGGAACACAAAATCCTTTCTGCAGTGCTTTTTTGGGACAAAAACGCAAATTACTTTACTTTATCTTTTTTTTTTTGTGTAAAGCACTAGTACACGCGAGACTCACTGGGTAATTTGCCACTCGCACATGTCTTTTATCTTTTATCTTACTATTTTGTAAGATCTGAAGTGGAACAGACCTACAGATAAGGAGACAATACCACAATGACACAGTCTAGGTTCAGATGCATACTCTTTTGATTATGTATTTTATTATTGATGTATTGGAGATTATATGCACATGACTCTCTGTTATATATATATATATATATATATATATGTGTGTGTGTGTGTGTGTGTGTGTGTGTGTGTGTGTCCACATCAGTTTGAGCTAGTTATACCGGTATAGGCCTTGATTACTACTTTTGATTCTTATTTAAGACCCCTTATCTGGGTAACTAGACGGGGCGACACCCGATTTTAGTATGCTTCCACTATTACTTTTAGTAGGGGTATTACACTCTATGAACATGAGCTCATGAGCTTAAACTACCCCAAGTATAGTTATTTTTTGTATGATTTTCAATCAAATCAAACTTCTTCTCTGGGGTCTTTGAGTTAATGGAACCTCCTGCAGATGCATCAACCAGTTGCCTTGTAGCAAAGTTCAAACAAATATGAAAGATTTGCATTTGCATATCTAGCTCGAACCTATAATGAAGTCACTTCCTAAGCATCTCCTTAAACCTCTACCAACATCCTAAAGATTTTCAAATTCTAACTATTGGAAGGCAAAAATATCGGTCCTAAGCTTGGATGTTGGAGGAAAATATTTTGCTAAAAAATTTTTAGCTAAAATATTTAAAGTGGTAATGGATCCAGCTGGTAAATATTTTAACTAGGATTTAGCTCTATCTCTTAAAGAAAAAGGAAACAGTCTTAGTTTGATAGCATCTTCAGAAACTACATTCATCTTAAATGTGTCGCAGATTTCTAAAAAGCTCACAATGTGGGCATTTGGATCTTCCTCAGGTAGCCCATCAAATTATGCCATATTTTGGTTTATTTGGATAATATTGGGCTTTATCTCAAAGTTATTAGCTTCTATCCTAGGTTTCGTAATACTTAAGCCTATACCCGAGATTGCCGATTTTACAAAGTCATCTATATTCTTCCTATTATTACTACCATTATCACCATTGTTTGGTTGGTTAACCTCCATGTCTCCTCTTAACCTTTTGCTAATAACCTTTTGGATCTTTGTGAGGATTCTCTCGATCTCAAGATCAAGATCTATATGTATGCTTTAGATCGTCAGGCCGTACACTAATGGCAAGATCTACAAAAAACAGAAGATAATGAGATTATAGAATTTACAAGTTAGACAATTAATACAAATTCACAAATTAAGTTAGGAAAATTATAACATGTAGGGAAATTAGGAAATTAAATTACAAGTATACAAATAATAAGACATGGCACCTATTCATACAAGGAATATATATACATATTTAGATATTTACATATAGACATATTGTGAAACCCCAATCAAAACTAACCTTAGAGTAAGGGGGTTGGGATGCATATCATATTCTATTTCATGATTAAATATATTTTTATATGATTTTTATGTGCTTTGGATTGGAGTTTTATTGTCTTGAAGTCTTGTTGATGAGTATTGTGTGAGAGGGGCAAAATGGTAAATTTTGCCCGAGGTAAAAATAGGGAAATAGCTTGTGGATTGAATAGAAAATAATTTTTCTAGTGAAAATATCAACAAGAGTTTATGTGATTTAGTAGTTAGAGCCTTAGAATTAATTATGGAAGTCTAGGGTTCAAATTCCATCATGGAAGCTTTAGCTTGATTAAATTTTATTTTTGCTTGGGAAAGAGTAATTTCGGCCTTATGAGCTTGGAGTAAGGTAGGGATGATGTCCTAAGAGAGACATGTTAGGAGCAACCTCATTCTACACCCTTATCTACTCGAATTTCCCAAAGGGAATTCATTTTTCCTTGATATTTGATTTTTCCTTAATTCTCAACTTGATCAAGTGATTCTAGCCATTTTCTTTCTAGAAATTTTAGTAAAGTGTTGTAATCTTGTAGGATCAAAATATCTTGATAAAATACTTCTTATGGTCTGAAAAATGTGGAAGAGTTGTGGGAAGTTCTAAGGGGAAAAATCCCTCTAGTGAGTTGGCTGAAAATTCCCTCTAGCTAGTTCATCTTCTTTATTGGAATGAGCTGAAAATTTTCAAGCTTGTTGTGCCTTCAAAATGTCGAGTTTCTTAGCTAGCATTCCCCCTCAAATGCTTCCAGAAAAATGGTCTTTAGGATCACTTTGTAATCTGAAATTCTTAGCCATTTTCGGACTGCTTAAAGCTGGAGCAAAAGCAGGAAAATTCCTGTACAAATCACAGCTTTAAGAGTCCAAATCCAAGTTGTTTTCTTCCAGATTTTGTTCAGTACCTTAGCCATGTGTTTTCCTCTATGAAGAAGGCTGGAAACCAACCTTGAAAACCCCTGAAGTCCCCCTTCAATCCCTCTGCAAGTCGGCTGGAAATGGCAGTCGAAAATCTACCCAGCGAAAATTCTGGGCAGTCCAAGTTCCAGCTTTGTTTTCTATTTTTCTCCCAGTCGAAACACCAACCTTATTATGCAAAAACCTTCCTTAAACCTCCAGTAATAGAGCTCCATTCTTCCCCTTAAGCTTCTGCACGAAATTCAGCAATGGCTGTCCGAAAATCCCTCCACCAAATCCCTACAATTTTGCTTGACTGGTTTCCAAAATTCCAGCTACTTTTGTTTAGCAACCTTCCATAATATATCACTCCATTGACCAGACTTCTTCTTCATCACTATGCACCTTAATTTCGGCCACCCTAAGCTACCTTGAACTAGCTTTAATTCCTCAGAAAAACTGCTCAACCAGTCGGCCATAGGAGACCTTCAAAGCTCTTCAATTATCAAGATATTCTAGAAATATTTAGTTTCCAAATTCACTTTCTAAAAATATTCTTCAAGGATTGTAACAACTAACCTTTCCTTTCCCCTTCCAAATCAGAGAAAAAACTCCTTAAACCCTACAGAAATTCGGCCAGCCTAATTCCCTCAGAATTTTCGGCAGCTACACTACAATCTCTCAATTCCCTTCAATCTCCAAGAACACATACACTACACCAATAACACCAACTACTTTCTTTCACCTAATACCCTTCCAAATCACTTCAAACCTTCACCAAAATCTCCAGATTTGACCTACTTACTGCTGTGAGTCCATCAACACCATTCTTAACATCAAACTCCTCAAATCATCTTGCTACTTCAGATCAAAACCAGAAAATTTCTGTGAAGGACAAGAACATCTTCAAGGTAAATTTACTCTATCAACCGCATCTTCTCCAAACTTGATCTTTAGTGAAAACCTATGTGAATAAACATACTAATTATCTCTTCTTCTTCTTCTTCTTCTTCTTCTTCTTCTTCTTCTTCTCTCTCTCTCTCTCTCTCTCTCTCTCTCTCATGGCCGAAATCCCTCTCCCTTGGCCGGATGACTTCTTCTTCCATAATCATGCTCTCGCCATCTCCCTTGGACAAAGTTAGACATCTAAGAGTTGAGATCTACTCTAAACTCCTTCAAGGCATTCATCAATCAAGTAAGTACCTCCAATCTTCCTTTTTAAACTCTAGAATCATGTCTCTAGGATGATGTTGTTAGAAGGTAGATGGCGATGGGATTTGAGTATGTGTTGTTGTGCTTGAAGCATGAGTATATGTATGATTGTGAAGGAGATGTGATTTATGCATGAAAGGATTATATTGGTTGGTTGTATGCTGAATTGAGGTTTGATGCATGCCATAGGTAGTATTTGTGTCAAAGCATACTAGAGATTATGTTACCATTGGTGAATAGGATTTTTATTCATGATAGATTGGTAAAGCCATGATCATATTTATGCTAATAGAGGTTAGATCATGCCTTGAAAATTTTAGATCTATTCTTATATGAAAGATTTGGTCGATTTGATGAATTGAAGGATTGTGCATGTTCTTGATTGTGGTTAGCCATAGGAATTTAAATCATGATCTAGTTGTCCCTAAACTAATTTTACTTCTTGAATAAAATATTCAATAAAATAATTTTTTTTTTGTATTTTCGAAAAAAACCCTAGGAAGGGTAGATTTGGACTATTATAAGCAATAAGGATATTTTAGTCAAATAAATAATAGCTTTGCTAGAAAAATAATATATATATATATTATTTAAAATAATGAAATCAAATAAAGCCTTTTATGGAAATAATTATGATTAGTGAAATATTTATTACTACAAATTTAATTACTATCTTTTAATCAAAATCCATTAAGAATTTATTTATTATTTTTCAAGCAAGACTCATTAAATTCATTTTCAACTAATTTTAGCTATCAATTATTTTCTAACAACTAAATTATTAATAAATCATTATTTTACCTAAAACTACTTAGGACTCTTGATCAAATAAACTCTAAATTTTCCTTAACAAGATTTAAGCTTTCAACTTATTAAAACTTATTTCCCAAACCATTAATTATTTTAAATATCACACTAGGCTCAACTCTTAAACCTATTTACTTATTGTTTAACCTTAAAGCTTGGGGCACTAGGATCATGGCAGTAGTAAGTTGTGTTGACTTAAAATTGAGGAAGTGGTTTGTGGCTTGAAATTGATTGCGATTTGTATTTGTCCTGTGGGGTTAGGTCAGCTGTTGGAGACCTTTTATTTGTGAGCAAGAATCAGGTAAGCTCCTGCATAAAACCGGACTGATGTGAAATGTTTTCTTTATGGCAAGTCAAATGTAGAGTGTATGTACGCTCATGTATATAAAGGCAATTGAGAGTGGAATTCTTCCGTATTTCAAACAATTGAATTATTGAGCAGATTTACTCAAACTCAAAATACTTTCTAAAAATGATTTTGATCACGACTTTGGAGATCCCTAAATTGCCAGTTTCATATGGAATCATGTTTTGTTCATTTTATCCCAAGAAGGAAACGTCATTGAGTACTCAATAAGGGTGGACTACTAGGACTAGTCTTGGAAGGGTTAGGGTAAGTCCCTCAGTAGGAGGCCACCTCTGAGGGGTGAGTCCTTCTCGGATAATATGTCATTCCAGTGAGTCGTACCGGTCCGAGATAGCAGTTTATTTTCAGTCAAATGACTGTATTGTGCCGGAATGGACACCCGGTTGTTGTTTGGGGTATAGAGAATGAGGAGTATCTTGCCCAATAGGCCGATCACCTACTTTTGTCAGTCTGCACAAAGTGTGGCATTCTGGCCGACAGTATGCACAAAGTGTGGTATGCTAACCATTCGGTTGTGGGGCCCAATGTGTAGTAACCCATGACCATTTCATTGAGTGGTTGATCTTATTGATTATTTATGGTTGGAAAATCCAAAACACCACTCTTGCTTTTGATTAATGTTTATTGCTTGTCAGTGATCTTTTATAAAGAATTTTTATACTCTGCATTCACGAACTGTTTTCTCCCGTCACTTAAGCACACACGGACTTAATGAGATTTCTGTCTCATCACCTTTTTACCATGATTTCAGGTCGATCCTGCTGTGGGGATGAGTAGCTAGTAGTATCTGCCTTGGAAGAGATTGTTGTCATTTAATTCTATGTACTGCTTTGGGAAGACAAAAGTGGATAATTTTATTTATAGTTTTGTTTTGGAAATTCATGGATTTATTCTTGGAGTTTTTTTTTTTGGGTTGTATTAAATTTTAGAGTTAAAGTATTATTCTTATTCCACAATTTTATTTGTGTGACCTAGTTATAAAGACCCCTTGTCCTTTGGACGGGGCGACATCCCCGGCCCTGGCGGGCCTAGGTAGCGGGGTGTTACACATATAAACATATAAACATGGTTAAATCAATAAAATCCAAGCTTTTATGACATTGTTCCTTGGCAACGGTGCCAAAAACATGATGCATAAATTTTTTATGTATAAAAATCATTAAATTTAAATCCATCCCTTAGTCAAGTTTTAATTAAAACATTAATTCCAAAATATACATATGGGCAAGTATATTTATCGCAAGCATAGTATAGGAAATTAACGAGAATCGATCCTTGAAGGAACAACTACACACTAATCATCTTTCATTATTGTTTAACCAACCAAATAAAGTGATAAGATAATAAAAAGAAAAATAAAAAAATATGTACAACTAAAAAATATAGGAATATGCAATTTAGGCAACTATCCTAGAATACATGACAATGAATCATTTAGCAACTATCTCAATTAATCATTATCTTGGTATCATGAAGGAATATAAAGTAAAATTCAATCATTTTCCAAGTCATAAATCCACTTACATAGACTCCACTTCCTTTCCAATCCATGGAATCACTATCTCTTGATTAAATTAGCAGATTTTCCAATCGCACTAAAACAACCAAAGGATGCATTAAACTTAATTCCTCATAAATTATCCCTATGCTCTAAGTGATAATGAACATGAAATTGGTCAACAGCCTTATACTCTAGGCGAAATTAACTAATCTTTGATTATTTTGGTTCTTTATCTTAACTTCGTTTCCCAAGTCCATTAAGAAATAACAAATATGAAATTAATAAAATAAAAACAACTCCTAACATCGTTTCCTATGTTAATTAGAAGCAAATCCAACTTTATAAATTCTTCCATAATCACAAGTAATCAAACATCAAGAATAATAGAAAATTGATCAAATAGCTAAATTAATACAAAAACCATGAATCTCAAAATAATGTCAAATTACAATAAAAACATTGAATACACCATTATTCTAGAAAAAGAAAACAAAGGTAGAAAAAAGAACTCATAGACAAGCCCTTCTCTTCTCTTTGGAAACCTTCTTGAATAATCCTCATTGAATAATGAATCTCTCATTCTTTGAGTGATTGGAAGTTTTGATCCTTAGATTTACTACTTTTCCTTATGTTTTCTTTTTTTGCCTTTATAAGCTCCCTTGATACAAAAATTTCTGACTTGAGGAGTCTTGGCCCATTAGAATTTCAAAAATACCAAAATCCTTTAGAAGACACCAAATTCGTTCACAGAATTCCACTATCACAGATCGGTCCTGGCGCTAGGTACCTTCAACCCACATGGCGCTAGGTACATTCTGGCCCACCCTGGATGTTACTTTATTTTTCTCTGTTTTTCCAGAGTGGACATGGCACCTACTACACTAGCCAAACCTGGCACCAGGTACATGCTAGAATTGTTCACTTTTTGCTCGAAATCCACTCAATTATGATATATGTATGTATGTATGTATGTATGTATATGTGTGTGTGTGTGTGTGTGTGTGTGTGCGCGCGCGCGTGTGTGTGTGTGTGTAATGTCATTTCATGAGCATATTGTTTTATGGGGATTTATTTCACTATATTATAAGAGAATTTTTGCACATTTTTTTGAGAATTTATTTGACTATTTTTTAGACTATTTATTTATAAGTGAAATTTTTGTGTAAGAAATTTTTGTACACTTGTGTGGATATATTGTTATGTTTTATAAATGATAAATTTATATCGAGAGTAGGAATTTTTTATTAGAAAGTGTTTATGCAATTATTTAATGATAAATATTGTTTTTGTGCAAATTTGAAAAATCGATTGTACAAAGGACTCAATGTAGATTTTTTTTTTAAATAAAAGCACTATTTGAATATTTTGACTATTTTAATTTTTGACATTAATCAATTTTGACTTCTAATTGACCAAGATTTTTAACTTTTTTAGCCTTTTGACTATTTGTTGAACCTTTTGACCTTTAGGTAAACTTTTTGAATCTTTTCTCATTATTTTTACACAAGACTAATTTCTTTTTATTTTATTTTATTTCATTAAAACCTAGTGTGTCTAAATGAGAGAAATTAGCATAATATCTTCTAAGTGGGCCGCCACTCTTCCTCAAATCTTGGTCATTGATGTGTTTTAATCTCTTAAATTTTATGAAATACTAGCCATTTAAAATTACTTTAAGAACAAGCTAATCAATCTAGATCATTCATTCATCATTTAAAATCAAAATTTCTCACCCCTAAACCCTAATTTGGCCTGTCACTCTTAGCCTCACACTTAGAAAATTTTTCTATTGCTCTCTAGCCTATCCTCCTTCAATCGCCACCCTCTCTTCTCTTCACTTCTTTGATTTTCTTCATACAAACACTATAATTCTATCTTAATTACAAAATATTAAAGTGTTTAGAAGCTATATATTGAAGTGTTTTAGAGTGTTCTTCAATAAAGTAAGAGCTTTGAGTTCATTTCTCTTGTAAATTCATGTTTTCATAAACAAGTCCTTGCTAGACAGATTTTGTATTCTTGAGTAAAAATTCGTTTCGGTGATTCTAATATTGAGGAAATACTTTGAAATTGTTTTAAAAATATTGTATTAAAGTTTGATGGTTGAATGGGTGATTGGAGGTATATTGAAAGAGTTTTGATGGTGAAATATTGCTTGGGAGACAAGCTTGTGTGCTAGGTATATTGGATCTGTGTAGTTTTGGTCTTAGTATCAAAATTTTGAACCAAGGATTTGGCTATATTCTATTTTTATTTGATTCTACTGCTTCTTAGTAGTGTTTTCCACTGGAATAATATAATTTTCATATTTGGTTGATTTTATATGAAGTTTTGAAGTTGCTTTGTTCAATGACTAAGATTTTACTGTGATTTTGGACCCCCTATTTAACCCCTTCACTTTGAATTTTTAACTGATATTTTTATGAATAAAACTACATTTTTTTTTTAGTAAGTATATACTAGAATCACTTGATTTGGCCAAGCACATTGTTCTCCTTAATTTTTACAAAAAATGCTGCCAAATAAGATTTTTCAAAGTTACTGTGCATTACATCAATTTTGAGGTTTAGATCAATATACTTTGACACCTGATATTTTGATGATTTTTTTTTTTTTGTATTATCTTCCCAACATATTGAATTTATATCTTATAAATTTCCATAGCATTTGGAGTTGATTTTCATGGTGATATAATTGCCCCAAATTGTGCTCTATTTAGCCATGTTTTCACTAAAACACTATTTTGATAAAGCAACAAGAAAACTATAATTTAGCTATCATATCTTCATTATATCAATTTGATTTATTATAATATTGATATAGGAATTTTATGAGATGATTAGTTCAGTACTTTGATGCTTATATAATAATGTAATTGTATTAAGCTTTTAAATGATAACTATACTATGTTTGATAAATAGCTAATATGCTAATACTTTGTGGAATTAAATGTTTTAAGTGCTAATGTGAATTTGCTAAGTATATTTATGTCTTAATATCATATTATTTAAGTTTGAATTTTGAAAATTATGTGTTGTTTGACATTAGGGAATAGTGACATTTAGATTTAAAGATTAGAATTGCTTAAGTCAAGATTATCTTGGAGGAATTATATTAAGTATGAATTTTATTATTGGAAATTGATATTCATTTATTTATATGCTAGAATTTATTGGTGGTCAAGGGTATAATCCACAAACCTAAGTTAGATTTTTCTATTTCTTGCTTGGATTTAAGGTAAGTTCCCACATTTCATGCTTTCTTAAATCTAGGAATGCATGTAAGAAATTTCAATTATGATTAATGCTTAAAAATAAAATTATATTTACTTGAAAATCATTATTTATGAAATGGTATATTTATTTATTTTAATAGTGTTGATCATGAAATGATTTATTTAATTTTGTCAATTGTGTGTGTGTTTGCGTGTGTGTGTGTGTGTGTATACATACATACATATATTATGGCTATTGTTTGAAAACTATACATTGAAAGTATGTCTCTTTAACACGAAGCAAATAGTGATTTATTGATTATGAAATATTTAAACAAGTTTCACTCCTGGGAAATTATATATATATACATGATATGTTGAGTATAAAATCTTGCATTATTTTTATTGAGCATATAATATTGTAAATTCGCATGCATAAATGAATCACAAAACACATAACATGTTTTTAGTCATTAGCTTCATATAATATGAAAATTTATTTATGGTATTTATGAGTTATGTGTTTATGAAATCCTAGAAAGGATAAAATTTTGCTATGTGAATTTTTAATCTATAGTGTATATTATCTAAACACTTGGGTGTATTTTGTTTATAAAATATTTTAGGAATGTTTGTAAAATCTTTTAAAGTTATTGAGCTTGTTTTTGGAAAAAAGCATTGAGTTGATCTATTCATAAGGCTTTGTGCCATGGTGATTCTTAAGTACTCAAAGGGATATTGCACTTATACTAACTTACGTGGGTTTGAGAATATTGTATAATTTGTGTCTACGTTTGGACCATGGTCTCTTTCTTCACGGGCTATTAGTATATGATGTAGGGTCGTCCTTAACTAGCAACACATTTTCTAAAGGGAAAAATAGAGCATGGGCATAGGACTTCTAGGCTGTGGAGCATACCATGATAATAGTAATTGTATGATTAATTATGGTGGATGCATAGGTTAATCATATGTTTTTATTTATCATGTTCATATGATTGAAATCCTATGGTGGTGATATTGTAGGTTGGATTGAGATCCTTCCAAATTTATATATTGATGGGATGAGATCCCGTCTGTAGATGATTTGAGATCACAATGCGCATTTTGAAATGTGATATTATGTTGAAAATGTATTTTGAGAATACGAAGGTAAAGGTATGAAAAAGCTCAATACAGTTGATGTAAATGATATGAATGAATTATGAATTTTGGAAAATGACTTGGTTTTCCCAAAAAAATTAAATTTTGTACCTATTTTTTGTGCTTGCTAAATCTCCCATGAATTATACTATGCATCACATTTTTGGGAAGCCTGAAATACTATTTCTCCATATCTATTCTGATAAATTATCATGCATTATGAAAATGTTTATTGTAAATTGAAACACGTGAAACTTACTGAGATTTTATCTCACACCCTTTTTAATTCATGATTTACAAAAGGATATGTTTAGAAGCAAGATGGAAGATGTTTAGTGGATATTCATTTTGGGTCGATGTTTTGTATTCAAATATTTTACTCCATGGATACTTTGAGGACCATGTTGGATATTTGAGATGTTGTTATTTGAGTTTGCATTTTACTTTAGGAGATGATATAATATTCTGAAGCTTTGTATTTTTTTATTTCAGTATTTTATTTAAGTCCCAAATATTTTCTTTACTTAGTTTTCATTATAAAAACACCTTGTCATTTAGACGGGGCAACATCTACAACCAATTCGGCCTATGGTTGTGGGGTGTTTCATAACTAGTGGTCGGCCATGAAGATCTACTTCTTCAACTTCATCATCATATTCTTTCAACACATAAGTATCAAGTTCAAATCATAATGAGATTGTAATTTACAAAATGCAACATATAGTGGAATATGAGAGTTAATGGTTAGACATTTGTGCTTGGTGGACAGAAGATACAAAGGATTATCCAATTCGATTAAAAATGGCACGTGATCTTTTAACACCTCATTTCTCCACAGTGGCTTCTAAAAGAGATTTTAATATGAGTGGTCGAATACCTGACAAGAAACGAGCTTAGTTTGCTCCATGTAATTTAGATATACTAATGTATATTGAGAATTGGTTCGAAGTTGAGAACAAGCTCAATATATAGATTGTTGATAGCTTTTCATATGATGATGTAAAGGTTGTCATTACTACCTAGTATATATTAGAATAATCTAATCTTTGTTTTTTGCATGTGGTAGTTTAATAAATTTATTAATACTTTAGGATACTATGTTTAATCATTGTACTATTTTTGGAAGGTTAAAATACTAGGTCCCGCACTATTTAAAATTTGACTTTTTAATAAATAATTTTATTGTTCAAATTATCAAATATAAACAAAATCTTTGTAGGAAGTTCTTAATTTATATTTTTTAAAATTTTTATTAATAATAAAATTTTCAATTATGAATAATTACCTTCAATTTCCTAAAAAAAAATATATAGATTAACATTACTTAATTAGAAAAAAGGAAAATTTTTAAACTAAAAGATAAAATAAAAGAAAAACAACAGGGAGGGAAGCCTGCTAACTAGGCAACCCTTTAGGCCGATTTATGCTAGATCTCACTCAACTACTTCCGTAGGTGGCACACACACAACATATAGATAAATGTACACACACACACACACACACACACACACACACATGTATACACACACACACACACGGCACACTATAACACCTTTCCCTAAGCAGTTTTGAGATAGGATATATTTTATTACCTTTGACTACTTGTAGATGAATTTAAGAGGAAGTATTGGATAATCGAAGGCATAATAAGGAAGAAGAAATTATTTGGAGGAGACAATCGGTTACCATCTAATATATATTAAGAAAATATTTTTAGAAGGCAATAGGACCCATTATATTAATTAGATGGTGGCCCACTTCAAATTATTAAATATTTTTACCATTTCTATAATCTTCTTATATTTTCCATAAGTTTCTATCATCTTCCATAAGATTTTATAAGCTTCTACTAATTTCCTTAAGCTTGCACTTAGTTCTATTGCCTCGATTTATTTTCGTAAACTTCTACTAGCTTCTACTTAATATATTTTAACTTCTATTAACTTCTATAAGTTTCTATTACCTTCCATAATTTTCCTACACTTTCTATTAACTTCTCTAACCTTCCATCATCTTTTATTAACTTCTAAACTCTTCTAAAGATTGCCAAGTCATCATAAGAACAACTATAAATAAAAGAAAAGAGGGAGGACCGAAATAATAGAAGAAGAGAGAAATCGAGAAAAAGAGAGAATGAGGCCGAGAAAAAAAGAAAAAGAGGAGAAGAAGAGGGAAATTGGGGGGGGGGAGGAGAGTGGAAACCCAAAGAAAGAAAGGAAAAAGAAGAAAAAGAAGAGAGAAAAACCAAGAAAAAGAGAAATGAGATGAAGAAGTAGTAACTTTGAAAATTGATTTTGCTTAATCATTTAGGTGACTTTGAACTTTGGGTACACATAGAACATGAGATGAATACCTTTGTTTTACAAATAGAATTTTGGCCAGTGATTTTCTATAAAATTTGCATATGCACATATGTCATCAATTATTTTATAAAGCATAGATTTTATGGGTTCCTAAACATGGATATAGCAATTCTCTATTTGTGAAGTGATGCTCAGTATGAGCAAAGAAATCTATGTGTGTGACTATTATTCTTAGTGCGAGAAAGTAATTCTGTAAATGAGACTATCAATTCCAGTATCGAACCATTAATCTCCATATAAGAAAAGTATCTATCTTGTTTGGGAAATGCTATGAAACCCATTTTTCCTATTTTAATAGAAAATCATGTGCACACATGAGACTCACTAAGTTTATACTAGCACGTTTCCCCCTATTTTTCTATTTAGGTTCTATTGTATATCTTGAAAATTAGAGTGGCACAGCGAAATCACAAATAAATAGAAACTGACATTAGATTCGCTTGTTAGAGATAGAAGATTGAGTAACTACGTAGTATAATACGAATATATTTGAGATTTAATTTCAGAAGTTATTTTGAATTGAATTTCATTATCATTTAAGGATATAGAATAATTCGTTGTGCGTTAAGTTATAAATCATTATAAAAACCCCTTGTCTAGGAGTTCAAATAGGGTAACATCTCACGAAGACAAGGCCCATCGCGATTGGATAATGTGGGGCATTACATATACATATATGTATATATATATACACATGACATATATATTTATATATACACAACACATAGAAATGTATATAGACACACAAAATACATACACATATATATATGTATGTATATACACACACACACAACATATATATTTATATATATACAACACACATACATTAATATATGTGTAATTTAGACATCTATGTACATTTGGATAAATTTAAAAGGAAATTAATCTTTTTATTATCTATTTAAACATATAAATGTATATTTATAAATATTATTCAATAATATGTCTATATGTATATATGCATATATAAACACACGAACTTACACACACACACACACACACACACACACACACACATACACATATCTATATATGTATATGCATGTAAATATATACATGCATTTGTTAGTGTTATGACCTAGAAGAAATTACTTGTATATTGTATATGTCACATTTATATAATAAAGGCATTCTTTATTTTAACAGTTTATTTCATTTATACTTCATATGTACAAAAAATGTTAGATAAAGTTCCAAGCACATAGTATAGTATTAAGGACATTATGATAGAGATCATAATGTAAGATTCCTATTAAATTATCACTACTTATAGTGTAGTATTTGTGCTTAAATTATCACAAGTCATAATGTAGTACTTGTGCTTATATTATCACTAGTCATGATATTAATGAGATAAGACATTATTAATACACTAAGACTACCACGTGTTATACTTCTTGATTGAATCAAGCATGTTTCTCACATCTGTGAGTATTGTGATACTCAAAGTTAACTTGTGGATGCTTGTTAAATGAACAAGATCATTGGATAACCTAACTATGATATAACCACATGGATAACTGTTTAGTGCCAGTGATAAAATCTCGTTATAGTGAATGTACAAGTATTCATAGATATGAGATCTCCAAGGTACTTTGTTTACTGAGCATTGTACTTTGATTCCAATCTCTAAAGTCCCCACAAGACTGCCTATAGGATGGATATTGGATACAACGTAAAGTAAACGAAAGTAGTTATGAGGATCAGTAAATGATTCATTACCTCTAGTAGTATAGACGTATATCTCATAGCCACTTGTGTGGAATCATTATTTGAGAAGTCCTTGGTTAAGGCAACTATGTGTTAGAAATAGTTCCAACTGATATACATGTTGAATAATAGATTCTTGAACAAGTACTAATAAATTTCGGCTATAATTCTTTATATTATAGCAAGAGTTACTACTAATTTCATACTCTAAAACTGAATGAGATATAGCATTATAAAAGGTATTTATTACACTAGTGTTTTGTTATTAAACGGTTTATGTCAAGCCACTTGACTATTTGGACTTTTGAGTGGTCAAGATGCATTGCTCGATGCCACTCTTGATTTGCTAAATATAGATTTAATTATTAGAGAATTAATCCTAATTAGAATTAATTAGTTAATTCTAATTGTTAAATGTTATTAATTCTATAGCAATTAGAACTAATTCATATTTCGCTACCAACAGCATGGAAACCTAATAGGCCACACAGAATAGTGTAATTGGTACTCAAGAAATTATTTGATAATATTATTGAGATAAGTTTGGAGAATAAATAATAATTGTGGGCTAATTACAAAGTGTTATAATTATTTGGGGTTGGATTGCAATTAAAGAATATTTTTAGGCCAATTATAAACTTGTTATAATTTGAGGTCCTAATTGGAATTTTAAATTCCTAAAAGTCGACATTGAAAATTCTAAACAATTGTTTCCTAGAAGAATTAGGAAACAATCAATGCTTTGTCTTTATGTTGAAGATTTCGTGGAATTGCAATTAGATATATAGAACACACAATTTTCTTTATAAATAGGTCACTTGCCATCAAGACAAAATATAGAAAGCTTTTCTTTGTTTTTCTTCTCCAAAATTATTGCCAAAAGAAAAAGAAATCAAAGGAAAAATTGCCAAAAAACAAAACGATAAAATTGCTTTGCATCTAAGCAATTTCCTTATCGTATTCAAATTGCTAGCTGGTCACTGCCATAGCAATTACTTATTGTTATTAATTTTTAAAATTTTATTCAGTAAAAAGCTGTTTATTTATTTATTTTTTTCCTTTTTAACCCACAAGAATTTTCTTTTTCAAAATAGACCCGAAAGGTTTCCAAAATAAGATTTTAGATCACTTCTTTATTCTTATTTCCAAATTTTGATTTTAGACTAACTATTTTATTTTTCCAAGATAATGATTTTGGAAATTTATGTTTCATGTTAATTATTTTGCTTATGTGGTTTTAGGCATGAACTTGACATGTTGGCTTGATTATGGACACATACCAATTAATTTTGATTAATTAATATCGTGTCATACATTGTACTACTTTGTTTTGAATATATAGGCTTGCGTGTCCTGCCTTTCTCTATAATTCTTTTATAATTTCTCTTCATATCTAATTTCCCTAAAATGTAACTTGAGATTTCTTTGTTAGGAAATTATATAATTAGATTACATAGGTTAAATAGGAATAGAAATTATTTTATGAGCTTATGGAAATGGCGACCAAGATCAAGCAAGATAATAGTAAGACTTCTTCTCAAAACATGCCAGAACACATAGGTTTGACCAAAATTAATTTCCTCTTTGGCTCACATAAATTAATCTAGAAAAATTCATAACTAAGCGATATAATTGACTCCATTACAATTGTCAATATATTGATACTTATGCATGCCAAATATATGAGACCACTAATATCTCAAATCTTTCAATTAATATTAAACCTAATACCTTCCATTAATATAGTAAGAATGCAGCAATGGCAAGTGGGCCGGCCCGCATGGTCTCGGGCAGTGACGGGCCAGTCCTGCGTATCGACGGGCGGGGCAATGCCGGGCCCAGGGTCACAAACCTTGGGCCTATGAGGCCTGGGGGCCAGTCTTAGTCTTCTCATCCCTCTCCCTCTTTATCCCCCCCCCCCATCTCCCCCTAATTTGATTAAAAATATTTGAATATGCTTTTGTTTTGAAATTTCTTATTATTACTGAAATAACATGATTATTTAAAATGATAAAAGAGCCACTTTGGAATGATGGGGGGTTTGGCTTGGACCTCTACTGGTTTTATTAATTAATAAAATAAATGTTACATAAGATAGGGACTTGATGCCTAAACATCTTTAAAATATTATAATTATTAAAATTTAAAAATAGAATAAATATCCTGAAAATAAAATTGAACAATTACATAATAATATTACATATCCTAAATTCATAATTATTCAAAATACTAAACTAACTACATAGCTCACTCCATTCTTCGTCTAAGTCATCATCAACAATCCAAGAATTGACTGCCCTATCTTCAGCAGTGTACCAATTACTACTACATATTAACATTTCCAAATTATAAGAAGCAAATCAAGATCTTTTTTTTTTTTTTTATCAATTGTTAGAGCACTATCACTAAAGACGTTTTTCGATGGCACTGTGGAGATAGTTGGCATCAAAAGATCATGTGCCATTTTGGATAAAATTGGATATTTCTTTACATGATCCTTCCCCCAACCACAATTGTTACAATATTGATCCTTATTTTTTTACAAGAGGTTGCATATTATAAATTGCCATCTGATTATAGGTAGTGGTTATTCTACTTTTATGCTTCATGATACTCCATGGATTAAATTTTAAAGAAATTGAAGAGGTTGATCTTCGTGGTAGTTAAAATTGACTACTAGATGATGATGATGGTGATTCTTCCCTACTTATAGTAGCAGAATTACAACAAGAAAACTCAAACTCATACAAATTGTGCATACCAGATAGAGTTTAGTTGTTTTTTTCTTTTATATCTTTTATCATGCATTTCCTAAGTATTCGAGATTCATCAAAATCTAATGTTTCTTAAAGATATTTGATAATACTATGAAATCTAGGAGTTT
Organism: Voacanga thouarsii; assembly: GCA_026120185.1. Classification (NCBI taxonomy): domain Eukaryota; kingdom Viridiplantae; phylum Streptophyta; class Magnoliopsida; order Gentianales; family Apocynaceae; genus Voacanga; species Voacanga thouarsii. The sequence goes on from JANUWF010001918.1 coordinate 3,408,117, forward strand.
TTACTCGAAGATCTAAATATAATTTCGTACAATATAAAATGGGAATCTCTTCATAATAGTTTTTATATTTTTCAAACATACTTTTTATAAAATTACCATATTGGGGATGATTCATATACTCAATAAAAATATTTGCTAGTTTAGCAAGTGTGCAGAGAATAGGATGAGTAGTAAGATAATAAGATCTTGATAAAAGTTCAGTTGCTTCTTTAAAAGTAAATAAAAATGTTGAAAGCGTAGTAAAATTTTCAAAATGAGTTTTAGTGAGTTGAAGTTGAAAATTGTTACTATTACAAAATTTAAAAAGTTGATTTTGAAAAGGTATAACACTATCAAACATATTAAAAGTTAAGTTCCATCTAGTTTTACAATCTAATCTAAATTTTTTAAAAGACAAACCCTGTTCTCGGCATGAAGCTTTAAAATTTTGAAGCCTAGTTGGAGAAGTTTTAATAAATAAAACAAAATTTCTAATTATATTAACAGTATCATAAACATATTTATATCATTCTTTAACACACAAAATAAGTATATGTCAAACACATCTAGTATAAAACAAAATTTCATCTAACATAAGGCTCATAGTATTTTTCAAAATTCCAATGGTAGAATTATTATTTGAAGCATTATCTGAAGAAATATAAATAATTATTTTTAATATTCTATATTTGTGACATGTTTGAGTAACCATTCTAGTAATACTAGTACCTACATGAGGATATTCAAATAATATAAAAAAATAATTCTTTTTTGTATTAACCAATCACGATCGATCCAATGACATGTAATGCATAAACAAGACTCATTAGTAATTGCAGTCCAACTATCACAAGTAAGAGTAAATTTCCAATTACAAGAATCAAACAAAGAAATAAGACATTCTATCATATTTTTTATATATATCTTTATTATGCCACTTTTTAATATTATTCTAGGAATCCTTTGCCATGCAGTTTGGTAATATTGTTGCATAAATTATTCGTATTGTACATTTTCTAAAAAATTAAAAGGTAATTTAGTTTTAACAAGCATTTTAGCAAATCCAATTCTACTTTTTTTTTATGATTGTATTAAAAATTACCTATAATTTGACCTCCTAATGTATGAATTTATTGTTGTTTAAGTAGATTTTGTAAGCAATCATTTGGTGATCTTTTCAAATGTCTAACTAATATTCCTATCCCACATCCCTTCTTATGTGCATAAACTACCGAACAAATTTTACATGTTGCCCTCTCATTATTATTATCATTCTCAAAAAGATTACAAACCATAAATATTTTTGCTTTAGCAATAACTTCAGACGTTTCACCATCAACCCGGTCCTGAGGCTAACCCGTATTAATTTCCCTAGGATTAGAAGTTAGAGTTGGCTATTATACACTAATGCTAGGGCCTTCATATTTATTTTCACTACAAATTTTATTATTTCTTAAATTTAAGGTTGGATTTATATTGAATTCAAAATGTGATGATGATTGTAAAGAAAAATGATTATATTAATTTGGACCCATTATTTCTAAATGTAAACAATCAATTAAAATTCAAAATAAAAGTGCAAATAAAATGAGCTAAAATATTTACTAATAATGAAATAAGAAAATTGAAAAATATAAATAACTTGTAAATTAACTTAGAAATTAAACAAATAACTAAAACAAATAAATAATTTATAAAGTTTAAAAAATAAGAATGTAAGATTAAGAAACACTAAGCAGTTGATAGCCAAGAAACAATAACACTTTGTTGAGCTTTACTTTTTGTCTTCTTCAAGACTTGAATTATCCATTGTTCCGCCATTTAATTATCTTTCCAAATACGAAGATTTTTCTTGAAGAATTGAAAATATATATATATATATAAAATAAATTCTATTATAACACTTTTTGTAGAAGAAACTGAGAGATTTGAAGATTATGAGAGAAAGAAGTATGAAAATAGAGAATCGGATAGAGTTAGAGAGTGTTTGGTGAGTTTTGAGGTGAACTGGGGAGTATTTATAGAGTTTTGGATGTTAAGGGGGAGAAATAGCCATTGAAGGCTATTATGCAAAAATAAAATCACAATTTGACTGTTGGGGGGTCAAATTGTAGTTTTCAAAAGTTTGAGATCCATCAGGTGACAATTCTCAAAGGTAGGCTTGCCCACTGGGCCACGGGCTTATGTGGGCCAAGGATTTTTTTTCCCTACCCTGGCATGGAATGTGTAACACCCCCTGCCCCCCCTTTTTTCTCATTTTCGATTGGCTACTATTTGTAATAGGATGAGAATTTGTATTGATGTCCAGAACAAAAATTGATCGGTGGAATAAGATGAATATTTTGGTGGAATAATATTTTGTTGAGACCCAGATGTAATTATTGTAAAGCTTTAGCTATCATTCATGTATCTCTTCCTCAACAGAGGGTACATAATATATAGAGAGACAAACCCTAGCTAAGGATAACTACAAATAAGTATAAAATGGCTCCTAGAATATTTATCTAATCTAATCAGTTCCTATCTAAGAAACATGATAAGAAACAACAACAGGAAGCATGATAAGGCACAACACTGAACAGCAAAACATAAGGCATAATACACTCTAGCGAACAATTATTAAGTTTGTTCTACCCGTACCCTAAATTTTTGGAAAGCTATTATTATTAACAAAATAAGAATTTAAGGGTACTCTAAAAAGAGAAATTGATCAGTGCAATGAAACACACGTTTTGGTGCTAATTATGCTACTCGAGGTATCGGGGGCATTTTCGTCATTTTGACGGCACCCGTAACTTTGACGGAAAATTTGACCAAGTAGAGAGGGAATTGAAGAATTTAAGTATTACCAATGGATTCAATGGAATTTTTGGAGTTTAATAGTGAAATAAAATATTTTTCCGTTACGGACCCGATTTTGGTCATTTATGAAGAAAATAGAAAATCGCGGTTAAAAATGGACGTGTGGCATTGTGTGAATGGTGGATGAAAGCAAGTGTTAAAATACCATTGGGAGAGTAAAATATTTGTGGGATTATTAAATTGCAAAAGCTTATTGAATAAGCTTAAGAATTATCCATTTAAATTAAATTCACCAATTGGAATTTAGCTTTGAAATGGATAGCCCACAATGTAATTAATGTTGGTTGACCCTTGGACACAAGAATGGCAGAGAGTAGGCTGGGAAAACCGGCCAAGGGCTTAAATGAAGAAGGAAGGAAGAAATAAGGAAGTAAAAGAAAGGAAAAATCAAGAAAAATTGGAAAATGAGAGAGAAAATAGTGTTCTTGAAGAAGTTGGAGATTCTTGGAGCAAATTCAAGCTAGAACACCTTATACATAGGGTAAAGTCCTATACTTCAAGAAATAAAGTTGTAGATTTCATTACGGTGATCGTTTTGACATGAAAATGTGAGATTTGTGATTATTAAAATGATTATTGTGTACTATGTGAGACTTTGTGTGTGCAAGTGTGTGTACCGGTTGGATAAATGATTCATAGGCTATGTTTTGTATGGTGAATAAGAGTATTTGAATGGTGATTTAAATGGTTGTTCATGATTGAGAAGAAAGATGGTAGAGTTGGGATAAAAATGGGTTAAACGTTAAAGAAAATGGATTATGATTTGTTTTTTAATGTGATGTTAGTTATATGTTATTTGCATATTGAACCTGAAAATCTGAAGAATTAAATTTTTTTTGAAGGGAAATGAAGTGGATTAAGGGTTAAGTAGGTGTTATGAATCAAGAAGCACAAGTAGGTGAAGTTGTTTTGTGGAAATAGACTAAAAATCAGAAAACTACTGGGGCAGTTTTTGACCAATAGCGTGTTATTAGAACCATAAATCTAAATACTTCTTGTACATAATTAAATTTAAGAGTCTTATGGTCATTTTGGTATATCATAGAGCCAAAACGGAGTTGTGGATTGAAAATTATGTCCAAAACAAAATCATGTGTCAAAGCTGCAAATTTTCAGAATTTTGCTTGGAACATGGACGAATTTATGGATGTTTAATTGTGTGATTTGGATGAAATAATTGGGGAAATATGAAGTGAATCCCTTGTTTATGAAGGGAGAAAGGATGTGGAAAAAGGAAAATGAAAGAATCGAACAAACGATGGAAAAACGACGTAAACGAAAATTGAATGTTTTCCTTAACCATCGGTTAACCGTCGGTCTCGTCAACTAACCATCGGCCCTCGTCAGCTAAACGTTGGTTGGACGTCGGCTACCCTCGGCTATTTTTTGGCTAAACACAAATTGACCCAAAAATGATGTTTGGTGTAGGTTTAACAACAAATGGCCAACGAAACGTTGAAAATGGTAGAAATGAAGGTTAAACGGCCATGAATGGAAAGAGTTGCTTAGGACATGAGGTGAGTCCCTTGGATTTCTAAAACTCTTTCTAAAGCTAGAGTGCTTTGTTTTTCCATGAAATGCTATGTTGTATATCGCTTTGGAAATCCCTGAATATGCTAAAGGTTTATCTGAGCAAGAATTATTCTTATGCCACTTTGGGTTCGATTGAACATCATAATTGGTTTGGAAACCTTACTGGATGATTAAAGCTTAAATTTTGTGAATTTAGTCCTTTTGGATTAAATATTTGGGATTTTAGAAAATGGTAAATTTTGGAATCGGGTATCGAAAAATTGACTAGAATGCCCTTATTGGAACATTTTATGAAAATATGTTTGAAAACTTTGAATTTAATCCTTTTTGGGATTAGAATTCTGGATTTCTTGAAATGAGTTCCTTTTTGGAATCGGGTATTTGAAAATTGATCCAAATATCCTTATTAGAATGTTTATGAAAGTTTTTGGAATTGGGTATCCGGTAAATGAATGAAATAACTTTGTGAACACTTTTCAATTCAGGTAAGGGTAAAATGACCCGAATACCCTCGAAAAGTCTTTGGAAATCGGGTATGGAAAAAATGACCTGAATACCCTTGGAAATGACTTTTGTGATCGAGTATGGCGAAAATGACTTGGATACTCTTGGGAACATATTTTGATGTGTGAACAGAACTCTCTATCCTGTTTGAACATGATTTCGGAAAATGATCTCTCGTGATGAGATTGACTTTTGGAAAACAACCTTTTGATCCCTAAAATTGTTTTATTGGCCTGATGTGTCATGGAATGAATTGATTAGCTCTACGGAGCCTATGCGAATGATGATCTGACTTGTGAGTCAATGAGTGGGATCAAAATCTGGAAAATATTTTTTTGCCCAAAAAATGTTTTGATTTAAAAATCCTGTGGGATTAGATAACCTTCTGGCCTGATCAGTCAGACAGGGTTGGTATTGTTAACGTTGAGTACTCAGCAATGACTTTGATTTTTGTACTAGCTCATGTTAGAGGTAGACAACTCCAAGTAACCTAGCTAGTTCTGGGGATTGTCTTACTCAAAAGAGGGCGATAGGACATTGAGATGAGTCATCTTAGCTAGCCGTTTAGAGCCTAGCAATTGCCGCATTTGCGGGCGCTTCTTATTTTGAGTCACTTGCTAGATGCCGAGTGGGGACACTCGGTGTGTTTAACTCCTTGCCGCCTCGATAGTGATTAACGTTAGGATTGGGACCCCTGACTTGTGGTGGCAAGTGTGTGCTGCAGTATACCTGAGTAGAAGTACGCTGCGGTGTACTTATTCTGGCGATGCATGGTTGAGTACTGGAGGCTGCGGTCCTAATACAATTATACGTGGTGCCGAAGGCAAGGACTGCGGGACTTACATATGGACACAGGGCGACCTTCTGTTGGAAAAGTGCCCGTGATTTGAAAACTGAGGCAATAATTTGAAATTGAAATACAATTTTCCAAAAATGATTGAATTTTGAAAAAACTCTTCATTAAAGAGTTTTAGATTCATTTCTAATGAACAAATGATATGCTTTCCACAAAAAGTTTTGTGTACTCTGCCTCTTTGATTAAGCACTAGCACACACGGGACTCACTAGGTGATTTTTCACTTATACGTGTCTTTTATCTTATTTTTTTGTAGGATCTGGAGTTGAGCAGACCTACGGATATAGGATGATACCATGGTGACAGCAGAATAGGTCTGGACGTTTCTCTTTTAGATAATATACCTTATTACTGATGTTGAATGGAAATTTTTATGTATGAGATTCTTTGCTATATATGTCCATGTGACCATCAGTATGGGTTGTTTTATGGATCTGGACCTTACATACTCTATTAATTTTTCGTTATAAAGACCCCTTGTCGGGGCAACTGGACGGGGCGACACCTGGTGCTAATATACTTTCACTATTATCTTTAGTAGGGGTGTTGTAGAATGGCCCACTACAATAGCCATGGTTTGGCAGGTGTTGAATTGACCCACCTAACAATGCTATAAGAATAAGAGCTGTTTTTCAAGACTAGATTATTGGGCTAACCTACGCTTACTTTATATCGAGTATATTCGGGCTATGGAATTTAAATTCCTAATTAATGATTTGGGTTTAAGTGATTTCTTTTTCTTGGTTGGGCTAACTCAAGTATAAAAAAAAATAGTGACAAGATTGGGCTAACTTAAAAACTTAAAGATTAAAAGATGTTAATTATCCAATTATCTGATAATTACATTTGATATAATTGATATTGAATACCTATCATTGAACTTAAGAATGGTTTGTTAGGCTAACCTAAGATCATCCGCTAAGAAAGCTTCCAACGGGCTTTTTCAAATCAATAGTAGGTGTTATTAATTTGAGTAAAATAGTAGAATAATTATTCGTTTAAATAAAGAACTAATTATTTGCATTTCATATGCATATATATTTTGCTAATTTTTCTATCTTTACATCTAGGTCATTTACATAATGTGGACAAACTTAAATTTATCTAGCATCTTAGAAACTAATAAGCTTACCAAGTTAAATTTTTTGGACTAGAATAGAAACTTGAGAATCATTCTCAAGTCGAAAAAGTTGCTCTATATGCTAGATACTCCTTTTCCACCACCACCAGCCCAAGATGCTCTTGCTGATAAGCATGCTATCTATAATAAGCACCAAGAGGACAGTGACATAGCATATTATGTCATGCTAGCATCAACGACCCCTGAGCTGCAAAAGCAGTATGAGAATATGGATTTTCAAACCATTATCTTCTATCTTAGGAAGCTACTTGATCATCAAGCTAAAATAGAAAGATACGATACCTCTAAACAGTTGTTCCGATCTATGAAGGTTGAGGGTGTCTCTGTGGTCACTCATGGGCTGAAAATACTAGGTTTGATTGAAAAACTTAGATCACATAGGTTTGTAATGGACTATGAATTAAGTGTCGATTTAATTCTACAATCTTTGCCAAATAGTTTTTCAAAATTTGTGATTAACTACAAAATGAATAAGATTGAGACCACATTATCCAAGTTGATAACCTTTTTAAAACTGTAGAAACTTCCTTAAAAAAGGAAGCCAATACAATTATGCCAGCAGATTCTTCCTCTTCTACGAAAAAAGTTCCTAAGAAGAAGAAGACGGTTCCTACTAAGCCCAAAGGTGGTATAAAGAAAAAGGAGGCAGCCACCAAATGGCCCATATCATCGTTGTGGCAAGGTGGGCTATTGGAGGTGCAACTGTAAGGCCTACCTAGAGATCGTCAAAGATAGGAAGGAGAAGGAAAAGCTCGCGAGCACGTCTACTTTAATTCTTGGTATGTTTATGATTGAGATTAATACTATCTTTTAAATCGTGATATGGGCATTGGTTACTAGAACTATATATTATTTGTGCAATAATTTCTAGGGACTAAAGGATAGTAGAAGGCTTAAAAAGGGTGATGTGGATCTACATGCTGCAAATGGAGCAAAAGTTGATGCACTTACTGTTGGGACTTATCATTTATACTTGCTTTTTGGATTGATTTTAGAACTTATAAACTATTATTATGTACCTGTTTTACTTAAGAACATTATCTCAGTTATTTGTTTGGACATGAATGATTTTTATTTAATTTTCAAGCATAAAAGTTATTCTTTTTCATTAAATGATGTCCAATATGATACTACAATTTTGATAAATGGTTTGTAGATTCTAGACATGAATAATCCTATTCTCAAAACAAACAACAAGAAAAAAAAAGAGGTAAAACAATAAGAAAGGAAAAAGGTAACTCAATCTCATCTTACTTATGGTATTATCGTTTAAAGCATATAAATGAGAATAGCGTTTCTAAGTTATATAAACTTGGCGACTAAGGGTCATTTAACTACATATCAAATAACACATGGGAGTTTTGTTTACTTGAAAAAAAAAAATGGCTAAAACTCCTATTTTTGAAAAAAGGTGAAAAGGTTAAAGAATTATTAGAACTAATACATATTGATATATGTGGCCCAATATCAATACAAGTAAAAGGACGTTATCAATACTTCATTATCTTTATTGATGATTATTCACGATATGGGTATTTGTATTTGAAAAACCTTAGAGGGGGTGAATAAGGTTTTTGGAAAATTTAAAATGCTCTTTGAAAGTCTGTTTTGAGACACCCCTTCAAATTTCAGATTGAAGAAACTTGCTCCAACGAGAGACTTTCGAAATGACTTAAGGATTAACTACACTATGAATAAGACAAGATGCACGACACAATTAATACTGAATTAAAAATGAGTTGGTGAGATTCATAAAGAATTATTTTGAGAGATTAAAAAGAATTTTCTGCAAGGAAGATTGCAGCTAACTGAAATTAAATGCAGAGAAAGATAACACAAGATTTATAATGGTTTGATTTACCAAGATCTACATCCACTACCATAAGCTCACACTTAAGGATTTTCAACTAGATTTCATTCACCCAACTCAATAGTATCAATCTCCACCAAATATATGAGACGATCGCCACACTTGGTTTTACCAAAACTTCTCAATCAACTAACAAATCAAGGTTCAACCTAAATAGGTTTTATACCATAACTTTGATACACAAAGATGATTGAAGAAATGCAATAAAAATGGCTCACTCTTTTTAGTAGATATATAAAGCAAATGAGCTCAAACAATTTTTACCTTTTTGACATAATTTGATTTCACTTTGAAGTACTATGAAAAAGGAGATTTTTATTTTCTATAGAGCACGAGTGTTTCTTAGAAGGATAAGACAAAAATCTGCTTTCAAATTGGATTTTGAAACCTTTTATAAAGGCAAAAAGTAGAGTTCCAACCTCTAGAATGTGGCTAATTTTTCGCTGTAAGAATTGCTAGAGTTTTGGACTCAAGTTTGGGATGACGATGCAGCCAAAATGTAAATCCAAAAAGGTACTTTTTCAGGTAAAATTGATTTGATATTGTTCATAGGAATTTGGACGATGCTTTTAGAGGCAGAGTCATCCAAGCTACTCAATCCAAAATTCTGATGATTTAAAACTTTGAAATTTTTTTGTTTTAGCACTTCAAGGTAGAAATAAAATTGAATCATTAGGTAAGGAAGACATAGGACTTTACACAGAAAATACCTTAACAAGGATTCCTAGTCTAAGGTTCCTCCACAACGAATTCTTGGTATGCAATCTCTTAAGTTTGATCTTTTACTTGATTTCCCATTCTTAGATTCTATTGCTTCAAGAGTTGTGTAGCAATCCTATTTGCACGTCTTTGGAAGAATTGAGGTCAAACATGTCCTATAACATGTAAATTACACAAGTTAGTCCTCATCAATATTTGTCATAAGTCAAAACAAAGGAGAATGCCCTTAGGACTAACAATCTCTCCCTTTTTGAGTGATGACAAACTTGATGAGATTGTGATATAAAGATTAATTATATGTATAGTACGGACATGTAAGACCAAGAGAAATAAGAATAATTTTCATTGAAATACAATCTCTCATTATAAGACTCAAAGAGTGCTTATGAGATTAAGATAAGAACATTCAAGCATATACTCACAAACATGGCTCAATGAGCCATGGCCCAACCAACCTCTATATCCTCCTTCCTTCCATCAAATGACTATTCCTTAAAAGAATAGTTACATTAAACAAATGTATGAATATGTACACAAGGAGATATAGAAAATAAATTATAAGATGGGATGCTCCCTCTTAATATATGCATATGTGAACACATGTAAGAAATGAGATTAAGAAGACTAATTTGAGAGGAAAATGGATTCAACCTTTGGATGCCCAAAATGTGCATCTAAAACTAGGTAGAATGAAACCATGTAACTTTTGGATATTAGGTTTTGGATGTCCAAAACATGTGTCCAAAATAGGGTAAAGTTAGACAGAAACTGTCTCTTTTTTAAAACTCATTTTTGGATTGGACTTTTGGATCAAGAAAATTTATGTTCGAAACTCCTCCTGTGTATGTGTAGGAAACAATAAGTTTCCAGAAATTTTGATCCAGACTTGTTTTCTCAAGAAATTTCAGACTTCAAGGAAAGTTTTAAGCAATGAAAGATATATGAATAACTATCCTTATCATCTGAGATTTTAGCACAGAGCATATCATAATAGCTTTCAAAATAGATTGATCAGCAACCATATCACAATAGCGTTAAAAAAAAAAAAAGGATTGATCAACAACCCCAATCTTAAAGATACCTTTTTACATAAAAACGCCTTTGACTGAAAACATGATATCAAACTAGTTTTCAATGAGTCACTTAAATATTTTTGGACAGTAGAAAACTATGATCATAATCAATTAGAGATCACAAATCATGTTTATCATAAACCAATATATAACCAAAAAAATATTGCATAGCATGTTGATTGATTAGACCCAAATCCCAACATGAATTCCATAGAGAGTTTCATAGGATCTTACAAAATATTTAGAGGCTGCATGCAAGTATATTGCAGTCCAAAACATAATACCTATTTCCAATCCATAGCACAACACCGCATAATTATCAGTTCATCCAACATTATTTCAATCAGCGCACAATCAATAAAAATCATAATAATACTTAATAATAGCAGCAATCAATCAGTAGTGTAGTGCAAGATTAATAGCATAGCACTTCATGTCACAACCACAAAGATCATAATAGCATAGCATAAATTGCCATTTTTCCAACTGCAGCACAGCAAGTGCAGAACAACATAGTGCAAAAAGTGCAACAATAATCCCAGCTATCATTCACAATCATATACAGGTGTACACACTTAGTGCACAATCACAACAATCCCAGCTATCATTTTTCTCCCCCTTTTGTCACCAATCAAAATGTAGAGTAAGGAGAGTAATTAGTAAATATATAAAGTAGAGAAGATTGTATAGATGAAGCACTCACAAACCAAGCAGGGACAGTAGCTAAAAGATAGAAAGTAAATTATTTAAATACTGGGGTAGAAATAAAAATTGTTCCAAAAAAAAAAAAAACAGTAAGGAGTTTTTGGTAAAGGGAGGCTGAAAATCAATCCACTGATTCGATCACTCAAGAAATATGAACAATCTCGATCTTGGACCCGGCTCCCTTTCTGGAATATTGTCCAATAAGTTCACTGGATTTTCACTTGACTACCGTATGTTTTTGTCTCTTTCCAAAAGAGACAGGAAGCTCAGTAGGGGTAGGGGGTGCTAAATCTTTCTGATATGGTGATGTTTCGCTGCCTTGCACAGGACTGTCATTTCCTCAGCCTGCAGCTCTTTTGCAGTTGCTTCTTCGGCCTCAGGGATAGGTTGTTCTCTAGTTATCTTTGCTAAAGATGGTGCTAATAGAGTAGACATTGATTCATTCTTTTTAGCCTTTTCTTCCACTACGGTCAGCCTATTCCCAAGAGTTTGAATTTTAGAACAAAGACTATCCACCTTAGCAGTCAGCAAATTAATTGCGTCTAGAATGTTTTCACTGATGCCTTTGTCCTGGGTCCTCTGTTTGCCCTTGGTAGATGATTCTTCTTGAGGTTTTATCTCAACATTTCTCTTTGCTTCAACAGATGGAGCACTCTTACCTTCAGTATTTACGTTTAACAACTTTTCTTTTTTATCATTAGCTGTATCTCGAAGCAGTTTCCACTCATAATCTAATCTCACATATCACATTCGTTCAAATAACTCAAAGCTGTATACATTCATTTTGGAAGGTGCAGGGGTGATAGAGTTTAGATCAACACAAAAATGCCTAAACACATTCAACAGCAAGTTTCCATAAAGCAGGGCTTTACTACAAGTATTCCTGATTTGCATCATAAACTTGGCAACAAGATACCCAAAACTTATTTTCCTGTTTTAGTGAACGCCAACATAATCACCATTTGTATAATATTGATGGAGGTTTTGTGTCTAAAGCTTGGAACTACCATGGTCGAGACCATGCGGTGCAGGATTCTACCCTATCCATTTAGCCACTTTGTGTTTCTGTCAGTCGAGTTCTTAAAACTCTTCCTGCCAGTGAATATATTTTCAAACTTCCTCAAATCGAACAAATCAATCCTTTTTGGGAACTTGTTCAGTACAAAATACTGAATCCTATCATCTCTAACCTCACACATTCTATTTAACAGACGGTGATCAAACTCAAGATTTTTATCGCTGACTATAGAGGTGTACCACCGGACTATGAACCCTCCTCTGGTTTCCTCTAATAAGCTTTTTCTTAGGTTAGAAAAGAATTCTCAAACGAGCGAGGTAAATAGTTTCTCATCAACAAATAGTAGAGCTCCCCAACCGATAAACTCAAACATATTTAACACATTTGAAAATTTTAGAAAAGATGATGGATTTACACGATAGCCAACAATCACTGATCGATTTCTTAAAACCCATTCATTAAAATTAGATTCACTTTTAAAATCTAAAAAGTGGGGTAGCTGGGTCTCAAAACTTTCTTATTCTAGAGATGATTTAGAAGAGTCATTCTGGGACTCTGAGAGTTCTAGAGCAGCTTCTTTTCCCTTTTCCATTACTGTTGATTTTTTCTTCATCCTTGGAGAGATTTTTCTAAGTTTCTTTGACTTGGGCTTAGTTGATTTTCGTGATTTTGCCATTGTAATCAGAGGATGAAGGCTTGGACTTTCGGTTGTTCAGAGAGATGTACAAAAGGATTTGAGGGAAGAAAGATGAAGTTTGGTTAGTTTCAGAATTTGGGAAAGAGGAGAGAGAGAAAATCTTTTGAGTTCCTAGGAGATTGTGGTAGTAGGAACACTCAAGTACATTGGAAAGGGCATTTCATCAGATATTTCAAACATTGTCTTGTGAAAAGTGCTACTATTTTAAAATTCAAAAAGAGTAATCTAGAAGCAGTTATTCTTGAATGATATACGAAACATCAGTGGTGAATTTATTTTAGATTCAAGCTTTATCCGAAATGTTCATCCAAAAAGGAATTCATCAAGGAGAGAGTTTTGGAGTTATTCTACAAAATGATGCGTCCAAAATCAACGTCTAAAAGCTGTCTTCAGTGGTTCTGCAAAAAATAATAGTTCTTTGCAAATATGTCAGTCACATGATCTTTGTAATTCCTAAACCTCTTCTTAGATTATTGAACCTTTCTTTAGCCAGAGGTTTTGTAAAAATATCTGCAAGTTGTTCATCAGTCAAAATATATTCAACACATACATCTCCTTTAAGCACATGATCTCTAATAAAATGATGTTTAACCTCTATATGTTTGGTCCTAGAATGTTGAACTGGATTCTTAGTTAGATTGATTGAAATTGTATTATCACATAATATAGGTACGCAATTAAAATTGAGACCAAAATCAAGCAGTGTATTTTTCATAAATAGAATTTGTGCGCAACAACTTTTAGCTGTAATGTATTCAGCCTCGGTTGTGGATAGGGATACACAGGCATACTTTTTGCTATGCCATGATACTAGAAAGTGTCCAAGAAATTGGCAGTGGCCACTGGTAGTTTTTCATTCAACTTTATAGGCTGCATAGTCTGTATCGGTATATACTATAAGATCAAATATGTTAGACTAGGATACCATTAGCCATAATCATATGTTCCAACCAAATATCTAATGAACCGTTTCACGACACATAAATGTGGTTCCTTTAGATATGATTGAAATTGGGGACAAAAATAGACTGAAAACATGATATTTGGCCAACTAGTAGTAAGATAGAGTAAACTTCCAATCATTCCTCTGTATTTAGATTCGACTACCTTCTTACCCTTCTCATCCTTGTTAAGTTTTAGAGAAGTGCTCATGGGTGTAACACCCCATATTTTGATAACGTAGTGGGCTGTAACTTTGTGGGATGTCGCCCCATTAGATTGCTTAGACAAGGGGTCTTTATAACAAACTTCACTCAGTAGGTAGAGAAAATTTTTAAAAATTAGAAAAGTACAAGAATTTGGCTTCTGATACATATACTCATAGGCATAACAGGTCTAACAGGTAGCATGAGTCTTTAGGAGTTCACTGCATTTTCGTTGTGCCTTTGATCTTAAATTTTTCAAAAGTAATAACACATGTGTGAGCGTAAAGCTCAGTGAGTCCCGTGTGTACTAGTGTTTTATGAAAAAAATCAGAGCACATAAAAATTTTGTGGAAAAGCATATCATTTTCCTACTAGAAGCAATTCTTAAACTCTCTAAACAAAGGTTTATTCAGGCTTAATCATTTTTTGGAAAACTGTATTTTAGTTTCAAATTATTGTCCCGATTTTCATATCATAGGCACTTCTCTAATAGAAGGTCGGCCTGTATGCAAAGCTTCACAAGGCTTCACCTTCGGCGCCATGCATCAATGTGCTTAAACCGTAGCCTACAACACTTAACTATGCGTCATCAGAAGATAGGTACACCGCAGCGTACTACTCAAGTAAAGTTAGTGCTATCACTAAGTATTCAAGTTAGTGCATACGCCAAGTATTTAAGTTAGTTATGTTTTGGATTCAAATGTTGACAAGTTCAAGAAATCAAGAATTTAAGATTGATATTGTTCCTCATGTTTCCAAATCCATATAAAAGACTCACACTTGAGCACATCAAGAAACACATTTTTGGTGCAAAATATCATTTTCTAGAATTTGATCCCATAGACTCGAAAGTCAGATATAATTTCCATTAGCTTCGCAGGGCCAATCACTGTATTCCCTAAGCACATCAGGCTAATAAAATAGTTTCTGGAATCAAAATGTCATTTTCCAAAAGTCAATCTTATTTCAAGCGATCATTTTCCAAAATCATGTTGAAACAGGGTAAAGGGTTCTTTTCATACATCAAAACAAGTTTCCAAGAGTATTCGAGTCATTTTTCTGTACTCGATCATAAAGTCATTTCCAAGGGTATTTGGGTCATTTTACCTATACCCGATTCCAGAAAGACTTTTTGAAGGTATTCGGGTCATTTGACACTTACTCGATTTGAAAAGTGTTCATAAATGTTTCAATAAGAATATTTTGGTCATTTACCTAATACCCAATTCCAAAAGTTTACATAAAAATTCCAATAAGGATATTTGGATTACTTTTCAAATACCCGAATTCAAAAGGAACTCATTTCAAGAAATTCAGAATTCTAATCCTTAAAGAAGATTAAATTCAAAGTTTCCAAACATGTTTTCATAAAATGTTCCAATAAGGGCATTCCAGTCAATTTATGAATGCTCGATTTCAAAAATTACCATTTTTCAAAAACTCCAAGTATTTGATCCAAAAAAGGCTAAATTCAAAAATTCATGCTTTAATCATTCATTAAAGTTTCCAAGCCAAACATGAAGTTTATTCGAGTCTAAAGTGGCATAAGAATAAATCTTGCTCACATGAGCCTTAAATATATTCAGGGATTTTCAAAATAGTATAAAACATAGAATTTCATGAAAAAGTGAAGCACACTAGTTTTCAGAAGTTTTAGAAGTCAAAGGGACTTACCTCGCATCCTAATTAAACTTTTACCATTCACGGCCGTTGGACCACCGTTTCCAACGTACCGTTGGCCGTTTACTGATAAACCTACACCAAACATCATTTTTATGTTAAATTGCATTTGGTAGAAAAGTGGCCAAAGGTTAGCCGAGGTGCCCGACGGGTAGCTGAGGTGCCGGATGGTTAGCCGACGTCTAACTGACGTTTAGCTGATGGGGCTGACGGTTAAGGAAA
The DNA here is from genome assembly GCA_026120185.1 of Voacanga thouarsii. Classification (NCBI taxonomy): domain Eukaryota; kingdom Viridiplantae; phylum Streptophyta; class Magnoliopsida; order Gentianales; family Apocynaceae; genus Voacanga; species Voacanga thouarsii. The sequence goes on from JANUWF010001918.1 coordinate 3,424,122, forward strand.
ACGTTCAACTTTCGTTCATGTCATTTTTTCATTCTTTGTTCAATTCTTTCATTTTCCTTTTTCCATATCTTTCCTCCTTTCATGAAAAAGGGATTCACTCCATATTTCTCATTCATTCCATCCTAAGGTCACATAATTAATCATCCTTAAGTTCATTCACTTCCCAGGCAAAATCCTGAAATTTCACTGTTTTGACACACAATTTTGTTTCGCTCATAACTTTCAATCTACAACTCCGATTTGGCTCTATGATATAAATGACCGTAAGACTTTTAGATTTAATTATATATAAGCCTTTTTCTGATTTTTGGCTACTGTGACACAATACAGGGCAAAAATAACCCCAGTAGTTTTGCCCAATTTAAATATTCATGCTATCCTTGATGTTCTTTAACCTTTAACATCTTGAGAACATTAATTCATTCAATTTTCCTTCAAATAATATTTTATTCTGAAATTTTTAGATTCCAATAGCTCACAAGAGTCATGCTTATTCAATACAAATTTACTTCTTCTAATCAAAAGCTAGTATAATTCATTTTTCCAACCATGTAACTTCCATTTTCATTCTATTTTGGTTATTATCTCATAAACTAAAATCAATCCTTCAGACTACCATGAATATTCAGTTCTTCCTCACACAAAACATATCCATACATCTCTTAGGCAGCTGACATACATAGGCATACATAAAATTCATAAACAAAGTTCATAAACCCTAGCTTTTGATAAAAAATCAAGACATGAAAATCATGTTTTCATGTTAAAATTAATATCAAAATAATCACCATTCACCCAACAACAACTTTAATTCTAGCAAGGTAAGGTTTTACCTTGTATATAAGGCCATTTGATGTGATTTGCTCCAAGAACTTCACAAGAACTCACACATAACACCAAGAACACACACTAGTCTTTTTTTTCTTTCTCTTGTTTTTCTCTTCTTAATGTTGCCGAAATTCAGGCCGTCAAACAACCTCTTCTCACCGCCATTCTTCATCAAATTTGGCCAATCATTTCTCATTTTTATTAATTGTATGGTAGTAGTTAAAACATAGGTGTGTTCCAATGAAAAATTTGCACACCACTTCACTTATTTTTCTTCCCCAAAATTTCCTCTTCTTTTCTCTTGTATGGCTGCCAATTTTCTGGTTATTTTTCAGCCACTCAACCACTTCTTCATGGTTAAAATATTGGCCAATTAAATTGCGTAAGACCTTAAGTAATTGGCCCCACAAATGATGTGTTCCAATCATAAAAATACACATAATTCTTTATTTATTTTGTAATTCTTTAATTCCATGTATCTTGTATGAATTTCTCCTACAACCTCTCATAAATTGAAACATGTCCATGGGCTACCAATCAAAAAATGCCACACGCACCATTTTTAACCGCGATTTTCTATTTTTCTCAGAAATGATCAAAATTGGGTCCGAAATGGAAAAATATTTTATTTCACCATTCAACTCCAACAATTCCATCAATACTTAAATTCTTCAATTCTATCTCTATTTGGTCAAAGTTGCGGGTGCGGTCAAAATGACGAAAATGTCGTCGATAACCTGAATAACATAATTAGCATCAAAATATGCGTCTTATCGCACTAATCAATTCCTTTTCTCAGCATACCTTCAAATACTTATTTTATTAACAATAGCAGCCTTTCGAAGAATTAGGGTACGAGTAAAAAAAATCTAATAATTACATCCAAGTCCCGACAAAATATTATTATAACAAAATATTCATTTCATTACACCGATCACCTTTTGTTCTGGCCATTAGTACAAATTCTCATCCTATTACAAGTAGTAGCTAATCAAAGGTAAAATGTGGGGTATTACAATACATGTGCTGATTTCTTTGGCTTCGTTCATACCAAACCTTTTGAGCATTTCCTTTACATACTTAGCTTGATTTAGGAAGATGCCATCCTTGGTTTGTTTGATTTGCAACCCGAGGAAGAAGTTGAGTTTCCCATCATGCTCATTTTGAATTCTTGTTGTATTGTCTTAGCAAACATCTTGCACAAGGAGTCATTAGTAGCACCAAAAATAATATCATCAACATAAATTTGAACAACAAGAAGATCATCAGAATTTTCTGTCTTAATAAACAATGTGGTATCAATCAAGCATCTTGAAAATCCTTTTGAGAGCAAGAAACCACTAAGCCTTTCATACCATGCTCGTGGGGCTTATTTTAAACCATAAAGAGCCTTTAAGAGTTTGAAAACGTGATTTGGAAAATACCCATGAATAAAGCCCGGAGGTTGTTCTACATATACCTCATCCTCAATAAAGCCATTCAAAAATGCACTTTTAACGTCTATTTGATAAATCATAAATTTTTTTAAAGATGTAAAGGCAAAGAGCATTCTAATGGACTCTAATCTAGTAGCGGGAGCAAATGTTTCATTATAGTCAATGCCCTTTTCTTGATTGAATCTTTGGGCAACAAGTCTAGCTTTATTTCAAATCACCACTCCTATTTCATTAAGTTTATTTCTAAAAACTCATTTGGTACTAATAACCGAATAATCAAGTAGTCTAGGGAAGAGTTTCCAAACGTGATTAATCTTAAATTGGTTCAGCTCTTCTTGCATAGCAATTATCCAAAAATCATCATACAAGACTATATCAATATAGATAGGTTCTCTACTAGAGAGTAGAGTAAAATTATCTATGAATACTGTCTAGTTTTAACTACACAATTAGGATAACCAATAATTTACTCTTTTGGATGACTGGTTTTGTACTTCTAATCTCTTGGTAATCCTTGATCCATGAGTTCTTCAGTTTCTTGGTTGCTTTGTTCATCTTATAGCTCTTCAAATTCCTCTTCTTTAGCATGAGTGTCCAGCGGTGGTGCTTTGTACTGTTCTTTCCCTCTTTCTTTTGAACTTCCTATATCATCATCATCATCTTTTCTTGAAGTATAAATGTTAGATTCATCAAAGATAACATGTACGAATTCTTCCACATATAGAGTTCTCTTATTGTACACTCTATATGCCTTTTTATTAGAAGAGTATCCAAGGAATATAGCCTCATTGGATTTGCTATCAAATTTTCCAAGGTTATCTCGGGTATTAAGAACAAAACATTTGTAGCCAACTACTTTGAAATAAGAAATTGATGGAGTTTTATGAAGTATAAGCTCAGAGGGTGTTTTTTTAGAAAATGTTTCAACATCATTCGATTTACAATTCATCCCAAAAGTATTTCAGAAGAGAGTTTTCACAAATCATGGATCTAGTAATTTCTTGTAAAGTTCGATTTTTCCTCTCAACAACACCGTTCTGTTTAGGGGTTTCGGTAGCTAAAAAGTTTTGAAAGACTCTATTTTCATCACAAAAGTGTATAAACTCATTGTTGCAAAATTCTCTACCATTGTAACTCTTAATAGAATTTAGTCTGCATCCAATAGAGTTTTGAACATGCTTAAATAATTTTGCGAATATAGAAAATGCTTCATCATTTTGTCCAAGAAACAAAGTCCAAGTAAATATTGAAAAATCATCTACTAAAACATAAGCATACCTCTTACCACCAAGGCTAGTGGTCCTCATTGGTCCAAACCAATCCATACAAATTAAGTCAAGAGGTTTTGTAGTAGAAATCATTTTCTTAGTTTGAAAGAAGTTTTGATTTATTTCCCAAATTGGCATGCATTACAAACTTTGCTTTTATTAAACTTCATTTTGGGCAGTCCCCTAACCCGCTCTTTTAAGGACAATTTATTTAGCAAATTGAACGATACATGGTCTAATCTTTTATGCCAAAGATATCCATCATTGTTATCCACGGAAAGACATCTAGTGTTATGAGCTATTAGATCATCAACATAGAGTACACAAAAATTTCCAACACATTTTGCAACAAAAATAGTTTCATTATTTGAGCTATCCATAATAGAGTAAGAATCTTTCTCAAAAATGACTTTGCAACTATTATCACATAATTGACTAATGCTAAGCAAGTTATATTTCAGGTCATCAATTAATAACACATATTTGATAATGGTTGAATATATTTTACCAATGCTACTTATGCCAAGAATTTTCCCTTTCTCTTTATCTCAAAAGGTAACAAATCCATCATTTGTTGCTTGAACATCTTCTAATAGAACTGCATTTCCAGTCATGTGTCTTGATCATCCACTATCCAAGAACCACTTTGTGAACCTCATCTTCCCCAATGAGTGAACCTATACATGAGAGAGTGACTTTTGATACCCACATTTTCTTGGCTCCATAGGGGTTAGTAATGGTTCCTCTAATTTTCCAAATAGTTTTGCACCAGGTTCAACATTCTTCTGAACATGACACCTAAATACTTTGTGTCCAGTTTATCACAATATGTGCAACACTTGTGTGTTATATGTGATGAGGCAACCTTTACAAAGTGAGATTGGTAATTCTTGGCTTTGATCTTATCTCTATAACCTATGCCATTTTGATTTCCAGCTATATGTTGTGCACAAGCAATTTTTCCAAATTGTTTTTGCCATTTGTAAACTTTTCAATGCATGTAGTGAAATCATTTACTCTGTTTTTCATATCATCAAAATTACTAACTATAATTTCAAGAAAACAAATTTTACCACATAAGCATTCATTTTCTAAAGACACATGATGCAAGGCAGCGATAACAACATCCTTTTCCATAATACCACACATATGTGACTCAAGAGAGACTTTATTCTTATTCAACAACATTGCATTCTCATCTAACAAGCAATCAATTTTCAACTTCATTTCTTTATTTCTTCTAGACAGTTTTTTTAGTTCATGAAACATTTCAACTAGCAACTCATTAGCATCATCATTCTTTTCATGATCAAAATTATAAAGTAGATATGGAATTGGTAGTAGTGGGATTTACCTCATTTTCCATTACCATGAAGTATATGTTGGCAGTTTTATTTCTTGAGTCTCCATCTCCCTCAGGCTCGGACTGATTTTAGTCCCAAGTTGCCATTAGTATTTTGCCCTTCCTTGCTTTCAAATCTTTCATCTTTTTTTAAGCATTCTACCTTTTTTTTCTTTAGCTATTAGATAGTCAGTAATGAAATGTTCCGTGCTCTTATACTCACAGCATTAGGGCTTGAATGATGAGGTCTGTCCCTTTCTTTTCATAGCCAAGGGTTTCTTTCCTCTTCCGAAGTTTCCTTTGTTGAACATTCTTCTAAATTTCTTTGTAATCATGGATAGTTCTTGTGTTGATATAATCTTGTGTGAGTAACTTTGTGGAACAAAGGGCAAAACCCTTGGCTAATCAAATGTAATCCAAAACAGTGGAAAATTGTGGCCAAAGGAAGAAAGAAAACTATCTAACTCTTCTCTAGGAAACCTTTGAAGAATAAAGCATCAAAGACTCACAAGAAATATAAAGACCAACTATAGATTCACCCAAATATCCTTGACACAACAACGAAAATCTAGAATAAGAGAAGTAGAATTATAGGCACCCAAACAATTAAATTCAAGATAAATTTTAGAAGAACAAAGATACTAAGACCCAATCAAGAGAAACCAAATTGGATTATCCATGGAATTTAAAGACTCATACATAGGGAGGACTAAACCCTAATTAAGGTCTTGAAGAAGATGAACAAGGAGGTTAAACCTCTCAAAGCTCTCTTTTTACAATTTGAAATATAGTATGATCAATTATCTTATTTAAATAAAAAAAATATATATTTATACTACCCTAACCCTAATTAAATGACTACTAAGGCCCCAAGACAAAAATAAGCGCCTAAAAGGTCCATACAAAGTGTTTAAAAAAGAGAAAATGTAGAGAAAACAGTAAAAGTCGACAAAACAGGGGGTCCTGCCCGACTAAACCTGGTCCAGGGGTTGTGCTAGACCTGGTGCCAGGTCTGAACTGGAATTCCAACACACTGTCCAGCTGGATTCAATGCCAAGAGCAAGTTCTGGGCCTAGCACTGGGTAAGTACTGGAATTCCAGTATTTGCCAAGCCGAATGCACCTCCGCCAGGTAGGACTACTGGGGCTAGTGCTAGGTGCAGTCTGGAAGATGCAGTTCAACGTCTTCTCCCTTATTTGATCCTTCTTTCAGTATAGGCATAGGTTGTTGTTAGGATTGTACTTGGATTCCCATTAAATTAAATTCTTGGCAGCCTTCATCATCCTTCTAAATCTCTTCCATCTTCAAATATGGTTGTAGGAGCAATTGGATATCGCCTTGAAGTCTCTTAGTCCTTGATATTGTCATTGGCCTGTCGATTGTCGCTCCCCTTTCTTGAGTTTGAACTGCTTGGTTAGGTTGATTCTTATCATTTCCCCCTTCTTGAAGTTGATTCTTCAATGAATCATCACCTACATCAAAATGAGTTAAGTCACTAACATTGAATGTAGCACCGATTTTATACTCACTGGGCAAGTCGATCTTGTAGGCATTATCTCTAATGGGGACAATGACTTGGAATAGTCCATCGCCTCTTAGGTCCAACTTACTCCTCCTTTGGGTAAGTAATCTCTCATTGTGAAGATGCACCAAAATCCAATTACCGGGCTCAAATGAAATTAGTTTCCTTTTTTGGTTGCGCTTAGAGGCAATATCTTCATTTTGCTTTGCGATGGCTACTTTTACCCTTTCATGGAGTGCCTTCACCAATTCTACTTTTTTAGCTCTGTTAAGATTCGAGCGTTCTCCTATAGGAAAAGAAATTAAGTTCAAAGATGTTAGATGATTAAAACCATATACAACTTCAAAATGAGAATAGGAAGTAGTGGAATAGATAGCACGATTGTAGGCAAACTCAATGTGGGGCAAGCACTCTTCCCAATTCTTCAAGGTTTTCTTGGTAATGGCCCTCAAGAGTTGGGTGAGTGTCCAGTTGACTGCTTCCGTTTGCCCATGCGTTTGGGAATGACAAGCTTTGGAAAACAAAAGTTTAGTACTAAGTTTATTCCACAAGACCCTCCAAAAATGGCTAAGAAATTTAGTGTCCCTATCTGACACAATAGTCCTTAGAATTCCATGCATCCTTACCACTTCCTTGAAGAATAAATCTGCAATGTATGAAGCATCATTAGTCTTGGTGCAAGCCACAAAATGAGCCATTTTTCAAAACCTATCCATAACCAGAAGTATAGAATCCCTGCCCTTTCTAGATCTAGGCAATCCTAAGAAAAAATCTATAGAAATATCATCCCATGGGGCATTTGGAATGGGTAAAGGAGTGTACAATCCGTGTGGTTGTGACATAGATTTAGCTCGCCTACATATTATGCATTGAGAATAATGTCTCTCTACATCTTTTGTCATTTTTAGCCAAAAGAAATGTTTCTTAAGGATACTTAAGGTCTTTACAACACCAAAATGTCCCATCAATCCCCCACTATAGGCCTCCTTGACTAGCAATTTCCTAACGGACCCTTTTGGCACATAAAGTTTTGACTCCCTAAACAAAAATCCATCATGCCTATAGTATTTGGCAAATGCACAATGTTTACAAGCATGAAAGATTTCCCCAAACTCCTCATCATTTTCATACTATCCCTTCATAAGCTCAAAACCTAGAATTTTAGCATCCAAAGAGTTCAAAAGTGCATACCTTCGAGATAGTGCGTCCTCAAGCACGTTGTTCTTACTCTTTTTATATTGAATGACATAAGAAAATGTCCCAATGAACTCCATCCACCTTACATACCTCTTCTTCAAGTTTTGTTGGCTTTTAAGGTGTTTAAGGGTTTCATAGTCTGTGTGGATCACAAATTCTCTTGGCAATAGGTAGTGTTGCCCATATTCAAAGGTTCTCACCAAGGCAAAAAATTCTTTGTCATAGGTGGAGTAGCTGATAGCTGCTCCGGATAACTTCTCACTGAAATAAGTAATGGGCTTTTGATCTTATGTTAGAACCACACCTATCCCCATCCCACTTGCATCATACTCTATCTCAAATGTCTTCTCAAAATTTATTAGGATGAGAATTGAAACTTGGCTCAATTTGTCCTTAAGGGTTTTAAAGGCTTCTTGTTGGGTTCCTCCCACTTAAATCCCACCTTCTTCTTCACTACATCTGTTAGAGAGGCTACTAGGGTGCTAAAGTTTTTGATGAATCTCCTATAAAAGCTAGCTAGTCCATGAAAGCTACGAACTTGGGTGATAGTGGTAGAAAGGGGCTAATCTTGGATGGCTTTCACTTTTTTCTCAGAAACGTCAATCCCCTTAGCACTCAAAACATACCCAAGAAATATAATCATTTCCAAACAAAATGAGTATTTATCCAAATTAGCATAAAATATTTCCTTTTAAGAGCAATAATGATTTAAATGATCTATATATGACTTTCTATAAATTAAAATGTCATCAAAATACACAGCAACAAATTTTTCAATGAATTCTTTTAACACATGTACATTAAACGCATAAAAGTACTAGGCGCATTAGATAACTCAAGAGGCATAACAAGCCAGTTATACAGTTCTTGTTTGGTTTTGTAAGCCATTTTCTATTCAGCCCCTTCCCTAATCCTAATTTGATGATAACTAGATTTCAAGTCAATTTTAGAAAGAAAAATGCATGCACCAAACAATTCATCAAGCAAGTCATCTAGTCTAGGAATAGATAACGATACTTAACGGTAATGTGGTTGATGGCACGACAATCCACACACATGTGATAAGTCCCATCCTTCTTGGAAACCAAGAGAACCAGAACCGCGCAAGGGCTTAGACTCTCTCACACATATCCCTTCTCAAGTAACTCCTCCACTTACTTTTGTAATTCTTTAGCCTCCTCTGGATTGGTTCTATAGGCCGGTTAGTTAGGGATGATAGTTCCGGGCACAAAATCTATTTGGTGCTTAGTTCTCCTTATAGGTGGCAATCCTCCAGGTACCGCCGTTAGGAAAACATCGTCAAATTCTTGAAGAAGAGCTACAATTTCATTTGTTAAAGATAGGGTAGAATTTTTATTAGAAACATAAGATCCTTTGCAAATAAGAAGGATAACCAGTTCTTTAGCCTCTATTGCTTCTATGATCTCACTCCTCTTTGCAAAGTAATTCACTCTTCTTTTACTTTCTCTCTCTTCGTCCTTGCTCACTCCCATCCATGATGGTCTATGGCACTTGTTTTCCCATTCTCTTCCTCAACTCTTGTTCTTTCCTCTCTTGCCCTTGTTTTTGCTTGGCATCTTGTGCTCCCTTTTTCTTTTTTCTTTCACTCATGATCTTTTGGTCTTTATTCACCGCACTTGGGGTCATGGGGGTTAGAGTGAATTTAGATCCTTCCTTGACAATAGAATAGGTGTTTTTTCTCCTATTATATTTCATATTCCTATCATATTGTCAAAGTCTCCCTAAAAGCAAATTACCCACTTGCATAGACACCGCATCACATAAGACATCATCCTTGTAATTTCCTTTTTCAAAAGTCAACAAGACTTATTTGTTCACCCTCAATTCTCCACTATTATTTAACTATTGTAGCTTGTAGGGCTTGGGGTGTTTAGTCTATTTCACTCCCATCTCATCAACTAGGTCTGTACTAATCACATTAGTGCAACTACCACTATCTACAATGACACTACAAGGAGTCTTGTTGACTAGATACCTTGTATAGAATATGTTCTCCCTTTGTTGATGGTCTTCGTTTTTGATGGCTTGAGAGTTTAATGACCTCCTAGTAAATCCAACTAAGGAGTACTCTTAACCAATAACTTCTCCTTCATCACTTTCCACATCCTCATTTTCGACTTGATCTCCTTGGTGCCTTTCTCCTTCTTCCTCTTCATCGATTGAAATTTCTCCATAGGGATTGGTGTACATAGCTCTCTTACTTGGACACTCTTGGGAGGTTTGTCCATATCCAAGGCATTTAAAACATTTAATATCCCTATTCCTTTATGGCCTCTCCATGGCTTTCCTTTGGTCTTTATGCCAACCTTCCTTTGGTTTCCATCGTTCCCTTGGTTTTCATCCTACCCTTGGTTGGTTGTATTCCCTTTGTAACTACTTAGATTGTGAAACCCCAGTCAAAACCAACTTTAGAGTGAGGGGGTTGTGATGCATATCATAATTTATTGCATTTTTAAATATATTTTTAAATGATTTTCTATGCTTTGGATTTGAGTTTTATTGTCTCGAAGGCTTGGTTGTGAGTATTGCTTGAGAAGGGCAAAATAGAAATTTTTGCTTGAGGTGGAAAAAGGGAGACAACATGAGGATTGAATAAGAAAATATATTTTTTTTTAGGGAAAATAAGAACAAGAGTTGTTGTGGTTTAGTGGTTAGAGCCTTAAAATTAATTCTTGAGGTCTTGGGTTTAAATTCCATCATAGGAGCTTTAGCTTGGTTAAATTTTATTTTTGCTTGGGAAGTATCATTTTCGGCCTTAGTGGTGTTTGGAGTAGGGTAGAGATGTTGTCATATGAGAGGCATGATAGGAGTCTTCAAATCCCACTCATTTGTTCTACACAAAATTCCTAAGAGGAATTCATTTCCTCTTGATCCTTAATTTTCCTATTTCTCAATTCATTAATTTGTTCAAATTGTTCTAGCTAATTTCTTTCCAGAAATTCCAATGAAGTACTGTGGCTTTGTAGAATCAAAATGTCTTAGTGGAAGACATTTTATGGTCTCAAAATGTGGAGGAGATGTGAAAGATTCCAAGGGGATAAATCCCTTTAGTGAACTTTCTAAAAATTCATTCTAGCTAGGTTCATCTTCCTTCTTGGAATGAACTGAAATTTTTCAGCTTCTTGTGCCTTCAAGTTGTCGAAACTCTTAGCTAATATTTCCTCATAAAATGCTTCCAGAAAAATGGCCTTTTGGATCAGCTTGCAACCTGAATTTCTCTGACCATTTTCAGACTGCACAAAGTTGGTGCAAAACCAGAAAAATCCCTGGGCAAATCGCAGCTTTGGAGGTCCGAAACCAAGCTATTTTCTTCCAGTTTTTGCTCAGCACCTTAGCCATGTTTTTTTTCCATGAAGAATGATGGAAACCAGCCTTGAAAACCCCTAAAACTCCCCTTCAAAACCTCAGCAAATCGGCTGGAAAGATGGCAGGTAAAACTGCCCAGAAAAAAAAAATTCTAGCATTGCGAAAAATACTGTGCAGTAGTTTTTCCAGCTTTGTTTCCTAATTCTCTCCTAGCCGAAACTCCATCATTTTTCTGCACAAACCACCCTTAAACCTCCATTAATTAAACTCCATTATCCTCCCTAGGTTCTGCATGAAAAATCCAGTCATGGTTGCCAGAAAATCTCTCCAACAAATCTTTGCAATCATGCTTGATTAGTTACCAAAATTGCAGCCACCATAATTTAGCAACCTTCCATAAAATGTTCCTCAAACAACCAGACTTATTCCTCACCATTTCACTCCATATTTTCGGCCACCATTACCCCTCTTAATCAGCTTTCATCCAGTAGAAACACTGCACAAAAATTCGGCCATGGCAGACTTCCAAAAGCTCTCCAAGAATCAAAGATATTCTTAAATATTTAGTTTCCAAATTTGCTTCTCAAAAATATTCTTCAAGGATTCCAACAACTAGCCTTGAATCTCTCTCCTCCTTGGCTAGATGGTTTCTTCTCCAATAGTCATGCTTCCTTCACCTTCTTTGGTCGAATTTAGACATCTAGGAGTTGAGACTTATTCAAAACTCCTTCAAGGGAATTCATCAAGAAAGTAAGCTTTCTTTTAACCCTTCTTTTAATTCTAGATTCATGTCTCTAGGATGATGTTGATAGAAGGTGGATTGTGGATAGGATTTGAGTATGTATTGTTGAGATTCAAGCATGAATATATGTATGAATATGAAGGAGATGGGATTTATACATGGATGGATTATCTTGGTTGATTGTATGATGATTTGAGGTTTAATGCATGCCTCTATGATTAAGTATGCTAGAGATTATGTCACCTTTGGTGAACAGGATTTATATTCATGCTGAATTGTTGAAGCCATGATCATATTTATGTTAATAGGGGTTAGATCATGTCTTAATAAATTGAGATCTATGCTTGTATGCATGATTTGGATGATTTGATGAATTGAAGGATTGTATATGTTCATGATTGTGAATAGCCATGGAAATATGATCATGATCTAGTTGTCCCTAAGCTAATTTTTATTTCATGAATAAAATATTTAATAATATGATTTTGCTAGTAATTTTGAAAAACCCCTAGGAAGGGCGGATTTGGATTATTATATATATAAAGGAAATTTTAGTCAAATAAATAATAGTTTTGATAGAAAAATAAAATATATCGATATCATATAAAAATAATGAAATCAACTAAAGCCTTTTTTTTTTTAAATAATCATAATTAGTAAAATACTTATAATTAAAATTTAATTATTATCTTTTAATCAAAACCTATTAAAACTTATTTATTATTTTCCAAGCAAGGCTCATTAAAATTCATTTTCAACTAACTTTAGTCATCAATTATTTTCTAACAGCTAAATTATTAATAAATCATTATTTTTCCTAAAAACCACCTAAGACTGTTCATCAAATAAACTCTAAATTTTCTTAGCAATATTTAAACCTTTAACTTATTAGTACTTATTTCTCAAAACAATAATTATTTTAAATATCAAATTATCCTTAGCTTATAAACCTATTTACTTATTGTTTGACCTTAAAGCTTGGGACACTAGGATCATGATAGTAGTAAGTTGAGTTGTTTAAATTGAGAAAGTGAATTTTGGCTTGAGTTTGATTGTGGTTTGTATTTGCCCATGCGGGGTTAGGTCAGCAGTTGGAGACCTTTTTATTATGAGCAAGAATCAGGTAAGCTCCTGCATAAAACTTGATTGATGAAAAGTGTTTAATTATGGCAAGCCAAATATAGAGTGCATGGACACTCATCTTTGTAAAGGCAATTGAGGATTGTCTCCTGTCTTATTTCTGTCAAACAAATTATTTGAAAACCAATAAACAGATTTATTCAAACTCAAAACTCTTTTTAAAACTGATTTTGACAAAGACTTTGGAAACCCTTAATTGCCATGTTCAAATGGAACTATGTTTTGTTCATTTTTCTTTTCCCAAGTGGGATATGTTATTTTGAGTACTTAATAAGAATGGACTACTGGGCTAGTCTTTGAAAGGTTAGGGTAAGTCTCTCAATAGGTGGCCACCTCTGAGGGGTAAGTCCTTCCCGGATAAGACAACAGTCTAGTAAGTTGTGTTGGTCCGAGCTAGCAGTGTTCTTTTTCAGTCAAGTGACTGTGTTTTGCCATAATGGACACCCGGTTGTTGTTTGGGTATAGAGAAGGATGAGTATCTTGCCCAGTAGGCCGATCACCTACTTTTGTCAGTCTGCACAAAGTGTGGCATTCTGACCGACGGTATGCACAAAGTGTGGCATGCTGACCATCCGGTTATGGGGCCCAACGTGTGGTAACTCGTAATCCTTTCTTTTGAGTGGTTGATTTTATAAATTATGTATGGTTGGAAATGTCAAAACACCACTCTTATTTTTTACTGATGTTTATTGTTTGCCAGTGATATCTTATAAAGAATTTTATACTTTGCATTCACGAACTGTTTTCACTGAACACCCAAAGCACACACGGACTTACTGAGATTTCTGTCTCACTAACATTTTACCATGATTTCAGGTCAATCCTACTGTGGGGATGAGTAGCTAGATTATACCTGCTTTGGAAGATTTTCTGATGATTTATTTTTGTGTAATGTTTTGGAGAAATGAGAGTGGATAAATTTTATTACGGATTTGTTTTTGGTATTTTGGGATTTATTCTTGGATTGATATTTATTTTGGGATGTAGTAAATTTTAAGTTCAAGTATCATTTATATTCCGCTATTTCATTTGTGCGACCTAGTTATAAAGACCCCTTGTCCTTTGGATGGGGCGACATCCCCGGCCCTAGCGGGCCTAGGTAGCGGGGTGTTACATAGATGCTTCATCCCTTTTAATTAGCAACTTGCTCGTGGTGTTTGGGTTTGGAAGTTAGGGCTTAGTGAAGACTCTCCTCTCCAATTGCCTTTCAATTTTTATAGCGGCATGGACTTTGTCCTCCAAGTGGTCGTAAGAGTGCAACTCCACCAAATTTGATATCTCCATATCTAGTCCACCAAAAAACCTAGCCCTTGTTACCCTAGGATCCTTATTAATTTGGGTTCTTATCAACATTACTTCCATCTCCTTGTGATAATCTTCCACATTTTTGTTCCCTTACTTGAGGGATTGTAGCCTTTGGTAAAGATCGTTGTAGTAATAGTATGAAACAAATCTAGCCCTCATTATATCTTTCAACAAGTTCCAATTTGTTATGGTCTCCACTCTCATTTGTCTTCTTTGGGCACTAACTCGTCCCCACCACACCAAAGCATCCTCTTAAAACCCAAGGATGGCTAACCTCACCTTTAACCTCTTACTATAGGTATGATATTCAAAGAAAATCTCTATTTTGCTCTCCCACTCAGAGTAGGCCTTAAGGTCACTCTTGCCAAAGAATGTGGGCACTTTTATTTTGATGTGGTTGAACTCTCTCTTCTCATCATACCCTTCTCTCCTTCCTCCCCTATTACCCACTCCTCTATTGAATTCCCCATAGGCCTCACCTTGTTCTCCATCATACCACTCATCAACTCTATCAAATTCTCTTTCCAACTCTCTTAGATTATTTCCCCCATTTCTTCCATAGCTCCTTCCTCATCCTCCTCTCATACCATGCCTACCCCCTCTCATGGGAGCTTATTGGAATCCACAATAGAGTGCTCGTCCCGCTCTTCAACTTCTTGGGCATTTAATGGAGGGGTAAAGGCATCGTCGTCCCTCATTCTCAGGTTAGGGCCATTAATCTCTCTTGACCTCTTATTTGTGCAACAGTAGAAAGGTACCAACCTAATTCATCAATCCCGTTAGCTCCCTTGTCATGAATTGAAACTCAATTTGCATAGTTCTTATCATAGCTTGCAAATCATCTCGTAAACTCCTAGCATCAAGTGGCTGTTCTTGGGGTCTACTAGGACCGCTTGGATTAGACCTAGGAAGTTCTTGTTCATGGGCCATGACAATAGAACTTCTCAGGAGTTATACCTACAAAAGAAATTAGCGAAAAGAAGTAGTCCCTCTCTTCACTCCCTTGCGTGTTTACTCTCAATAGTTTTGCACTCTACTTTCATGTGTACCCTCTTTTTTTCTTTTGATGATAGTCTCTCACTCTTGCCTTTTCCTCAACGCTCAATCTTCTTGTTCAATCCAATCCTCCCCAATAGCTAAAGATTTAGTTCAACCAAGTAAATCAACAAAATTCAATAAACTTTCCAATTAGGGAGTCTTATGGGAATTTCAACAAACATTTGTTGGACACCCTAAGTAAATAATTTTTTCAAGCAAGAATTTCAAGGAACAAGGCCTTAAATAGTGCAAGAA
The DNA here is from genome assembly GCA_026120185.1 of Voacanga thouarsii. Taxonomy (NCBI): domain Eukaryota; kingdom Viridiplantae; phylum Streptophyta; class Magnoliopsida; order Gentianales; family Apocynaceae; genus Voacanga; species Voacanga thouarsii. The sequence goes on from JANUWF010001918.1 coordinate 3,439,522, forward strand.
TAATCACTAAAACTTAAGGAAGAAATTTTTAAACAAGAAACGAACAAGAATTAGCAAGAAACAAGAAACAAGAAAAACTAGTAGGTAGGAATAAGAAGAACAAGACTACCACTAATGTGTATTGGCAAAGATGAGTTCAATGAGCATGGATTTCAATAATAGAGTGATACATTATGTCCCAATATTCCAAGAAATAAAAGTTACAAGTCAAAACCCACATCTATAGCCAAAAATATTCTCATAGAACATTTAACAAATACCTTGATTGCAATCCCGTCACCTAAAAACAACCAACATTTTGATCTATATTCAAGCCCATTTTTCCCACAAACACGAGATAAATTTGTTCCCAAGAATTATATTAAGATTAAGGAACAATTTCTTCAAAGAAAAATGAAGATATAACAAAGATTTCAAGACCTTTTTGAAGATTGTTTTTAAGTTACGGGATTCCCCTATTTTTTCCTTCAACTTGTAAGGCTCATTTTCTTAATGTCAAGCTTTGATTAAGAATTGAGATCAAGGCTTTTCTTACTCTGATACCAAACTCTTTAATATGATCTTATGTGGGTATCTTTGTGGAATAAAAGGTAAACAAATGGGTAAAACCCTTAGCTAATCAAATGTCACCCAAAACAGTGGAAAATTGTGTCTAAATGAAGAAAGAAAACTATCTAACTATCCCCTAGCAAACCTTTGAAGAACAAAGCATTAAAGACCCACAAGAAATATAGTAAGACCAACTGTAGATTCACCCAAATATCCTTGACACAACCCAGGAAATTAAGAATAAGAGGAGTAGAACCTTAGGCACCCAAACAATGGAATTCAAGATAAACCTTAAAAGAATAAAGCTACTAAGACCTAATCAAGAGAAACCAAATTGGATTATCCGTAGATATTAGGGACTCATACATAGGGAGGACTAAACCCTAAGCAAGGTTTTGAAGAAGATGAATAAGGAGATTAAACCTCCCAAAGCTCTCTTTTTATAATTTGAAATAAAGTATGATCAATTATCTTGTTCAAATTACAAAAGATGTATTTATACTACCCTAGCCCTAACTAAATGACTAATAAGGCCACAAGACAAATTAAGGGCTTAAAAGGACTTTACAAACTGTTTCAAATAGAGAAAATACAGAGAAAACAGTAAAAATTGGCAAAACAAGGGGTCCTGCTTAACTAGACCCGGCGCCAAGGGCTGTGGTGGACCTAGCGCCAGGTCTGCACTAGAATTCCAGCACACTGTCTGGCTAGACCCAGCGCCAGGAGCAGATTCTGGGCCTAGCGCCGAGTAAGTACTGGAATTCCAGCATTCACCAGGCAGAATGCATCTGGCGCCAAGTAAGCCTACTAGGGCTGGCGCCAGGTGCAATCTAGAAAATATAGTTCAGCTTCTTCTCGCCTTTTTGCTCCTTCTTTCGGTATAGGCATAGGTTGTTGTTGGGATTCCACTTGGATGCTCATCAAATTAAGTTCTTGGCAGCCTTTATCATCCTTCCAAATCTCTTCCATCTTCAAGTATAGTTGTAGGAGTTGAATATCGCCTTGAAGTCTCTTGGTCCTTGATCTTATCATTGGCCTGTATATTGTCGCTCATCCATCTTGAGTTTGAATTGTTTGGTTGTCATGATTCCTATCAGGTGTCTATTTAATTTCATCACCACTATCTGATTGCCTACTTTTAGCCTCTTTATTTGTATCTTTCAGTGCTATTCCCCTTTGTCCTTTATCATGGTCATTAGATTTTAGAAACCTCTTTAGTTTTATTTCATATGTTAGGAGGGAGCCAATTAGTTCTTCAGTTGGTAAGGATTTTAGATCCTTAGATTCTTCCACAGTTAGAGCTTTCAATTACCAGCTCTTAGGGAATGCATCTAGAATTTTTCTATTTTGTTCACCAACGAAGTAGACTTTCCCATAGTCTTTAAGTTCATTTGCAATATTTGTAAATTTGGTAAACATATCAGTTATACTTTCATTTGGCTTCATCGTGAAAAATTTATAATCATGAATTTAAAGCCCCAACTTAGACTTCTTTACTTAATTTATCCCCTCATAAGTGACCTCAAGAAATCTCCACATATCATAGACTGAGTCACAGGCAATAACTCTTTATATTTTGTGGCATCAAGGGCACAACACAAAATATTCATAGCTTGAAAGTTCAATGTCATTTTGGCATTATCTTCAGCTTCAAGTTCGTCACTCTGTTTTGACACTTTTCTGCATCAGCAAATTTTGACGGAACAAATGGACCATTTTCAATCAGATTCTACAACTCAAAGTTGATTGAACAAACATAAATCTTCATTCTATTTTTTTAGAATGTATAATTGGTTCCATTGAACAAAGGAGGTTGATTTGTTGAGAATCCTTCAATATATGGAAAATTAGATGAGTTTGCCATAGGGATCTTTTCTACACAGTTGTTAGACAGAAACTAGAGTAGACCAAGGCTTTTATACCAAATGAAAACCCTTAGAGGGGGTGAATAAGGTTTTGGAAAATTTAAAATGCTCTTTGAAAATTCTATTTTAAGACACCCTTCAAATTTCAAATTGAAGAAACTTACTACAACGAGAAACTTTCGAAATGACTTAAGGATTAACTACACTATTAATAAGATAAGACACACGATGCAATTAATACTGAAGTAAAAATGAGTTGGTGAGATCCATAAAGAATTTTTTTGAGAGACAAAAAAGAATTTTTTGCAAGAAAAATTGTAGCTGAACGAAATTAAATACAAAGAGAGATAATACAAGATTTATAGTGGTTCGATCTACCAAGATCAACATCCTCTACCTTAAGCTCACACTTAAGAATTTTCAACCAAATTTCATTAACCTAGTTCAATGGTATCAATCTACAGTAAATACATAAGAGGATCGCCACACTTACTTTTACCAAAACCTCTCAATCAACCAACAAATCAAGGTTCAATCCAAATGGATTTTATACCATAACCTTGATATACAAAGATGATTGAAGAAATGAAATGAAAATGGCTCACTCTTTTGAGCAGATATACAAAGCAAATAAGCTCAAACAACATTTACCTTTTTGACATAATTTGATTTTACTTTGAAGTACTATGAAAAATGAGATTTTTGTTTTCTATAGAGGAAGAGTATTTTTTAGAAGGATAGGATAAAAATCTGCTTTCAAATTGAGTTTTAAAACTTTTTATAGAGGCAAAAAGTAGAGTTCCAACGGTTAGAAAATGACTAATTTTTCGCTGTTAGAATTGCCAGAGTTTTGGACTTAAGTTTTGGACGATAGTGTTTCTAAAATGTAAATCCAAAAAGGTACTTTTTCAGGCAGAATCCATTTGATACTGTTCATAAGATTTTGGACGAAGCTTTTGAAGACAGAGTCATCCACATTATTCAATCTAAAATTCTGAGGATTTAAAACTTTGAAATCTTTTTATTTTAGTGCTTCAAGGTAGAAATAAAACTAAATCATGAGGTAAGGAAGACATAGGACTTTACACAAAAAACACCTTAACAAGGATTCCTAGTCTAAGGTTCTTCGCCAATGAATTATTGGTACGCAATCTCTTAAGCTTGATCTTCTACTTGATTTCCCATTCTTGGATTCTATTTCTTCAAGAGTTACTTAACAATCTTATTCGCACGCCTTTGGAAGAACTAAGGTCAAACATGTCCTATAACATGTAAATCACACAAGTTAGTAGTCATCAATGTTTGTCATAAGTTAAAGTACAGGAGAATGCCCTTAGGGTTAATAGGATTTAATAAAATACAAATCTGAAGCTTTTGATAAGTTTAAAGACTTCAGGAATGAAGAAGGGAAATAACTTAGCAAAAGTATTAAAACTTTAAGATTCGATCGACAAGGTGAATACTTAAGTCAAATGTTCCAAAGTTATCTAAAAGATAATACGATATTATCTTAATAGTCTCCACCATATACACCTCAACATAATGGTATATATGAGAAAATGAATCGAATCTTCTAGACATGGTACAGACTATAATAGCTTTTGTAGACTTATCAAAATTATTTTGGGGATATGCACTAGAGATTGCTATTTATATACTAAATAGTGTTCCATAAAAAACGAATGATAATATTGTATTTGAGTTATTATTTGGCAAGAGACCAAAGTTATCTCACTTGAGAATACAGGGCTGTGAAACCCCACCTAAAACCAACCCTAGATTAAGGGGGTCGGGAATGCATATCATATTATTTTGCATGAAATATATATTTTTGAATGATTTTATGTGCTTTAGAATCGTGGATTATAGGTTTAAATGCTTAGTTATGCTTGTTGAGCATGAGGGGTAAAATGGTAATTTTGCTTGAGGTTAGAATAGGGAGATAACTTGAGGAATAGGTAAGAAAAATATGTGGGGTGAGAAAATAAGAACAAGAGTTAGCGTGGTTTAGTGGTTAGAGCTTGGTGAATTAATTTCTAAGGTCATGAGTTCAAATCCCATTATTTAAGTTTTATCATGATTATTTTCATTAAATTTGAATTTTTGTTTTCTTGCATTCCATAAAAATAGGAATGTCGTCTTAAGGGAGACATGAAGAGAATGTCCTAATCTTATCCTCATGTCCTAAAAAGAATTCTAGAGGAATTCTTGTCCTATTTATTACATCTAGCTTGTCCTAACATCTTTATAATTCAAAACCATTAAATCCTTTCTTTTAAATTCCAAAAAAATTCTGGGATAACTCCTCCACCATGGAATTCGAAAATCAGCTATGGTGGTTGGGTAGTTGGCCGAAAATAGGAGGGTAAATAGGAAGGGTTCCAAGAGAAAATCAATCACCATGAAAGGACCTTCAAATCTACCTTCATGTTATTCATACTTTAATGGAAAGAAATCTGGAAATTTTCCAGAATTGTTGCAGCCCCTTTCTTCAAAAATTCAGGCCATAATCCCATTCACTTGCTGCCAAGAAAATGGTCATTTTATGTGGCTTTTAAGCTGGAAAAACTGTGCAAATTTCGGACTGCACAAAACAACACCAAACCAGGAAAAAAAACTGGGCATTTCGCAGCTTGCAATCAAGAAATGAAGCTGTTTTTAGTTCACCTTCAAGCCAGCAAATCTCTTCTTTATTTGTCCAGGAATAAGGCTGAAAAACCAACCTTGGAAGGCCCTCAAACACCCCAGAAGAACCTCTGAAAATCGAGCTAAGGGTGTGCAAAATTCTGCAATCTTCGAAAATTCTGACAAACTTGAAACCAGAATTTTCCAGCCTTGCTTCCTTCTAGCCTAAGGCCGAAAATCATCTTCAACCTCTGTAAAAATTTAGCTTGCTCAGCTATAGACTGAACACCATAAACCCCACTCTTACCTTGAGCATAAGGACTCCATAGCTGCACCACAAAACACTCCTAAGATCACTCCATTCAAACTCTTTTGAACTTCAAGTAATTTCAGCATGTTACTCCATTAAAACCACTCTTGCATTAGGCTAATTAACCAGAATTTTCTCTGCCTTCATGGACTGAATTTTGGCCAGCCTTGAGCAACATTAACCTTCAATCATTTCAGGAAAAACTCCATGTTCAGCCGGCTCCATTGATGACCATAGAAACCTCTCTTGATCAAAACACCATAGCTAACCTCTTACCTTAAACCTCTCCACTATTTCCTCCATTTAAATTTCAAGAAAATCTGATCATCCCTTCTCTTTCTAGCTGAAAACCGAAACCCTCATTTATTTCATACCATTCGGCTAGCCTTCTACCAAAATTCGTGTAGCATTCTTCCAAATTCTCTCCATTTTCACCTAGAACACCAAGAACACACACTAACCTTCTTCAAGCCTAACCCTACTCCAAACACCTCCAATCACTCTCAAACACTCCAAATCACTTCCATTTAATCCCTAAACCTCATTTCTGGTATTTATAACACAAGACCTCGCAAACAAAAATTTTCATGCGGATCGAAATTAACCTTTTTCTTGAAGGTCTCAAGAACATCAACAAGATAAGTCAAGAACACCTTTCTTATTCATCTTCTTCCATTCGATTATATCATTCTAATGATCTCTCTCTCTCTCTCTCTCTTCTAACCAAAATGGTTGATCAAACATCAACCATGATCGTTTGTTTCGTTGGACCATTCAAGACACTCCATTGCGCGTGGACCTTCTTATGTCTTCTTCAAAGTACTCAACAATCAAGAATTCATTCTTAAATCTCTCTTATTAAATTCTGAAATCATGTCTCTTAGGTGTTGATAGGGAGATGGAATATGATTGGGAGATTGAGTATATGCATAAAGGGATTGGGGTTAGGACATGATAATTGTTCTATATGACTAGGATATATATATTTTCCTTTTGAATCAATGTATGTTCTTCATGCTTAATGAATTTTTTGGATGTTTGAAGCATGATTAGATATTGTGACACCAAAGGTGATTAGGCTTTTATGTTCTTATTGTTCCATGGAAACCATGATTGATGATTATGCTTAGTAGGATTTTGGCCACTTGATGGTATGAGATAGTTCAAGTGTATGTTCATGAATGGATTAATTTATTGTTTGATGATGGAGAATGTGATCATGAATCTTTTCTAGCACTAGGAAAATCATGATAAGAGATTATTTTCTTATTAATTCTAGGTTATATTCATTAATAAATTTTATTACAAAAAAAATAGAATTACTACTATAGTTTCCTTCAAAATTCGAAATACTAGGGGATTTGGATTGGAATATTTAATTAGACTGTTAATATCTTTATTAAACAAAATTTAATAAAATTCATTTATTACTAATTTTATTTATTACTAATTAATTATTATCTATTAAAAATTTTTAATTAAAAAATTATTTAATTTATTATTTATTTATAATAAAGCTATTTTTAAATTTTCATTTATTAAAATTATTTAGGACTTAATATTATTTAAAATTCAAACCTTAGTTTATTTATTATTAATAACACTCAAGAATTATTATTTGAGTCTATAATTTAATAACAATTATTTTAGAACCCCTAGTTATTTTAACTTATCAAACTAGACTTATTTTATAAAATTCTTTAGCATCTAGCCTTAGAGCTTAGGACATTAAGGTCATATGGTTAATCATGGATGTAGCTAGTTGAGCTAAGAATTATTTATGTAAGGCAGGTATAGCCTGAATGTGACCTTATGTTTTGTGTTTACCCCAGGCGGGGTTAGGTCAGCCTTGGAAGACTTTTGAGTGTGAGCAAGCAAAGAAGCAGGTAAGCTCCTACATGGAGGTTTGTGAAGATCAAAAGTTATTATGGCGAGCAAATGCAATGTATATGGACATTTATTTGTAAATGCAATTAAGGACTGTTTTTCCTTTTTATTTCAGTCAAGCAAATCATTTGAAAATTGAACAAGCAGTTTTACACAAATCTAAACTTTTTCTAAAACCCAACTTGACTAGACTTTTGGAAACCCTTAATTGTTATTTTCAAATAAAGCAAAGTTTGATCAATTTTCTCCCAAGGGGAACAATCAACGTTGAGTACTCAATAAGGGTAGACCACCAGGACTAGTCTTTGAAGGGTTAAGGTAAGTCTCTCAGTAGGTGGCCACCTCTGAGGGGTGAGTCCTTCCTGGATAGGATGCCAGTCCGGTAGGTCATACCGGTCTAAGCTAGCAAGTTTCAGTCATGTGGACTGTGTGTTCCAGAGTGGACAACTGGTAAGTTTAGGTGTAGAGATGGAGGAGTATCTCACCCGGTAGGCTGTACACCTACCTTTTGTCAGCTTGCACAAAGTGTGGCATTCTGACTGTTATTTGGTCTTGGGGCCCAACATGTGGTAACCCATAGCTACCCATTTGAGTGGTTGTATTTAATGGGCACATGTATGGTTTGAAAAGTGAAATGCCACTCTTTATTTTCAACACTTATTTATTGCTTGCCAGCACCTTTTCCTTATGAAACTTTTACAACTTGCATGCATGAATTACTTTACCTGAAACACTCAAAGCACACACGGGCTTACTGAGATTTTTATCTCACCACCTTTTATACCATGTTTTTAGGAAGATCCTGCTGTGGAGGTCATTAGCTAGATGTTGCCTATGCTTTGAAGACTCATGTTATTTACTTTATGTGATGTTTTGGAGAGATTATTGCAAACAGTTTATTTGGATTTGTTCAAGTACTTATCTTTTGGGTTGTAATAAGTTTAATTTTAAAGTCTTTATTTTATTTTATTTTTATGTAGCCTAGTTAAAAAGACCCCATGTCCTCTGGATGGGGCGACATCCCCGGCCCTGATGGGCCTAGGTAGTGGGGTGTTACAAGTGGTATTAGAGACTAGGTTTAAGCAAGTATTGATATTATATGTTTTGATTTATTAAGTTCAAATCTTTTATCTGACCTATCCTATTTGTGCTGTAGGATGGTTAGGATGATTAGAACCACAAGGAAAGGGCAGCAATGGCACCCTCCCATTCCTATCTACCGGGAGGACTTACCAGTGCCTCAGCCTACACCCCAGCCAATCATTGCCCTGGATGATAGTAGTGACGATGAGGTCCAGATCATCGAGCCACATCCAATACCCGTGATCGACTTGGTTACCGACAGTGAGGACGAGGAGATAGATATGGAATATGTTCCCCATCCTCCTAGCCCCATAGTGGACTTGAGTGCTGACAGCGATGACCCAAGGGAGATAGATTATGAATCTCCACCTAGACCTTCCTTTGTAACCCCACCCAATCAAGTTGAGACCGAGGAGAGTTCTAGGAGACCTGGGAAGGAGCCCATAGATGGGTTTGCAAGTGGGGCAGGGATGGACTTCACTAGGAATTCTGGGGGGTGGTTATATGATGCTGACATTGAAGATTCTGATGAGGATTAGAGAGGCCAAGTTCTGCTATGTTTGGGGCGTTTTATTTGCAATTTTTCATAAACTCCTATGCTAGAAGTCCATGCACCTTTATTGCTTTATTTCAAATTTATGCAAATAAGAGTACCTCGGGTACTCTAAGTTTTGAGAAAAATTTATATGCAATTCTTTATACAAAATTTGCATCAAATTTTCTTCCGCTTAACGTTGAATGTGAATGCATGCTCAATTTGGATATTTTTAACTTTGATGCATAAACTCATTATCTGGGGAATAGTTTAGAATGGCACCCAGACGTTGCGCAGCCACATCCAGCGGAAGGGTTCCTGAGGTAGAGCCCGTGACACCAGAGGTTGATGCAACTCAAATGTCATCACCAAATCAAGGGGATGAGAACGAAATGGGGCCGGAGATAGGATCGGAAGAACCGGTTAGCGCGACTATGACGCAAGCATTCCACAAGGTGACCGAGATTCTTCAAAATTTGACTGAGCGGAGGAATCCAAAAGGGGAAGACGAGGCATTGGAGCGGTTTCTGAAGTTTCAACCTCCTATCTTCTTGGGAGAGACCGAACAAGACCAGAAAGCAGAACAATGGGTGGAACAGATGGAGGACATCTTTGCTATGCTCCAGTACACCGAGAAACGAATGGTGAAGTTCGCTGCATTCCGGCTGAGGGGTCCAGCTCGGGCGTGGTGGCAAAGGGTTCAGGACGATTGGGAGATGATAGACCAAGACTGGACATGGGCTAATTTTGTGGAAGCATTCCGGGCAGAGTATATCCCTCTGTAGATAGTTGAGAAACGGGAAGATGAGTTCCAGAATCTAAATAAAGGAAGCATGACAGTAGCCCAATACGCAGCACGGTTCACGCAGCTGTTAAAGTACTGCAAGAGGCTGGTGGATACGGAACAAAATAGAACAAGGCAATTCGTTAAGGGATTAAGGTAGGAGTTAAGAAGGGCGTTAGCACCCTCTCCACCGGTGACTTATTCAGGGGTTGTGGACGCAGCCACCCGTACTGAGAATGAAGATTGCAACCGGTTGGCTTCACAACCGTTCGCACCGACAAGACCGCCGCCAAGACCTTTTCAGAGACAGCCACCTAACAAGCGTCCTGCCAACCAGCAATGGCAGAATCGGGGAAAGCAAGCCCGAACAGCATCGGTTGGTCCGGCGCAGAATCTTCCATTATGCCGGCACTGTGGAAAAATGGGCCACATTGAGAAAAATTGCTGGTCCAAAGGAGTTGAGTGGAAGTGCTACCACTGCGGAACGCCTGCCCTAAACTTCTCCGGATCGGGCAGGGGAACCTAGCTCAGAACTCGGGGCCCAATCGAGCCAATACCTCGGGAGCTTCCGGGAGCGGAACGCAGAAGCCGCAGGCGAAAGCAAAAGTTTTCGCTCTCAACCAGGAGGAGGTTGGAGCTGATGCAGCAGTAGTGGAAGGTATATTTACTATCCAAGGTCGTTCCGTTAATGCATTGATAGACCCTGGATCTACCCATTCCTATTTAAATAAGAATTGTGCATATCAATTGGGTTGGGATGGAGTAGAACTACCTTTTACCTTCATAGTAAGTACGCCTTTGGGGAAAATGGTGTAAGCGGATCGGTATGTGCAAAATTGTAAAGTTGAAGTAGGGAGAGAAAGCTTGGAGGGAGATCTAATAGTCTTAACTATTGATGATTATAATTTAATATTGGGGATGGATTGGTTAGCGAAGCATGGTGCTAGAGTAGACTGTAAGAATAAGTCAGTTCAGTTCATTAGACCGGGATGTTATGTGTTGCAGTTCAATAGCGAGAAAGTAAAAGAATTGAAGTTTTTGATAGCTGGGGCTAAAGCCCAAAAATTGTTGAGGCAAGGATGTCAATGATATTTGGCTTATGTGATAAACAAGCCGAAGGACCAGTGCACTCTGGAGGATACTGAGGTGGTAAAGGACTTCCCCGACATGTTCCCTGCAGAACTCACTTCTCGACCTCCCAAGCGAGAAGTTGAGTTCACCATTAACCTAGTCCCAGGAGCGGAACCGGTGTCTCGAACCCCGTATCAAATGGCACCGGCGGAGTTGAAGGAATTAAAGGAGCAGCTAGAGGAGTTGGTGAGGCAAGGCTATATCAAACCTAGCACGTCACCCTGGGGAGCACCTGTGCTATTTGTAAAGAAAAAGGACGGGACTCTAAGGTTGTGTATTGACTACCGAGGCTTGAACAACCTGACCATCAAAAATAAATATCCTCTGCCGTTAATTGACGAGCTGTTCGACCAGTTTCAAGGGTCCAGTTGTTACTCTAAACTGGATTTGAGGCAAGGCTACTACCAAGTGAGGATAAAAGAGGAGGATATTCCTAAGACGGCCTTCAATACAAGATATGGTCATTACGAGTTTGTGCTGATGCCTTTCGGGGTAACCAACGCACCCGCGGTATTTATGGATCTAATGCATCGAGTGTTCCAGCCCTACTTGGACAAGTTCGTGGTGGTCTTCATCGACGACATACTTATATACTCCAAGAGCCCGGAGGACCATGCAGAACATTTGAAGTTGGTACTAGAAAAGCTAAGGGAGCACAAGCTTTACGCCAAGTTTAGCAAGTGCGAGTTTTGGTTGGATAGTGTGGCGTTTCTTGGTCACGTGGTGACTAAGGAGGGAATCAAAGTAGACCCAGCGAAGGTTGAAGCCGTATCAGACTGGAAGCAACCGAGAGAACATCACCGAGATTCGAAGCTTCTTGGGTTTGGTGGCTACTACCGGAGGTTTATTAAGGGATTTTCGACGTTAGCATCTCCTATGACCCAGCTGCGAGAAAGGACGTGCCCTTTGTTTGGAACGAAAAATGCGAAAAGAGTTTCCAAGAGTTGAAGCGGAGGTTAATGACGGCGCACTGTGTTGAGTACTGCGGAGGCGAGATAAACCTTACGCCCTATATGCGATGCCTCGAAGGAAGGCTTGGGAGCGGTTTTGATGCAAGATAGGAAGGTGATCGCCTATGCTTCCGAAACCGAAGCCGCACGAAGTCAATTATCCCACGCATGATCTAGAGGTGGCTGCCATTGTGTTCGCATTAAAGAAATGGCGACACTATTTGTATGGGGCGGAATATGAGGTGTTCATCGATCACAAAAGCCTGAAGTACATCTTCACCCGGAAGGACTTGAATTTGAGGCGGCGAAGATGGATGGAATTTACGGAGGAATATCGGTGTCCTATCAACTACCACCTCGGGAAAGCCAACGTCGTTGCTTGATGCCCTGAGCGGAAAGTCGGAATGGCCGGGCTAAGAGTACAAGAGGTTAAAATGGTTCGGGACGTGTTGGACGGAAGAGCGAGAAGTGCAAGAAGAGAGGATCATTATTAGCAACCTAAAGTTGACAGCAGATCTAAGGCGGGAAATTGTTGAAGCCCAGCAGAGTAATGCGGAATTTCAGCTTTTCAAGGATAAGGAGCTTAAACGGCAAGGCAGAGAATTCCGACAGGATGGAGCGGGAGTGTTGTACTTTTGAGATCGTTTGTGCGTACCCGATGAGCACCAGTTGAGGGACAGAATTTTAGAAGAAGCGCATAAGAGCAAGTACGCCATTCATCCAGGAGAGGTCAAGATGTATCAAGATTTGAAAAAGTCTTATTGGTGGACCGAGATGAAGCGGAACGTGGTTAAGTATGTCTGAACGTGTCTAACCTGTCAGAAAGTCAAAGCGGAGAATAGAAAGGTGGCAGGATTATTACAATCGTTGCCAGTACCAGAATGGAAATGGGAAGAGGTAACCATGGACTTCGTTACCAGACTCCCTATGGCTAGGAGCCTAAAGGACGCCATATGGGTAGTCATGGATCGACTGACCAAGTCAGCGCATTTCATACCTGTGAATGTAAGGGATTCTATGGAAAAGTTGGCTCAGACCTACGTGCGGGAAATAGTCAGATTGCACGGAGTACCTTCAAGTATTGTGTCTAACCGTGATCCGAGATTTACATCCCAATTTTGGAGCAAGTTTCAAGAATCGATGGGTTCTAGTACGAAGTTCGATACGACGGCGCATCCACGAGACCGATGGACGAGTCGAGAAAGAGTTATTCAGATATTGGAGGATATGCTGAGAGCCTATGTGTTGGATTTGGGGATAAGTGGATTGAAAGTGTGCCATATGCCGAGTTATCATACAATAACAGTTATCAGGCTTCGATTGGAATGGCTCCGTATGAAGCTCTATACGGACGTAAGTGTCAAGTACCACTATACTGGAGTTGGTCAGATGATGGACATATAAGCAAATCGGGAGAACTCTATGTTCAGGAAATGTCAACAAGGTTAAGTTAATTAGGGAAAGGTTGAAGGCAGCCCAGAGTCAACAAAAGAGTTATGCAGACAATAGGCGGAGAATGTTAAAATTTCAGGTGGGAGACAGTGTGTTTCTATAACTGACATCGAATAGGGGAATTCTGAAACACCTGAAAAGGGGAAAGCTGAATCCGAGATATTTGGGTCCGTTTCCAATAAAAGAGAAAATTGGGCCGGTGGCGTACCGATTGGAGTTGCCAGATGGGCTGACGGGAATTCACGACGTATTCCATGTATCACAGTTGAAGAAGTACAATGCCGATCCCGGACATGTGTTGAATGATGAGCCGTTAGTGCTACAACCCGACCTGAGCTATGTGGAGAAACCCATAAAAATATTGGACCAAAGTATCAAGACTCTCCGGAATAAGCAGATTCTGATGGTAAAAGTGCAGTGGGAGCATCATGGCATGCGAGATGCCACATGGGAAACAGAAGAGTGGGTAAAGCGAAAGGATCCCGATCTGAGGTAAAGGTGCGTCTGAATGTCGGGGCGAAATTCTCCTAAGGAAGGTAGGATGTGAAACCCCACCTAAAACCAACCCTAGAGTAAGGGGGTCGGGAATGCATATCATATTATTTTGCATGAAATATATGTTTTTGAATGATTTTATGTGCTTTAGAATCGTGGATTATAGGTTTAAATGCTTAGTTATGCTTGTTGAGTAGGAGGGGTAAAATGGTAATTTTGCTTGAGGTCAAAATAGGGAGATAACTTGAGGAGTAGATAAGAAAAATATGTGGGTGAGAAAATAAGAACAAGAGTTAGTGTGGTTTAGTGGTTAGAGCTTGGTGAATTAATTTCTAAGGTCATGAGTTCAAATCCCATTATTTAAGTTTTATCATGATTATTTTCATTAAGTTTGAATTTTTGTTTTCTTGCATTCCATAAAAATAGGAATGTTGTCTTAAGGGAGACATGAAGAGAATGTCCTAATCTTATCCTCATGTCCTAAAAAGAATTCTAGAGGAATTCTTGTCCTATTTATTACCTCTAGCTTGTCCTACCATCTTTATAATTCAAAACCATTAAATCCTTTCTTTTAAATCCCCAAAAAAATTCTGGGATAACTCCTCCACCATGGAATTCGAAAATCAGCTATGGTGGTTGGGTAGTTGGCCGAAAATAGGAGCGTAAATAGGAAGGGTTCCAAGAGAAAATCAATCGCCATGAAAGGACCTTCAAATCTACCTTCATGTTGTACATACTTTAGTGGAAAGAAATCTGGAAATTTTCCAGAATTGTTGCAGCCCCTTTCTTCGAAAATTCAGGCCATAATCCCATTCATTTGCTGCCAAGAAAATGGTCATTTTATGTGGCTTGGAAACTGGAAAAACTGTGCAAATTTCAGACTGCATAAAACAGCACCAAACCAGGAAAAAAAACTGGGCATTTCGCAGCTCGCAATCAAGGAAATGAAGCTGTTTTTAGTTCACCTTCAAGCCAGCAAATCTCTGTTGTATTTGTCCAGGAATAAGGCTGAAAAACTAACCTTGGAAGGCCCTCAAACACCCCAGAAGAACCTCTGAAAATCGAGCTAAGGGTGTGCAAAATTCTGCACCAAAAATTCTGCAATCTTCGAAAATTCTGAACAAATTTAGCTTAAGGCCGAAAATCATCTTCAACCTCTGTAAAAATTTAGCTTGCTCAGCTGTAGCCTAAGGTCTTTAATAAGAGCATTTTTTTTTTCTTTTCAACTCAATTCTTTTCATCTCATATTTTTTTTTTTCAACTCAATTCAAAACTCAAAGTTACACAAATTCTAAATCCATAATACAAGAATTAATCAACAACTCTTCCTATATTTCATCATATCATCCATATTCAAACTCAAAGAATAAAATAAAACTCATATACCAAATATAACCAAGGTTAACTTAAATTATCAAGACTTAGCAAATTTTAACTTAATACACAAGTTTACCTTTTTAATAATATCTTACCATACTAAATGACAACTCCATATCCAAAGTTAAAAGGGAAATCATATCTTCATTATAAACAAATAAACTCAATTCAGCTCTAAATCTTCAAACTTTCAAATTTTCAAAGAAATTAAATTTTCTCCAAGATGATTTTTTCCAAGATGGCAAAATGGTTGTCCAAATTTTAAATTCCAAAGTAACTCAACAACAAGAAAACATCAAGATAATTGATAAAAACTTGGACCAAGAATATCACCAAACCACTCCCCCACACTTAAACTGGACATTGTCCTCAATGGCAAAAAATAAACATAATAAAGCATCTCCAAGGGGACCAAAATTGAAAACGGGTCGAAAGTTTAAATAATACTCCCCAAGTGTAGATTAGCCCCAAGATTTGAGAAGTTCCTTCTTCCAGAAGTTGGAAGAATTATTGCTAGCGAAATTCAACCTACAAATAGAAAGATGAGCACACAAGTAAAAGCATACAGAGGAATTGAAAGAAATCAAGATAAAAGCTCAATATAAATCAAAGGAAAAGAAGAATAGAAAGTCAAAGGCTTTAAGTCCCCCATGAAGTAGAGTCCTCAATAGTCTCCAAATTGTCCAATAGCACCACCAAATAGACCACCACGACCTCCAAATAGATCATGAGGTCCTCCTTGTCGCAACGGAATACACTTTGCAATTGGTTCTTTTTTTAGTGAAGAACTTTTCCCGATTTTTTATGCATAAGAAAAATAAGAAGAATATCCCATGTAGATAGCAAAGGTACAATGTCAACCACTCTTCAATCATCATAACAAAATATCACAATGAGGTTCTATTGTCCAAGATGTCCAGATTGGCAACTATTTAGAAAAAATACATAGCTCACCTTTAAACGCAATCACAAGACTTACAATCTATTCTATGCATTTTTGTCCCACCAAATAAACTCAACAAAGATTTGTCCATGTCTAGTAATTTTTTCCTCATAAATACATATACACAATGCCAAGAAATTCAAGAGCATAAAATCGAGAAAGTTTTACACCACAATGTTCCCCAACATATGAGCTTTAAAAATAATTTTTAATTCATGGGAACAGTAATATGAATAAGAAGAAAAGTAATGTGAAGAAGAAGGAGGGGAAAACGAAGATGAAGGGAAGGAATAAAAATATCATTCTAG
Source organism: Voacanga thouarsii (assembly GCA_026120185.1). Classification (NCBI taxonomy): domain Eukaryota; kingdom Viridiplantae; phylum Streptophyta; class Magnoliopsida; order Gentianales; family Apocynaceae; genus Voacanga; species Voacanga thouarsii. The sequence goes on from JANUWF010001918.1 coordinate 3,455,816, forward strand.
GGGAATAGGAATAAATATAAAAGAAGAAAGAAAAATAGAAGAATAAGACACATAAGAGAAACAAACAAGAAAATCAAAGAAAAAGGAAACAAGAAGAAAAAGACAAAATAAGAAAAAATTGGGAAGAAAAGAAAAAGGGTAAGGGAGCAAACGTAAAAGGACAAAAAGAAAAAGAGAAGATTTTTATTTTTTTATTATTTTTATTTTTTTTTGTAAATGAGAATTGGAAAGAGGACAGTCTAGGACCGGCACCGGCCAGACCCGGAACTGGCGCCATTTTTGTTCTGTCTAGGCTCTGATTTTTTTTTTTTTTTTAACTAAAAACTATCCTAATTAAATGCATGACCACAAATTCATAAATTAAATATTAAACTAGGATTAAAAATTGTAAATAAAAAAACAAAGAATAAAATAAAATAAATTCAGTCCGTCTAAAATATCGTGTTAGCAAAAGTCCAAACCTAAAAAGAAAAAGAGTTATTATGGACTCCAAATTATACATGTAAAAATCAACAAATTAAAAAGATCATTATTACACATATTCCACATTAACATTAGGTTAGTGAAATTAAATAACTAAATATGCAATAAATACAAACATACAAAGATAAGTGAGTTATTATGAACATGTATATACCTATTTACATATTTACAACATATATCAAAATTAAAAGACAATTATACAAAAAACAAAATAGGGCACTTACCCATACAAGAAACGTATATACACACTGACATATTTACATATAAATGTATGAACATATAAACATGATTAAATCAATGAAATCTAAGCTTTCATGATATTGTTACCCCACAATGGCGCCAAGAAACTTGATGTCAAATCAAGTTTTTCAAAAATATCTCCATGATGAAACAGAAAAAGATCCTACCTGGCAACGGCTCCAAAAACTTGATGTGTACGGATTTAGGTATAAAAATTATATAAAAATAAGCACATTCCCAATCAAGTTTAAATTAAAATGTTAACCCCAAATTACACATATGAGCAAGCGTACTCTTCATTAAACATAGTATAGGGTTTAAAATGAGTGTTGATCCTCAAGGAACAAGTATGCATTACATACTTTTCTTTTATTATTTAACCGACTTAATAAAGTGAAAAAGAAATATAAAATAAAATAAAAGAATATATACATGTCAAGGATGGAGAATTATGTAACTCAAACCATTATTTTGACAAACATGATCTTAAAATACCTAATCATTATCATAACTAATTATTCTCTTGGCATCATGAAGGATTAAGATAGATTCACTTCTTTGGTCAATCCATGAAATCACAATTCTCTAGACAAATTAGTATTACTTGGTTTGTCTTAACTAATTCACCCAAAAGATCCATTAAGCACGATCCTTGATTACATTTCCTTGGTCTGGCAAATTTGAGACATGAAATTAACCAAAGAATCCTTGGTTTGGCAAACATTAATTGTAACACCCCACTACATAGGCCTGCCAGGGCCAGAGATGTCTCCCCGTCCAAAGGACAAGGGGTCTTTATAACTAGGACACACAATCAAATTAGAGGAATAAAAGCAATACTTTAATTTAAAATTTATTACAACCCGAGAATAAATCCAAGAATTCCAAAATCAAATCCATAATAAAAATTATCCACTCTCAACTCCCCAAAGCATTACACAAATTAAACATCAGAAAAATCTTCCAAGGCAGGCAATATCTAGCTACTCATCCCCACAGTGGGATCGACCTGAAATCATGGTAAAAAGGGTGATGAGATAGAAATCTCAATATGTCCGTGTGTGCTTTGAGTGTCCAGTGAAAACAGTTCGTGAATGCAAAGTATAAAACCTTTATAAGAGAAATACTGGCAAGTAATAAACATTAATTAAAATCAAAAGTGGTGTTTTGGTTTTTCCAACCATACAGAATCAATAAAATCAACCACTCAAAAGAAATGATCATGGGTTACCACACGTTGGGCCCCATAACTGGTCAGAATGCCGACACTTTGTGTAGACTGACAAAAGGTAGGTGATCGGCCTACCGGGCAAGATACTCTTTCTTCTCTATACCCAAACAACAACCAAGTGTCCATTCCAGCAAAACACAGTCACTTGACTGAAAGAAATAACTGCTAGCTCGGATCGGCACGACCTACTGGACTGACATCCTATCCGAGAAAGACTTACCCCTCATAGGTGGCCACCTACTGAGAGACTTACCCTAACCCCTCAAAGACTAGTCCCAGCAGTCCACCCTTATTGAGTACTCAACGTTACGTATCCCACTTGGGAAAAATGAACAAAACATAGTTCCACTTGAACATGACAATTAAGGATTTCCAAAGTCTTTGTCAAAATCAGTTTTTGAAAGAGTTTTGAGTGTGAGTAAATCTGCTTATTGATTTTCAAATAATTGTTTGACTGAAATAAGGAAGAAGTCAATCCTCAATTGCCGTTGCGGAAATGAGTGTCCATGCACTCTACATTTGGCTTGCCAATATAAACATTTCGCATCAAACAGGTTTTATGCATGAGCTTACCTGATTCTTGCTCACAATAAAAGGTCTTCAATAGCTGACCTAACCCCGCATAGGGTAAATATAAACCACAATCAAACTCCAGCCAAAATCCACTTTCACAAATAAGACTAGCTCAACTCACTACTACCATGATCCTAGTGTCTCAAGCTTTAAGGCCAAATAATAAATAAAAAGGTTTATAAGGTAAGTCTAATTTGATATTTAAAATAATTAATGTTTTGGGAAATAGGTGCTAACAAGTTGAAGGTTTAAATTCTTGCTAAAAATAATTTAGAGTTTATTTGGTGAATAGTCCTAGGTAATATTAAGTAAAATAATGATTTATTAATAACTAATTTTTAGAAAATATTTGATAACTAAAATTAGTTGAGAATAAATTTCAATGGTCTTGATTGAAAGAAAATAAATAAATTTTAATAGGTTTTGATTAAAAGATAACAAATAAATTTTAATAGGTTTTGTGAGTATAAGACTTACAAAAATTAGTGTTCTACTTATTATGATTATTCATATAAAAGGTTTTTTTATGTGATATTATTATTTTATATAATATCTATATATTTTATAAAAGCTATCATTCATTTGACCAAACTATCCTTATTTCATATATGACATTCCAAATCTACCCTTCCTAGGGTTTTTTGAAATTTTTTGGCAAAATTTAATATTAACCATTTTATTGTTGAAATAAAAATAGCTTAGGGACAACTAGATCATGATCATAATTCCACTTGCTAATCATAATCATGAACATACACTCCACTTCGATTCATCAAATCATCCAAATCATGAATAAAACATAGATATAAATTTACCAAGGCATGATCCAACCTCTTCTAGTATAAACATAATCATGGCTCTATCAAACAAACATGAATATAAATCCTATTTACCAAAGGTAACATAATCTCTAATATGCTTGATCACAAACATCACTCACAATATGGAGACATGCATTAAACCCTAAAACATCATAATATCATCCAAGATAACTCATCGCATGCATCAACCCCAACTCCATCATATACACACATTCATTCATGCTTCAATCTCAACTCATCACAACAACACATGCTTAAACTACAATCATAGCCCATCTCCTTCCAATATCATCCTAGAGACATGAATCTAGAGTCTAAAGAGAGGGTTGAAGGGACTTACTTGATTGATGAGTACCTTGAAGGAGTTTCGAATGGATTTCAACTCCTAGATGACTAGATTCGTCGAAGGGAGATGAAGAAAGCATGGCCATTGTTGAAGAGATCATTCGGCCAAGAGGGAGAGGGTATTCGGCCAAGAGAGAGAGAGAGAGAGAGAGAGAGAGAGAGAGAGAGAAAAGACAAGAAGAAAGTCCATTAGCATGATCATACACTTATATATTCATTAGAGATTGAAGATTAGTGGAGAAGAAGTTGATTGAACAAACCTACCTTGAAGGTTTTCTTGAGCCTTCACAAAAATACTGATTTTTTATCCAAAAGAGAGAGTTGAATTTTGGAGTTTGATGTTAAAAATGGTATGGATGGAATCACGGCAGTGAGTATATGAATTTTGGAGTTTTTTTGAAGTTTGAAGTGGACTGGAGAGGTATTAGGTGAGAGAAGTGAGTAGGTGTTCTTGGTGTTCTATGTGTGCTTGAAGGTTGAAGAGAATGGAGGGATTTTGGTTTGAAGTTGCCGAAATTTTGTGTGTGCGCAGTGGCCGAATTGTTTATGTAGTTTTGGTAGATTATTTTTCTGGTTTGAAAGGAAAAGGAAAGGCTGGTTGTTGAAATCCTAAAAGAATATTTTTAGGAATCAAATTTAGAAACAAAATATAGCAAGAATATCTTTGACCAATGGAGAGCTTTTTGGAGCTGCTATGGCTGACTGATGTTTAGTGTTTCGGCTGGATGAAAGCTGGTTGAAGAAGGTTAATGGTGGCCGAAAAGAAGGAGTGTAATGGTGAAGGAAAGGTCTAGTTGTTTAAGGGACATTTTATGGAAGGTTACTAAATTAGGATTGTTGGAATTTTGGTCTCCAATTAAGGCATGATTGCAGTAATTTGTTGGAGATATTTTAGGGCAGCCATGACTGATTTTCATGCAGAAGGTTGGGGAAGACAATGGAGTTCTGTTCATAGCTGTTCAAGGGAGGGTTGTGTAGAAAAGGATGAAGTTTCGGCCAGGGCTGGAATAGAAAACAAAGCTGAAAAATTCCTGCACAGAATTTCGCCATTACTGGAATTTTTTTGGGTAGCTTTTGCTGCCATTTTCCAGCCAGATTGCAGAGAATTTGAAGGGGAATTCAGAGGTCTTTCAAGGCTAGTTTCCAACCTTCTTCATGGAGGAAAAACGTGGCTAAGGAGCTGGGAGAAAACTGGAAGAAAACAGCTTGGTTTAAGACCACCTAAGCTGCGATTTTGCCCAGGAATTTTTCTGGTTTTGCACAACATTTGTGCAGTCTAAAAATGGCCAGAAAATTTCAGATTTCAAGCTGATCAAAAGGACCATTTTTTGGCAGCATTTGGGAGGGAATAATGGCTGAGAATTTCGACACCTTGAAGGCACAAGAAGCTAGAAAATTGTCAGATCATTACATGAAGGAAAATGAACCTAGCTAGAGTGAAGTTTTGAAAGTTCACTAGGAACATTAATTCTCTTCGAACCTTCCCCATCTCTTCCACATTTTCAGTCCATAAGATGTCTTTCACTAAGACATTTTGAACCTTTAAGGCCATAGCACTTTACTAAAATTTCTGGAATGAAATTGGCTAGAACAAATTTGTCCAATCTAACGAGTTGAGAATTAGGAAAAATTAAAAATCAAGAAGCAATGAATTCCCTTAGGAATTTTTGTAGGGCACAAGAATAGGATTGGGATACTTCTATCATGTCTCCCCTAAGACGACAATACCTCTACTCTACTCTAAAGCACTTAAGGTCGAAAATACCACATTCCCAAGCAAAAATAAAATTTAATTATGCTAAAGCTCCAATGATGGAATTTGAACCCAAGATCTCAAGAATTAATTCTAAAGCTCTAACCACTATACCACAACAACTCTTGTTCTTATTTTCTCTCTAAAATATTTTTCTTATTTAATCCTCATGATATCTCCCTATTTTTTCCTCAAGCAAAAATTACCATTTTGCCCTTCTTACTCAATAAACATGATCAAGCCCTCGAGACAACAACACATAAATCCAAAGCACATAAAATCATATAAAAATGTATTTAAACATGCAATAAAATATGATATGCGTCCCAACCCCCTTACTCTAAGGTTGGTTTTGACTGGGGTTTCACATCAATTAACCTTTAATTACCCAGTTCTAAGCAATTAACCCCTTCGGTCCAGCAAGTTAATAGACAACAAATATGAAATTAATGAATTAAAACCACCGTTAACCTCTTTGGTCCAGCAAGTTAATAGAAAGAAATAACTAACTAATATCGTAATAAGCACAAGTAATTAAATACAAAAAATAATAATCAATTAATCAAAAAGATCAAAGTAACTCTAAAAATCATGAATTCCTAAAACAATGTCAAATTACAATAAAATAATTAATACATCATTGTTCAAGAAAAATAAAACAAATGAAAGAGATAAATACTCAAAGACAAGCCTTTCAATTTTCAATGAAAACTCCTCCAAGAATCAATGCTCCTTGAATTATTTCTCTCGAGAAAATATTAGTGATGCACTCTAAAATATATCTAAGTCTATGCATTGTGCACCCATCACTTTCTAAGGTAAATTAGCCTTTATTTATAGGCTTACAAAGTTCCTAAAAAAATCCTAAGTAAAGAAGAGGTAAAACCTAATAAAAAATCCAAAACCAAAAAGGATTAGTAAAATTCTAAAATAAAAATCTAAATAATATAAAGAAATTCCACCGCCTTTGACTTTGATCAATTGAGCTTTGAGAATTCTTCTTTTGTCGTGTTGTGCTGAAGCACAATTCTTGTTGAATTGAAATTGCCTAAGCCGGTTTCTTCAATTGAACCAGCCAAAATCTTTGTTTTTTATCTTGCGTTGGCTCAATTAAGCCACTGAACTTCACACCAAGATACCAATTTCTATCTTCCTTACCTTGGCTTAATTGAGCCACAACCAAGCCATGAAACTTGCTGAAATCCTTTTCTCTGTCTTACACACCGCACAGCCAAGCCCACCGACACCAATTTCTTCTTTCTTTGTTCATGATACGAATCTTGTGTGGCTTTTCTTGGTGTTGTTGGTGTTTTGATTGGCTATGTGTTCAACTCAACTCAAAAGGACCAAAAACAGAGATTTTTGTGACAAAAAGGAGAAACTGAAAATGACACCACTTTCTATTAAACCCTTGAAGAACTAAGCTTCAAAGACCCTCATGTAAAGTAGAAAGTTCTACTATAATCCCACCCCAATATCCTTGAAGCAACAAAGGCAAACAAGAACAAATAGAATAGAGAAAATAGGCACCTAAATATTGGAATTTAAATAAACCTTAGAAGAACAAAGCAATTAAGACCCATTCAAAGAAAACAACATTGGATTATCCAAAAGATTATAGACTTAATCATAAGGAGGACTAACCCTTAAGCTTGGTCTTGAACAAGATGAACAAGGAGGCTAGGGCCAATTCAGATTCTCTCTCAAAGTTGAATTAAAAGTTTGTGAATTGTGTTGTCAAATCACTAAAGGTGCTATTTATACTACCCTAACCCTAACTAAGGTAATCCCTAAGGTTCTATTACAGTTTAGGGTCATAATAAGTCTTTACAAGTACAAGTAATTAAAATTAAAGAAAATCAAAGAAAATACAAAAAACGCGGAACAGTCGTCGGCTGCCCAAGGGGAAGCTGACGCCGGCTAGGTCCCTTGAAGCCGGCACTGGTTGTGCACTGCTTTCGGGCCGGTTCAACTTTCTATTGAGAGGTTGTAAAGCAGATTGGAGCCGGCGTTGGTTTGGCTTCTTGGAGCCGGTGCCGGCTGTCCGCTGGAAAGCCTTCCTTAGTCAAGTTTCATCTGCCTTTACTGCCGGCTTGAGTTCTTGTTGGGATCCTTCGTGGATGGTCATCAACATGAAGTCTCGGCTAGCTTCCTCAACCTTCCAATCCTCTTTCATCCTCAAGCGTGGTTTGATGACCAATTGAAAATAATCTTGAAGCTTCTTGGACCTAGCTCTTGTCATCGGTCCTTGTTCGTGCATGGTCACACTTCCCCCTCCTTGATCTTGACCTCCATGATGAAGTGGAGTCTCATCATCTTCCCCTCCTTGAAAAGGATTCATCTTCAAATCTTCGCCATCATCTACATCGAAGGGAGAGAGGTCACTAACATTAAAGGTGGCACTAACATGATACTCACCGGGTAAATCTATCTTGTAAGTATTATCTCCAACTTTGGCAAGAACTTGAAATGGACCATCCCCCCTTGGATCTAGTTTGCTCCATCGTTGCGTGGGGAATCTTTAATTACGAAGGTGCACCCATACCCAATCGCCTGACTCAAAGGACACCTTTTTCCTTCCTTAATTGCGCTTATGGGCGATCTCTTCGTTGCGTTTTGCAATGGTTGCTTTCACTTTCTCATGGAGTGCCTTCACCATCTTCGCCTTCTTAGCTCCATCAAGGTTCTACCGTTCTCCTATAGGCAAAGGAACCAAATCTAAAGGAGTTAGAGAATTAAACCATATACAATTTCAAAAGGAGAATAAGAAGTGGTAGAGTGAATAGCCCTATTGTAAGCAAACTCAATGTGTGGCAAGCACTCCTCCTAATTTTTCAAGTTCTTCTTGATTATTGTCCACAAGAGTTGGGTGAGTGTTCGGTTGACCATCTCCGTTTATCTGTCCGTTTGGGGATGATAAGCTGTGGAAAATAAGAGATTAGTACCAAGTTTGCTCCATAATACTCTCCAAAAATGGCTTAGGAACTTCGTATCCCTATCCGAGATAATAGTCCTTGAAATCCCATGCATTCTCACCACTTTTTTAAAGAATAAATCTGCAATATAGGACTCATTATTAGTCTTGGAACAAGCTACAAAATGAGCCATTTTGGAAAATCGATCAATAATCACAAATCTTGAATCTTTACCCCCCTTGGACCTAGGCAATCCCAAGAAGAAGTCTATTGAAATATCAACCTAAGACTCATTAGGTGTGGGCAAAGGAGTATAAAGACCATGTGAAAGAGATCTAGACCTAGCTCATCTACAAATAATACATTGAGAACAATGTCTCTCCACATCCTTTCTCATTTTTTTTCCAAAAGAAATATTCCTTAAGAATGCGTAAGGTCTTTGCAACACCAAAATACCCCATTAGTCCCCCACTATAGGCCTCCCTAACTAGTAACACCCTAATAGATCCCTTTGGCACACAAAGCCTTGCCTCCCCAAACAAGAAACCATTATGCCTATAATATTTAGCAAATGCACTTTTCTCACAAGCATGGAAAATATCTCCAAACTCCTCATCATCAACATACAAATCTTTCACAAATTCAAAATCAAGTTTAGCATCTAAAAATTTTAGGAGTGCATACCTTCGAGATAGTGTATCCGCTACCACATTTTCCTTACCCTTCTTGTATTGAATAACATATGGAAATGTCCTAATAAACTCCATCCACCTTGCATGCCTTTTGTTCAAATTTTGTTGGCTCTTGAGGTGTTTAAGAGTCTCATGATCAGTATGAATGACAAACTCCCATGGCAAAAGTTAGTGTTACCAATATTCTAAGGTTCTCACCAAGACAAAAAGCTCTTTGTCATAGGTAGAATAATTAAGGGCAGCTTCAGACAACTTTTCTCTAAAGTATGCAATGGGTTTTCTTTCTTGGGTCATGACCGCACCTATTCCCACCCCACTTGCATCACACTCTATCTCAAAGGCCTTCTCAAAATTAGGAAAAATAAGAATTGGAGCTTGGCTCAATTGGTCTTTGAGGACTTAAAAGGCTTGTTTTTAGACTTCCTCCCACCTAAACCCCACCTTTTTCTTTACCACTTTGGTTAGAGGGGCTGTTATAGTACTAAAATTTTCGATGAACCTCCTATAGAAGCTAGCTAGCCTATAGAAACTACAGACTTGGGTAATAGCGGTAGGGGTTGGCCAATCTTAGATGGCTTTCACTTTTCCCTCATCAACCTCAATCTTTTTGGCACTCACAACATATCCAAGGAATGTAATCTTCTCCAAACAAAAAGAGCATTTCTCAAGGTTAGCATACAATCTCTCCCTTCGGATGATAACAAGCACACTTTGAACATGATTCAAATGATCCATATATGATTTGCTATAGATTAATATATCATCAAAGTACACTCAAAATATCTCCATCTTGCTTTCCCACTCAAAATATGCTTCGGGGTCACTCTTGCCATAGAATGTGGACACTTTCAATTTGATGTGGTTTAACTCCCTCTCCTCATCATTTCCTTCTCTCCTACCTCTTCTATTACCCTATCCTCGATGATGTTTCCCAAAGGCTTCAACTCAATCCCCCTTATACCATTCATCAACTCCCTCAAACTCTCTTTCTAGCCCCCTTATATTGTTCCAACCATTCCTTCCTTGGCCCCTACGTCGTCCTACTCTCATGCCATGTCTTCCCCTTCTCATAGGAACTTATTGGAATCCCCCAATGGAGTGCTCATCCCACTCTTCCCCTTATTGGGCATTTAACGGAGGAGTATGGCCATCACTATCCCTTATCCTAAGGCTAGGCACCTCAAATCACTCTTGGTCTCTTCTTTGTGCAATAATAGAAGAATATCCAAGATGATATATCAACTCCCTTGTCATGTTTTGGAACTCACTTTGCATAATCCTCATCATAGCTTGCAAGTCTTCACACAAACTCCTAGCATCAATTTATTCTTCTTGACGTCTACCAGGTCCACTTGGATTAGGCCTAGAGATCTCTGTTCATGGGCCATGGTGGTAGAGTATTTATTTGTCTATACCTGCAAAATAAAAAGATTAGAAAGAAAAATAGATCCTCACTTCACTTCCTTGTGTCTTGGCTTTCAAAGTTGTTCACTCCATACTCGTGTTTGCTCTCTTAAGCTCTTTTCATAATAGGATCACCCTCTTGCCTTGTTCTTAATACTCAAGCCTTTTTGTTGTTCAATTCCAATTCTCCCCAATGGCTAAATTTTTAGTCCAACTTAGTGAATCACACAAATCAAAAGAATTTTCCAATTAAGGGGTCTTAGAGGAATTTTAATAAACACTTATTGGGTACCTCAAGCAAACAAGTTTTAAGTCAAGAATTTCAAGAAGAGTGGACTCATTCAATACAAGAACAAGCACTAAATGCACAAGAAACACTTCTAAGCAAGAAACAAACAAGAATTATCAAGAACAAGGAAACAAGAACAACTAGAACTAAGACTATGAAGAACAAGATGATCACAAGTGTGTAATAGAAAATTTGAGTTCAATAAACATGGAATTCAACAATAGAGGGATATACTAAGTCCCAAAATCTCAAGGAATGAAAATCAAGAATTAAAGTTCTCAACTATGACAAAAAATATTCTCACGAAACATTTATCAAACACCTTAGATGCAACCTCGTCACTTAAGAACAATCAGTATTTTCACCCATATTCAAGCCAATTTTCAACACAATCACAAGATAAATTTGTTCCCAAGGATTATAATAACATCAACGAGCATTTTCCCTAAAGAAAAATCAAGTTATAACAAAATTTTCATGACCTTTTTAGAGCATATTTTTAAGCTATGGGATTTTCCTGTTTTCCTTTTTCTTCAACTTTGTAGGGTTCCTTTTCTTGCTTTCAAGCTTTGATGGGAATGAAGCTTTTCCTTACTCTGATACCAAACTCTTTGATATGAATCTTGTGTGGCTTTTCTTAGTGTTGTGGGTGTTTTGGTTGGCTATGTGTTCAACTCAACTCAAAAGGACCAAAAACAGAGATTCTTGTGACAAAAAAAGAGAAACTGAAAATAACACTCTACCCTCTATCAAACCCTTGAAGAACTAAGCTTCAAAAACCCTCAAGTAAAGTAGAAAGTTCTACTATAATCCTACCCCAATATCCTTGAAACACCAAATGCAAACATGAACAAATAGAGTAGAGAAAATAGGCACCCAAATATTGGAATTCAAATAAACCTTAGAAGAACAAAGCAACTAAGACCCATTCAAAGAAAACAATATTAGATTATCCAAAAGATTTATAGACTCAATCATAAGGAGGACTAATCTTTAAGCTTGGTCTTGAATAAGATAAACAGGAGGCTAGGGCTTCTCAAGATTCTTTCTCAAATTTGAATTAAAAGTTTGTAAATTATATTGTCAAATCACTAAAGGTGCTATTTATACTATCCTAACCCTAGTAAAGGTAATCGCTGAGGTTTTATTACAGTTTAGGGTCATAATAAGTCTTTACAAGCAATTAAAATTGAAGAAAATCGGAGAAAACATTAAAAACGCAGAACAGTCGTCAGTTACCTAGGGGGAAGCCTACGTCGGCTAGGTCCCTTGAAGCCGGCGCCAGTTGTGCACTGCCTTTGGGCCGGTTCAAGTTGCTATTGAGGGGTCGTAAAGCAGATTGGAGCCGGCGTCAGTTTGGCTTCTTGGAGCCGGCACCGGCTGTCTGCTAGAAAGCCTTCCTTGGTCAAGTTTCATCCGCCTTTGCTGCCGGCTTAAGTTCTTGTTGGGGTCCTTCGTGCATATTCATCAACATGAACTCTTGGCTAACTTCCTCAACCTGCCAATCCTCTTTCATCCTTGAGCATGGTTTGATGACCAATTGAAAATCATCTTGCAGCTTCTTGGACCTAACTTTTGTCATCGGTTTTTGTCCGTGCATGGTCACACTTCCCCCTCCTTGATCTTGACCTCCATGATGAAGTGGAGTCTCATCAGTTCAGTAGCTTTTGTTGACTTTTCTTTCTTTGTTGTTACTTTTGTCCTTTTGTTTTTCCTTTGGTTTTGGTTCTTATGAAGCCGTGAGCCGTCTGAGCCATGACTTTTGTTTCCTATTCCTTTCCAACTCCAATTGCAATTTGCTTCCTCTGTTCCTTTGTGCTTTTCTCTGTTATTCCAGTACAAGACCGGTACCGGCTCTACTTTCTTAGCCTGGTGCTGGTCTGTACTGGAAAAACATATAATTAATTCCATATTTCACCTATTTTTGCATAAAATTATAGAAAAGCATTTTTATAAGGGAAATATCAAATAGGAAGGAATATGACTAGTTATTGTATTAAAAGTGTCTCAATTTAACCTCGAATAACTAGAAAAATAACGATGATTTTATTCCCTATCAAGTGTGCTGCAGTACACTTAGTATGTTGTAGTATACTTGTTATTTATTTTTAGTAGTACGTTGTGGTGTACTTACCTTTTGGTGATGCACAGTTGAGTGTTGTAGGCTACGGTCTAAAAACAATTAGACATGGCACCGAAGGCGAAGCCATTGAGCTTTTTATGTAGACCGACCTTCTATTGGAGAAGTGCTTATGGTTTGAAAATCAGGCCAATGATTTGAGATTGAAAACACAGCTTTCCAAAAATGATTGAGCTCAGAATAAACTCTTCTTTAGCGAGTTTTAGAATTATTTTCAGTAGAAAAATGAGATGCTTTCTCTAACAGGGTTTTATATGCTCTGTTTCTTTAATAAAGCACTGGCACAGACGGGACTCATTGGGTAATTTTTTTCACTCACACGTATCTTTTATCTTACTATTTTGTAGGATCTGGAGTTTGGCAGACTTACAGATAGGAAAATGATACCACAATGACAGCAGTTTGGATTTGGACACTTTCTCTTTTGATTATGTACATTATTACTGATATAGTATGGAAATCTGCAAGTATGAGACTATCTGTTGTGTGTGTATGTGTGTGTGTGTGTGTGTGACTACATCAGTATAAGTCAGTAGTATTAGTCCGGGCCTTGAATTACTATTTTGGTTCTAGTTATAATGACCCCTTATTTGGGTAACTGGACGGGGCGACACCCGATTTTGATATACTTTCACTGTTACTTTTAGTAGAGCGTTACAATTGGTATCAGAGCATAATTTTTATAGAACTGCGGTATCATTATTGGAATTGACATAACCCTTTTATTGTGTAGGTATAACGAATAGGAATGATAAGGGCAAGTACCCAATAGATGATCGCAGCGATAATGGGAAGAAAGAGACGGGTGAAAGTTCGGGTGTAGGGAAACCTAAAAAGATTAGGACAGTCTACCGAGCAAGTGTGCAAGGATGTTTCAATTTGACAGGAGCCGACCCTGGCCACTGTCAAGCACCCTGTCTCACCGAGAGTGCATTTGACCATGCAATGCCTATTGTTACTCCATTTGCGCAAGACTTTAGTCTGGAAAGGACATCTACTCCCGAGAGGATATTATCATCACATAGTCAGATAGAGGAGGTAGGTGGCAATTCTGACGAGGCTAATGGCGATATTGAGCCACACCCTCAAGATGATGATGAGAATAACAGTATCCCTAATGGTGCAGTGTTGTTTGAGGATGATGAGGAGGTATTTAGAGGGGATGTTTCAGGAGTATTAGAAGAGGAGATACCGGAGTTGGAGGTTGCTAAGGTAAGAGAGGATCTAGAGGTACCTGAGGTGGAGATGGTTGTGGTCGAGGAGCTCAAGGAGGAGTTGGAGATAGACCCGGAGATAATGGCTTGGTTGTACCCTGATGTGGATGGAGATGAGGGATTTGACACGCCCGAGTCCTATATAGTTTCTGCTGATTCAGGATCTCCCGTTTTAGATAGTGATGATAATGAATAGGAGGAAAATATATAGATATATGTAGTAGGATATATACAATTCGACCAGTGTATATTAGATATGATTGTGTGCTCAACACAGAAATTTTGTACTGCCTTTGTGTTAGATAAGAATGAATATTTGTTATGTACATGATATGTGCACTATATCCACTTTTATGCCTCTTTGGAACTATGTTACATTATTTTACTGGGAAAACCTTATGAACTGTACAAATGCCTCCTAAATGAACTTCCGGACGACTATCACGAACTACTTGAAATCACCTTAAGCCAATGGTGGAGGAACTACATATGGAAGGTTCTCACCATGTAGCTTTGGACTATCAGATATTCCAAACTGTCTAGAAAATGGCTGATAACATTCATCAATTGACTAAGACTGCCACTAGAGCAAATGAGAATACTGGAATAAATAAGAATATGAGTAGGAGAAATCAGTGTAGAGTTCGAGGTACGAGTCAGAAATGATCTGGAGGGCCCCGATGGCAAAAGAAAGGAAAAATGCAGAGAAAAGGAGGCTCGACTGGAGGATTGCACTCTTTTAGATGCTTCAACTGTAGGAGATAGGGCATAAGATGTTAAATTGCCCTCACACTCGAAGGATAGGAAGATAGCATCGACATGGAAGAAATAATCAGGGGTAGAGGTCAGGACTAGGAAAAGGAAGCCCAAGACAAGCTTCTACTTCTAGACCCATACTTGCTGGAATCAGACCTGCCAAACCACAAATGAATGCTCGAATGATTGCATTGGAAAAGATGATAATCATGCCATAGTAATAGAAGGTACGCTTCATATTTTGATCATGATGCTAAAGTATTGGTAGATCCCAGCTCTACACATTCCCTTATTATCAATTAATTTCTTGATACTATAGTTTTAAGGGGAAGAAACTTCATTATGAAATAATTGTTAGTACTCTATTGGAAAGCAAATAAATAGTGATAAAATACATAAGGAATGTAAGATTCTGGTAGAGAATGAAATATTGGGAGGAGATTCGATATGTTTACCCATAGAGGATTATGATGCTATTTTGTTCATGGACTGGCTATCTCAGCATCATACTCAAGTTGATTGTAGACATAAGGTTGTACAATTCCGTCGGCCTAGGAAATCTATATTAGAATTTGTAGGCGAGGCTAAAAGAAAAAGTAAAATTTTTATATAGGGACTCAAGGCCAGGAAGATGATTAGGAAATGGTGTACTGGATACTTAGTTTATGTGATTAATAAGGCAGGAGAAGTTAAGAAACCCAAAGATGTCCCTGTGGTGAATAAGTATTTAGATGGTTTTTCGGCAGAATTGAAAAAGTTACCACAGGAGAGAGAAGTAGAGTTTTCTACTGATTCAGTACTATCAACATAACCAATTTCAAGAACTCCTTAAAAAATGGCACCTATAGAACTACAAGAGCTCAAGAAACATTTATAGGAATTAATGGAGGAAGGATTCATTCAGCCTAGTACTTCACCTTGGAGAGCAACTATATTATCTGATAAGGAAAAAAAAGATAGGTCAATTCGGATGTGTATAGATTATCGAGAGTTGAATATAATAGCGGTAAAGAATAAATATCCATTACCCATGGTTGATGAATTGTTTGATCAGTTACAAGAAGTAGAATGTTTTTTTAAGTTAGACTTGAGGCAAGGATATTATCAAGTTCAGATTCGAGAAGAGGATATATCGAAAACTGCATTTAACACATGATATGGACATTTTCAAGTTGTAGTGATGCCTTTTGGTGTTAATAATGCACTTGTTGTTTTCATGGACCTAATGCATCAAACATTTTGGCCTTACTTAGACAGTTTTGTTGTTATATTCATAGATGATATCATGTTGTATTCTAAGGATCCTCAAGAACAGGAACAACATATTTGGAAAGTATTGGGAAAATTAAAGAAGGCCAAACTATATGCAAAATTTAGTAAGTGTGAGTTTTGGCCACAAGAAATAGCATTCTTGAGATATATAATATCTAAAGACGAGATTACGATAGATCCATTAAAGTTGAAGCGGTGATTAATTAGAAATGTCCTAAGACTCCAACTGAAATGCCAAGCTTTCTGGGATTAGCGGGATATTACCAGAGGTGTATTGAGGGATTTTCTAAGATAGCTTCACTTTTGACTTGACTTACCCAAAAGAAAATTCCTTATATTTAGACTGAGAAATGCAAGAGATCTAGGAACTAAAGAAAAAGTTAAGTTATGTTCCTATTTTGACAATGTTAATGATGGACAAACCCTATGAGGTGTGCATATATGCATCGAAGAAAGGATTAGGAGTATTGATGAGGGAGAGAAATGTGATAGCATATATCTCTAGAAAATTGAAACCCCATGAGGAGAATTGCCCTACACATAACTTGGAATTAGCAGCTATTGTGTCGATCTTAAGAAATGGAGACATTATTTGTGGGTGCTATGTTTGAAATCTTCACTGACCATAAAAGTTTGGGATATGCTTTACTCAAAAGGATTTGAACATGAGGCAATGTAGGTGGATGGAATTTTTGGAAGAATTCCGGTGTGCTATTAAAAACCATCCTGAAAAGGCAAATACAGTAGTAGATGCCCTCAGTATGAAGGTGAATTTTTCAGCCCTTCAGATGCTACGAATTCTAGAATTGAAAACATTTATAGTAGACGGAGAAATAAAGAGTAATATCTCCATTCAACCTACTTTTCTACAATAGTTGAAGACAGAGCAAGATAAAGATGAAGAGTTGCAAAAGTTGGTACAAAAAAAGGTGAATAAGAGAAAAGGTGAGTTCCAAAAGGACAATGATGTGATTATTTGTTATCAAGATCGATACTGTATTTCGAAACAATCTGCAATGAGGTAAGATATTTTAACAAAAGCACATCAACATAAGTATACCATCTATGCAGAAGCCATAAAGACATATCAGGACTTGAAATGACATTATTGGTGGATTGGTATGAAGAAGGACATTTCAGACTTTGTAGCTTGACGTTTAATTTGTCAGTAGGTGAAAGTCGATCAGCAATGGCTTGGAGGGTTATTATAGCCATTACCTACTCTACTGTGGAAATGAGATGAAATTACTATAGATTTCATTAAGGGATTACACATGGCAGTAGGATAGCAAATAGTATATGGGTAATAGTGGATCGATTGATTAAATTTGCTCATTTCATTCTCACCAACCAATGAGATTCTTTAGAGAAGTTAAGTAAGATCTATATGGAGGAAGTAATTAGACTCCATGGAGTACCCTCTAGTATTGTGTCAGATCAAGATCCTAGATTTACCTCGAAGTTTTAGACTAAACTACAACAGAGGTGTAAGAAAACATCAAAGTTCAGCCCAACAGTATATCTATAGACAGATGGATAGACTAAACAGGTGAATAGAGTTTTGGAATATATCTTGTGGGCTTGCGCTTAGGATTTCGGAACTAAGTGGGTTGATAATTTGGCATATGCAGAATTTGCATACAATAATAGTTATCAATGAATAATTGGAATGACCCCATTTGAAGCCTTATATGGAAGGAAATGTCAATCCCCATTGTATTGGGAAAGTTTATGATAGAGAATGGGTGAACAAGATGCTTTTGTTCTTGGAAAACTTTGAAAGGTTGTGAAAATGTTCAAGTTGTAAAAGGAGACCAGGTATTCTTGAAGTTAACTCCACAACAACAATTGTGAATCAGTGGACAAGGGAAGAAGTTGTCACCTAGGTATGTCGGGCCATTCCCTATTGTCAAGAGGATTGGGAAGGTGGCTTATCAATTAAAGTTACTAGTAGAGCTTCAAATTATTCACAACATGTTTCATGTCTCCCAACTTCAGAAGTATATAGCTGATCTTGCACATGTTTTGAATGAAGATCCAATTGAGATGACTCTAAGCTTGAAGAATGAGGAAAAGCCTATTAAAATCTTGGAATATGCTGAAAAGGAATTGCATAATAAGAAAATTCCACTTGTGAAAGTATTATAGAATCATCATCCAGTGCAAGATGCAACTTAGGAAATAGAGGCGAAGATGTTGAAGAAGTGTCTAGAATATTGCAGATGTAAACCAATTTCGTGTACGAAATTTTTTGTAAGGAGGGGAGAATGTAATACCCTAAATTTTAACCTTCGATTGGCTGCTACTTGTAATAGGATGAGAATTTGTATCAATAGCCAGAACAAAAGGTGATCAGTATAATGAAACAAATATTTTAGTAAAGTAACATTTTGTTGGGACCTGGATGTAATTATCAAATTTGTTCTACCCGTACCCCAAATATTTAGAAGGCTACTATTATTAATAAAATAAGAATTTGAGGGTACATTGAAAAGGAAAATTGATCAATGCAATGAAACGCGCTTTTTAGTGTGAATTATGTTATTTGTGTTATCGGGGGCATTTTTTGTTATTTTGACCGCACCCGCATTTTTAACCACAAATTTGACCAAATTGAGAAGGAATTGAATGATTTAAGTATTACCAATGGATTAAGTGAAATTTTTGGAGTTGAAAGGCAAGGTAAAACATTTTTTCATTTCGGACTCGATTTTCATCATTTTTGAGAAAAATTGAAAACGCGGTCGAAAATTTGGATGTGTGGCATTTTGTGATTGGTAGCCATGAACATGTGTCAACTTATGAGAGGTTACATGAAGAATTCATACAAGTTACATTTAATTAAGGAATTATAAAGTAAATAGAACAATGATGTGTTTAATTGTGATAGGAGCACATCATGTGGAGCCATTTAATTAATGCATTGAACAATTTATTTGGCCAATATTTTTCCATGAAGACGGTGGGGGAATGGCCAAAAAATGGCCAGAAAAATTGGCAGCCACAAAAAAGAAGAGAAGAGAAAAAAAATTAAGGAATGAAATCAAGGAAAATGGTGTGTAAAATTTTGATTGGAACACACCTACATGAAATCCACCAAATAGTTAATGGAATTACAAATTCCTTGACTAGAATTTGATGAAGTGTGGCAATGGGAAGGCTATTATATAGCCAGAAAAATTTGGCACCATCAAGGGGGTTGAAACAAAGAAAAGAAAATCAAAAGAAAGTAGCAAAAAGAAAGAAAAAGGTAGCTAGTTTGTGTTCTTGGTATAGTGTGTGAGTTCTTGAGATCTTCTAGGAGCAAATCACACCAAAGAGCTCTAAATACGAGGTAAAACCTCACCTTTCTAGAATTAAAGTTGTTGTTGGGTGAATAGTGATCATTTTGATGTTAAATTTAACATGAAAACATGATTTTCGTGTCTTGATTTTGGATCAAAAGCTAAGGTTCATAAACTTTGTTTGTGACCTTTGTGTGTGTTTATATGTGTCGGCGGCCTAGAAGATTTATGGGTAATTTTTTGTGTGATGAAGGAATGAGTTTTCATAGTAGTTCAAAGGGTTGATCTTGGTTGATGAAATAAGAACAAAGTGGAATGAAATTGATTGTTAATTGGTTAGAAGAATTATTTATGTTAGCCTTTAATTGAAAGAAGTGAAGTTTTGTTGAATAAACATGACTTTTATGAGTTGTTGGAATCTGAAAATGGAAGGATCAAAGATGATTTGAAGGAAAAATTGAATGATAGTAATGTTCTCAGGGCATTAAAAGTTAAAGGAAATTAAAGGATAACACGAATAGTTGAAGGTAGACAAACTACTGAGGCTGTTTTCGCATCTGTACTGGGTCTCAAAAACCTGAGCTCGGGAAAGGTCTTACAGAAAATAAAAGTTAAGAGTCTTATGGTCGTTTTGATATATCATAGATCCCAATCGGAATTGTGAATTGAAAGTAATGTGCAAAATAAAATTGTGTGTCAAGCAGCAAAATTCTAGAAATTGGTTAGAAAATGAATGAACTTAAGAATGGTTAATTATGTGATTTTAGGATGAAATGGATAGAAAACATGAGCATAATTCCTTGTTCATGAAGAGAGGAAGGATATTGAAAAAATGAAAATAAAAGAATTGGACAAAAAACAAAAAAATGATGCGAACGATCGTTGTGCATTTTCTTGAACAACAGTTGAACGTCGACTGAACGCCGGCTAAACGTCGGTTATTTTTCGACCCAACACCACTAAACCTGAAAACGATGTTTGATGTAGGCTTGTTGGTAAATAGCCAATGACATGTTGAAAATGGTGGAAAAGGTAGTTGACTGGCCCGCAAACAGAAAAAGTTTATTTAGGACACAGTGTGAGTCCTTTTATTTTCTAAAACTTTTTGAAAGCTAGTGTGCTTTATTTTTTTTCATGAACTACTACTTTTACACCACTTTGGAAATCCCCAAATATTTAAGGTTTATCTGAGTAAGACTTATTTTATGCCATTTTGGGCTTGAATGAACATCATAATTGGCTTGGAAACCTTAATGGATGATTAAAGTACGAATATTGTGAATTTAGTCCTTTTTGGGTTAAACATATGGGATTTTTGAAAATTGGTAATTTTTGGAATTAGGTATTCATAAATTGACTACAATGCCCTTATTGGAACATTTTATGGAAATATGTTTGGAAACTTTGAATTTAATCCTCTTTTAGAGTTAGAATTCTGGATTTCTTGAAATGAGTTCTTTTTAGAATCGGGTATTTGAAAAATAATCCAAATGTCCTTATTGGAATGTTTTTTGGAAACCTTTGAAATTGAGTATTTGATAAATGACCGAAATATCCTTATTAGAACTTTTATGAACACTTTTCAAATGGGTAAGGGTGAAATGACCTGAATACCCTCGAAAAGTCTTTTGGAATTAGGTATGAGTAAAATGACCCGAATACCCTTGGAAATGACTTTTGAGATCGGGTACAAACACAATGACCCGAACACTCTTGGAAACTTGTTTTAATATGTGAAAAAGAATTTTGTACTCTGTTTCGATATGGTTTTGGAAAATGATCTCTCGATATGAGATTAACTTTTGAAAAACAACATTTTGATCCCAAAAATTGCTTTATTGGCCTGATATGCCTAAGGAATGAACTGATTGGACCTGTGAACCCTATTAGAATAATTATCTGACTTGTGAGTTAGTGGGATCAATTTTTGAAAAATGATATTTTGCCAAAAAAAAATGTTTGATTTGAAAATCCTGTGGGAACAAATAACCTTCTGGCCTAATCAGTCAGTAGGGATTAGTATTGGTAACATTGAGTACTCAGCAAGGACTTTGATTTTTGTACTAGTATACGTTAGAGTTAGACAACCCTAGTAACCTAGCCTAATTCTAGGGATTGTCTTACTCCGAACGTGGTGACAGGACATTGAGATAAGTCATTCTGACTAGCCGTTTAGCACCTGGCATTTGCCGCACTTGCGAGCACACCATATTTTTTAATCACTCACTGAATGCCGGGTAGGGACACTTAGTAGCATTTGACTCCTTGTCACCTCAATGGTAAATAACATTAGGATTTGGACCTCTGGCTTACAGATGAATGTAAAATATTTAGTGTGTTGCGGTATACTTGTTATTTACTATCAGTAGTACGCTACGGTATACTTACCTTCCAGTGATGCATAATTAAGTGATGTAGGCCCGTTTTAAGCACAATGAGACATGGAACCTAAGGCGAAGCCTTGTGAGATTTGCATGCAAGCCGACCTTTTGTTGGAAAAGTGCCTGTGATTTGAAAATCAGGGTAATGATTTGAGATTGAAAACACAGCTTTCCAAATATAATTGATCTCTGAATAAACTCTTTTTTAGCGAGTTTTAGAATTGTTTCCAGTAGAAAAATGAGATGCTTTCTCCATATGGGTTTTATGTATTCTATTTCTTTAATCAATTATTAGCATACACGGGACTCACTGGGTGATTTTTTTCACTCACACATGTCTTTTATCTTACTCTTTTGCTGGATCCGAAGTTGAGCATACCTAAGGATAGGAAAACAATACAATAGTGATAGCACTTTAGGTCCAGATTCTTTCTCTTTTGATTATGTACTTTATTACTGATGTAGTATGAAAATTTGCAAGTACAAGACTATCTGTTGTATATATATGTAAATGACTACATTAGTATGAGTCAATTGTATCAGTCTGAGCCATGAATTATTATTTTGGTTCTTAGTTATAAAGACCCCTTATCTGGGCAACTGGACGGGGTGACATCCAGTTTTGACATGCTTTCGTTGTTACTTTTAATAGGAATGTTACAATACAGATGCCAGTTTTTAGTTCAATAAGGATGATTTCAAATTACAATCAGGCTACATATTCACATTAGGTAGAGGGACAATAAGTTGGAAAAGTTCTAAATAAGATACTATTTCCATCTTAACGAATGAAGATGAGTATATAGCCGCTTAAAAAGCTGCTATGGAAGTAGTTTGGATCAAGAAGTTCGTGACGGAACTAGGAATGATCCCTAGCATTATGGATCTAATACTTCTGTATTGTGATAATAATAGAGCCATTACAAAAGCAAAAGAACCACAGTCTCACCAGTAATCCAAACATATACTAAGATGCTATCACCTGATCCAGGAGACCAAAGATAGAAAGGATGTAAAGATAGATAGAGTTCCCATGGATGAGAATATAGCTGACCTACTCACTAAGGTGCTACCCCAGAAAAAACATAATAGACATGTTGGGTCATTGGTATTTGATACATAAATAATTGACTCCAATGCAAGTGAGAGTTTGTTTTTATTTTACCCTAGAGTCAATCATTTGTATATTGTATATGGCATATTTATATAATAAAGGCATTCTTTATCTTATCAGTTTGTTTTATTTATACTTCATTTGTATAAAACTGTTAGATAAAGTCCTAAGGGCACAGTATCGTGTTATGAAAATTATGATAGAGATCATAATGTGAGATTCCTACTACATTATTTAGTACTTGTACTTAAATTATCCCTAGTCATAGTGTTAAGACTAGCACATGTTATACTTCTTGATTGGATCAAGCGGTGGTTTTCACATAGTGAGTATTGTGATACTCAAAGTTAATACATGGATACTTGTTGAGTGAACAAGATCATTGGATGATCTAACTATGAGATAACCACATGTATAACTATTTATTGCTAGTGATAAAATCTCATTATAGTGAATGCACACGTATTCTTAAAATTAAAAACTCCAAGGTACTTTATTTATTGAGAGTTGTACTTTGATTCCAATCTCTAAAGCCCCTACAAGACCTCCTATATGATGGATATTGTGTACAATGTAAAGGAAACGAATGTTAGGATTCGTAGACTCCGAAACGTAGAAAACATCCACGAATCCCTTCCGAGGATCCAAGTAAACGATTAAGAAGATTGTAGGTTTGCAAAATTACCTCTATTAGGTGTAATCGATATCCTTCAATTCCGATTATACTGCTATATGTGCAACCCGAATGATCACCAGATGCTGCAATATGCAAACGTCCTCTATCAGATACACACTGCGAACTCACTCACCACCCGGGGAATGGTAGCGCCTAGGGTTTGAGAGGCTTATTTTTCTGGTGGATGAAGGCACGAATATTCTTAACAGAATAGCTCTCTAGAGAAGATGGCTAGGGTTTTCTTAAAAACCCCTCCGAAACTTTTAGAGTCTAACCCTAATAATATCTTATCGTATTTTAATTTCAATTCAAATTAAATTAAAACTGATATGATAAGATTCTGTCATTATCTCGGTAATTTAACTAATTAATTTACCGAGTCAAATTCTTATAATCTAGACATTATCTAGATACATCGAATATGGACATATTTTCAAATTCATTATATCTGATAAATTTTCTAAGTTCGATTAACTTAGACATATTTCCAAATTCATCGAATCTGGTTACCAGAAAAATAACCTAACAAGTTCGCTTATTGTGTGACCCTATAGGTTCATTTAACACTGGCAGTGTGCCCAAATCATATGTAAATGGCGCACAAGTTATAAGCGGTTTCTAGCAAAATATTATAACTATCAAAGTTAAATGAAGATCGGTGATCCCTTTGAACCAAACCATAATTTTATATTTAGTCCTTTTGTCACACGATATCCAGATTAAGCATAAGGCCCGGAGCATGTCATCCTTATTAAGCTTAATCAATTATTTCTTGATTTTATAGTAGACTGTTCAAACAAATGATATCAATATCTTAGATTGATATATTTGAGTACGGCCATGCATTTTAACAGTCTAACTTATCAAGGGGCTCATGGATATCTCTCCCATAATTGAGAGGGACAAATTCCTTCACTATCAATCATATTCCTCTCAATGATTTATTCTATATCCAACAGTAGTCTAATTTATTATCTTATTAAAGACAACATTAGACAACGTCAAAATATAGAATTTATCAAGTAGGAAACTATGATAAATTTAGATCGAAGGACTTTTAATATTATTATGGCTAGAAAGTACTTATGACATATTCCATGAAGTACTCTCACAGTTAGTCATGTCCAATACAATGTTCTCTAACATTTCTTTATGTTTTGATTCGATATCACAAATATCCATGACTAGTAAAACATAGCCATCAAGTCACAAACATACTAATATTAATTTATTATTGTTCCAATAATAATAATCGATCAGGGACAGTTTTAGAATAGTCATTGTATTCATTGTTAGGTTTTACTATCAAGTCACGTGCTTGATGACCACAAAACAAAATGCACTATTCATGAAAAGGAAAACCTCATATTATTATATAAAACATAACAACAACAGTATAAGTACAAATTGACTCTAGGGCATATCCCTAACAACAAAAGTAGTTCAGAGGGACAATAAATGTTTCATCATTCCTAATAGTAAGGGAGTATAACTCATGGCCACTTGTTTGGAATCATTACTTGAGAAGTTCTTGGCCAAAGTGACTCTGTGTTAGAAATAGTTCCAACTGATACATATGTTGAGTAATAGATTCTTAAACAAGTGCTAATAAATTCGGGCTAGATCAATTATATTCTAGTAGGAGTTGATAATAATTTCATAATCTAAAACCGAATGAGAATAGTACTATGAAAGAAAATTATTGCATTGATATTTTACTATTCAAAGGTTCATGTCAAGCCATTTAACTTTTTGAACTTTTAGGTTGTTAAGATACATTGTTGGATGCCGCTCTTGATCTGCTAAATATGAATTTATTAATTAAAAAATTAAAAAATTAATCCTAATTAGAATTAATAAGTTAATTCTAATTATTATCATTATTAATTCTATAGTTAATAGAATTAATTCATATTTCACTAACAATAAAACTTAATAGGTCACACACACTAGAGGAATTGGTACTCTAGGTATTATTTCATAATATTATGGGGCTAAATTTGGAGAAAAAAATAATAATTGTTGGCTAATTATAAAGTGTTATAGTTATTTGGTCTTGAATTACAATTAATGAATATTTTGGATGAATTATAAACTTTTTATAATTTGGAGGCCTAATTGCAATTTCAAATGTCTAAAAGCCAACATTGAAATGTCTAACAATTGTTTCCTAAAAGAATTTGGAAACAATCAATGCTTTGTCTTTATGGTGAAGATTTCGTGGAATTGAAATTGGATATATAGAATACATGGTTTTCTTTGATAAATAGTTTACCCGCCATCAAGACAAAATATAAAAGCTTTACTTTGTTTTTCTTCTCCAAAATTATTAACCCAAGCCGCTAATAAATTTTTCTAGCAGAAAATTTTAGTGATTCTTGAATACATCCTTGTACGAATTAATATTAGAGAAATTTCTATTCCTAGAATTTAGTGGTTCGTGACCCTAACAATTTTTGGAAGGGTTCTACGCGTGAAGAAAAATTTAAAAGCCGTGATTTAGAGATAACAAAATTTTCTTCCCTCTCCTAACTCGTTTAATTACATATGGGTGATCCTATTCTATGGATTTCATTTTAATTTTCGCTGCGTATTAATTGTTATTGCATGATTGAAATCTAATAATATATACCTATATATAGGTATATATGCATATTATATATCCACACACACATACATATGTACACACACACACACACACACACACACACACACACACACACACACATATATACATATGAATATGTAAATATGTGTGTGTGTGTGTGTGTGTGTGTGTATAAATGTATTTCTATATATTATTCAATAATTTGTATACATATTTTTCAATAATATGTATATATACATGTATATATGCATGCACACACACACACACACACACACACACACACATATATATATATAGCAATATATATATACATACATATATATGTCTATATACACACACATATATGTATACATATAGGTATATATATTTTTCAATAATATTAAATAAATAAATATATATATATATATATACACGCACACACATACATACACACACACACACACACACACACACACACATATATATATATATATACATATTGTAGGATTATTTTTCAAGTTGGAAGATTGCACAAGATACCCCAAAGCTTTATATTCGATCGGGATTCAAAATTTCTAAGCCATTTTTAGAGGATAATGTGGGCAAAATTTGGGACTAACTTGTTACTTTTCCACAACTTGTCACCCACAAAAATGTATGGACAAACGGAGGCTGTCAATCGGACCCTAACACAACTATTACGGGCAATCATCAAGAGAAATCTGAAAAATTGGAAATAATGTCTTCCACATATCGAGTTTGCCTATAAAAGAACTGTTCATTCTACTACTTCTTATTCTCCATTTCAAATTGTTTATGTCCTTAATCCATTAACTCCATTAGACTTGTCACTTTTGCCTGTAGATGGAATAATTGAATCTTGATGGGAAAAAGAAAGCTGAAATGGTAAAATCCATGCATAAGAAGGTCAAGGCACTAATTGAAAAACGCAACAAAAAGGTTTCTTATAAATGCAACTAAGGAAGAAGAAAGGTGATATTTGAACTGAAAGACTGGGTTTAGGTACATTTGCAATAGACCATTCCAAGTGCTAGGAGATAAAAGGGATAACATATACAAAATTGATCTTATAGACGAATATAATATAAATGCTACTTTTAGTATGGCGTATCTTTCTCCTTATGATACAGGTTGCGATTCAAGGACAAATCCACTCCAAAAAGGGCGAAATGATAGGAATCCAACTAGCCATGAAGACCAAACTCAAGAAGGGGGAGATGATGAGATGATGAAAGCCAAGCTTACTTGGTTCATTGACAAAAATCTAAGCTAAACATTTCCAACACCACCAAAAAGCTTATATGGAAAAACATTTCAGATAAGACAACTTATGATTGACCTTGGAGGAGTTGCAAGATCACAACTTATTGTCAGTTTAAGCAGAGGAGCCAAAGAAGATTAATGGAGATCAAATGAGGAATTTAGAGAAAGTCGGATACTATTCAACTAGCAGAGAACCGACATTAGCCTAACTACCTAACCAGGTAGCGACTGGTGCAGTAAAATAAACCCAGTTCATGTAGTTCGGCCATTGTTCAGCTAGAGTTGACCCAGTGCCAGCCCAACAAACTGAACTAGCACAGGCCTAGCATGCAGATTAGTTACTGTTCCTTCCCAGTGGAACTGGCGCCAGCCCAGATACACTAAATTGTTGCTGGCCTAGCATTAAACTTGCACCAAAACTTATTTTGTTCCACTATTTTTAGGGCCATTTTATGGTGTTAAGAACTTAGTTAGCTAGGATCTGAAACCTTTATATCTATACTTCATTTACCCATTGTACAATATATAACTTGTTACAGGTACAAAATGAATAAAGAAGGGATCTTCTTGAAGGTTTGAACTACGGAGTTCTACCTCAAATCCAAGACCAATCTAAAGGCTTAGTCCACCCTTGAGTAAGTGTTTATAAACTCAAAAGATAATTCATCTTGCAAACTAAACTACGGTTCTAATTGCTCGTTCTTTTAGAGTTCTTGCTTGTTGTTAATTGAATGCCCACAATCCCCTATCCTTCTGGTTCTTGATTTTCTTGTAAGTTAAAAGTATTAAGGTGTCATTGTGGTAGTCCTAGATCTACTAAATCTTGGGTTTATTAGCCAGATCTACTAGCATTCTTGGTGTATGGGGAATATATTTATTTTCTGTTCTTATTTTTCTGGTTCTCTTTTTACCAAAGCTCTTATGATTTCATTATTGTAAAAGCTATTTCAAAAGCCACACAAAAATCTTGCTAAAAGTTCACCCTCAAGCTCATATTAGTTACCCTTTATTTCCGTTAGGCCCGTTTTGATATGGTTTTGGTTCTTTCCTTTTCGAAGGATGGATTTTCCCACCTAACCTTTGAAAAACACTCGATGTGGTAGTCAAGGCAAAGGGTTGTATCTTTATCTACTAATCCTACTGCTTTCTGCCTCTCCCTTCCCCCGAGTTTTTCGAGATATAAACTCCATAGGAGAGTTTCTGACCGTTAAGTTCAATTTTCAATCGTGGGGTACTTTTTTGAAAATTGAGGGTCTCCCTCAAGTCAGAAAAACACTGCTTAGTATGGCAAGTTCTTTTTCTCATATAGTTGATTTCCTAAATAAAATAGCTATTCCACTTTCCTCCTGTATATTTTTTTAATACCCAATTTTTCTTCTTTTTGGAAGGTGACCATATTTATAATAGCTCCTAGGAATGGGTCTGAGTCTACCAACGATTCTAAGAATGGTTTGTCTACAAATTTTAATCTGCCTTCTTGGATGGCTTTTTGCATCACTACTCTAAAGACATGGCAATTGTTAGTAGTATGAATATAAGTATTGGGCCACTTACCAAACTTTTTTCCTTTAAGACCCTCCATTAAAGGTATTTTTTACTCATGGGATAACTTAATATGCCCATCTTTCAATAGGTGGTAAAAAAATTGATTGGCTTTAATAATATCAAACAAATAGTTGTCCATCCCGTCTTTCAACTCCCTATTGTCTTTGATTGTTTCCTTACTCTTTGGTGGTCTTAAAGTAGGGTAAACATAAGCTTTCCCAACAACTAGTTTACTTCTAGCATTTCATTTGCTATTTTGTCCATATGATAGGACAGATCATTAACCACCGAAATCATTACTTATCTCTTGTTAAACCTTGCACCTCACTTCTCCTCTCTTTTCTTGATAAATTCTTCCAATCGAGCTGCATGAGAATTAAGCCATAATAAGTTCAAGTATTCCACTGTCAAACCCATATTTGCCACTAGTAGTTTACCTTATACAACAAAAAATTAAGTATTCCTAGATTATGAACAAAAAGTTATTTTTGAAAACTAATTTCCACTGCATTTTAAATTTCTCATGATCTTTTATGTTCCATGAAAAATTCTATATGCCAACCCTAGAAGTGTAATTATCCAACTTGCTGGCCATATAATAAAAACCAGGCAAGACTATTACTAAATTTTTGGAACGGTTCCAAGTGCTTAAAAGAAGATATCCAAGAAGGTTACCTAAGCCTGAGAATGCCATAATAGTAGTAGGCATCCTTAAATAAAAGAGGCATTGATCTTGCAAGACCTTTTAGGTAGTGTTGCATGAGAGAAACTTATTCCATGGGAATATCAACCAAGTATCTATTCTTTCGCATCAAACACACACTAGCATTGCTACCTATCAATCATCCAGAGTATTCTAACAAACTTCTATGGGCTAATTATCATTAAAAATAAATAAGGATGAAGAATAGGAAGAAAATTAGGGTAGAGGTGTTCGAGAGAAAAGAAAAAGAATGGCAATATAATCTGCAAGCTGCATTCTGTTTCCTAACATGAACAAGGCACTAAACAAACATGCGTAAAGCAGGAATACAACAGCTTTGATGTATTTTTATTGCCTCTCTTTTCCTTTCTTTATAAAGGCAGCTATCCCCAAGGTTTTTAAAACCCTTACCATCTTTTTCATTATTGGGCAAGCCAAGGCCCAATCCACCATTTAAATAAGTTTATAACTTATATTTAGCACTTTTATTAATTAATTGATCCTCTTAGGCCTAATATATTACCTAAGATAATTAATTAGTAATCCAATTTAATAAAATTGGCCCAATATATTATTCTAACACAAATAAATAATCAGTAAACTTTTAGAATAATTCTTCCAATATTTATCTCATCCAGCAAGCCCACATAGTAAATAAATTACTATGGTTACTTGAGCTACTCTGTGTTAGAATATAGTGTCAAAATATACAATGTATTTATGTATTTTAGAAAATAATAAAAATATTTCATTCATTAATAATTTCATACACATTTGCACCTTACGGTCCAAATATGTTAGCAAGTAATCTGCGTAATTAAGTCGTGCTCTTATAGTAAGGTATGGATCATGGGATACTAACATACAAGCTAAAACATTCTTCATCGATTAATGAAATTTGGACACTTTGTTAAGGACTAAACCATTACACTATAGTTTCTAAATAGAGAATGGTTTATCTTTAACTAGTGAGTAGTCTTCTCACACTAATAGTGTCATTGTATTTGAAATACGTAGAACTGGACCATACAATAGTAATCTTTATAAAAGTACTATAATGAATAAAGATTGCTTTATTGTTGCTACTGCTTGCATGAGTACCATAAGACTTGAGTATAAGTTGGTGGTCTAGTGAAGCTGGACTTGGGCACTTTATTGTATGATGGGTAAGGTTTTAATGCAAGGCCAATAATCTTGAATATTGGGTGTATGACTCTAGTTAATAATGTCTGACTTATACAATAGTGTTTATATACTTCACTTAGTGAAGAAATCATCCCATGTAACTGTCCACAATAATCTAAATAATTTTGGGCCTGGGTGTAACATCCGCCCCGTTTTGTACCTAAATGTGTACTACCTTGCACTGAAGCAGTATATGTATGGATGTGCAGAACAATAAATGCTCAGTTTAATCAGACGAATATTTCAAGGCGACAAAAATTTTAAGGGGCGATGGAGGAATTTTCGATTGAGAATTAAGAAAAAAACTGGGAAATAATTTGGGAATTCTATGAGACATCATTCTGTTCAGTTTAATGAGTAGATTTTATTGGTAAAAGAAAATGTTTTCCCAACTGGAATAAAATAATGGACTAAATTATGTTTATTTCCTGAGAAAATATGGTTGATTTTGGGAAAAAGAAAACAAATGGTAAATTGTGTTTCGTATGGATATGGTGAATTAAGGAAAAAAATTGGGAAATAATTTGGGAATTCCAAGAGACATCTTGTGTTCAATTTAATGAGTAGATTTTTATTGGTAAAAGAAAAAGTTTTCCCAACTGGAATAAATAATGGACTAAATTATGTTTATTTCCTGAGCAAAAATGGTCAATTTTGGGTAAAAGAAAACAAATGGTAAGTTGTGATTCATATGGATATGGTGAATCATCTAGGATGAGGTAAAAAGTAAAATTAGATGTTATTAGATGATTAGAGGCATTAATTAGTAAGCCTAGTCATCATGCTTAGTCATCACAAGCATTTATTAGGCATGCTTAGTTATCGTTGATCATTAATTCGCAAGCTTAGTCACTATTTCAAGATTTTGTCGCATGGATAATTTTTATACCATAAGAAAAGGATGGTGGTAGTAGAAGGGCAACAAGGCAGCTGACCAAGGAGAAAAGAAGAAGACACTACAAAAAAAGTGACTTTTGACAACGCTTTAATTTGCAACATAGCAAAATCTGTGGCGAAAGCTTGGTGTTTACCACACTTTTGAATTCCGTGGCATATAAGCTTTTTTTGTAACACTTTATTTTGTCACGGCTATGTTTCTATAGGTAAAAGTTACTTTTTACCACAGATTTAAAAATTGTGTGGATAAAAATTATTTTTTGTCATAGAGATTTGAAATTGTGGGTAAATAAATTTTATCACCCACAGTTTCACTAAACTGTGGAAAAAAAGCATATTTTTTCTTATTTTATTATATATTAAAAAATGTCAATATCAAATAGAAGTTTTCATTATATACCATCGTTGAGGTAATTTTATATATTTAAGTGGTTGTGTGTACAAATCTTGATATTACTATTTTATTAATTTTTATATATTTTTTTTGGACCAATTACCTATTTTTTGAATATTTTTCTAGATATTATGCTAGCTTATATACCAAAATATATCCGATTTCCTTCAAATTTTGTCATAACACTTTTCTTAGTGATTTTAACAAATTTAACGATTGGGTCGTTAATTTGATATGCCTATCTTAGTAAATGTGTTAGGTTTTGGATATTTTTTTTTAGATATTATGCTCGATTATGTATCAAAATATATCTAATTACCTTCAAATTTTGTCATAACACTTTTTCTAGTGATTTTAACAAATCTAATGATTAGGTCATTAATATGATATGCCTATCTTTGTAAATGTGATAGGTTTTGGATTTTTTTTTGGATATTATGCTAGATTATGTACCAAAATATATCCTATTACCTTCATTTTGTAATAACACTTTTCCTAGTGATTTTAACAAATTTAACGGTTGGATCATTAATTTGATATGCCTATCTTTATAAATGTGTTAGGTTTTGGATATTTTTTTCAGATATTATGCTAGATTATGCACCAAAATATATCTGATTATCTTCAAATTTTGTCATAACACTTCTCTTGGTGATTTTAACAAATCTAACGGTTGGATCATTAATTTGATATGCCTATCTTTGTAAATGTGCTATGTTTTGGATATTTTTTTAAATATTATGCTATATTACGTATCAAAATATTTCTGATTACCTTCAAACTTTGTCATAATATTTTTTTAGTGATTTTTTAAAGAAATCTAACAATTGGATCATTAATTTGATATGCCTATCTTTGTAAATGTGTTAGGTTTTGGATATTTTTTAGATATTATGCTAGATTATGTACCAAAATATATCTGATTACCTTAAAATTTTTTCATAACACTTTTCTTAGTGATTTTAACAAATCCAACGGTTGAATCATTAATTTGATATGCCTATCTTTGTAAATGTGTTAGGTTTTGGATATTTTTTTAGATATTATGCTAGATTATGTACGAAAATATATTCGATTACCTTCAAATTTTGTCATAACACTTTTTCTAGTGATTTTAACTAATCTAATGATTGGATCATTAATTTGATATGCATATCTTTGTAAATGTGTTAGGTTTTGGATATTTTTTAGATATTATGCTAGATTATATACCAAAATATATCCGATTATCTTAAAATTTTGTCATAACACTTTTCTTAGTGATTTTAACAAATTCAACGGTTGGATCATTAATTTGATATACCTATATTTGTAAATATATTAGGTTTTGGATATTTTTTTTAGATATTATGCTAGATTATGCACAAAAATATATATGATTACCTTCAATTTTTTCATAACACTTTTCTTAGTGATTTTAACAAATCTAATGGTTGGATCATTAATTTGATACACTAATATATTTTTAGTCTATGATATATTAATACACACACACACACACACACACACACACATGTATTTATTAATATATTAAAAAGTATGGGTGTTGTGTGTGTGTGTGTGTGTGTGTATTTACAACATATTAATACACACATATATATAATTAATATACTATTTTAATATATATATATATATATATATATTAAAATGTATATATATGTGTATTAATATGTTGTATAAAAAAAAATATATATTATATGTTGTATTAATTTTTTGTCAGTGAATAAATTAATTTTTTTCGCTTTGTATTTATAAATTTATAAAAATAAAAATGTTAATAGTAAATAAATAAATTGATTAGCAAATATACTATTTCAAGTTTTAATTTGTATATGTAGATTATATATATATATATATAATAAATACTAATATAATATATGTAATGTACGATAAATATATAATATATTATATTTATACTATATATAAAAGGTTTATCTTTAGACTATGGCATATATATATATATATATATATATATATATATATATATATCGCCATTGACTCCTCATCATTGCCGTAAACTCCTCTTCCGCTGCTTTTCTTCCTCAGTCACTACCCAAATCGGCTTTCTTTGTCCTCAACTTTCTGTACATACACCCTCACCGCCATGACACTAGCACCCATTTTCTTTCTCCAACAATCCTTCCACCATTGCCAGGCTACTTCGCTCATTGCCCCGCCCTTTCTCCTCCAACTTTAGATTCTTCTCTTCCTAAACTGATGATCTAATAGAAGAAAATTCCATTATAGGTAAGGCATGTGGCAACGAAAAAAAATCCCTTTTTTGATTACTCGAATGATGAAGAATATGTTGCTCAGATTCTTTCTAGTGAGCTTTCGAAAGATCCAGATTTGGAATTGCTCTATTTGCAGCAAAGGTTGGACCTTTTCTCATTTTACCCTTGAGCCTTCCTTAATTCTCAATACCCTCTGTTGTTCCTCAAATGTTGGTTGTACGGTTCTTGATTTTCTCAAATGGGTAAAAATAAGACCCAATTTCATGGTTAGTTATGAAATACTTTTTTATTTTGTGGATTATTTTGGAAAAAGAAAAGATTTCAAAGCACCATGTGTTTGGTTCAATTGGGGTAGTGATTAATCATAGCTCTCGGGTGGGAAAGAAGCAAAGAATTACTATGGAGATGGGTGTCCATGACTTCGACTGGTGGACACATTGTTCTAAACTAGACATGCATTTTCAGGCTTCTCAAGGGAACTCAACTCAAGCAGCTTCTGCTAGTAATCTTCCCAGCTAACTTTTCCAGTATAATGTTTTCTCTTCATTTAGAACTCTACTACTAGCACCTTTCATTAACCCAGCTGAGAATTCAATTTTCTTGACAAATCTTTTGAATTCAAAAACATCTTTTGAACTAATTTGGCATGAATATGGCAAATCTAAAACATTGGTTGAATTTTACTATATTGTAGTGATTGACCTTGTAAACAAGAATCACGCACATGCCATACTTGGAGCGTTGACATTGCAAGAAGCTACTCTGGTTTGGGAGCATGATGAAGTCACTATGGATATCCCCATCATTTCCTTAACTCCACCAGCTAGCCCTCCCCCACTATTGCCATCTCAACTTCCATCGTTTATTAGGAT
Organism: Voacanga thouarsii; assembly: GCA_026120185.1. NCBI lineage: Eukaryota > Viridiplantae > Streptophyta > Magnoliopsida > Gentianales > Apocynaceae > Voacanga > Voacanga thouarsii. The sequence continues at coordinate 3,491,100 of JANUWF010001918.1, forward strand.
GAGTTACGATCTGGTAGTCCAAATGCAATGCCTCGTTGCCATAGTTGGGCATTTTAGGTGGCGAAATGTGATACCAATTTATGAGCATAGTAGCAGTTGTTCTGTTGATTCTACACAGGTAGTTGCATTGTTTGAAAAAAAAAAAAAAAATTGGAGTAATCATAAGATTAGCATGCCACTAATACTATCTCTGTCAGAATTTTGCTTTTGCTTTTTTTTTTTTCCCGTTAGTTTGATCTTATAAGCTTGCCACTGGCAATATTTGGACATGTTACTTCTATGGTTTAATTGACTTTAGATATGTATACTCGATTAATGCTAATTCATGACTCTCATAATGATGATGGAATCAAAAACTTCTTCCAAGAGGTCCATAAGCCATATATTAAGGAAAACGTTTTCATTTATAAGTTATCTTATATGCTTTTGAGATGCATTAATTTGTAGTAAATATCTTTCCTGGTAATTGCTTTAACGCTAATTTGTTTTTAGAGATGATATAGACCATCTCCCTTTGTTTGCCCCAGAGAATACTATTTATGAGTTTTTGAAAATTTCAATATAAAGAGATTGTATTTTCACCGAAGCTATAGTGGATGCCTTTCAAACCTTACTTATATTATTTCATTACCTCAAATCTAAGATGAAATTTTAATAGGATTTTTTATTTTTATTTTTTATGCAATATTTGAAATAATAAGCCAAGATTTTGAGATTAATAAAATCAGGATCCTACCTTTGATGTTTAAAGGTCTAGAAAATTAGTCTGTGGCATTCTAATATTATTTTTTGTGGTTATATGACCTACTTAATGAGGAAGAAAACTATCACTAATTTGAAGGTTGTAAAGGTGCAATATGCACTGCTGGAAGGTGATCAAATAGCATGTTAAGGGAAAGGAATGATGATTAAAGGCTTAGCGAACGGTTTGTTCTTTTTGCTGGGTTTTGAAATGAATTAATTTCAGGAACCTTGGATATTAAACTCCTTGCATTCAGTTCTCTTTCATAAATTATTTGGTGTTCTTTTCCCTTGGGAAAAACTTAGAGAAATAAGTATTGTATGCTGGAGAAATGTGAGATAAGTATTATACATGAGTGGAAAAAAATGAAATTTGAATATCTTGTTTCTTTTTAAGGAATTTTAAAATCCAATAAATTATAGGACTTATAGTTCTTGTGGTATTTTAGTTTCCTACAACTCTAGCAAAAAGACTGGGACGACATTCAAATATGTGGGACTCTTAGAATTCTTTCAAAAGAAAAGACATGCCCCAATTGAAATTCATTGGTTGCACATCGATAAATGTTCATTATATGTATACCATAGTAATTTTCTTGCATTTAATTGGACATGAAGAAGACTCTTCTTGAACTTCTGAAGACCTTTCTTTCCACTCAAATTCAATCTCATCATTCATTCCACCATCTGCCATCGGTGGATAGTACAAGACTTTATCTTAGTGGTTGGTGGATTTTAGGACAATGCTTATTGTTTAGTGATGGTGGTGAATTTGGAATGTGCAGTAATATTAATAGTGTTATGTTTTGGGGAATGGAAGGCATGAACATTTTTATTGTGAGTTGTTTTTTTAAACTCCACATTTTTGTTGTCACACCTCTGGTGTTGAACAATATTTCCTATTTTATCTAAATGTAGTTTGCTATTCTTCTAATTTTTGTTTTCCCTAGTTTGCTTTGTAGTTTTGAAATGGAATTTTGTTTGAGATGTTATTTTGTTGTAGTATCCCGTTGGATTTTTTTATTCTCATACAAATGTTATTCATAAGTATTTTAAAGCATCCTGGTTCTGTGCTTTGGGTAGGTTTGTTCTTGGCATGCTCCCTTTTGAATGTGATTTATTGTAGTGCTGGATAATGGGTTCTTTTTAACATATGCACAATAGGTGTTGAATTGCCCATGCTGCTTTTGAGTTCAACAGATTGGAGCAGCTGGTTTAGGAAGGGAATAAAGATAGAGGAGGGGGGGGGGGGGAGGCTTTAAGGCTTTTTGAATTGGAAATAATATTTTGTGTGGATTTGATTGTTCAAAATTTTGTTTCAAGATGTTAAGGAAATGATTGTTGGTTTTGCTTCAAATATAGTATAATTTAAGTAACATGGTAATATGTTTAAATAAAATTTTTTATTGCATTTGATTACTTTTTGTTCTCCAATTGCAATTGAAGTTGGAATTTTGGATTCTCATTTTTGCATGTTCTAATCTCACTTCAGGCTATCTTGCTTCTCTTTGTATGTACTTGCTTAGAAACAACTCATATTCTGCAATTTCATTTGAATGGTTTAGTAGTGAGTTTAATTTATACTGGATGAAAAATAGATTTTTATAGCTTTATTAAGAATTAATCTTATCCTTTTTTTTCTTAATAATAGGAGGAATGAAGATCAAGGTGGTTGAAGGTTCATTTAACTATAGTATTATTTTTTGTCCTCAATGAATTTTTATGACTTCTAATGGATGTCATAGTTAGAATTGTGATTTTATTTTGGACTATTTTGAATTAATATCAAAGATTAGATTCATGTTACTTATCAGACTCCATTTAGTTTTTTTTTTTTTTGTATATTAAGTTATTATTAATGGAAGATGCCATTTTGAATGTTCAATCAATGGATGATAGTTGATTATAAATGTTGGAGGTTTTCATGGTTCTATAAGTATAGTAGATGATCTTGTTAAAGTAGAAGGAAAAAAAATTTGTTAATATCATCTTATTAAATTCAATGTTCATTCACTACAGATGTAAAAAATATGAAAATTTGTTCAAAAATTGCGTACCATTTTTCTGAAATTTTAAAGCGTGGCAAAAGTATTAATTACAACAGTAAAGAAATCATAGCAAATGGGCATTACCTATGGTTATGTCAATTTAGAAAAGAACCGTGACAAAAAGGATTATTTCCAACAGAAATTTAATTGTAACAAATAATATTCACCACAATTGTAAAATGTTGAAAAAATCATGACAAAAAATTGAAATATTTGTCCACAATTAATAACCGTTGGAAAAATTTGTAGCAAAATTCTATGAACAAATATCACACTTTATTTACGACTCTAAAACTGTGATAAATCCGTGGCAAAAGGTATTCCCCACGGCTATACAACTGTGCCAAACTTTTTGCAACAGCCGTAACACCCACACCTCGAAAATCGTGACATTTCCGTGGCAAAAATGTTTTTGCTACAGTTTTGGCTAATTTCGACACAATTTCTTTGGCGTTGCCAAAAGTCACTTTTTTGTAGTGAGAAGAAGAGGAAAAGGAGAAAGAATTATAGCCATATTATTTTTATTCACAAAAATATTTGCTTAATTATATGTAAAGCTATGTGGAACACCAAGATTGGTTGCAAGAGTGATATTTGGTAATACTTGATTGGTTACTTGAACATTCATGCAAGAATTCTAGGGAATTCTACCAAATTCCCAAGTCACCTAATTAGCTAGTACCAATCACAAGTTTTCCAAGTGAATTAAGACCATTTGAGGCCTATTTGACTTGAAGGCCAAAGATTTCCATAAATAGCATGGATGGCCGTTTGGGAATGCCTTTAGGCAGCCAAAAATCATCCACAAACAAGGAGAAATAAGGAAGAGAAAAGAAAAAAAAAAAAAGAGAAAGGAAAGAGAGAGAGAAAATCAAGAAAATAGAGAAGAAAGAAGGGACAGGAAAGGTTAGTCTTTTTCTTGCAAACCAATCAACATACACATGGTAAAAAGCTATATTCTATGAAGTAGAGTTGTTGTTTAGTTCATGGAGATTATTTTGGTGTAAATATTACAAGGAATTGTGCATGAATTATGGAATTTATTTGGTAAAATTCCATGTTGTGGGCTGTTTTGTGGGAAGCTTTTTGGTGGTTGAAATATAAGGGTGTTTGCTGTGTATATATGAAATTTAGAAGTGATTTAAAGGTGTTAAAAAATAGTGATCGTGGTTGACTATGTAAAAGAAAGGAAGAAGGAAGAAAATGATGTAATATTATGTGAATTATTGAGAATAAATGGAAGATTTTCATGTTTATTCAAGCTGCCAGTTTGTTATGGTTTGGGTTGTAAAGTACAGATTTATTCTTGACTGGAAATTGTGTGAATAATTTGTGTTTAAGAGGAATGAAATGAATTAAGTGATATGTATTTGCTATGGAAAAAGGAGAACGAAGATATAATAGGTTTTGCTAGAAAGATGAAGAAATTCCAGAACATTTTGGGTTGGTTTTTGTCCAGTAATTCTGTAATATTTCTGGATTTGAACAGAGTAATGTATAAGATTAAATTTAAGGATTTGAGGAGCGTTTTGGTACAAATTTGAAGTAAATTGGATAAGTGGATTGAAAGTTATGAGCAAAACAAGTTGATGTGCCAAAGCTAGAGATTGCAGAATTTTTGTTAAAGACCAAATAAATTCATGGATGGATTTTATTTATGTTCGTGGATGAATGTGAAGTTAATTGGGTATATGAACACCTTATATTCTTGTGAAGAAGATGGAATAAGGAAATAGACTACAAGTGTGCAAGGATTATATTTCATTTCAAGTATGAAAAGAAATAGGAAATGAAGCAATAACCTTATATGAACATACATTTAGCCATATGGACATTGTCGTCGAAAAGCGTAGAATGCTAATTGCATTTTGAAAGGTTATTATTATAGGCCGTTCATTGTAAAGCTTTGGTGATGACCTAGCAAATATTTATCTTGCTAAGTAATAGGTGATTTGAGGTGAGTCTCTTGATTATTAAATCCTGATTTGGCTAGATGTTTTCCGAAATACTTTGATTGTGAAATTCCCGAGTTTGTGAAATACCTGAATTGTTATTTCCTTTTGGGCGATGAAATATTTCTGGTATATTGAAATGCTTTCTGGATATAAAAATGTGTTATCCTGACATATTTAAAGCAAAGCTTTAGTAACTAATATTCCTCGACTTTCAAATCTCTTGGAGTTACAAAATGTTTTTCTGATACGAATAAACGTTTTCTTGACCTCGATTCGTGTTTTTTTGATATATTCAAGAAAACATTTTCACTTATTTGCGAGCGTTGATTGCCAAATTTTAATATAAATTTTTTTCTTGAAGATTTACGTATTACAAAGCTTTTGTACATTCAAAACCATGTTTTACATGCTATGTGGACTTCCTAAATTTGGAAAACTATATTTAATTAAGACTTCATAGGTGGACTCGCATACGAGTATTTTCTACAAAATGAATCAACAATTTCAAAAATATTATATTTGGACTGAGTAATATGGAAACGTTTTATGAGTCAACTGAACTTTGGTTTTCTATACTCAATTTTAATTACGAAATGTCCATAAAATAAAAAATAAGTATTTCACTCGATCAAATGGAAAACCGAGATTATTAAGAATTTTGAGTTCTTTTATTACTCGTTAATCATCGGTTTCATGCATATAATTGAAAATACCTATTATAACCTCTTTCATGACATGTTTTTCATGCCATATGATAAAATCATGAACTCTTGACACGTTTTTCAAGTTACTTGCAAAAATCCCGCCATGTGCCGTATTTCATGATATTTCACATATGCATTGTATTTACAAATTATAGAAAAGGAATGATAACAGTTTTCTATTTCATGGACAAAAATATGTGTTGTGAAAGCATTGAGTACTCAAAATGAGCTGTTCTCCTTGTACTAGCTTACGTTAGAGATAGAGGACCCCAAGTAACTTGGCTAGTTTTGGGGTTTGTCTTACCTAAAATAGGGTGACAGGACATTGGGAGAACCTAACGCCTGAATAATTGGCCCAAGTAGGCCATAATACCTAAATAACTGGCCTAAGTAGGCCACAACACCTGAATAACCTACCCAAGTGGGCCACAATTCTTGAATAACCGATTTAAGTGGGCCACATGCATGAAGTTACATAAATTATACCTGAATTCATGAATTCTTGAAATGAAATGTTTTAAACCAGAATTCCTAAATTCCTACTCATAGGTTTTCCAGATAAGATTTTCATGGTTTCTTGAAATTCCTAAACATAAATTTTACCATATTTAATGCTTGCATTACGTGAATTCCTGATTCACTGCACATGAATTTTCTAGAAACAATGCCCGATTTACCTGAATTCTTGAAATCTTGAATAGGTTTTTTCTCTAGTAAGGTCACATGGATTTTACTACCTATATTTTTGAATAAATATGAACTCCCGATACTTGATTATTCCTATTTACAATGAGTGCAAGTCTATTATCCTATCATGTTTCTACTTGATTTACTATTTAATCCTTGAAATAGTACTCAGTATTACCAGCTATTTCTTTAAAGAATACACTAGCACACACGGGACTCACTGAATGTTTAGCACTCACACGGATTTTGTTTTTGACAACTTTTAGAAACCAGCCGTATCAAAAAGTCCCCAGATTTACCAAGGAGCCAAGAGACGTTGTCAAGAATGACCACGGAAACTTGGATACTCCCCGTACTTGGTAAGAAGACTTAATCTTTTTATGGCTTTGTGTATTAGCTTGTCTTTGTACTTAAGTAAATTTTTTTCTGGAAAAAATTCCACTGCATTTTAAGTTATTTTCGTTATAAAGACCCGTTGTCTGGGAAGATTAGATGGGGCGACCTCCCACAATGTAAGGTCCACTACGATATGAATATATGGAGTGTTACATTGGGAAATGTAGCTAAATATGTATGTTTTCGGTAGCTCATTAAGATAAATGGGTACATACTAGAAGTTATAGATTATCAGACTAGATATCAAAGGATGGTAGATATTATTGGGAAAGATATTAGTACATTTTTCATATCTCAATAATCAGTATTATTTAAAGGGGTACTTTCATCAGTACACCTGTAGGTCGAAGTCATTGTACCTGCAATATAATTTTTAGGGTCAATATTTTCATATAGAGACAAATAGAATATTTAAAATGATAAAATATAACTATTTGTTAGCAATGGTATTTTGGCCATTTTAGTAGTTAAGAATAATATATCATTTGATCTCCAAAGTAGCTCAAGTAACCATAGTAAATTTATTTTCTATATTAGATTATTAGGTGAAATTAATATTGGATGAATTATTCTAGGAGTCTAATTATTTGTTTATTTGGATTAGAATAATATATTGGACCAATTTAATTATATTGGTTTATTAATTAATTGCCTTGAATATTCTTATATTAGACCCAAGTGGATCAACTAATTAATAAAAGAGCTATTTAATTAGTTTTGGAAGATGAAGGGGGGAAAAAAACTTGGCCACCAAGGTTGAAATGGTAAGGGATTTTTAGAAATCATGGCTGCCGCCTTAAAGTTAGAAAAATGAAAGAAAAGGAAAAACTAAAACCGGTGGAAGAATTAGATAGGAAGTGATAGGGGCAAAATTGATACATATTTTGATAACTATTTAAGATGAAATTATGTTATTTTTAGCTGAAATGATTATTTAATTCCCTTATTTTTTTGGATCTTTTGATAACACTTTGCTTTGGAAATGTTTTTCTTGGATTGTGGAATAAAAATGCATAAAAGGAATAAAATTTGGATGTTGGACAAAATAAAGCCAGCATTGGATCCCACCTAGGAGCCTTACTAGTTTTATGCTGGAAAAATAGAGCAAAAATAGAACAAAACCTCAACTCAAATAGAGTTGAATTGGCTCTAGCTTAGCTACTATAACCAGTGCCAAATTCTCCCTATTCCAATGTCGGTTTGCAATCTTTATTTAGTCAAATTTGGAAACTGTTGAGTAGTTCTTTTGGGAATAAGTTTGTAGAAGGGAAAAAACCCCTGTGGATGAATTTTGGAAACTAAGAAGGTTATATATATATAAGAAAACAACAATCTTCAATCAAGAATTCAAGGAGCTATGTTTAGAATTATTGAAGAAATGAGTGAATTCATCAAGAGGAGCATTGTGTTGGAGGAGTTCTTCATTGGAAAAGAAAGGAGTGCTTATCTATGAGTTCCTATCCTCTTTCTTTTTTCTTTTTTATACAATTTTGATTTTATTGGTTTTAATTGTATTTTAGAAGAATATTTTAAAGTTATAATTATGTATTGAGTTTATATTTGATCAATTGATTTATCTATTTTTAGTATTTGGGTAGTTGAGTTATTTGGTAAATTGATTGATTGTTTCGTCCTTTTAATTAACTTGGGAAAGGAGATTTGAAGTAGTTTCAATTTAACTGATTCTATATTTGCTTTCTTAGCTAACTTGGAAAAGTAGGTTAAGAATTGAACTTGAATAATCAAAGGTTGATTGATGTCACCTAGAGCATAGGGATATTGATTGATTTTATGCTTTAATACCACCTAGAGATAGGGGTATTTTCTAAGAAATTATTTTTTATGCATCGTTTTGATTGTTCTAATGAGATTTAAAAAATGAATTAAATTGACTGGAAAGATAGTGAATTCACAATTTGGGAAAAAAGTGAAGTCTACATTCTATTTCTTTTATGATGTTAGAATGATAAATTTATTGTGACAATTGAAACTGGATCATAGTTATCTTTTTGAGAAATTTTAAGTACATGTTTTTCCTTCCTCATATTTGTATACATTTTACTTAGAATTTATTTTATGTTTTCTAGATATTTATAGATTAGGTAATGGATGAAAAGTATTGCTGTGTACTCTCCCCTTGAGGATCGATATTTGCTAATGCCCTATACTTTGTTTTACGATAAGTGTACTTGCTCATATGTGTGACTTGGGATTAACATTTTAATTAAAAATTGATTGGGAATGGATTTAATAATAGATAATTTTATATACCCAAATCTAATTATTAAGTTTTTGGCAGGGGCTAATATCACAAAACCTTGAATTCTATTATTTTAGCCATCTGAATATGTATGTATATGCGTTGTATAGGTAAATGCCATATCTTATTGTGAATCTCTTCAGCAATTATTTTATTTTGTATATAGATATGTACAAATTCAAAATTACTTATTTTTTTGATTTTCTCTTCAGGTTTTTAATCCTTAATTTATAACCTGTTGAATTGAAGGAAAGGTAATAGACTTTGATCTAGAAATTGAATGAGACTCTAACAAAGATTTGAAGGGCACATAGGCAAAAGATTGGCCAGCTATGTACAATAAGAAAGATTGAGGCTAACCAAAACAACAATGCTAGTAATGGTGCTAATAACATAAGGACTATAGGTGATTTTGCTAAACTGACAATTTCAAGTATAGATTCAAGCATTGCTAGATCTAGGTTATAGAGGCAACAATTTTTAGATAAAACCCAACATCATCTAAAAGATCCAAATTATAGTACAATTTGATGGGTTACCTAATGAAGATCTTAATGCCCACTTAGCTAGTCTTCTAGAAAGTTGTGACACTTTTAAGATAGTGGTGTTTCAAAAGATGCAATAAAGTTGAAACTGTTTCCTTTTTCTCTTAGGGATAGAACCAAATTTTAGTTAAAATCTTTGCTAGTAGAATCAATCACTACTTGGAGGCAAAAGTTGATGCATTAGCAGAAAAAGATGGAACAAATTAGTTACAACTCCTCTTCCAGGTCAAGTTATGAGTATGAATTGTGAATTTTGTGGTAAAGGGTAACCAAACCATGAATGTCAAAACATGTCCTCATCCCAAAATTCTTCCTTAGAATAAGTCATTTTTATAGGGAATGGGAGACAAGGTAATAATTCTTATAGCAGCACATACAATTCTGGCGGGGGAACTAGCCCAACTTTCCTCGAACCAATCAAAAGCATCCTAGGCAAAATTCCACAAACCTTAATGGACGTTAAAGGATTAACCCTTCTTACCTTACAGTGCACCACAACCAAAACCTTCATTGGAAGAATTGGTTAACAAATTGGTAAGTTCCACGAAATTACGCTTTCAATAAGTTGATGCTACTATTGGGAATCTTGAGGCTTCAATGCATAATTTGGAGCCAACTTGTAAAGCTCGTTGTGATCATAAAATAAGGACCTTACCCTGAAGGCACAAAGAATAATCCAAGAGACTAAGATCATGAAAAAAAAAAAAAAAAGATGAACTTTTCACTTGCTTTCTTCTTTAAGTTTCCTTCAAACAATTTTTTCTTGCATTTTATTTTAGTTTCTATTGGGTGTGTTTTCCTTTATTTGGCTTGAATTTTCTTTGTTTAAGTATTTTTATATATATTTTAAGAAATTTCAAATTCCAGACCGGACCCAATGTCGGTTCAAATTGATGAACCGACTACTAGCTCTAAGCTGGGATTTTTTTTTTTTTTTTTAAAAAAGGCTCTAGTAAAAAGCCGATGTGGACTCAATCGCTTGAGTTGGCACCATCTCATATCAAGCCACATGCACTTAAGAAGGTTGGTGCTTCATTTTTTTTTTTTTTTGGGCCAAAACACCGAAATTTCAAAGCTTTCCCTCTTCCTCCATTGCTGGCTCACTCAATCCATCCGTACCGGCTTTGATTTCACCACCAAAATAACTTTCTTTTATCAAACTTTATGGAATCCATCATTATTCTTTATTTTTAATGGATTATTTTATCAAAATTCTTCACCTTTTACTCAAAATCCACCTTTTAATTCACCTATTTTTCACAAAAATCTTCTTGCAAAGATTGATATAGAACGATTGCCCCATTGTTTAGAGAGCAAGTTGATGCAATTTTTGCTTGAAGTTAATGGTAAAATTTTCTTCTTTGAATTTTTAGGTATTTCAAATTGGAAATTCGATTTAATTACATATGAAATATTATTTCATCTTTGTTCAACACCATTTATATTCTTGAGCTTTATTTTGATAAATTTTGGTGATATATTATCTATTGTTTTAGTGGCTATTGAAGAAGTTTTGGAATAATGTTAAATTGTTGGAAATTTTTGTGCTTTATGGAACTATATTCATTGTCATACCTTAAGAGTAGTTTAATGATAATGTAGATGTCTTAAGCATACTTGGGTAGTTGAAATGATTAGAAAAATTGCAAAATATATTTCTTGAGCTTTGAACTTATAATGATGCATTTTTTGGGTTCTTAAACATCATGTGGATATGATTATGCATTCCTTTGAACTTTTATTAATTAAGTTGTTGTGGTTATTGAATTGTGATGCTTGCAGGTAATTGACATGATTAGGTCGTGTGGTGAGGTGGTTAAGAGTTGTGATTGTGGTTGTGGTTTTTATATTGAAGGGAGGTTGTTGCGAGCAAACCTGAGGAACTTGGAGTTTTATTGTCATTATTCCTATACCTTTGTGTCTATTATCATCATGCCAAGAGCTAAGGAACCTTCCAACAAAAGAGCAAGAGCTTCTTTTTTTTTTTTTTTTTTTTTTTTTTGGTGTGTTTCCCCATCTTCACACTCTTATTCTCCCCAATTTAGTGATTTTTTTTGTCAAGAATAGTATGAGGCTAGAGCACATAACAAAATCATTGAGGAAAGAAATTTTGATCTAGCCTTTAACCAATCCTTAAAGTTGTCTTTTATGTTTAGAAGAATGGGGTGGGATGCTATCCTTAATTTGAGAGGTACCTATTGTCCATCGTTGGTTCGAGAATTCTATGCTAATATGAATGAGAAAAAAAAGAACGAGCTTAGGATAATAGAGACCACAGTGAAAGGCGTTCCCATAAAGTTTGATAAGTAGGGATAAGCTCATAATTTAGGAATCAATGATATGGGGCCCTGGACCATCATAACCAAAAGATTGTTGCTAATCTTGACTAGGATTTTTGTGAGGCCTATGGTGAGTTGGGGATGTATAAGAAAGGTCGAGTAGGCCAGATGGGTTTTATGTTCAATAATACTTTAGATCCCCAATTCCACATACTTGTTTACATCTTCTCTTTCAATGTTTTTCCTAGGGCTAGTGGTTTTAATGAAGCTTGAGTTTTAATGTTTACATTGTATCCAAGATGTTAGCCACTCAACCAATCCTCTCACTCCTCTCGTTATCCTATCGATGCACGATGTTTTCTATTGTTACTTGTCTTCCAAAACCCTTATATTTCCTTTGGTTATCATGAAAATACTTCAATCTTTTAGAGTGCCCCTGGAAGGAGATGCTATGGAGATGACTACTAAGGGGGAGATAGTGATTGAGTTGACCTTATCTGTTTGTAGGTATCGATATAATGAAACTACTAAGACATGGGTTAAGTTAACTTTTGTTAGACTGCCTGAAGACATTTCACCCCCTCTTCGGACTTCGTCCTAACCTCCAAGACCTCTCCACAACAATGCTAGTTCTTCATGTTCACCTATTACTGATTTTGAAGTGAAAATGCAGGCATAATTAGGAGATATGAGGTTGGAGACAGGACACCAGATTAGGCTATTTACATAACTTATGCAAGGAATGCAGAAGATGCGGCAAAGGTAAGATGTACAGCAACACCAATGGATACAACAATTGTAATCTTTCCACGCCTACTATGGTGCCGCTTATAATGGTGTTGCTAAAGATAATGGTGTTGGGGCTACTAGAGATGGAGTTGATGATGATGGTTGATAAGGCCTAAATTAGTCATATATTTTCTAGCTATTTAAAGCCATTTTGTGATACATTTTGTACAATAACTGGTTATATTCCTTCATATTGGAGATTTTACCCTTGGAAAAATATTTTGTGCATTATTTCAGATTTTAGGAGTAAATAAGGCAAAATTGTTGCTAAACAGACTAGAGACAGCACTAGCCGGGACAGCACAGGTGGCACCGTCCATGTGCTGCTGGCACGCACTTTGAGATGATGAAAAATCGACAAGATAGGGGCTGAACAAAACACATCCGATATCAGTTGGAAGCCTAAAGGAGGCACCGGCTGCAACCTGGAAGACTTGGCACGAAAATTGAGAAAAATTGACAAATGGATTGAGAGGCAGAACACAACTGGTGTCGGCCCTAGGCAGGACAGGCAGCACTGGCTATGCACTGGTACAAAGGCGGTGCCTCGATTTTCGTTCGCATTTTTGACAATTTTTAGAGTTTTAGTATTTTCCAACTTCTATTTGGCTAGAAACCCTAGAAGGACAACTTTAGGCACTTCTAAAGCCTATAAATAGAGGAAAATCACAAGTCAAAAAGAAGGAATTCAAGGAGTAAAACAAAAAAATCACTTAAATTCAAGGAGAAATTTATCAAATCAAGGAAGATTGTACAAGAGAGTCTACGAAGGAGAAAGAAAGAGGCTTGTCTTTGAGTGCTTTCTTTTAACTTTATTTTTTTTTCTTGAACAATGATGTATTAATTATTTTATTGTAATTTGACATTGTTTTAGGTATTCATGATTTATAGAGTTACTTTGATCTTTTGATTAATTGATTGTTATTCTTGGTATTTAATTACTTATGCGGATTACCAGATTAATTTGTTGTTTCTTCCTATTAACTTGCTTGGAAAGGGGGTTGATGGTGGTCTCAATTCATTAATTTCGTATTTATTATCTATTAACTTGCTTGAAAAATGTGTTAATTGCTAAGAACTAGGTAATTAAAGGTTAATTGATGTCTGCCAAGATATGGATTCATTAGTTAATTTCATGTTTTAAATTTTCCAGGATATCAGGATTTAATCAAGGATTGTGTTTAATGCATCTTTTGGGTGAATTAGTTGAGACAGAATATGTGATGCTAATTTGTCTAGAAGATAGTGATTTCATGGATTGGAAAAGAAGTGAATCTATGTTAATCCTTCATGATGCCAATAGAATGATTAGTTATGATAATGATTGGATTCTTTAAGGTCATGTTTGTCAAAATAATGATTTGAGTTACATAATTCTCCATCCTTGACATGCAGATATTCTTTTATTTTATTTTATTTTCCTTTTTATTTTTTTACTTTATTGAGACAGTTAAACAATGAAAGAAAAGTGATTAATGCATACTTGTTCCTTAAGGACCAATACTTATTTTAAACCCTATGCTATGCTTAATGATGAGTACGATTGCCCATATGTGTAATTTGGGGTTAATATTTTAATTTAAACTTGATTCGAAATATGCTTATTTTTATATAATTTGTATACCCAAATTCGTACACATCAAGTTTTTTGCGCAGCTGCCGGGGATTAGGATATTTTTCTATTGCATCATGGAGGTATTTTTGAAAAACATGATTTTACATCAAGTTTTTGGCACCGTTGCCTGGGAACAATATCATGAAAGCTTAGATTTTGTTGATTTAACCATGTAAATATATAAATATGTAAATTTGTGCAATTTGTTCTTTTTTCAAAATGGTGCCACTTTTGTATTTTATGTATCTTTGTAATCTAATTTAGTAACTTTGACTGATGTTTAATTGACTAATTTGTTCATTGACTTATGTTTCTTTTAACTTTATACTTTCATGACCTTTCTATTTATTTCTTGTACTTTTCTTTTTCGTACTATTTTCTTTACTTTTTGCTTATTTTTCTTTTCTAGTTTTAATGCTTTGGTGTGTTCCTTTTGTGTATTTTTCTTTCTAGGTACTTCAACAATGCTCCTTTCTGTTGGAATTCAACTCTTTTGTAGGAGAATGCACAATGCAATGGAAGTATTTTCTTTCTTCTCTTTTCCCCTTTATTTTTGGTCCTGTGGCAATATTTCCTTGCTCTATTTGTTGGCCATTAGGAACAATGTCTAGTTTAAGTGTGGGGGAGTGGTAAGAATGGGAATTCTTTTATGCTTCATTCTTTTTGAAATTCTTTGAACCTTAGAATTCTTCTATGCTTCATTCCTCTTGAAATTCTTTGAACCTTTTGAGCAAATTTTTTAATTTTTTTTCCAGATTTTTTTGAGCTTTCAAGATGTATTTTTAATGCATGTCTTTGTGCTAGATCATAGAGCATATGTTCTATATTATTTGTGGCTTATACATTATTTTTTGCACTCACTTGGACTAAGTAGTTCTTAATCAAATGCTTTATATTATTCTTAAACCTGTTTTTTTGCTAAAATTCATTGAGCATTCTAAAACTTACTTGAATATCTCTCGAGATGAAATAAGAAAGACATTCATGATTTAACTTAGGGATGACGGTAATAAGTAAAATCGATGCTAAACAGACTAAAGGCGGCGTTGGCTAGGACAAGACAGGCGGCATCGGCCACGTGCTGTTGGCATGCACTTTGAGGCGATGAAAAATCAACGAAACAGGGGCTGAACAGAACACAATAGGCATCAATTGGAAGCCCAGAGGCGGCGCTGGCTGCAGCCTGGAAGACTTGGCATGAAAATTGAGAAAAATTGGTGAACGGACAGAGAGGTAGAATACAACCGGCGCCGGCCCTAGGCAGGACAGGTAGCGCCGACTATGCACTGGTACAAAGGTAGTGCCTCGATTTTCATGCACATTTTTGGCAATTTTTAGAGTTTTAGTATTTTCCTACTTCTATTCGGCCAGAAACCCTAGAGGGACAACTTTAGGCACTTCTAAAGCCTATAAATAGAGAAAAAACACAAGTCAAATGAAGAAATTCAAGGAGTAAAACACAAAATCACTCAAGTTCAAGAAGGAATTCATCAAATCAATGAGGATTGTACAAGAGAGTCTACGAAGGAGAAAGAATGATGCTTGTCTATGAATGCTTTCTTTTAACTTTGTTTTCTTTTCTTGAACAATTATGTATTAATTGTTTTATTGTAATTTGACATTGTTTTAGGTATTCATGATTTATAGAGTTACTTTGATCTTTTGATTAATTGATTGTTATACTTGGTATTTAATTACTTATGCGGATTACGAGATTAATTTGTTGTTTCTTCCAATTAACTTGCCTGGAAAAGGGATTGATGGTGGTCTCAATTCATTAATTTCATATTTGTTGTCTATTAACTTGCTTGAAAAATGGGTTAATTACTAAGAACTAGGTAATTAATGGTTAATTGATGTCTGCCATGATATGGATTCATTAGTTAATTTCATGTTTTAAATTTTCAGGATATAGGGAATTAATCAAGGATTATGTTTAATGCATCTTTTGGGTGAATTAGTTGAGACAGGATATGTGATGCTAATTTGTCTAGAAGATAGTGATTCATGGATTGGAAAAGAAGTGAATCTATAGTAATCATGCATGATGCTAACAGAATGATTAGTTATGATAATGATTTGATACTTTAAGGTCATGTTTGTTAAAATAATGGTTTGAGTTACATAATTCTCCATCATTGACATGCAGATATTCTTTTATTTTATTTTATTTTTATTATTATTATTTTTTTACTTTATTGAGTCAGTTAAACAATGAAAGAAAGGTGGTTAATGCATATTTGTTTCTTGAGGACTGATACTCATTTTAAACCCTATGCTATGCTTAATGATGAGTGCGCTTGCTCATATGTGTAATTTGAGGTTAACACTTTAATTTAAACTTGATTGGGAATGTGTTTATTTGTATATGATTTTTATACCCAAATTCGTACACATCAATGGTATAGTTTCTTAGGGATTGAGCATATTCTTATCACATCATCATATGCTCTATTCTTTTCTTATCTTTTCTTAATTTTTTTAATGTCACATTTTATTTTAGATTTTACTTTTTTATCTTTTATAGTATGTTTTGTTTCTTTTGTTTTTTTCCTTAGGTACTTGGGAACAATAATGATAATTAATACTCTTCTCTTCTTAATGCACTGGAATGCTTATATGCTTCTTGTAGAAATTATGCCTTGGAGAGTATTTCCTTTCTTTCTCCCCTTTTATCTCTCCATCCTTTACTTTTGCTTATTGTTGTGTTTTTTTTAAGACCATATGGGATATGATCTATCTTAAGTATACAAGAAGGATTTGGAATGTTCTTGCCAAGGGTTTGTGAATTTCTAGATTCAGTTACTATTTGTGATCATGAGACTTCTTATTTTTGGAGCTAAACTGCCTTGGCGATGCTGATTTTTCTCTCCTCTTTTTAGTCCCATGGATATAGTTTCTTGCGATATTTTTGGCAATTAAGGACAATACCCAATTTAAGTATGGGGGAGGAATTACTGCTTTTTCCAAGTGCACCTTTTACATCTTTTTGAAATTATAATGACTTTTGAAATCATTATAGATTATTTTAAGCTTTTCTGGGAAATTTTTTTTGGGATAATTTTTTCATTTTTCGCTTAAATTTAGTTTTGGCATGAAATTGTTTTGTTTTCCCTATGATGAGGTAATGATTTTCCTTTTAGCTTTGGATGTTATTTTGTTATTCAATTAGTTGGATTTTGTTAGAGTAAATTTGTGTGTTAAATTAAATATCCTATGTCTTGAAAATTTAAGTTAACACGGGTTATACTTTAGGATTTGAATTTTATTTTATTCTTCTTGTTTGGATGTAGATGATATGATGAAATATAGGAAGGGTTATTGATTAATTCTTGTTTCTTGGGTTTTTAGATTTGTTCAAACTTTGAGTTGTGAATAAGAAATGTGAGGAGAAAAAAGTTCGGGAATGCAAAATGCATGTCCTTTGGCAAAACACAATGTGAGGAAAGATGTGAGAGTTAACAAAAAATTGAGTTAAAAAAAAGAGCTTATTTTATATTTAAAAAATTCTTTAAAATTCTTAATGGGGGCCAATACGGAGAGAATTAGTAAGTATTATTCAGTGCACTCTCTTGAAGTTATTAATTCCCCAAAAAAAGAAGATGAGCAAAAAATTGAGGATTAAAGGGGGCTAATACAATAAATGAAGAGATATCCATTCACTTAAGGCTAAATTCCCTAAGTCTTGTTGAAAAAAATAAATGTATTGAGTGCTTCCTTGTTTTGCTACTTGAAGTTGTGCAAATTTGATTACATGAAGCTTGAATTGGTTAAACCACTTGACTTATATGATTTGTATTGTCTATACCTGGGCTTGAAAAGTGGAGTAATTTTCTTGTACTAAGTATGAGCGTGTTTAACTTGACTTTAAAGGCCTTGGTATATTTGATTTAACGTATTAGTTTGCAAGGTTTTGAATGGGTTGAATGAATGACAAGTTTATGTTCAAGGATTAAAAGAAAGTTAAGGCTTTGTTATGGATGAATTTGCTGAAAAGATAAGTTATTTTGTGTACTCTGTCTTATTGTTTGCTTAAGACAAGTAAAGGCTTAACTATGGAAGAATTGATAAGGGCTAAATTGATACATATTTTGATAATTATTTGAGATAAAACTATGTTGTTTTTGGATGAAATGGTTATTCAATTCCTTTATTTTATGACTTTTGACAATACTTTGCTTTGTAAATGTTTTTCTTGGATTATGGGAAAAAAGTGTACAAAATGAACAAAATTCAAACGTTGGATAGAATAGGGTCAGTGCCGATCTTGCCTAGGAAACTCTGCCAGCTTTACACTGAAAATATAGAGTAAAAAAAAAAAAAACCCCACAACGGGGATATAGTTGTTCTAGCACCGACTCAATTACTGTAGTCGGTGCCAGATTCTCCCTATTCCAATGTCAATTTGCAATCTTTTTTGGGTTGGATTTGGAAATTGCTGAAGAGTTCTTTTAGGAATAAGACTGAACTCTGTGGATGAATTTTGGCAACTTAGAAGATTATATATATATATATATATATATATATATATATATATATTTAAAGAAAACAACAAGCTACAATCATAAATTCAAGTAGCTATATTGAGAATTATTGAAGAAATTAGTGAACTCATCAAGAGGAGTATTGTGATGGTGGATTTCTTTATTGGAAAAGAAATGAGTGCTTGTCTGTGAGTTCCTATCTTTCTTCTTTCTTTTTCTTTTCTAGACAATGTTGATTTCATTAGTTTTAATTGTATTTTAGAAGAATATTTTAAAGTTATGACTATGTATTGAGTTTATATTTTATTAATTGATTTATCTATTTCTTGTATTTGTTTACTTGATTTATTTGGTGAATTGATTGATTGTTTCATTCTTCTAATTAATTGGGGGAAAGGAGATTAGAAATAATTTCAATTTAATTGATTTTATATTTGTTTTCTTAGGTAATTTGGGAAAGGAGGTTAAGAATTGAACTTCAGTAATCAAAGATTGATTGATGTCACCTAGAGCACATAGGGATATTAATTAATTTTATACTTTAATATCACCTAGAGATGGGTATTTTCTAAAGAATTATTCTTTATGCATCTTTTTGGTTATTCTAATAAGATTGAGAAATTTATTAAATTAACTAGAGAGATATGGAATTGATAAGGGCTAAATTTACCAATATATTTCAAATTATTTGTGGCTATTTTGTGACACATTTGATATAATAACTAGTCATATTCCTTCCTTGTAATACCCTATATTTTTATTGTCGATTGTCTACTATTTGTAATAGGATGAGAATATGTATTAATGGCCAGAATAAAAGTTGATCGGTGTAATGAGATGAATATTTTGGTATAATAATACTTTGTCGGGACCTGGATGTAATTATTAGATTTGTTCTACTCGTACCCTAAATCTTTGGAAGGCTAATATTATTTATAAATTAAGAATTTGAGGGTACACTGACAAGAGAAATTGATCAGTGCGATGAAACACCCGTTTTGGTGTGAATTATGCTATTTGGGTCACTGGAGGCATTTTCGTTATTTTGACCACGCCTGCGACTTTGACAGCAAATTTGACCGAATAGAGAAGGAGTTGAAGAATTTAAGTATTGCCAATGGATTCTGTAGAATTTTTAGAGTTGAATGGTGAAGTAATTTTTTTTTTTTCATTTTGAACCCGATTTTGGTTATTTCTGAAAAAAAAAAATAGGAGACCGCAGTTAAAAACGGTGCGTGTAGCGTTTTGTGATTGGTAGCCCGTAGACATGTGTCAATTTAAGAGAGGTTGATGAAGAATTCATGCAAGATACATGGAATTAAATAATTACAAAATAAATGAAGAATGATACGTATTATTGTAATTGGAACACATCATTTGTGGGTCCTTTTAATTAAGGTCTTATGCATGTGATTGGCTAATGCTTAGACCATGAGAAGGTGGTTGAATGGCTGAAATTTAGCCAAGAAACCAGCAACCATACAAGAAAATTTAAGGGAATATTTTGAGGAGGAAAAATGGGTGGGTTAGTGTGTAAAATTTTCATTGGAACACACCTATGTATATTCACCATACAATTGATAAAAATAAGAGATGAATGGCAAACATTTGATGATGAATGGTAGTGAGAGAAGGCTGTTATACAGCCTGAATTTCGACAACTATGAAGAAAGGAAACCAACAGAAAAGAGATTAAACAAGAGAGAGAAAAAAGCTAGTGTGTTCTTGGTGTTCTATGTGAGTTTTGAAAAGTTCTTGGAGTAAATCACTTCAAATAGCCTCAAATACAAGGTAAAAGCTCATCTTGCTAGAATTAAAGTTGTTGTTGGGTGAATGATGATTATGTTGATATGAATTTTAACATGAAAACATAACTTTCATGTCTTGATTTTGGATCAAACCTAGGGTTTGTGAATTTTGTCTATCAACCTTGTATATGCTCATATGTGTACCGGCTTCTTAGGGGTTTATGGATGATGTTTTGTGTGAAGAAGAACTAAATATTTATGGTAGTTTGAAGGATTGTTTTTGGTTAAGGAGAAGATGATCAAAGTAGAGTAAAAATGGAATTTATTTGGTTGGAAAAAAATGGATTATACTAGCCTTTGATTAAAAAAGATGAATTTGAGTTGAATAACTGTGATTCTTGTGAGCTCTTAGAATTTGGAAATCATAGAATAAAAGATGATTTGAAGGAAAATTGAATGAATTAATGTTCCCAAGGTGTTAAAGGCTAAAGGAAAACAAAGGAAAGCATAAATAGTGGAATTGAAGCAAAACTACTAGGTCTATTTATGCACTGTGTTATGTTATGGGAACTAGCACTCTTAAAAGGGCCTATACATAATTAAATTTAAAAGTCTTACGGTAGTTTTGGTATATCATAGAGATAAATCAGAGTTGTGGATTGAAAGTTATGTGTGAAAGAAAATCATGTGTCAAGCAGTGAAATTCCAGAAAAATAAGTCCAAAATTGGACGAACTTAAGGATGATTAAATGTGTGATTTTGGATGAAATAAATGTGAAATATGGAGTGATTCCCTTGTATATGAAGGGAGGAAGGATGTGGAAAAAGAAAAATAAATGAACTAATCAATCGATGAAAAAACGACAAGAACAAAAATTTAACGTTTTCCTTCATCGTTGCCTAAATGTCAGTTGGACGTTGGCTACCCATTGAGCATGTCGGTTAACAGTCGCCTATTTTTTGGCCAAACACGATTTGATCCACAAAAAAATGATGTTGGTGTAAGTTTATTGGTAAACGGCCAACGGTTCGTTGAAAATGGTAGAAACAGTGGTCGAACGGCCTTACACGAAAAAGTTTAGTTAGGACACGAGATGAGTCCCTTGGATTTCTGAAACCTTTTAAAAGCTAGTGTGCTTTACTTTTCTATGAAATGCTATATTATATATCCTTTTGGAAGTCCCTAAATATGTTTAAGGTTTATCTAAGAAAGATTTGTTTTATGCCATTTTGGGCTTGAATAAACTTCATAATTAGCTTGGAAATCTTAATGGATAATTAAAGTTTGAATTTGTGAATTTAGTCCTTTTTGGATTAAATACTTGGAATTTTCTTAAAATGGTAATTTTTTGAATCGGGTATTCATAAATTGACTAGAATGCCCTTATTGGAACATTTTATTGAAATATGCTTGGAAACTTTGAATTTAATCATCTTTTGGGATTACAATTCTGGATTTCTTGAAATGAGTTCCTTTTGGAATCGAGTATTTGGAAAATGATCTAAATGTCCTTACTGGAATATTTTACGAAAACTTTTGGAATCAGGCATTCGATAATTGACCGAAATATCCTTATTGGAACACTTGTGAATACTTTTCAAATCGGGTAAGGGTAAAATGATTCGAATACCCTCAGAAAGTCTTTTGGAATTGGCTATAGGTAAAATGACCCGAATACCCTAAAAAATGACTTTTGTAATCAAGTACAGGGAAAATGACTCGAATATTCTTCGAAACTTATTTTAATGTGTAAAACAAACTCTTTACCTTTTTTCAACATGGTTTGGAAAAAATGATGTCTCGATATGAGATTGACTTTTGAAAAATGACATTTTGATCCCAAAAATTATTTTATTAGCCTAATGTGCCTATGAAATGAATTGATTGGCCGTGCAGAGCCTATGTGAATGATGATCTGACTTGCGAGTCAATGGGAACAAATTCTGGAAAATGTTATTTTGCCCCAAAAATGTTTGATTTGAAAAACCTACGGGATCAAATAACCCTCTAGTTTGATCAGTTAGAAGGGGTTGGTATTGGAAACGTTGAGTACTCAGTAATGACTTTTATCTTTGTACTAGCCTACGTTAGAGTTAGATGGCCCTAGTGATGTAGCCTAGTTCTAGGGATTATCTTACTCCAGATGGGGTGACAGGACATTGAGATGAGTCATTCTGGCTAGCCGTTTAGCACCTGACAATTATCGCGTCTGTGGGCACTTCTTGGTTTTGAATCATTCACTGGCTGCTGGGCGGGGATACTCAATGCATTTGACTCCTTGTCGCCTCGATGGTGATTGACATCAGGATTGGGACCCCTGGCTTATAGTGGTAATAGTGTACTATGGTACACTAGGTATGCTGCAGTATACTTGAGCAGAAGTACGCTGCGGTGTACTTATTCTGGCGATGCACGATTGAGTACTGTAGGCTGCAGTCTAAGTATAATGATAAGAACAATTATACATATCTTACATATTTACATATTTACACATTTACATGGTTAAATCAACAAAATCTAAGTTTTCATGCTATTGTTCCCCGGAAATGGCGCCAAAAACTTGATGTGTCCGGACTTGGGTGTAAAAATCAAACAAAAACTAAGCACATTCCCAATCAAGTTGAAATTAAAACGTTCAACCCAAATCACACATATGAGCAAGCGTACTCATCATTAACCGAGCATAGGGTTCAAGCGAGTGTCCATCCTCCAGGAAAAAAGTAGACATTAATTATCTTTCTTTCACTGCTTAACCGACTCGATAAAGTTAAAAAAATAAAACAAAATAAAAGAAAAGAAAAATAAAAATATACACATGTCAAGGATGAAGAATTATGTAGCTTAAACCATTGTCTAGACAACCAAAACCTTAACATACCTAATCATTATCATAACTAATCATTCTTTTGACATCACGAAGGATTAAAGTAGACTCACTTCTTTGCCAATCCATGAACCCCTATCTTCTAGGTAACTTGGCACCACATATTCTATCTCAACCAGTCTTATCCAAAAGATGTGGTGCCAAGGAACTTGGCGTATTTGGGCATGTGAATTAAAGCTTCACTGAGGGGGATGTTTATGTGCAGTTGTTTAAATACCTCAAGAAATTTTTCAAATTGGGCATCCTTTCGGACTTTGTGTAAATGGGTAGGATACGGTATTTTAGGTTGAAAAGGGGGCTTTCGAGAGATGGACAGGGGGCAGCCAGCACTGGTTCCAATTCCTTAGCCAGCGCCGGTTCAGTTCTGTATTATGTGGTCTTGGGTTTTCCGGATAGCCGGCACCAGTTGTCAGCTGGACTGTCTGGTAATTCTTTTCCACTTTGCAATGTGATAGCAGCTGTTTCCTCACTGGCTATTGGGGTTAGGTCGTGAGATTTTATCACTATGTCCGTAAAAAACTAAATTTATCGTTCTATATTGCAGATCATTACTTCGAATTTCTCAAATATGGAATCGATGTCTTGGAAACGCCTTGTGACATGAACAACAAATTTCCCAATTAAGGTTTCAAGCTTTGATGATTTTGGTGTTGTGAGTGTCATCTTAGGAGAGCAATGGAGGTACTGCCCCTCATTAGACTTCCTCGGATTCCAATTCACCATTTCTCCTACACATAGAAGCGAGTTAGATATAGAATTACCGGTAAAAACAGCATTACAAGGTTACAAAGTTAGTGAAAAGAACATAGTCAAAGTTAGTAAGTTCGGTTACAAGGGTATACAAGAATACATGAAATACAAAAGATAGCACATTTTTTGCGAAAAGAACAATTATACATATCTTACATATTTACATATTTACACATTTACATGGTTAAATCAACAAAATCTAAGTTTTCATGCTATTGTTCCCCGGAAATGGCGCCAAAAACTTGATGTGTCCGGACTTGGGTGTAAAAATCAAACAAAAACTAAGCACATTCCCAATCAAGTTGAAATTAAAACGTTCAACCCAAATCACACATATGAGCAAGCGTACTCATCATTAACCGAGCATAGGGTTCAAGCGAGTGTCCATCCTCCAGGAAAAAGTAGACATTAATCATCTTTCTTTCACTTCTTAACCGACTCGATAAAGTAAAAAAAATAAAATAAAATAAAATAAAAGAAAAATAAAAATATACACATGTCAAGGATGGAGAATTATGTAGCTTAAACCATTGTCTAGACAACCAAAACCTTAACATACCTAATCATTATCATAACTAATCATTCTCTTGACATCATGAAGGATTAAAGTAGACTCACTTCTTTGCCAATCCATGAACCCCTATCTTCTAGGTAACTTGCCACCACATATTCTATCTCAACCAGTCTTATCCAAAAGATGCATTAACCACAATCCTTAATTCAAGTCCCATTCTCAGACAAACTTAAAACATGAACTTAACCAATGAATCTATACTCTGGCAAACATCAATTAACCTTTAATTACTCTATCCTTAGAAACTAACCCCATTCTCAGGCAAGTTAAAAGACAACAAATATGAAATCAATAAATTGACACCATCAACCCTATTCTCAAGCAAGTTAATGAAAAACAATTAATTAATCTTGCAATCAACCCAAGTAATTAAATACCAAGAGTAACAATCAATTAATCAAAAAATCAAATATCTCTAAAAATCATGAATATCTAAAACAATGTCAAATTATAATAAAACAAGTAACACATCATTTTTCAAGAAAAAGAAAACAAAGTAAAAGAAAGAACTCGTAGACAAGCCTCATTCTTCTTCCTTGGAAGACCTTCTTGTATAATCCTCCTTGAATTGAAGAATTCTTCCTTTGATTGAGTGATTTTCTATGATGATTAATGAATTTCTCTTTTTTTCCTTGTGTTTTTCATCTATTTATAAGCTTAGGAAGTGCCTAAACTCATAGGTATAGAGTTCTTGGCCGAGTAGAAGTTGGAAGATACTAAAACTCCACAGATTACCAAAAAGCGTGTAGAAAAAAATCAAGCACTGCCTTATCTTTAGGGCACAGTTGGCGCGGCCTTGGCTCTCGGAGCCGGCGCCGCCTTGGCTCTAGGTTGTGTTTTGCTTCTCTACTCATTCGCCAATTTTTCTCTGAATTTTGTACAATGAAGACCAGAATGCAGCCGGCGTCGATTCCACTAGGTTTCACCAATTTTTCTGTCATTTCGAAGTTCGTGCCAACAGTGCATGGCCGGCGCCAGTTCTAGAGCCCTAGTCAGCGCCGCCTCTCCTCTGTTTTGTGACGTTTTTGTTTCATTTTATCCTAAAAATCTAAAATAATGAACAAAACACCTTTCCAATGGTAAAATCTCAAATATAATGGAATATAACTATTGATTGAACAAAATATATCACAAAAGAATCTCAAATAACTAGGAAATACCATGACTAATTTAGCCCTTATCAGAGTCAAAAAAAGTTTGGAGGGCCCTAATGGCAGAAAAAAGGGAAGATGCAAAGAAGAGGAGGCCCGACTAGAGGACAACCCCCTTTTAGATGCTTTAATTGTAGAGAGGTAGGGCACAAGAGTTTCTATTCCCTCACCCACGAAGGGTAGAAGAATGGAGTCAACCTGGAGGAAACAATCAAGGATAAAGGTCAGAACTAGGAAGAGGGAACCCAGGGCAAGCTTCTACCTCTAGAGCCGGACCCATCCAACCACAAGTAAATGCTTTGGTGGTTACTTTGGAGAAGACAGATAACCAAGTTGCAGTGGTGGAAGGTACGCTCCTTATTTTTTATCATGATGCTAAAGTATTAGTAGATCCTGGCTTTACGCATTCTTTTGTTACCAATTCCTTTCTTGATTCTATGAGAATAAAAGGGGGAGAAACTTTATATGAAATGATAATTAGTACCCCATTGGAAAGTCAATGAATAGTGAGAAAATACATAGCGATTGTAAGATCTTGGTGTGAGATGAAATATTAGGAGGAGATTTGATATGATTGCCCATAAAGGATTATGATGCTATCTTGGTCATGGATTGGCTATCTCAGTAATATGCTTAAGTTGACTGCAGATATAAAGTAGTACAATTCCATCGGCCTGGGAAACCTATATTGGAATTTGTATGTATGGTTGAAAGGAAAAGTAATGCTTTCATATCGGGACTCAAGGCCTGAAAGATGATTAGGAAAGGGTGTACTAGGTACTTGGCTTTTGTAATTAATAAGCTAGGAGAGATTAAGAAACCTAAAGAAGTTTATGTTGTGAATGAGTATTTAGATGTTTTTCTAGCAGAATTGAAGGAGTTGCCACTAGAGAGAAAAGTAGAATTTTTCATTGATTTAGTGCCATCGACAGAACCATTTTCATGTACTCCTTATGTAATACCCCGCCCAAAACTACCTTTGACTATGGGGAAAAGTCATGCATTGCATAGTATTTTGCATTTTAAGTGGTAGCTTAGATTTATTTTATTTGCATGGATACATGTGAATTTTTCCGTTGTTCTTGCATTTGAATTAATTGAGGTGAAATAATGTGTTGTTAAAGATTTGGTTAAGGGAGGTTTGGTCGAAGATTTGGAAGGATGAGTATTGGGGTGGTAAGAACTTCATGTAGGAAGAATTAGTATTGGAATTAATTTGGAATAGTGGGGAGGATGGTGATTTTTCCGTGGTGGCCCGAGTTTGAATCCTATCTGTTGTGAATCCTAGTTTCTCTTCTTGAAGATTCTTTTCCTTAGAGTTTCCATGTATTGGCCGAAAAAGATATAGCAAACCTAGAGAAATTTTAGTGCCATTACTCCAAGGAAATAAGTCTCTATATTTATTTCCTAAATTCAAGGACTTTGATGTGAATAAAGTTCACCTTTAATTTTCATCTTTTATTCCTTAGGATTTTTGAAAAAACCCTAGCTAATAATTAAAATTTTAGCTTGATTTTAGCTTAATAGATATTGCCATGGATAGTTGGAATTAATGAGTCATTTTCCTAGTAGGAAACGTTGTTGATTTTAACCCTAGAATGTTAGCCAAAAATCTGAAAAAATTTCCAGCAAGTGCCGCCACTTCTTGGAGGAATTTTAGCTCAATCCAAACTCTTCTAGGACTAGAGGAAATCTTATCCAAATCCTTGATAAAACCAGATTTTATTCAATCCTAAATCAACTAGGATTAGAATCCCTTTTCCTAGCTGAATTTCGGCGGCTTTGTGCAAAGCACAAGCTACACGAAATTCTTGCACACCTAATTGCAATCAAACTCTTCAAACCCTACCTCAAATTACCTAGAACAACCTCCACCAAATAAGATTACTCTAGTAACACAAAATCAGATTTTTCTTCACCAA
Organism: Voacanga thouarsii; assembly: GCA_026120185.1. Lineage (NCBI taxonomy): Eukaryota > Viridiplantae > Streptophyta > Magnoliopsida > Gentianales > Apocynaceae > Voacanga > Voacanga thouarsii. Next base: position 3,518,633 of record JANUWF010001918.1, read on the forward strand.
AAATTCCAGAATTTTTGTCCAGCTTATGCCCAGAATTTTCGACAGCTTCACTCTCCAAAACCTACCAAAACTCTTTGTTGATTAAGCCAAATTCCAGCACCTAAAAACCACACTTTTCTCCTCTGGAATTTCGTCAAAAATGGCAGCCAAAACAGTCCAAAAATCGTCACTCTTGCACATAATTTTTGCACAGCACTTGCACAGAACTTTCAGTCACCAAAACTCACACAAACTCTCTCTTATTTTGGCCAAAAAACCTGAACACACTCAACCCTTCTCTTGAGCATTATTTCAGCCAGCCTAGGGAGCAATTTCAGAACACTTTTCTCCTCTTAATCCCTCTTGAATTCAGCCAGCATCAAAGGTACAACAAGCTGCAAATTTTCGCCCTTGTTGTCCAAGAAACCTAAACCCATTAGGAGTCCTTCTTAGCACCACCATCTAACCCTAAATCAAACTTCTCTAAACCTAAATCACAGTAGCCGACACTCCCTCCTTACCACACAAAAATTCCAGCAAATTCTCTCTGCAAATTCTCGAAAAACTCAAGAACTATTCTAAGCAAAAATCGAACACACCTTAAGGTAAGCAAAAATCCTCTCAACCTCTAGATGCCGTTTTCTCTAATGATTCTTTTCTCCTTCTTCTTCCCTTAAATCACGCCACATAGAGGCTGATTTCATCTTCTTCTTTAATTTTCGATCAATAGGAGCAAAGGAGGTAGTTTTTCTCTTCTTTTCAAGCGAACTCGGGACGATCACCATAGGAGCATCGAGACGTCATTACCCGGTTGTTGCAAGGTAAGGGAATACCCACCCTTGATGCCGAAAGAATGTTTTAATGATGTCTATTAGTTGGATGAGCATATGGTCATGGTATATGATCGTTGGGGATTGAATAGTTTACTTGGATTTAAATAGAGGATTGCGAATTGTTGTGAAAATAAATGAGATTAGAGCATGTTTGAATTAATTGAGACCCTGATCATGATATTATATGGTGTAGATTAGGAGGATAATTGAGGAAAGCAAGCGTGATTTTATCTCATTTATCTGAGGCATATCAAGTAAGTCCTTACATAAACTCTTTTGTTAAATATTGTGATGGTAAGTCCTTGTATAAACTTTTTTGTTAAATGTTGTGATGGCAAGTCTATGTTTGAAGCTTTGTAAAGCTATTGTTGAACTATGATTATTTAGGTTGTAAATGTGGATGATTATTCTTTAAACGGTTTTGTCAAACTAATGATTTTATCAAGAAAACTATTCTTTCCTAAATTTTTAGAAAACTCTTTTAGAGAAAAACCACGTTGTACAAAGCCAAGGTGTGGAGATATTTTGAATCAGAAATTGACGGATATGTTCGTTGAGTACTCAATAAGGGTAGGCTAACAATACTAGTCTTGGAGGTCTAGTGTAAGTCTTCTGGCAGGAGGCCACCTCCAGAAGATAAACTCTGCTTGAAAAGGCGACAGTGTTGGTTGGTCAGGCCAGTCCGAGTTAGCATTTGTACCTGGTATGGTATTATTTATATTCCCGGCATGGACACCCGGATGGTTTTGTTAGATGTAGAAATGAAGGAGTATCTCACCCGGTGAGCTGTACACTCACCTTGATCAGAACGCCCAACGTGTGGTAATTTGGTTCGAACAAGGTGCACAAAGTATGGTGCCTTGGCCATTTTGTTCTCATGGAGCCCAACGTGTGGTGACATGACTATTTATTCGAGTGGAGGATTTATTTTGTACAAAGTGTGACAATGAGAAAAACTCACTCCTTGCGAAAAGAGATTGTTTATGACTTGCCAAATTATTTCTACAAATGTTTTACACTTTGCATACACATACTATTCAAAACACCATGTGCACACACAAGACTTACTGAGATTTATTCTCACACGATTTTACATTATGTTTTCAGGAGATAGATTGTGCTGAGTCAGCGGGGCTTTGACAGTAGAGGCTTTTGCTATTTTTCCTATGCTGTTCTAGGAGACTTTTGTCGTTTATACTTCTGAACAATATTTTTTTTATTTCGTATTGCTACAATTTGAGCATGATGTAATAAGAGTATTTCTTCATTTATCAAAATTGATTCTTTTGGAGTGCCTTTATATTTTATACCTCGTTTTAAAGACCCCTTGTCCTACGGGACGGGGCAACATCCCCGCCTTTTTAGGGTACGTAGTCGTGGGGTGATACACCTTATAGAATGGTACCTACAGAATTATAGGAGCTTAAGAAACAACTCTAGGAATTAATAAAGTAAGGGTTCATTCGACCAAGTACTTCATCGTAGGGAGCACTTGTACTGTTTGTTATGAAGAAAGATGGGTTATTACGGATGTGTATAGTCGAGGGTTGAATGCAGTGACGGTAAAAAATAAATATCCGTTGCCTATGGTTGATGTAACACCCCACTACCTAGGCCCATTAGGGCTGGGGATATCACCCCGTCCACAGTATAAGGGATCTTTATAACTAGGTCACATAAAATAAAATAAAATAAAATACTTCAAAATTAAACTTATTACAACCCAATAATACATGAACAAACTCAAAAACAATTGTCTGCTACAATCTCTCGAAGGAAATATATAATAAAAATAACAGAGAGTCTTCAAAACCATAGGCAACAATCTAGCTAATGACCTTCCCAGCAAGATCGTCCTGAAATCATGGTATAAAAGGTGGTGAGATAAAAATCTCAGTAAGCCCGTGTGTGCTTTGAATGTTTCAGGTAAAACAGTTCATGTATGCAAGTTGTAAAAGTTTCATAAGAGAAAGTGCTGGCAAGCATTAAATAAATATTAAAAATGAAGGGTGGTGTTTTACTTTCCAAACAAACATGTGCACAATAAATACAACCACCGAAAGAGGTAGCCATGGCACCATATGTTGGGCCCCATGACAATATAACGGTCAAAATGCCACACATTGAGCATGCTGACATAAGGTAGGTGTACGGCCTACTGGGTGAGATACTCTTCCATCTCTACACCTAAACTTACCGATTGTCCACTCTAGAAACACATAGTCCACTTGATTTTAAATTGCTAACTCGGACCGGTATGACCTACCGGACTGGCATCCTATCCAAGAAGGACTTACTCCTCAAAGGTGGCCACCTACTGAGAGACTTACCCTAACCCTTCAAAGACTAGTCCTAATAGTCTACTCTTATTGAGTACTCAACGTTGCTTACCCCCACTTAGGAGAAAATTGATCATATAATGTTTTATTTGGAAATAGCAATTAAGGTTTTTAAAATTCTTGCCAAAGTTTGGGTTTTAGAAAGAGTTTAGCATTTTGTGTAAAACTGCTTGTTTAATCTCAAATAGTTTGCATGACTAAAATAAAAAGAAAAACTATCCTTAATTGCCTTTACAAAACAAATATTCATACATATTGCGTTTAGCTTGCCACATTAACTTTGGTCTTCAAATAACTCTATGCAGGAGCTTACCTAATCCTTTGCGCTGCTGGGATTCAAAGATCTTCCAAGGTCAACCAAACCCCGCCTAGGGTAAACATAAGGTATAAGGTTACATTCAAACTATATTTGCCGTACATAGCTTAACTAGTTACAACCATAACTAACCATGACCTTAATGTCCTAAGTTTTAATGCTAGTTTGACAAAGTATTTTATAAATTAAATCGAGCTTGATAAGTTAAAATAACTAGGAGTTCTAAAAAAATTACTAACAAGTTATAGTTTTAAATAATAAATTTTGAGTATTATTCCCAATAAATAAGCTAGTGTTAAATATTGAATAATACTAAGTTCTAAATAATATTAGTAAATGGGGATATTTAAATAGTATTATTTTAGATAAATAAATAATAAATTACACTTAATTTTAAATTAATAATTAATAAATAATCAGTAATAAATAATAAAATTAATAATAAATGAGTTATATTCAATTTTTAATTAATAAATAACAAAGAAATTTTAATATAAATAATATTTATGGATATAGGTAAAAGTTTTCATTATGGTTAACAAGGTCTTTACTTAATTCTACTATTTTTATTTTTTAATTATTTTTTATATAAAATATTTTATTTATTATTATATATATTTTATTTTTAATAAAAGATATTATTTATTTGACTAATAAAATATTAATATTTCATTTAATATTCTATTTCCAAATTTCCCTAGGAATTTCGAATCTCTTAGGAAAAATATAGTGGTATTTCTAATTAAAGTAATAAAATTTGTTAATAAAAATAATCTAGGATTAACAAGAAAATAATCTTTCATCATGATTTCCCTATGGCTAGAAAAGATTCATGAACACATTCCCAAACATCAACTAATAGGCTAATTCATTCATGAACATATGCTTGAATTAACATATACTATCACATGGCTAATTTCCTACTATACATAATCATCATTCATGGCTTCATTGAAACTAAGAATATAAAAGCCTAATCACCATTGGTGACATAACATCTAACATGCTTCAAACATCCATACATCTCACTAATCATGATGAGCATACATTGATTCAAACGAAAAATCCATAAAGCTTTAATCATATATATCAATCCTCATGTCCTAACTCCAACCCCTTTATCCACATGCATACACTCAATCCCCCATTCAAATTCAATCCTCTTATTAACATCTAAGAGACATGAATTCAAAAATAAAAAGAAGGATTAAGGAAAAAAAAATTACTTGATAGTTGATCCTTTGATGAAGACTAAGAAGGTCCACGCGTTTGAGAGTCTTTTGTGGTCCAAAGGAAAAATAGCCATGGTTGATGGTTGATCAACCATTTCGGCCGAGAGAGAGAGAGAGAAATGTTAGTGTTATGCCCTAGAGGTAATCACTTGAACGTTGTATATGACACATCTTATTTTAATAAAAGGTATTATTTATCTTACAGTTTCTTTTGTTTACTTTTGTGTAATATAACTGTTAGATAAAGTCCTTAGTACAACACTGTGTTAAGAAAATCATGAAAGAGATCATGATATGAGATTCCTTCTACATTGTATAGTGTTAGTACTTAAATAGTCCCTAGTTGTAGTATTAATGAGATAAGACATCATTAATGCGTTAAGACTGGCATGTGTTAGACTTCTTGATTTGATCAGGTGGTGTTTCTCATATCTGTGAGTATTGAGATATTCAAAGTTAACACGTGGATGCTTGTTAATAGAATAAGTACATTGGATAACCTAATTATGAGATAATCACATGGATAACTATTTAGTACTAGTGATATAATCCCAATATAGCAAACGTACAAGTATCCTTAGACTTGAGATCTCCAAGGTACTTTGTTTGCTGAGCATTGTGCTCTGATTCCAATCTCTGGAGCCAGATCGAGGGCCGCCTATGGGATGGATATTGGGTACATTGTGAGGTAAACGAAAGTAGTTGAGAGGGTCAATAAAGGATTCACCACTCCTAATAGTAGGGGCGAATATCTCACGGCCACTTGTAGGAATTACTACTCGAAAAGTCCTTGGCCAAGGCGACTATGTATTGGAAATAGTTCTAATTGATATACATCTAGAGTAATGGGTTCCTAGTACAAGTACTATTATATTCATGCCAGAATTAATATATTCTAGAGGGAGTTGGCACTAATTCCGTACTCCAAACTGAATGAGATATTGTATGGTGAAATGAGTTAATTGCACTGTAGTTTGTTATTGAAGGGTTCATGTCAAGCCACTTGACTTCCTGGACTCTTGGGTAGTCATGATGTGTTGCTAAATACCGCTTATGATTTGGGAATATGGATTTATTATTTGATGAATTAACAAACTAATCCTGATTTGAATTAGTATGATTGATTCTAATTAATTATGGATTATTAATCTCAAAGACGTTTGAATTAATTCATGTTCGCTATCAATTGACTGGGAAACCTAATAGGTCACACATAATAGAAGATTATATACTTAAGATGTTATTTGATAACATAGTGGGGTTAATTGCGAGAAAGAGGAGTTGTGGCCAAATTATAATTAGTTATAACTTATGGGCCAAATTCTAATTGTGAGAACTTGATGTTTCCAATTACAATTAGGGAATTCTAATTGTTTTAGAAACCTACGATGAAGGGTTTTTCGGTTCCTTTTTTGGGGTGATAGGTTAGATATGCACGAAAGATTATTGGAGTGTGATTCATGGAAAAAATAATACTCTCCAAAACCCTTCCCTTTCCTTTCTTTCTCACTGTTCTTTGGAAACCCTATCCGCCTTATTTTTCTACTAGCACAGAAAAATCTGTGTGCTTGAGAGTGTTCCTCCACGTGGATTTTTGTTAGAAATAATCACACACTGTGATTGTAGTGGTTGGACATTCAACTCTCGTGGTGTTTGATCAAGAGGATTGTTGGATCATGCCTTAAACTCGAAGAAGGAAAAAAAAAAATTTCAGACGTTCAAAGAAAGGTAAAACCGTTACTTTTGTTCTCTTTATGTCTTGTTTTCCGCACGTATGTTGATCCTGGGATGGTATCTCGTTTTTTATTTTTCGCTAGGCCATATATGATATGCATGAGATACCCAACAGTGGTATTAGAGCTTTGCTATATGTGGTTTGTCTTATGTGAAAGTTGTTTCATGTATTTGTGTATGACTTTGTTCACTGTGAAAATTTGTTTTCACTCGAGTTGAAATCGTTTCGAGCATTGCGGGTTGGGTCCGTAGCACAATATACTTGTGTAATAGTTACAACATATCTTGAAAAATGTTTTCTTCATGTGTTAAAGTTTTTCCTTTTACAGAAAAATGTTTTCTTGAACATGTGTTGTTGCCTTCCGTTTCATCCAAATTTTCTGTTTTCTTTTTTTTTTTTTTAACTAACAAATTGGTTGTTGTTTTTAGCTTCAAAACATAAAATACTGCTGAGAATTGTTTTCACTAAACCATTGGAGAAGATAAGGGCTTCAGAAATTGTTTCTGGAAAAATTTTCAAAAAACGCCGCCTTTTCCCGATAGCAATCGGTGCCGGCTCTGGCTTCCAAAATAGCACCGGTTCTATGCTGTTTCCCGACATCCAAAAATCATTTCTGGAAAAATTTTCTTAAAACCAGGCCGCAGCTGGCGCTGCCTCTGGCTCCTAACCGGCGCTGGTTCTGCTATGTTTTTTGCGACATTCCAGCCATTTAAAAAAAAATTGAAATAGAGTTTTGAAAGGGAAAAATCTCATTTGATGACAGACGGGACCCAAAAGTATTTTCTCAAAATTAGTTTTGAGACAAACAATTTTATTTTTCAAAATAATGATTTGAAAATTTAAAATTGATGTATTTTTCTAAAATATTGATTTTAGAATTTTTTTTATTTTTCCAAAATAGTGATTTTGGAATAATAAAAATTATATGTTTATTTTTCTTAAGCATAATTAATGGCTTGGTAGATGGTTATGGACTAAAACCAATTATATCTGTTAATGCATTACAGTTTTAGCTTTTTATGAAATAGGGCATGTGTGCCCTGTCTTCTCTAGAATTCTTATGTAATTCTCTTCTCATCTAACTCCCCTCAAATGTAACTCGAGGTTTTCTCTCTTTAGGAAATTATGTAATTAGTTTACATAGATTAGATAAGAGTAGAATTATTTTATTTTGGAAATGGCAACCAAAACAAGGCGAGACGGTAAGACCTTCTACTTAAATCATGCATGAACACATAGGGTTAACTATATTAATTTCTTTTGTGGCTCAAAGGAATTAATTTAGGGTAAAGTCCATAACCATACCACGTAATCGCTTTATTACCATGATTATCAATTATGTGATTTATTGATTTTTATGCATGTCATTTATTGAAATCACTAAAAAGAACAAATCCTTCAATTAATATTAAACCTAATTCCTTCCGTTAATATAGTAAGAACGAGAGTCGTTTTTTGAGACTAGGTTGTTAGGCAAACCCAAGCCTACTCGACATTGGGCATGTTCAAGTTATGAAATTAAATTCCTGATTAATGGGTTGGGTTTAACTAAATTCTTTATCTCGGTTGGGCAAACTTATGCATAAAGAAATTTAGAGGAAAAGTTAGGGTAGCCCAAAAGGCTTTAAGATTAAAAGCTGTTAATTACCCAGTGATCTGGTAATTACATACGATGTAATTGGTATTTGATACGTACCAATGAACTCAAGGGTGGCTTGTTAGGCAAACCCAAGGTTATTCTTGAGGAATTTGGATACCGGTCCACTATGAAAGCTTTCAACAGGCTTTCCCGAATTAGTAGTGGGGGCTATTGGTTTGAGTAAAATAGTGGAGTAAAAATGTGTTTAATTAAAGTCCTAATTATTTGCATTTCATGTATATATACAGTAGCTAATCTTCTCTATCTTTACATCTAGGACACTTGCATTATGTCTACAAACCTAAACGTACGTAGCATCTTGGAGACCAACAAGTTAAATGAATCAAACTACCTCGACTCGTATAGAAATTTGAGAATCGTTCTTTAAATCGAAAAAGTTGCTCTATGTGCTAGTAGAATTCGGGAGGCTAGGGTTTTGATCAAGAAGAGAGACAGCTAGGGTTTTATCAAGAGAGAGGCAGAGAAACGGTTTCTCTGTTATTGCGTGAATAGTCTATCTCAAACCCTAAGGAAACCGTTTTCTTATATTTATAGATTTATAATTATCATAAATTGTAACTTAGTCCTTCAACGTCCAATTGTCAACAAATTGGTCCTTAAAGTTTACTTAATTACAATTAGGTCCCATGAATTATAACAAACTTATAATTCACCTATAAATATATTCCCTTCTCTTAATTAATCCCGCAATATTATCAAATAATATATTTGAGCATTCAAACCTTTATTGTGTGTGACCCATTAGGTTTCCTGGTCTTGTTGGTAGTATAATATGAATTAATTCTAACAATATTAGAATTAATAATCCTTAATAAAATAAAGGATTAAATTTATTAATTCTCTAATTAATAAATTCATATTTAGCATATCAAGAGCGACATCTAGCAATGACTCTTGACCACCCAAAAGTCCAGAAAGTCAAGTGGCTTGACATGAACCTTTCAATAGCAAATTATCAGTGCAATAAACTCCTTTCAACATACAATATCTCATTCGGTCTAGAGCATGGAATTAGTGCCAACTCCCTCCAGAATATTATTAATTCTGGCCCGAATATTTTAGTACTTGTTCAAGAAATCCATTACTCGATATGTGTATCAATTGGAACCATTTTCATCACATAGTCGCCTTGGCCAAGGACTTCATGAGTAATGATTTCTACAAGTGGCCTTGAGATATACTCTCCTACTATTAGGAGTGGTGAATCCTTTATTGACCCTCTCAACTACTTTTGTTTACTTTACGTTGTACCCAATATCCATCCCATAGGCGGTCCTAGATAAGACTCCAAAGATTAAAATCAAAGTACAACGCTCGATAAACAAAGTACCTTGGAGATCTCAAGTCTAAGGATACTTGCACACTTTTGCTGTAATGAGATTCTATCACTGGCACTAAATAGTTATCAAGTGATTATCTCGTAGCTATGTCATCCAATGAACTTGTTTCAAAAAAAGCATCCACACGTTAATCCTGAGTATCCTAATACCCACGGATATGAGAACTACCGCTTGATCCAATCAAGAGATATAACATGTGCTAGTCTTGGCGTATTAATAATGTCCCATCTTATTAATACTATGACTAGGGATTATTTAAGTACAAACACTGCATAGTATAGTAAGAATCTCACATCATGATCTCTATCATGATTTCCTTAACACTGTGTTATACTAGGGACTTTATCTAACGGTTTGTACACATATTTAGATATAACAATCAAACTGAAAGATAAAGAATGCCTCTTATTAATTTAATATGCAATATACATGGTACAAATGATTGCCTCTAGGGCACAACACTAATAGTTTCAATTGAATTGATGACAAAAGACAGCTTCAATTCCAGCTTAGAATGTAGCAAATTGTGCAGGATTTTTTCTTAGTTTTTGTGCAGTTTGAACAGTCCAAAATTTGCACAGAAATTTTCAATCTTCAAGCCATATAAAATGAGCATTTTTCTGGTGGCAAATGATTAGGATTACTGGCTAAATTTTTTGAAAGCTGGTCTGCAAAAATTTTTAGAAAATTTCCAGATTTTCCTTCACTAAAAATGTGTACAACATGAAGGTAGGGTTGAAGGTATAATCATGGGGCTTTATTTCTTTTGGAAACCTATCCTAATTTCTGTCCTATTTTCGGCCATTCCCCTATCCTTGAAGACTGATTTTTGAACTTCAAGGCTAAAGAATTATCACAGAATTTTTATAATTAAAAGAAGAGATTTAATGGATTTTGGATAATTTAAATGATGAAGAGGTTAGGACAAGGCTAGAGAAAATGAAGGGATAAGAATTCCTCTAGAATTCTTTTTAGGACAATATCATATGATCAAGACAATATCTTTATGTCTTCCCTAAGACAACATTCCTATCTTTAAAGAATATAAGAAAAACAAAAATTCGAACATAGCTAATAATCATGAATAAAACTTAAGTGATGAGATTTGAACTCATGACCTTAGAGATTAATTCACATAGCTCTAACCAGTTAACCACACTAACTCTTATGCCTATTTTCTTACCAAAATATTCTTTTTGTCTAAACTTCAAGCTGATGTGTCGAGACTTGGGTGTAAAAATCATAAAAAAAACTAAGCATATTCACAATCAAGTTTAAATTAAAATGTTCAACCCAAATCACACATATGAGTAAGCGTACTTATCATTAACTGTGTATAGGGTTCAAACGAGTGTCGATCTTTCAAGAACAAATAGACATTAATCACCTTTCTTTCATTGTTTAATCGACTTGATAAAGTGAAAAAGAAATAAAAAGAAAAAGAAAAATAAAAATAAATATATATATATATACGTCAAGGATGTAGAATTATGTAACTTAAGCCATTGTTCAGACAAGCATGATCTTAAAGTATCCAACCTTTATTATAATCAACTATTCTCTTAGCATCATGAAGAATTAAAGTAGACTCACTTCTTTCCCAATCCATGAATCTCTATCTTCTAGGTAACTTAGCATCACATACTTTGTCTCAACCAGTCTTACCCAAAAGATGCATTAAACCCGATCCTTGATTAAATTTTCATACTCTGGCAAACTTAAAACATGAAATTAACCAATGAATCCATACTCTGGCAGACATCAATTAACCAATTTCTCAAACAAGTTAAGAGAAAATAGATATGAAATCAATCAAATTGAAACCACCATCAACCCCTTTCCCAAGCAAATTAATAGACAGAAACTATCAATCAATCTCGTAATAAGCACAAGTAATTAAATACCAATGATAACAATCAATTAATCAAAAGATCAAATAACTCTAAAATCATGAATATTTAAAACAATGTCAAATTACAATAAAACAATTAACATATCATTGTCCAAGAAAAAGAAAACAAAGTAAAAGAAAGCACTCATAGACAAGCCTCTTTCTTCTTCCTTTGAAAACATTCTTGCACAACCCTTCTTGAATTGAAGAATTCCTCCTTTAATTGAGTGATTTTCTATGATGATCAATGAATTCTCTCATATTTCCCTTATGTTTTTTTTATCTATTTATAGGCTTAGGAAGTGCCTAAACTCGTAGGTACAGTGTTCTTGGCCAAGTAGAAGTTGGAAGATACTAAAACTTTACAGATTACCAAAAATCGCGTAGAAAAATCAAGCACTGCCTTATCTTCATGGCACAGCCGGTGCCGCCTTGGCTCTTGGAGCCGGTGCCAGTTGTGTTCTGCTTCTCTACTCGTTCGTCAATTTTTCTTCGAATTTTGCACAATGAAGACCAGAATGCAGCCGGCGCCATCTTAACTCTTGGAGCTGGCACCGGTTCCCCTCTGTTTTGACAATTTTTTGTCGCTTCGAAGTTCGTGCAATCCAGTGCATGGCCGGCACCACCTCTCCTTTGTTCTACGACGTTTTTGTTTCGTTTTACCCTAAAAATCTAAAATAATGAACAAAACACCTTTCCAAGGGTAAAATCTCAAATATGAAGGAATATGAGTAGTTATTAAACAAAATATATCATAAAAGAATCTCAAATAACTAGGAAAAACATGACTAATTTAGCCCCTATCATATTCCCCTACACTTAGCTCTTTGCTTGTCCTCAAGCAAAGTATCAGGAACAAGTAGGAAAACACAAGGTTAAATTAATCACTCAATCAATTTTCAAACCATATCTTCAATGCTTCATTAAAGAACATAAAACACATGATACTACATCTTTTACAACCAATGCAAGACTTGTGTTAGTAATAAATGACTCAGTAGAACCATCACAATACTTAACAATATTCTCAAACCCTTGGAAAGAATTTAGTTCAAAAAGAATATGCATTCCATAGGCTTACTTTTCATACACTCTCTCCACTAATCCAAGACACACCATAATTCTACTTAGATCAAGTAGGACTTTTAAGCTTGTAATGTAAGGCTAAAGGCTTGTAATATAGCTATCAAATGAAGGATATAGGAGAATCAAAAATAAAAAATAAAAAAAAAATTGAGAGTTCACAAGAAAAGGATAAACAAAATGAATCAATAATTTCCAACTTTTCTTGCTCTCCTATTCCAAAAATCAATCAAACCATAACCTTATGAAGCAATTGCAATTCCACTCAAGCAAATCCTGCATTTTTCTTTTTCTTTCAACTCTTCTTTTTCATCACTGCTGCTATTTTTGCTTTTTCTCACTTCTTCTCTATTTTTCATTCTTTTTAGCAGCTTTTTGCTTTCTTCTCTTTTCCTTTTTCAACTCAATTTTCATTCTTTTCACTCTTACTATTGTTCTTCTTCTTAATCTCTTTTTTTCTTTTTCTTCTCTTTCTTCCTTCCCTTTCCTCTTTCCTCTTTCCAGCTCAAGTCATTATTAATCCATGACTGAAAGTAACAAGTCATGATCTTTATCCCAACATTTTTCCTCAACATTCGCATACATATACTTTCATCTATCAAGAGCATAAAGATTTGGAAAATCATTCAAACTCTCAGAAACAAGCAATGGACAAAATATTACGACAAGTTTTAATGAAAAAAATCAATAATTTAGGCTCAAAATAGGCACTAGGGATAATATGACAATAGGTAAGCTTGAAAAGCTCAAACTATCCAAAGAAGGCCTATTACTGTCATCCCGTCATCCCTAAGTTAAACTACGACTATCTTTCTTATTTCTCCTTGAGAGGTATTCAAGTAAGTTCTAGAATGCTCCATGAATTTTATTAGAAAAACAGGTTTAAGAACAATACAAAGTATTTGATCAAGAACTATTTCGTTCAAGTGCGTCAAAAAAGTCATGCATAAGCCATAAATGATTTAGAACATATTCTCTATAATCCATCATAAAGACATGCATTAAAAATATAGTTTGAAATCTCAAAGAAAATCAAAACAATTTTCGCTCAAAATTTTCAAGAATGCTAAAATATATGTATAGAAGACTTGTTAATCAAATCACTCCCCCACACTTAAACTAGTCATTGTCCTTAATGGCCAAATAAATATAACAAGAAAGAAATAAAACCGTGGGACCAAAAATATAAAGGAAAAGAGATAAGAAAGACAATACTTCTATATATTGTGCAATGTGCTAAAATCAATGAAAATTTGGATAAAGTATATCCCTAAACTACTCCCCCATACTTAAATTGGACAATGTCCCTATTGGCAAAAAATAAACATAAGAATGCATCTCCAAAGGGATGAAATAATAAGGGGTTAGAAAGTTTAAGTAATACTGCCCATGTGCGATAATGCTCCAATAGATATCCAAACGTGAGGTACAGAGAAGGGCTTGTCCAAGAGGACTCTATGCTTATAAAACAAAATACAAATAAAAGCACAAGGCAAATAATAATAAAATAAAAACTTACCTAAATAAAAGAAAACAAACTAAAGAAAAAGAATAAAACAATAAACAAATAAAAAATAAAACAAAAACTCTCTACACTCATCATGATTCCTCATCAAACCTTTTGAAAAGAAATTAAAGCTCAAAGTACCAGATAGGCATACTGAATGTAGAAAGAATGGAGGATTTTGAATAATAGAAGGTTCATGAAAATAATTTTTTCTCACTAAAGCAAAACACATAAACCTCTTTCTCTAATATTTCTTTAGACAAACAAATATTGTTGTTAACATATAAGTGCACATGGTTTCTAAAGAATGCATCAAGCTTGAAATCACCAATTAACCCGTAAAAAGATTTTTTACAATTTAAAATACCCCTTTTAACTTAGTGTTTGAGTTCTTAAAAGATGGGATTGAGAAATTCTTACTTTTCAATGCTTCGACAAATACCAAGTTACCTCCCTAAGATTGGGGTGAAGGGTAGAATTCATCAACATCCTCAAAGGGTTTCTTAGAATGAATGATAAATCCAACTTATTGAGGTATGTTGAACTCCAGACATCATCATTGGGACTATTGTTCTCCAAGAAGTGAGAAGAGCCTAAGAAATCATGTAACAAAGAACTATTAGAATTATGAGCACATTGAGTAGAATCAAATACCTCTCTTGCCACATCATGCAATTGTCCCTCATAGCCTTTCTCTCTCTCTCTCTCTCTTTTTTTTTTTTTATGGTCAGTTGTATGGGCTACCATGAACTCATGAGTCTCCTCAACAATCTTAACTAATTGTTTTCTTTGATCGCCCAATCGTTGGGAAGCTTCTTCATGCCACTGAACAGATGAATTTGTATTGGCAACAAAAGAATTCACTAATGCTTCTAATAACGTCTCACTAAAAACATCAATGTTAGCTTGTAATTTTGCCAATCTATCATCAATACACTAATGTTTTATTTTATTTTTTTTATGAAAAATGAAATAAAAATGATGAACATGTAGCAATGATGAATAATGTAATTTAATTCATGAAGAAAGAAATAAAAATGAAATAAAACGAAATCTACTATATCACCTTTAGGTCATTGGCAAACTTAAAACATAAAACTAACAAATTAATCCATGGCAAACTTAAAACATAAAACTAACAAATTAATCCATACTTTGGCAGGCATCAATTAACCTTTAATTACCCGTTCTTAGCAATTAACCCCTTTCTCAAGTAAGTCAAGAGATAACAGATATGAAATCAATCAAATTGAAACCACCATTAACCCCTTTCCCAAGCAAGTTAATGGACATAAATAATCAACCAATTTCGTAATAAGCACAAGTAATTAAATATCAACGATAACAATCAATTAATTAAAAGATCAAACAACTCTAAATATCATGAATATCTAAAACAATGTCAAATTACAATAAAAAAAATTAATATATCATTGTCTAAGAAAAAGAAAACAAAATAAAAGAAAGCACTCATAGACAAGCCTCCTTCTTCTTCCTTTGAAAACCTTATTACATAACCCTCCTTGAATTAAAGAATTCCTCCTTTAATTGAGTGATTTTCTATGATGATCAATGAATTCTCCTCTTTTTTCCTTGTATTTTTCATCTATTTGTAGGCTTAGGAAGTACCTAAACTCGTAGGTACAGTGTTCTTGGCCAAGTAGAAGTTGAAAGATACTAAAACTCCACAGATTACCAAAAATTGCGTAGAAAAAATCAAGCATCGCCTTATCTTTAGGGCACAGCTGGTGCTGCCTTGGCTCTTGGAGCCAGCGCCGGTTGTGTTCTGTTTCTCTACTCGTTCGCCGATTTTTCTCTAAATTTTGCAAAATGAAGACCAGAATGTAGCTGGAGCTGCCTTGACTCTTGGAGCCGACGCCAGTTCCCCTCTGTTTCGCTTTATTTTGACAATTTTTGTCACTTCGAAGTTCGTGCAATCTAGTGCATGGCTGGCGCTGATTCTAGAGCCCTAGCCGGCGCCGCCTCTTCTCTGTTCTACGACGTTTTTAATTCGTTTTACCCTAAAAATTTGAAATATTGAACAAAACACCTTTCCAAGGGTAAAATCTCAAATATGAAGGAATATGACTAGTTATTGAACAAAATATATCACAAAAGAACCTCAAATAACTAGGAAAAACATAGCTAATTTAGCCCCAATCACAAGCCATTTTCCTGCTTTGACCTCAAGTAAAATTACCTTTTTACCCTTCCTACCTAATAAGTATAATTAAGCCTTTTAACCTATAAACTAGAATTTTAAAGCACAAAAAATCATTTAAAAAATATATTTTTATGTAGAATAATATGATATGCATCCCAACCCCCTTACTCTAAGGTTGGCTTTAGGTGAGGTTTCACAGTTGATGAACTATTTGATCAATTGCAGGGAGCAAGGTGCTTTTTGAAATTAGACTTGAGGTAAGGATATTGCTAAGTTTGGATTCAGGAAGAAGATATATTCAAAATTGCATTTCGGCATTTTAAGTGTGTAGTGATGCCCTTTGTA
The DNA here is from genome assembly GCA_026120185.1 of Voacanga thouarsii. NCBI lineage: Eukaryota > Viridiplantae > Streptophyta > Magnoliopsida > Gentianales > Apocynaceae > Voacanga > Voacanga thouarsii. The sequence continues at coordinate 3,535,057 of JANUWF010001918.1, forward strand.
ATGCCCCTACTGTTTTCATGGACTTGATGCTCTAGACATTTCGGCCTTACTTAGATAATTTTGTGGTTATATACATAGATGATATACTAGTGCACTCCAAAGATTCCCATGATCATGAACAACACCTTTGGAAAGTATTGGAGAAGTTAAGAGAAACCAAATTATATGAAAAATTCAGTAAGTGTGAGTTTTGCCTTCAAGAAGTAGCATTCTTAGGACATGTAATATCTAAAGACGGGATTACAGTAGATCCTGCAAAAGTCGAAGCGGTGACAAAATGAAAACGTCCCAAGACCCCAACTGAAATATGAAGTTTTTTGGGATTAGTAGGGTATTATCAGAGATTTATTGAGGGATTTTCTAAGATAGCTTCACTTTTGGCTTGACTCACCCAAAAGAAAGTCCCTTATGTTTGGACCGAGAAGTGTGAGAAAAGTTTTTAGGAATTGAAGAAGAGATTAAGCTTTGCTCCTGCGTTGGCATTGCTAATGATGGAAAAATCATATGAGGTGTACATGGATGCCTCAAAGGAGGGATTGAGACGAGTATCAATGCAGGAAAGAAAGGTGATAGCTTATATCTGTAGGAAATTGAACTCCCATGAGGAGAATTACCCTACACATGACCTGGAATTGGCAACTATTGTGTTTGCTCTTAAAAAGTGGATACATTATTTGTATAGAGCTGAGTTTGAAGTCTGCATACAGTACGTAACACTTACGTTCATACAGTGCTTCATACAGAGCCATTCTAATCGAAGACTGATAGCTGTTGTTGTATGACAATTCTATATACAGTATACATTCAATCCACTTACTCCTGAAATCCAATACACAGGCTGTCAGCATGTCTTTTAATATTTGAATAACCCTTTTAACTGTCCATTGGTTTGCGTATGCACCGTTGTACTGAACTTTAAACTAGAAGCTATTGATTCTTGAAACTTTTCCTAAAATCGGGGTGTAAATCTTGGGTCCCGTTCGGATACAATACTTGAAGGTACTCCATGCAATCTGACTATTTCTCGCACATAGGCTTGAGCCAGCTTCTCCATTGAATCCCTTGCATTCACCTGTATAAAATGCGCTGACTTGGTCAATCGATCCACCACTACCCATATGGCATCCTTTTGGGTCCTTGCCAAAAGGAGTTCGGTAATAAAGTCCATGGTCACCTTTTTCCATTTCCATTCAGGTACTGGTAATGGTTGCAACAATCCTACTAACTTTTTGTGCTCCGCTTTGACTTTCTGACAGTTCAGACACGTCGAGACATACTTAACCACATTCCTCTTCCGGGCCACCAATAAGCCATTTTCAGATGTTGATACATTTTTACCTTTCCTGGATGAATTGCATACTTGCTTTTATGCGACTCCTCTAGAATCCTATCTTTAGCTGGTTCTCATCAGTTACACATAGATGATCTCGGAAATACAAAACTCCTACTTTGTCTTATCGAAAATCACTGCCTTGCCGTTTAAGCTCTATGTCCTTGAAAAGTTAAAATTCCACATTACTTTGCTGAGCTTCGATGATTTCCCATCTTAGATCCGGCATTAATCTCATATTGCTAACAATAATCCTCTCTTCTTGCGCTTCTGCTCTTCTATCCAGCATGTGTTGGACCGCCTGAATCTCCTGCACTCTCAGCCTGGCTATTTTAACTTTCTGGCTCAAGGTATCAGCAACAACGTTAGCTTTTCCGGGGTGGTAGTTGATAGGGCAATGAAACTCTTCCAAAAATTCCATCCATCTCCGCTGCCTCAAATTCAAATCCTTCTCGGTAAAGATGTACTTTAGGCTTTTGTGATCTGTAAACACCTCATATTCAGCTTCCTAAAAGTAGTGCTGCCATTTCTTTAAAGTAAATACAATAGCAGCCAACTCTAAGTCATGCGTGGGATAATTGACTTCATAAGGCTTAATTTTCAAGAAGCATAAGCAATTACCTTCCTATCCTGCATCAATACTACTCCCAAACCTTCCTTCAAAGCATCAGTATACAGTGCGTAAGGCTTATCTTCCTCTGGTAGACTTAACGCAGGTGCTGTCACCAGCCTCTGCTTCAGCTCTTGGAAACTCTTTTCGCATTTCTCATTCCAGACAAAGGGTATGTCCTTTCTCAACAGCCAGGTTATAGGAGATGCTAGCGTTGAAAATCCTCTAATAAATCTCCTATAATAGCCGGCCAATCCCAAGAAGTTTCGAATCTTCGTGATGTTCTCTAGTTGCTTCCAGTCTGAAATTACTTCAACTTTTGCTGGGTCTACCTTGATTCCATCCTTGGTCACTATATAGCCAAGAAATGCCACACTAACCAACAAAAAATTGCACTTGCTAAATTTGGTGTAAAGCTTGTGCTCTCTTAGCTTATCCACTACCAGCTTCAAATGTTCTGCATGATCCTCCGAGCTCTTAGAGTATATGAGTATGTTGTCGATGAAGACCACCATGAACTTATCCAAGTAGGGTTGGAAAACTCGGTGCATCAAATCCATAAATACCGCTGGTACATTAGTTACCCTAAAAGGCATCACTACAAACTCGTAGTGACCATATCTTGTGTTGAAGGTCGTATTGGGAATATCCTCCTCTTTTAACCTCACTTGATAGTATCCTTGTCTCAAATCCAGTTTGGAATAACAACTGGATCCTTGCAACTGGTCAAACAACTCATCAATTAACGGTAGAGGATAATTATTCTTGATGATTAGGTTGTTCAAGCCTCGGCAGTCGATACATAACCTCACGGTCCCATCCTTCTTCTTCACAAATAGCACCAGTGCTCCCCAGGGTGACGTGCTAGGTCTGATGTAACCTTGCCTCACTAACTCTTCTAGCCGCTCTTTCAATTCTTTCAGCTCTGCCAGTGCCATCCGATATGGAGTTCAGGATACTGGTTCCGTTCCTAGTACTAGATAACAGTGAACTCAACTTCTTAGTTAGGAGGTAGAAAAGTGAGTTCCCCAGGGAACACAGCGAAAAAATCTTTTACCACCTCAATATCTTCGAGGGTGCACTGGTCATTTGGCTTATTTATCACATAGGCCAAATATCCTTGACATCCTTGCTTCAACAATTTTTGAGCTTTCGCTCCAGCTATCAAAAACTTCAACCATTTTTACTCTCTTGTCGTTGAACTCCAACACATCGCATTCCGGTCTAATGAACTGAATCGTCTTATTTTTACAGTTTACTTTAGCTCCATGCTTAGCTAGACAATCCATACCCAAAATTAAGTCATAATTATCAATGGCTAGGACTATCAAATCTCCTTCCAAGCTTTCTCTCCCCACTTCAATTTTATAGCTCCGCACATACTGATCCGCTTGCACTATTTTTCCCAAAAGGCATACTCACCAACAAAGTAAAAGGTAGTTCTACTCTATTCCAACCCAAATGATATGCACAATTCTTGTTTAAATAAGAATGGGTAGATCCAGGGTCTATGTATTAACGAAACGACCTTAGATAGTAACCGTACCTTCCACCACCGCTGCATCAGTTCCAACCTCCTCCGGGTTAAGAGTGAAAACTTTTGTTTTCACCTGCGGCTTCTACGTTCCACTCCCAGAGGCTCTCGCAGCATTGGCTCGATTGGCTCCCTTGATCTGAGTTGGGTTCCCTTGTTCTACTTGGAGAAGTTTAGGACAGGCATTTCGCAGATGGTTCGGGTCTCCACAATGGTAGCATTTCCGCTCAACTCCTCTGGACCAACAATTCTTCTCCATATGGCCTCTTTTCCCAAAGTGTCGGCATAATAGAAGATTCTGTGTAGGTACAACCAGTGCCGTTCGTGCTTACTTTCCCCGGTTCTGCCACTACTGGATGGCAGGGCACTTGTTGTGTTGTTGCCTCTGGAAAGGTCTTGGCGGTTGTCTTGGTAGCAGGAAAGGTCTTGGTACCATCCTGTTGCGATCCTCATTCTCAATTCAAGTAGCTGCGTCCACGGCCCTCAAATAGGTCGTTGGTGGAGAAGGTGCCAACGCCCTTCTTAACCCCTTAACAAACTGCCTCGTTCTATTCTACTCAGTATCCACCAGCCTCTTACAGTATTTCGACAATTGAGTAAAATATGCCGCATACTGCGGCACAATCATACCTCCCTGCTTTAGATTCTGGAACTCATCTTCCCGTTTCTCTACTATCCACTAAGAGATATATTCAACTCTAAATGCCTCCACGAAGTTGGCCTATGCCTAGTCTTGATCGATCACCTCCCAGTCATCTTGGACTCGTTGCCACCATGCCTGAGCTGGGCCCCTCAATCGAAATGCATCAAACTTCACCATTCGCTTCTCAGTGTAATGAAGCGTGGCGAAGATGTCCTCCATCTATTCCACCCATTGTTCTACATTCTAATCCTGCTCGGCCTCTCCCAAGAAGATAGGGGGTTGAAATTTTAGGAACCTCTCCAAGGCTTCATCTTCCCTCTTCGGATTCCTCCGCTCAATCAAAGTGTGTAGAATCTAGGTCATTTTATGGAATGCTTGCCGCATCGTCAATCTGACACGTTCTTCCGACCCCACTTCCAGATCCAATTCATTCTCACCCCTCCCCCCCCCGGTTGGGTGATGGCATTTGAGTTCTCTCAAACTCCAGTGTCACGGGCTCAGCTTCAGGAACCATTCTGCTAGATGTGGCTGCACGACGCTTAGGTTCCATTTTAAACCATGTCCCAGATAATGAGTTTATACATCAAAGTTTAAAGCATTTAAATTGAGCATGCTTTCACATTCAAGTTTAAGTAAAGGGAAATTAGATGCAAATTTTGTGTAAAGAATTGCATATAGATTTTTTTTTTTTTTCAAGATTTAGAGTACTCCAGATACTCTTATTTGCATAAATTTTAAAATAAAGCAGTAAACATAAATAGACTCCTTAGCACAGGAGTTTATTGAAAGCAATAAATAAAACGCCCTAAACATGGTCAAACCCAGCCTCTCTAATCCTCATCAAAGTCTTCAAAGTCGGCAACATACAACCATCCCCCAGAATTCCAAGAAAAGTCTATCGCAGCCCCATTCACAAACCCATAATCCATTAGCTCCTTCCCAAGTCTCCAAGAACTCTCCCTGGTTTCAACCTGGTTGGGTGGGGGTACAAAGGAAGGTCTAGGTAGAGATTCATAGTCTATCTCCCCCGGGTCATCATTATCATCAGTCAAATCAATTATGGGACTAGGAGGGAGGGGAACATATTCCATGACAATCTCCTCATCTTCACTATCAGTAACCAAGTCTATCATAGGTATTGGGGGTGGCTCAATAATCTGAACCTCATCATCACTACTCTCATCCAAGGGTATGATTGGTTGAGGTGCGGGTTGCGGTGCAAGCTGAGACACTGGTAAAACTTCCGGGTGGATAGGGATGGGAGGATGCCATTGCTACCCTTTCCTTGCTGTTCTAATCACTCTAACCATCCTGCATCATAAAATATTGAATAATACTAAGTCCTAAATAATATTGGTATATGGTGATATTTAAATAGTATTATTATAGATAAATAAATAATAAATTACACTTATTTTCAATTAATATTTAATAAATAACTAGTAATAAATAATGAAATTAATAATAAATGAGTTATATTTAATTTTTAATTAATAAATAATAATTAAATTTTAATATAAATAATATTTATAGATATAGGTAAAAGTTTCCATTATGGTCTACAAGGTCTTTAATTAATTCTACTATTTTAGTTTTTTATTATTACATATATATTTTTTATTTTTAATTAAAGATATTATTTATTTGACTAATAAAATATTAATATTTGATTTAATATTCAATTTCCAAATTTCCCTAGGAATTTCGAATCTCTTAGGAAAAATATAGTGGTATTTCTAATTAAAGTAATAAAGTTTGTAAATAAAAATAATCTAGGATTAACAAAAAAATAATCTTTCATCATGATTTCCCAATGGCTAGAAAAGATTCATGAACACATTCCCAAACATCAACTAATAGGCTAATTCATTCATGAACATATGCTTGAATTAACATTTACTATCACATGGCTAATTTACTACTAGGCATAAGCATTATTCATGGCTTTATTGAAACTAAGAACATAAAAGCCTAATCACCATTGGTGACATAACATCTAACATGTTTCAAACATCCATAAATCTCACTAATCATGATGATCATACATTGATTCAAAAGAAAAATCCATAAAGCTTTAATCATATATATCAAACCTCATGTCCTAACTCCAACCCCTTCATCCACATGCATACACTCAATCCCCTATTCATATTCAATCCTCTTATTAACATCTAAGAGACATGAATTTAGAAATAAAAAGAAGGATTAAGGGAAAAAAACACTTGATTGCTAATCCTTTGATGAAGACTAAAGAAGGTCCACGCGTTTGAGAGTCTTTTGTGGTCCAAAGGAAAAACAGCCATGGTTGATGGTTGATCAACTATTTTGGCAGAGAGAGAGAGAGAGAGAGAGAGAGAATTAGCATGGTACATTGAAAATTGAATGGAAGAGGATGAACAAGAAGGTTGTTCTTGATTTACCTTGTTGATGTTCTTGAGACCTTCAAGAAAAAACTGATTTTGATCCATTCCAAAAATTCTAGCTTGTGTAATTTATGATATAAAGACTAGAAATGAAGTCTAGGAGTTAAGTGGGAGTGTTCTGAAGTATTTGAGATGGATTGGAGGTGTTTAGAATAGGTTTAGGCTTGATGAAGTGTAGTGTGTATTCGTGGTGTTCTTGGTGTTTTGAGAGAGTTTGAGAGAAAAAGGCTTCATGAAATTCTGGAATGCTGCTGGATGAATTGTCTAGAGCAATTAGGAGTTTCGGTCCTTAGTAAGAAGGAGAGAGACTGATCAGATTTTTTTGAAATTCAAATGGAGGAAATTGAGTAGTAGTTTGAGGTAGGAGATTAGCTAATGGTGATTGATCAAGAAAGGTTTCTTTGCTCTTCAATGGTGCCAGCTGAACACGCTAGTTTTGATGAAATGAATGAAAGCTGTTTAGGTTCTATGGCTGGCCAAAAGCCAGTCTATGATGGCAGAGAAAATTCTGGTTTGTTTACTTGATACAAGAGTGTTTTAACGGAGCAAAATTCTAGAATTATTTTGAAGTTCAAAAAAGTTTTGGATAGAGTAATCTTAGGAGGTTTTTGAGGTGTGATTATGGAGTCCAAGTACTCAAGGTAAGTGTGGAGGTTAATGGTGTTCAATCCATGGCTAAACAAGGTCCAATTTGCAGAGGTTTGAAGAGTGTTTTTGGTTATTGGAAATTTTTCTGGTTTCAATGCTCAATAGTTTCGAATGATGAAGACTTTTGGTGTAGCATTTTTTTCTGCATTTCCATGGCCCGATTGCAACTAGTTTTTGAGCGGGTTTGAAGGTCTTTTAAAGATGATTTTCCAGACTTATTTATGGAGAAAAAACAATGGGTGTGTTAGCTAAAATGATGACAAAAGACAGCTTCAATTCCAACTTAGAATGCAGCAAATTGTGCAGGATTTTTTCCTGATTTTTGTGCAGTTTGAACAGTCCGAAATTTGCACAGAATTTTTCAGTCTTCAAGCCACATGAAATGACCATTTTTCTGGCAGCAAATGAGTATGATTACTGGCTAAATTTTTTGAAAGCTAGTCTGCAAAAATTCTGGAAAATTTCGAGATTTTCATTCACTAAAAATATGAACAACATGAAGGTTGGATTGAAGGTATAATTAGGGTGATTTATTTCTTTTGGAAACCCATCCTAATTTCTATCCTATTTTTGGCCATTCCCTCTGTCCTTGAAGTCTGATTTTTGAACTTCAAGGCTAAAGAATGATCATAGAATTTTTGGAATTAAAAGAAGAGATTTAATGGATTTTAGATAATTTAAATTATAAAGAGGTTAGGACAAGGTTAGAGATAATGAAGGTACAAGAATTCCTCTAGAATTCTTTTTAGGACATGATCATATGATCAAGACATTATCTTCATATCTCCCCTAAGACAACATTCCTATCCTTAAGGAATGTAAGAAAAATAAAAATTCAAACATAGCTAAGATAATCATGAATAAAAACTTAAGTGATGGGATTTGAACTCATGACCTTAGAGATTAATTCACAAAGCTCTAACCACTTAACCACACTAATTCTTGTGCTTATTTTCTCACCCAAATATTTCTTATCTAAACCTAAAGCCATCTGCTTAATTTGACCTCATGCAAAATTACCTTTTTACCCTTCCTACCTAATAAGCATAATTAAGTCTTTTAACCTATAAACCACAATTCTAAAGCACATAAAACCATTCAAAAAATATATTTTTATACAGAATAATATAATATGCATCCCGACCCCCTTACTCTAAGGTTGGCATTAGGTGGGGTTTCACGGTTGATGAACTATTTGATTAGTTGCATGGAGCAAGATACTTTTCAAAATTAGACTTGAGGCAAGGATATTGCCATGTTCGAATTCAGTAAGTAGGTTTACTAAAAACTACATTTAACACATGATATGGGCATTTTGAGTGTGTAGTGATGTCGTTTGGTGTTACTAATGCCCCTGCTATTTTCATGGACTTGATGCACTAGACATTTCGGCCTTACATAGACAATTTTGTGGTTATATTCATATATAATATCCTAGTGTACTCCAAAGATTCCTAAGATCATGAACAACACCTTTATAAAGTATTGGGGAAATTAAGAGAGACAAAATTATATGCAAAATTCAATAAGTGTGAGTTTTGCCTTCAAGAAGTAGCATTCTTGGGACATGTAATATCCAAAGACGGGATTACAGTAGATCTTGCAAAAGTCAAAGCGGTGACAAATTGAAAACATCCCAAGACCCCAACCGAAATACGAAGTTTTTTAGGATTAGCATGGTATTATTGGAGATTTATTGAGGGATTTTCTAAGATACCTTCACCTTTGACTCGACTCACCCAAAAGAAAGTTCCTTATGTTTGGACCGAGAAGTGTGAGAAAAGTTTTCAGGAATTGAAGAAGAGGTTAAGCTTTGCTCCTGCTTTGGCATTGCTAATGATGGACAAATTATATGAGGTGTACACAGATGCCTCAAAGGCGGAATTGAGAGGAGTATTGATGCAAGAAAGAAAGGTGATAGCATATAACTCTTGGAAATTGAAATCCCATGAGGAGAATTACCCTACGCATGACCTGGAATTGGCGGCTATTATGTTTGCTCTTAAGAAGTGGATACATTATTTGTATAGAGCTGAGGTTGAAGTCTCCACCAGCCACAAAAGTTTGAAGTATGTTTTTACCCAGAAAGATTTGAACATGAGACAAAATTGGTGGATGGAATTTTTGGAAGAATTTTAGTGTCCAATTTTGTATCACCCTAGAAAAGAAAACATAGTAGCCAATGCCCTTAGTAGGAAGGCAAATTTATCATCTCTTCGGATGTTATGAATTCTAGAAGTGGAAGCATTTGCAGTAGATGGAGAATTAAGGCTGATAATATTTCTATTTAACCTGCTTTCCTACAACAGTTGAAGGGAAAACATGAAGAGTTGCAGAGGGCAGTGCAAAAAAAAGGTAAATAAAGGAGGAGATGAGTTTCGAAGGGACAATGATGGAATTATTTATTATCGGGGTCAGTATTGTATCACAAAACAGTCAGTGATGAAGCAATATATTTTAATGAAAGCACATGGGAGTAAGTATACCATCCATCCAGGAGCCGTAAAGATGTATCAGGACTTAAAACGGTATTATTGGTGGATCAATATGAAGAAGGATATTTCAGACTTTGTAGCTCGATGTTTAACCTCTCAGCAAGTGAAAGTTGATCAGTAACGGCCTGGAGGGTTATTACAGCCATTGCCTACTCCATTATTTAAATGAGATAAAATTACTATAGATTTCATTATAGGATAACCTATGGCAGAAGGATAGTGAGATACTATATGGGTGATAGTGGATCAGCTGATTAAGTCCGCTCATTTCATCTCTATCAACCAATGAGATTCCTTAGAGAAGTTAAGTAAAATCTATATGGAGGAAATAATCAGACTCCATGGAGTACCCTCTAGTATTGTGTCAGATCGAGCTCCCAGATTTATTTCGAAGTTTTAGACTAAATTGCAGCAGATGTATGGGACAACCTTAAAGTTCAGTATAGCAACACACCCACAAACAGATGGATAGACTGAACGAGTGAATATGGTTTTGGAAGACATGTTACTGGCTTGCGCTTTCTATTTTGGAACTAAGTAGATTGATAATTTAGCATATGAAAAATTTGCATACAACAATAGTTATCAATCAATAATTGAAATGGTCCCGTTTGAATTTTTATATGGAAGAAAATGTCAATCCTTGTTATAGTAGGAAAGTTTAGGATGGAGAACAAGTGAATTGGATGTTTTTAGTCTTGAAAAGGTTCGACAAGCTGTGGAGATTATCAAAACTATGCTGGAGGCAACTCAGAGTAGATACAAAAGTTATACAGATCGATGTAGGAAAGATTTGGAATTTGCTGAAGGAAATCATGTATTCTTGAAGTTAACTCTACAATGACAATTGTGAATCAAAGGACAAGGGAAGAAGTTGGCACCTAGGTACATTGGACCATTCCCTACTGTCGAGAGCATTAGCAAAGTTGAATATTGATTGGAATTACCTGTAAAACTTCAAGGTATTCACAACATGTTTTATGTCTCCCAACTTCGGAAGTATGTAGCTGATCCTACCCACATTTCGAATAAAGAGCCCATCAAGATGACTCCAAGCTTAAACTATGAGGAAAGTCCTATTAAGATCTTGTAGTATGCTGAAAAGGAATTGTGGAATAAGAAAATTCTACTTGTAAAAATGTTGTGCAATCATCATCCGATGCAAGATGTAACTTGGGAAACGGAAGCGAAGATGTTGAAAAAGTATCCCGAGTTATTCCAGGTATAAGCTAATTTTGAGGACGAAATTTTTTGTAAGGAGAGGAGAATGTAATACCCTATATTTTTATCTTTGATTGGCTACTTTTTGTAATAGGATGAGAATTTGTATTAATGGCCGGAATAAAAGTCAATTGGTGTAATAAAACGAATATTTTGGTATAATAATATTTTATCGAGACCTGAATGTAATTATTGAATTTATTCTACATGTACCCTAAATCTTTGGAAGGCTACTATTATTAATAAATTAATAATTTAAGGCTATGCTGAGAAAAAAAAATTGATCAGTGTGATGAAACTCACGTTTTAGTGTGAATTATGATATCCGGGTCACCGGGGGCATTTTTGTCATTTAAATCATGCCCGTGACTTTGACCACAAATTTGACTAAATAGAGAAGGAATTGAAGAATTTAAGTATTGTCAATAGATTCTATAGAATTTCTGGAGTTGAATGGTGAGATAAAATATTTTTTCATTTCAGACCCGATTTTGGTCATTACTGAAAAAATAGGAAATCGCGATAAAAAATGGCGTGTGTGGCATTTTGTGATTGGTAGCCCATGAACATGTGTCAATTTAAGAGAGGTTGATAAGAATTCATGCAATACACATGCAATTAAAGAATTACAAAATAAATGAAGAATGATGCATATTTTTGTAATTAGAACACATCATTTGTGGGTCCTTTTAATTAAGGTCTTGTGCATGTGATTGGCTAATGGTTAATCCATGAGAAGGTAGTTTAATGGCTGAAATTTAGCCAAGAAACCAGCAGCCATACAAGAAGATTTAAGGGAAATTGTTTAGGAGAAAAAATGGGTGGTTGGTGTGTAAAATATTCATTGGAACACACCTATGTATATCCATCATACAATTGATAAAAATAAGAGATGAATGGCCAAGATTTGATGATGAATGGCGGTGAGAGGAGGCTGTTATACAGCCTGAATTTCGGCAGCTATGAAGAAAGGAAACCAAGAGAAAAGAGATTAAATAAGAGAGAGAAAAATGCTAGTGTGTGTTCTTGGTGTTCTATGTGTGTTTTGAGAAGTTCTTGGAGTAAATCACTTGAAATAGCCTCAACTATAAGGTAAAATCTCAACTTTCTAGAATTAAAGTTGTTGTTGGGTGAATGATGATTATTTTTATATGAATTTTGACATGAAAATATGATTTTCATGTCTTGATTTTGGATCAAACCTAGGGTTTGTGAATTTTGTGTATGAACCTTGTGTATGCTCATATGTGTGCCGACTGCCTAGGGGTTTATGGATGATGCTTTGTGTGAAAAAGAACTAAATATTTATGGTAGTTTGAAGGATTGTTTTCGGTTGAGGAGATGATGATCAAAGTAAAGTAAAATGGAATTTACTTAGTTTGAAAAAAATGGATTATACTAGACTTTGATTAGAAAAGATGAATTTTTGTTAAATAAGTGTGACTTTTGTGAGCTCTTGGAATCCAAAAATTACATAATTAAAGATGATTTGAAGGAAAATTGAATGAAAGTGGAATTAAAGCAAAACTATTGGGGCTATTTTAGGCCTGTATTATGTCACGGGAACCAGGACACTGAAAAAAGGCCTATGCAAGTTAAGAATCTTATGATCGTTTGGTATATCATAGAGCCAAATTGGAGTTGTGGATTGAACGTTACGTGCGAAACAAAATCATGTGTCAAGCAATGAAATTTTAGAAAACTGAGCCCAAAAATGGATGAACTTAAAGATTATTAAATGTGTAATTTTGGATGAAATAAATGAGAAATATGGAGTGAATCCCTTGTATATGGAGGGAGGAAGGATGTGGGAAAAATGAAAACAAAAGAATTGATTAAACGATGAAAAAATGATGTGAACGAAAATTGAATGTTTTCCTTAACCGTAAGCTAACCATCGGCCATGTCGACTAAACGTCAGTTGGATGTCGGTTACCCGTTGGGCATGTCGGCTATTTTTCAGCCAAACACAATTTGACTCGCAAACGATGTTGGTGTAGGTTTATCAGTAAATGGCTAATAGTTCATTGAAAACGAATGAATCGGTGGTCGAACGACCGTACATGGAATGTTTTAATTAGGATACGAGGTGAGTCTCTTGGATTTCTGAAACCTTTTCAATGCTAGTGTGCTTTACTTTTCCATAAAATGATATGTTATATACCGTTTTGGAAATCCCTGAATACATTTAAGGTTTATCTAAGCAAAATTTATTTTATGCCATTTTGGGCTTGAATGAACTTCATAATTAGCTTGGAAACCATAACGGATAATTAAAGTATGAATTTGTGAGTTTAGTTCTCTTTGAATTAAATGCTTGGGATTTTCAAAAAATGGTAATTTTTGGAAACGGGTATTTATAAATTGACTAGAATGCCCTTACTGGAATATTTTTTGGAAATATGTTTGGATACTTTGAATTTAATCCTCTTTTGAGATTAGAATTTTGGATTTCTAGAAATAAGTTCATTTGGCAATCGGGTATTTGGAAAATTATCCAAATGTCCTTATCGGAATGTTTAACGAAAACCTTTGAAATCGGGTATTCGGTAAATGACTGAAATATCCTTATTGGAACTCTTGTGAACACTTTTAAAATCGAGTAAGGATAAAATGACCTGAATACCCTCGAAAAGTCATTTGAAACCGGGTATGGTTAAAATGACCCGAATGCCTTTGAAAATGACCTTTCCAATTGATTACTGGGGAAATGACCAAAATATTCTTCTAAACTTGTTTGGATGTGTGAAAAGAACTCTTTATCCTGTTTCAACAGGGTTTGGTAAAAATGATCACTCGATATAAGTTTAATTTTTGAAAAATGACATTTTGGTCTCGAAAATTATTTTATTGGCCTGATGTGCCTGTGGAATGAATTGATTAGCCCTATGGAGCCTATGTGAATAATGACCTGACTTGCAAGTCAGTGGGATCAAATTCTGGAAAATATTTTTTTCCCCAAAAATGTTTGTTTTGAAAATCCTACGGGATCAAATAACCCTCTGACCGATGAGTCGGAAGGGGTTGGTATTGGTAACATTGAGTATTCAGCAAAGATTTTGATCTTTGAACTAGACTACATAAGAGTTAGACGGCCCTAAAAACTTGGCATAGTTTTAGGGATTGCCTTACTCCAAACGGGGTGATAGGACATTGAGATGAGTCGTCCTGACTAGCCGTTTAGCACCTGGCAATTGACGCGTCCATGGGAACTTGTTGGTTTTTAGTCATTCGTTAGATATCAGGCAGGGACACTTGGTGAGCTTGACTCCTTACCGCCTCGATGGTGATTGTCGTCAGGATTGGGACCCCTAGCTTATGGTGGAAAGAATGTGCTGTGGTATACCCGAGCAGAAGTACGCTGCAATGTACTTAATCTGGTGACGCATGATTGAGTATCGTAGGCTACGGTCTGGGTACAATGATACGTTCAGGTTGAGTAGTCGAGGTTGCGGTCTCAGTACAATGATGTGTGGCATCGAAGGTAAGGACTGCGGGACTTGAATACATGCCAATCTTCTGGTAGAGAAGTACCTGTGATTTGAAAATCAGGTAATAATCTGAAATCTAAAATACAATTTTCCAAAAATGATTGAGTTCTAAATAAACTATTCTTTAGAGAGTTTTGGAATTGTTTCTAGTGAACAAATGAAATACTTTTCCCATAAAACTTTTATGTACTATGTTCTTTCATAAAAAGCACTAGAACACATGGGATTCACTAAGTGATTTATCACTCACACGTGTCTTTATCTTACCCTTTTGTAGGATCTAGAGTTGAGCAGACCTAGGGATAGAAGGACGATACCACCGTGACAGCAATATAGGTCTGGATGGTTTCCTTTTTTATTATGTACTTTATACTGTTGCATTTAAAGATGGTATGTGTGAGATACTCTGATATATACATATGTGTGGCCATCAATATGGGAGATTGTATGAGTCTGGACCTTACATACTTACTCTTTTTGTTTCATTATAAAGACCATTTGTTTGGAAAACTAGATGGGGCGACACCCAGTGTTGATATACTTCCGTTGTTATCTTTAGTAGGGGTGTTACATTCCTATTTTATATTTTACCTTCGGAAAGGTGTTTTGATGTTTTTATGTAGAAATTAAGGAATCTAGAGCTTAATTGTGCAATTCCAATGCTGACCTGGTACCAGGTGATCTGTTTGGCTCGGCTGGGGGTCAATTCTGGGAAAACAGAGAAAGAACATAAGAAATTAAGGAGAAAAATATATTGGACCCGACACCAGGCCTGTCGAATGGACCCCCCTACCGGTCCACTCTGCCCAGAGGTAGTTTGTGCGCGAATTTGGTATCTTCCAAAGGATTTTGATATTTTTTTGAATTCTACTTGGACTAAACTTCTCAAGCCACGAATTTTAGTGTCAAGAAAGCTTATAAATGCAAGAAAAACAAAAGACAATACTGTGAATTGAAGGGTCCAAGCTAGCTACTTATTTTTGAAAGACGAATTCACTACTCAAAGGAGTATTATTCAATGGAGGTTTTCAAGAGAAGAAGAAGGGCTTGTCTATGAGTTCTATCTTTTATTTCTTTGTTTACTTTTTGAGAAAAATTATATGCTCAATGTTTTGATTGTAATTATATATTATTTTGGAGATTATGATTTTGAATTAATTGGAATTTTGATTAAACTATTTTTATCCTTGGTATTTGATTGCTTGTTATCATTGGTTATTGATGTGTTTTCTTCGAATTAATTTAGGGAACGAAGTTAGAAGTTTATTGTATTGATTTCATTTTTGGTAGATCTTAATGGACTTGGGAAATGAAATTAAGATTAAAGAACTAAACTGATCAAAGATTTGTTGATTTCACCTAGAGCATAGAGCCATTGGCTATTTTCATATTTATGAGGTATGAGTTTAATGCATCTTTTGGTTGTTTTAGTTTGATTGGAAAATATGCAAAATTAATGAAGAGATAGTGGTTCTATGGATTGGAAAAGAAGTGGAGTCTATATAATTGAGTTCATGATTTGGGAAACGATTAAATTTTATTTAAGTTTCTTCATGAAGCCAAGATGACAATTGATTGTTATGAATGTTAAGTGATTCAATATTATATTTTTAAGATGATTATTTAGTTACATGAAATTGTATTCCTGAGTTATATCTATTTTTATCTTTACTTATTTTTCTTCTTATTCTTTTCCTATTTTATTGACTAAACAATAAAGATTTAGGTAAAGTAAGGTGGGAGCCTAAGTTCTCGTAGATTCGATACTTGCTATTTTCTATACTATATGATGGGTATACTTGCCCATATGTGTAGTTTTAGTGGTGAGCATTTTAATTAAAGCATGATTGATTGTGGACTTTGTTAATAATATTTTCTACGCTAAAAAACAAGCATCAAGTTTTTGGCACTGTTGCTAGGAATGAGCACTATCAGAAACACTCGAATTTTATTAATTTATCATTTGTTGTATTTGTAAATATCATTAACTTTTATGTTTAGGTAGTTTGTGAATATTTCTAATTTGTATATTTTTATTTTCTTTTTTTCTATTATTTTCGTTTGTTTTTATTTTTATTTTCGAATAGATTTTTGTTTTTCTTTGAGCACAAGGTTAAAAACATCATCATGGATAATTATGCATGGGTACAATGTCAAGGAGCTACAATGATGATATATTGGCAAGGTTGCAAGTGCTTATTGATACTTTTAGTGAGACACCATTTGAAGCATCAATAAATTCCTTTGTTGCCAACACAAATTCATCCATAAAATGGCACGATAAAGTTTCCAAAGATTGAGTAACCAAAGAAAACAACTAGCCAAGTTGGTTAAAGATGCCACAGAGGTCCATACACTTAAACAAAACGATCCCCAATGAGAGGAGAGAGGATATTGGAACACTTGTACAATGTGATGGTGGAAATTTTTTTAATATATTCTATGTTCTTATATTTCTAATTTTTCTTTGTCATATGAATTTATAGGTACCTCTCAACTCACAAAGCCTAATGATATCATTGATAATGCGTTGAATTTACAGTGCCTCAATGAGTTGAATCCTTCAATACTACATCATAATAAGTCTTTGGAGGATGGTGGTAATTTCTACCCTTCACCCTATTCAAAGGGATGTAACTTAGTTTTTGTATACCATAATTTGAAAAGCAAAAATTTTGTATTCCATCTTTAAAATCTACATTATTAAGTCTAAAGGGGAATTTTAACTGGGACAAATCCTTTGAAGGGATAAGTGATGATTCTAATGTTTATACACTTTTTAGACATAATTTACATATTTGTGTTGGGAATTTGATTTCTATGTCTAAAAAGGTGTTACGGATGGGGGGCCATACATTTACATTCATTGCAATTAATACTTTTCATGAACCCTCTATTTTTCAAAACCCTCTCTTATTTCTACTTTTATCATGCCTTCATTTTTCAATGAGCATTAATTTCTTTTACAAAGGTTTGATGAAGAAGCATAATGGGTGGAAAAAGTTTGTATATTTGTTTTGTGTTTAGTTTTGTTAGGTTTCTTTTTCTCCTAGTAATAAAGAAAATGTTTTCCAGTTTAAGTGAGGGGGAGTGAATCCTTGTCTTTAATTACTTTCTTAGGATTTTTAGTAGTCTTTTCCCCTAATTTGTGTTTTCTTTTTTTTTTGGTGTGTTTTGCTATTATTTTCTTTGTGCTTTTATGTGTTAATTATTTTCCAGGTTAGAATAAATGTTTCTTAAATAAGCTCTTATATTCTTCTCCAAGTTTTAATATTTATTGGAGTATTATCGCACTTAGGGAGTATTGCTTAACTCTATCCCTCCTTTTATCAGTTTTGGTCCCTTTGGAAATATTTTATTGTGTTAATTATTAGCTAATGAGGACATTATCCAGTTTAAGTGTGGAGGAATAGTTTGGTGATATTCTTTGTTCAAGTTTCTATCAATCATCTTGGTGTTTTCTTAGTATTGAGCTACTTTGGAAAAATTTTGAAATTTGAAAAATAATTTTGTTGAAAATTTTTGTAATATTGGAAATTTGCAAATTTAAAAGTTTTGGGATTTTGGAGCTAAATTGAGCTTATTTGTCTATAATAGATTTGTGATTTTCTTTTTAACTTTGGATATGGATTTGTCATTCATTATGGTTAGATTTTTATTTAAAAAGTTAACTTGAATATTAAGTTAGATTTTGCCAAGTCTTGAGAATTTAAGTTAGCATTGGTTATATTTGATATTTAAGTTTTATTTTATTCTTTGAGTTTGAATATGGATGATGTGATGAAATGTGGGAAAAGTTACTGATTAATTCTTGTATTATAGATTTAAAATTTGCTTGACTTTGAGTTGTGAATAAGGAATGTAAGGAACTAAAAATACAAATTGAGTGGAAAAAAAAAATGTGAGTTGAAAAAAAAAATTCTTTCATCTTTTGAGGAAAACTAGGAAAAAAAAAAAAAAAACCTTTTGCTAAAAATGGAGTTAATATGGAGAGAATTCATAAGTATTGATCAGTGCACTCTTTTGAGGCTATCCCGAAGGCAAAAAGTCAAAAAGGTAAAAAGGCAAGAAAGAAAAAAGAAAATTGCTGAAAAAAGATAATGACTATAAGGGGCTAATATGGTGTGTGAAAATAAATCCATTCAGTTGAGGCTATTAATTCCCTATGTTATTGAAAAAATGAAAGAGTGGAGTGTTTCCCTTATTTCTCTAACTTGATTGAGTTTATAATACTAGAATTGGTTAAATGGCTTGACGTAAATGATTTATGTTATCTATGTTTTCACTTGAGGAGTAAGATTATTTTCTTTTGCTAGATATAAGCTTGTTTAACTTAATTTTGATAGCCTTAGGATTGTTCAATTTAATACAAGAGTTTACAAGGTTTTGAAAGGGTTAAATGAATGACGAGTTTATGTTTAAAGTTGGAAGAAGGTTATGTCTTCACTATGGATGAATTTGCCAAGGAAAAATTTGCTAAATGGTTTTGTCTTATTCTAAATGCTTAGTGTCTAATTCATGTTTGCTTGAGGACAAGCAAAGATTAATTGTGGGGGAATTGATAGGGGCTAAATTTACCTATATTTTTCTAGTTATTTGTATGGGTGGCAATATTGAACACGATACGAAAATGACATAGCTATAGCAGGTTAGGGTTGGGATTTCGTGGATTCAGGTCGAAACGGGTTGACCCGATTAACTTTAAACATGTTCGGATCATAAACGGGTTTAATCCATTTTAACCCGTTTCAACCTACGAATCCATTTAATTTTTTTTAATACTTATGTTTAATACTTTTTGTAATATACCACAAATTTCACTATAGAAAATTAGATAATTTAATTTTTTTACATGAATTAATTGAATTAAATTTTATTATATGAATTAATTGAATTGTTTATATGTCTATTTTGCTTAATTATATGAGATCTCTTAAGAAAAAATAAATGATGTTAATGTGGCTATTTGCTTGGTATATGGCAAATGAATTATTCTTAATTAATTATTATTTAGTATCTATGATAAGAATATTATTACAATGACTTTTAGCTAGAGAAAATAATTTCTTGAACAATCTTATTTTATTGCAAAGCTACATTTGTTTAGATTTTTAAGATTAAGTCTTATGAATTTATTGAGATCTCTAGATATTTAATTCGATGGTTTGTTATTTAAGACTTTATGGGCTGTTTTATTAGTTTTTTTTTAATTTTATATGGTTTGATTTGGTTTTTTAAAATTTTTTATGTAATGGGTGGACAAATTAGTAGTTTAGTAAGTATTTGGATTGGCAGGTTTAGTAATTATCTATTTAATTTTTGTATCTAATTGTGGCATGTCATGTCATGTTAACCCATTTTATAACACGAACACGACACAAAAATAAATGGGTTGACATGACCCAACACATTTATTAATCATGTTATGTTCGGGTTGGCCTATTGTGTGTAATTATTCCAAGTTGACACGACCCACCAACCCAACACGACATGATTGCTTTTTTATAAGAAGGGCCTTTTTATAAGTTCTATCTTTTATTCTTTGTTTACTTTTCTAGAACAATGATGTGCTTAATGTTTTGATTGTAATTACTTATTATTTTGGAGATTATGATTTTGAATTAATTAGAATTTTGATCAATCTATTGTCATTCTTGGTATTTGATTACTTGTTTTCATTAGTTATTTATGCATTTTCTTCTAATTGACTTGGGAAATGATGTTAAAATTTCATTGCATCGATTTTATATTTGTTAGATGTTAATGGACTTAGGAAATAAAGTTACGATTAAAGAACTAAAGTGATCAAAGATTGGTTGATTTCTTCTAGAGCACAGGGTCATTGGCTAATTTCATGTTTATAAGGTATAAATTTAATGCATCTTTTGGTTGTTTTGGTTTGATTGGGAAATCTGTTAAATTAATCAAGAAATAGTGGTTTCATGGATTGGGAAAGAAGTAGAGTATGTATAAGTAAGTTCATGACTTGGGAAATGATTGAATTACTTAAGTTCCTTCATGATGCCAAGATGACAAATGATTGTAATAAATGCTAAGTGATTTAATATTATATTTTCAAGATAATTGTCTAGTTACATGAAATTGCATCCTTGAGTTATATCTATTTTTATCTTTATTTATTTTCTTTTTTATTCTCTTCCTATTTTATTGGCTAAACAATAAAGATTTGGATAAAGTAAGATGGGAGCCTAAGTTCTAGTGGATTCAATATTTGCTATTCCCTACACCATACGATGGGTATACTTTCCCATATGTGTGGTTTTAGTAGTTAGTATTTTAATTAAAGCTTGATTGATTGTGTACTTTATTGGTAATATTTTCTACTCTAAAAAACTCTCCATATATCCATATCGTAGTAAACTTGCTTTCGTGGTATGTCGCCCCGTCTATCTCCCAAATAGTTGTCTTGATAACGATTTATAAATTTAAAATAGTGTGGAATCAGTATATAACTTTACATAGAAACCCAAGTGGTACATGTTGTGTAACTTTCGACACATAAATTCCCACTAAGAATATAACATGTGATATATCAACATGCTTGTTTCTTATCTCATCATGCTTTCACTGCACATCTCTGGCTATTAAACTACACAAAGAAACCTAAAAAGGAAAATAGAGGAAAAGCGTGTGAGTAAAAAACACTCGGTGAGTCCCTTATGTGCTATTGTTCTTTTTTCAAAAAATATATAAAAATGTTTCATAATATTTTCCAAAAAAATAGCTCATTAATTGTCGGAGAGGAAAACTCATTAACTATTGTCAAATGAGCCCTTACACGCTTTCAAGTCATGGTTTAATGAGATGCTTCACACTTAAAGAAAGAATGATTATTCTCATTTTAGGAAAATGTGCCGCTACGATAACACATAGTAGTATAACACCATTTATAATAATAGTATTGAGCTTTGAATGTTAAGCCACATCATATTTTCAAAATACAATTTAATTACTAAATTCACATTGTAATTTCACTTGGAATAAAGATTGGTCCAATGAATAACATTGATCTCCTTCGAAAGGAACATTTTTCCAACCGATAATATTGATTTCATTCAAAAGAAATATTAGTCCAACTGATAGATTGGTATGAATAAAACAGCGTGTACGTCGCAATTAAACATATAATGGCCATTGTCATAGCTTGCCCATCCTTTTTGAGAAATTGTATTATTGGCTAAAGATGACTAAACATCAAATACTAGCACCTTATGAAATACGAAATCACAGTCCAGAGATGGCCACTAACTGGACAGTGTTCTCTAACCCACGCAAGTTAGTATAAGTGCATAGTCCGTTTATGTACTGAAGGATCTTATCACAATGCTAGAGATAAATGCAACATCTTAACATAGCTCAATACTTTTTCGAATCAAAATTTGTTTCCAAAACATATTTTTTCCCAAAAATATCAGTTTATTCCAATCACAACAATATCAATCTTGGGGTTGAAATATTGTTTTCCAAATGTTTATCATATTCCATGTGATAATTTCTATAGTTCAGTGAATAAAAGAAGCGACATGCCTTTTATATAATACACAGAGTGCTTTGAAAGAAATTCGGCAATTATCATAAAACTTCATACCATTTCAACAAAAAAGCTTCCATGTCTTGAACATATTAATAATATTAAATAAAACATTTTACATTTAAATGTGATGAAGAATATTTACCATATCATATAATTTGAGTAAACTTAGAAATTGTGACGCTTTAAGTACAAAAGTCCATGCTATGATATGTCAGAGGAACATTTAATTAGCATTTAGCCTTTTTTGAAAAACACTTAGCTAAAACGGGCTTAAAAATAGAAGGACTCACTTTGTGTAGTATATTGCTTGGTGCTATATAATTAGTCTTTAACTCTTCGCAAATCTTTAGAGTGAACATCCTACATTAATGATCAATCCATATCTTACTTACCACTCTAGGATTCTCAACTAACAAATATATTGCTCTATATATATATCAAAGAAAATTACTTAATTTCTTATTTCACCATTTCATACTATAAATGAAACAAATGCTTGAAATAATCAAAAGCTCGTTTACCTATTCCTCTGTCTTTTTTCTCAAACTAGTATAGAAGGCTTTCATATGTTTTCTCAATTCTTCTTCTATCCATTAATACATATGAAAGTACCATGTGAATCCATTTTCTTCAAACAGAATTCTACAATTTTCCTTCATGACATACTTCATTTATTTTTTTCATGACTTTCAATCCACAAGTCTGAATGATGTCAAACTAATTCAAAAATGTCTACAAGATATTCCTTTATAATTTTCAGTTCATAGAATGTCAATTCCCTCTCCCATTTTTTGTTCAGTCATAATTAGAAAACTCTAGCATTATTATCCCATCATTGTTTTAGCAGCCTTTAGTTCATTGATCATAACTTTCTACTGACAAGTCCAAATCACTTCAAATTTGTGCTAAAATGCTCCTAGAATCCTTAACTTGAAATTCATGAACCTCATTTTCTTCAAAACTGACATAGGGCTTTTGGGAACAAAACTATACAGTAGTTCCATTGTGCAACTGTTTTCTTGCTAAAACATACTATTCTTTTGTTCTTTTTCATCATAGCATACAAATATCACCTAGTTCATTATATTTCTCACTTTAACATCATTTACTCACTTGATTTCCAATCATGAACAAAGCAGCATTTTCACTTTTTTTCAACGACAAAACCGGCAGCTTTAACAAAGCATAACAACCTTACATTTTTGTCAACATATTGGTCATTTTCAATTTTATCGCTTACTTCCACTTGCACAACCATATGCAGCCATGACCAACTCATTATAATACCTTCAAATCTCATTCAAACATCTGACATAACACAACCAACAAACTTTTAGCCCAACTGCCACATCGCACACACATAAAATAGCTTTATGCATTCATGCATATTTCCTTGCCAAATTTATACCCAAAAGTCAACCATGACCTATTCTACAACTTTAATTTAAGGAAGGTAATCTTTTACCATATATATACTGAACTCCAAGCTGAAAAATGGTCAAGCTTTATGTCCTTCTCCTCTCTATTTCTCGAAAATCTCTCTCTTTGTTCTCTCGATTTTCTTTTGTTTTTCTTTCATTTTCCTTTCTCTTCTTTTTCTCTTCCTTCTCTCTTCTTTGCCCCTGTTTTTCCAAATATCCAAATGGCCTCAACCGCCATTCCCATCTTCTATTTATGAAAGATTTTGATCACAAGGTGAAATAGCATTACATGCTCAAGCTATGTTGCTAACATCCTTTTGGTCCATGTATATCCTTAAGTGGCATATTACATGGCATGTAGAATCTTTTAGAATCTTGCATGAAATCTCATGCAATCAATAATATCATGACATATCGCTTGCTCAACCAATCACAAAACAGCATATGGCACTTGGAAGGCTTTATACTGTCCACCTTACATTGCATATGTTTTCTTGCAGCCAATCATATAATGGCACTTAATCTTCAATAGCCAATTATATAATGGCATCTAGTCTTAATAACAAATTACAAAATGCCACCTGTTCTCTTTTGACTATAATCATTTTAATTATTTAGAAGAGCATTATATTTCTTCAGAAAATCATCATATTTCTGCTCGAATACTCATATTCAAATCACTATTCATCTAAATCGGGAAAACTTTCATTTAACCATAGCAATCTATACAGTAAACTGAACATTACAGTGTGTCTCCAAATTTTTAATTCCATTCCCAATTTTTCACTATTCTCGATCAAATTTCCAACAATACCCTTAGAAAATTTTATTACACCAAAACCTTAATCTCATCAAACTAATCATTTCATATTCTGGGCTTACATAAAAATTCTCTCTCTGTTCAAAGTAGTCATGACTTCAAATACATGATGGTGGGATGTTACAGTCTCCCCTTTTTTAAAGAATTTCGTCCTTGAAATTAACCTCATCCTACCAAAAAAAAAAAAAACTTGTATTTCTTTCGCATTTTTAATTCTGTCTCCCAAGATGCATCTTGAACGGGGTGATAACTCCGAAGTACCTTACGAAATGAAATCTTCTTATATCACAATTCCTTCTCAGCATACTCTAGAACCTTGACCAGCCGCTCCTTATATTTTAGATCCGGAGTCATCTCCATAGGTTCTTCCTTCAATACATGGTTAGGATTAACCACTTATTTTCAAAGTTGAGAAATATGAAATACAATATAGATGCCTTACAACTCTGCAGTTAAATCCAATTAATACTCCATTCCTCAATCCTATCCATAATTTGAAAAAGTCCAATATACCGGGGTGCTAATTTCTTCCTGTATACATTACTTCCACAAATGTCATCTCGGTATTAACTTTTACAAAGATCACAATCTCTTTTTATAACTTCTAAATCTTTTCTATACTAGTCGATGTAACTTTTTTGCCAAATTTATGCGATTTCCAATTTAGCCTTAATTTGCTGGTATACTTTTTAAATATCAAAAGCATCTTATACACTTTGTCGCTGTCTTAAACCTTTCTAATAAAGTGATAATCAACACTTTTGTCTATAAAGAGCCTAAAGTAAGATCATTCTGGTAGTGGACTAGTACATAAGCCAAATTGTCAAGCCACTTGTTTTCCAAAGTCCAAAACATATGTTTGTAACATATCTATTCTACTTCCTTATCTTGTCTTTGTACTCCATTTGACTACTGTAAGAGTATCACCAAAATTGAAATATTATACATCATCAATAGTCCATTATTTACATATTCTTCTAACTTGAGGAATCACTTTACTTAAAAATTGATATTCTTATTTTTCTTTCATAATGTATCTGTTGTTGCAGCTGTTGTACGTATATGGTACTTAATAGGACATCAAAATTTCTTCTAATTTTTTTTTTCCATGTTTGCCAACATATTTTCGATTTCATTTTTGGGTAAAGTTATACTTTAGCCCTTTATAATCATAGAAACTCTAAAAGATTATTCCATACATGTAATGCCTCCACTTCTCCTAATGCAAACATGATAGTCACCAATTTCAAATTATAAGAAAAGTAATTTAATTCATAAGACTTTAATTTCCTCAATATGCATATTATCACTTTCCTCTCCTATGCCAATAGTTTTCCCAATCCTTCTTTTGGTATCTACTTTATAAGGTTTATTCATTACCTACAAGCTAGATCTAGAGATGTACTTAATTTTTGCTTTACCTAGAAACAACTTTTATCACAATCTCTAAACCAACCGTGGTAAAAATGAGGCAAGTCTTGAAAATCCTTTAATAAATCTTCGGTAATATCTAATCAAACCCAAGAAACTCTGCACTTTGGCTAAATTTTCTAGATGTTTACAATTTGTAAGAATTCCAACTTTTGTAGGATTCACCGATTCCTTCCTTAGTTATCACATATCCCAAAAGGCTACTTTTTATTTAGCCAAAACTCACACTTACTAAACTTAGCATACAATTTAGTTTTTTTATAACTTCTTAAGAACTTTCCATGAGTGCTCCTCATGTTCCTAAAAGTCCTTAGAACATACCATAATATTATTAGTGAAAATAATAACAAGATTATCAAAATATAGCTAGAAAACTCAATACATTAAGTCCATGAATGCTGCAGAAGCATTAATAACCATAAAAGGGCATCTCCATAAACTTATAGTGTCTGTAATGTGTACAGTTTCAGGGATGTCCTTTTCCTTCATTCTAACTTGACAATAACTCTACTCTAGCAATTCTTGCAATTAATTTTTTAGCCTTTTCAACTTTTGCCATTACTTTTTAATAGAAAGGATCTTAGAAGTTAGTTTAGTAACTAGTACCAAATCAATAATAAACGTAACTTTTCTTTCTAGAGTAACTTTTTTAATTCAACTGGAAAAATCTCTAATTACTTACAAACCACATGTAGGTTTCTTTGGTCGAGTTTTAATATTCAACCAATAGGCTAAATACCTCATTCAACCCTTACAAGAATTTCAAAATTGTAACTCTAGATATAAAGTAGTCATTCTTTCTTACTTTATGTCCCCCTCCAAAATTATAATACCTTGTTGTTTGGTTCACAAAACTGTATAAATTTGTTCCTATAATCAATTCAAGTATGAAATTAAGATAACCAATCTATGCCAAATATAGTATCATAATCATCTATGAGTACATGTATGATACCTCTAGTCAGAACCATTATCTTTTACTAATACATCATACTCCAGATAATCATCATTTATCTGTTCCCTAAAAGGACTGCTGCTCAGTAGTTCATAGGGAACTTCCCTATTCTTAATTCTTATCTTGAGCAACAAAATAAGAAATAAAGGAATGAAGAGAATCTGATTTCATTAAAATCTTACCCTCTTTACCTTCGGTAAAACTATACCTTCTACAACCATTGTTGTTCACTACTATTCTGAGATCCATTTTATCCAAAATGGCCACTTGTGCTTTTACTTATGGTTTATTTGCTCCAACTTAGAAGCAAAGATCTGGTCATAATTATCCTTACTAATCCCAATCTCAATCCTATATAATTTCTTCTTGGATTCATTCATCCCATAGATTATCTGAGTGAGGTAATTTATGACTTTATGCTCCTCTTCTCATACTTAAATCAATGAATGTATTACCTTTCTTTAGTAGCACATCCTTTCTCTAGAAATTTCCTATCATTCGTTGACTAGGTTCTCAATGTCTTTTAGAGTTAAAAGGTTGGAATTCCCCTTTTATTTTTTATTTTTGTATAAATTGCTCCAAATCTTCTCCTTCAACTTTTATGGTCACTTCCCAAGGGTCAACCACCTTAGTTCTACTCCCGTCTAAGCATGCTTAATTTTGGAGTTTTGATAGAATTCAGTGCATTAGTACGTGCATGATTGTACTTCTTAGCATTACAACAATATAGGGTTTCTAATACACAAAATATAATACAAGCGCATTATACATGTGCACTAATCCTTAACTAGGAGTTATAATTACTGCTGCTTATAAAGATCATACTATATATACACTCAAAGACCTCGAATACACAAAATTCCATACTCATCATTACTACCAGTCCTAGAAACTAGGGTCCAAGATCAGAAGATTTAAAAGAGTATTCATGTATATCTTATCCAAGGAGTCATTGACCTCAATCTCTACATTGTTACCAGAGTTTGGGCCAGATCTTATTTCATAACCTATTATATAACCTTCATGATCCTCCTCATTATATTCTTTTATGATATTGTAACTATCTCAACTATCACTTCTTTTAAATTATTAGAAGATATCAAAACCAACTCAGGCGCTTCACGTTCAAATTGAAGGAAAACGCAGAAACAGGGGCATGCACCGTAAGTTAAAAAAAATTGAAGAAAAATTAAACGCGAGCCATAAAGGCCATGCGGAAGCATGAAGATCATACATTTGCGTTCCTTAACCCTCCTAGGTTGCGTAGGAACAGAATGAACGGCTGGAATCGCCTCGCTTTGCACACTTGAAGGAGCTTCCAGTTGAACACCCGCTAGCCTTCGACTTCGCCTTGTTTGCATTAACGCTTAGCTCTCCAGCTCTCAGGATATTCCTCAGCCTAACCTCTAGTTGGTAAACACAAAGGGAAAGAGAAACGGTCTCAATTCTCCTTGGTTCGATCGCTATTAGTTAGCAAAGAACAAGGAGAAATACAAAGAGGAGGAGAAAGACGTTGAGAGAGAGACTCACGTGAAGCTTGTAAGGCTAGGGAAAGAAATTAGGGTTTTTCCTTTTCAAAGAGTTATTTATATTTGGCCTAAACTAGGTCTCTCAATCTCTGATAAACATCTCCCCGGGATTTCAAAACACCCAGATGTTATCTTGAGAAACAGTTTGGCCTAACCTTAAACTCCTCTTAACCGTATCTGGAAAAAACCCTAAGGTCCAAGCTATTGGGCCAGATAAATATTTATTATTTTTCTTAGACCCAAAAGGCCCAAAATAATAAATATTAATTATTTATTTTCTGGGCTTACATAAGTAACCCAATAAATAATTAATGAGCCCAAATGAACCATAATAATTAATCTTTAATTATTTATTTCTTGGGCCTATATAAATAACCCAATAAATAATTAAACATTAATTATTTCCCCTAGTTTAAGCCCAGGTTAATTTCTTAATTATTCATACTGGACCTAGGCCCTGAATAATTAATTAACCAAACAAACTAGATAATTAATTTTTCTCAACTCCTATTTTATTTATTTATTTATTTATTTCATTCCAGTCCAATAATAAATTAGACTTCCTGAATAAAATAAAACAAAACAAAATAAAATAAAATCCTCTTCAACTGAGACCAATTCCTCAACCCAAAAATAGTTAGGACTTACGGGCTATCCCGAGGACCAAAAAGACACATCGTCTTGGCTGCTAAAATGACCAAAATACCCCTGCTATATAAATAGTTGTATTTTGCATTTTAAATATTTCCTAATATCACCATAAGGAAATATTGACCCCAAGGACAATGCTGCATTCGCAAAGTCTCCGACCTACAGGTGAAATGACTAAAATACCCATCTACACATCGCCGTACATTTAGAGAGGAAGAAGTGTACTAACACCCCCCTAAATGACATCTACCATCCTTAGGCTTCTAGTCCAATGATCCACGACTTCCTGGAGTGTTTCTGCTTTCCAAGGGAGCTACCCTAAAGCAAACATCCAAGTCATGTTTCCCAGGGCCCTGGATAATTTAGACCATTTGGACAACCACAAGGGGCGATATAGTGCAGAAACTATCTTGTATAAGTCTGTCTTAACTAACTAGTCACACATACCCAACATGCAAGTATATTGGCCCTATGATAGAACCTCAACTACAGAAAATCAAAGTATATGCTTCCAGCTTCGCTAGACCACCAACTCATACTCAAGTCGTAGAGTACTAGTCCACGCTGTAGCGGTAGTAGTCTAGGTTTCTACCATATAGTACTTTGAGAAACCGCTACTACAGGTCCTATTCTACGTATTCGAAATACGCTTATGTCATGAAGTGAGTGGACTACCCACTAGCTAAAGGTAAGCCATTCCCCATTTGGAATTCATAACATAATAACCTAAACATGATGAGATTCCCAGTCTCATCAATAGGTTAAGAGCAAATGTTTATGTGTTAAATAACACGTGATCCATACCTTACTGTGAAAGACCACCATTCACATGGATCACTTATTTAAACACAATGGGTCTGTTCCAAGCGAAAATCGTGCACAAACAAAAAGTAAATTCACAAACAATTTCTGAAAATAAATTCTTTTGTTAAATAATTCGATTTTACATCAGAAACCTAGTCTAAGAGGGCATACAATCCAACACAAATATCATATCTATTGCTATATCCAGCTCCACAAAGTTTTCTACGTATATAAACCTAAATTATGAATACTATTATAGGCTCTACTATACTATAAGCTCAAATCCATATGTACTACTTAATTACAAAATCTAAAAATTTCAAATTTCATAGCTTAATTAGCTACAAGGCTGCATCTAACCCAATAGGTGAAGGATTACGGAAAAATTGAAAAGTCTGGGAATACTTACTTCTAGGGCGATTAACTTTAATAACCGTAGTCGGATTCGGATTCAGCAGCGCTTGTTGAATAGGAACGTCTACTTGTTCTGCAGAGACACTTGCTAACTGTCGACTCATTTGCATCAAACACTTATCCCGTTTGCCTGCTCTTGACCTTCAAGAGTATTTTCTAACAACTATGGACCTTTATCGGGGAAAGTAGAATTAGGTTGAAGAAAATTGGAACAAAAATGGAGAAGCTAAATGCTAGGGGAAAACGAAAGGAAAAAAACCAAAAAGAAAAAATGGCCGCTTTTTTTTTTTTTTAAAGAAAAACGAAAAACCTTTTTCTATGGAATTTTTCAGCCAACTATAATGGCACATGAAAATAACTTTTAATTATTAGCTTTCCTTTTTCTTTTGAGAAACAAAATAAACCACCTCAGTTTCTTTGTTTCCTTTTTCCTGTTTTTCATGGCTACATCCATTAAAACCCTGATGGGCTAGACTCTCTTAATTAGTCCAATGACGAATTAAATATCTCTCTTATTAATTAATTAATCCACTTGGGCCTAATAATAAAAATTAACCAAGATAATAAATTAACAAATCAATTAATTAAGTTAGATCTTTTATTAATTAATTAAACTACTTAGGCCCAATATAAAATTACCAAAGATAATTAATTAATAAACTAATTAATTAAATTGGCTCAATTAATTATTCTAGCCAAATAAATAAATAATTGGACTCCTACAATAATTTCCCAATAATAAATTCACCCAATAAGCCGATGTAGTAAATAAATTTACAAATGTTATTTGATCTACTATGGGGACCAAAAGACATATTATTCTTGGCTACTAAAATGACCAAAATGCCTCTGCTAACAAATAGGTGTATTTTAATCATTTTAAATATTCAATTTATCACCATATGCAAATATTAACCCCGAGAATAATATTGCAAGTGCAGTGTCTCCGACATACAAGTGTAATGACGAAAATAACCTTCAACATAGCACCCGTCATTGAGATAGAAAAATAGTATTAACACATTTCTCAATGACATCTACCATCATTTGATAACTGGTTCGATAATCCACAACTTCCAGGACGTATCCATTTATCATAGGGAGCTACCCAAAAGTATACATACTTAGTCATATTTTCTAGGGAATTGGATTGTTAGATTATCCCTGACAATGACAATGGAGTGATTTCTAAAGCTTGAAAGACAAGAAAAACCATGCACACAGAAGGCAAAAATAATGCACAGAACACAACGGAAAATAGGACTTAAAAAATTTTACCTATGCGTGTTAAATTCTTCTTTGGCACTAAAGGATTCAAGTGAACGATTGGTATGCTAGCTGCACTCGTTGAGTCCTTTGGTTGAAATCCTGCTATGCGTCTGCTACGTCTCGTTTGCATGAATGCCAATTTTTTTTGAAACTCAGAATATTCCTCCACCTAACCTCTTGTTGGTAAAATAGATAGGTGAGGAAAATACCAGTCTCTATGCTTCTCGACCCATTGTTATTAGTTAACAGAATCAAGAAGGAAAAAAAAACTAAATGAGAGAGAGGGAGAGAGGGAGAGAGAGAGATCCAAAAGAAAGGCTACTCTAGTTTTTTTTTTTTTTTCACAGACGAATGTCCCTCTATGTAAATCAAACATACACGGCTTAACAACCTAATAATATAACACCAGGGTTTTGAAATTTCAAAACACCCAAAAGTTATCAATAGAGGATATTTAGTTTAGCCTAAACTCTTCTATAGTGTGAATTAAAAAAATCCTTTTGGTCCAGGCTATTGGACCACAATTACTTTTATTATTTTCCTTGGACTAAATGAGCTCAAAAATAATAAACATTAATTATTTATTTTCTAGGCCTATAATAACAATCCAATAAATAATTAATGAGCTCAAATAAGCTAAAATAATTATTTAAGGCTTTTTTTCTAATTTATAGCCAGGTTAATTTTTAAATCTTTAATATGGGCTTAGATCCTAAATAATTAATTAACCAATTAAATCAAATAATAAATTTAATTTAATTCCTTTCGTTCTTTTATTTTATTCTGATCCAAAAATAAATTAGACTTTCTGAATAAAATAAAATATTTTTAATCGAAACCATTTTCTTGGCCTAAAATTAATTAGTACTTACGAGCTATTCTGAGAACCAAAAAGACATATTGCCTTAGCTAGTAAAATGAACAAAATACCCCTGCTATATAAATAACTGTATTTTTTAATTTAAATATTTTCTAATATCACCATAAGGAAATATTGACTCCAAGGACAATGTTGCGTTAGCTAGGTCTTCGACCTGTTGGTGAAATAACTAAAATACCCCTCTACACATCATCATGCATTTAGAGAGGAAAAAGGTGTACTGACACCTCTCTAAAAGGCATTTACCATCCATAGGCTTCTAATCCAATGATCCATTACTTCTTAGTATATTTTTGCTTTTTAAGGGAGCTATCCTAAAGCAAATATAAAAGTCATGTTTCCCAGTACCCTAAATAATTAGATCATTCGAATAACCACAATGGGTGATAAAGTGTAGAAACTATCTTGTAGAAGTCTGTTTTAACTAAATAGTTATATATACCTAACATACAAGTATATTGGTCCTACTAAAGAATATCAACTATAGTATATCAATGCATATACTTCCTGCTTCGTCAGATCACCAACTCATACTCAAGTTGTAGAGTACAAGTCTGTGCTGTGGCAGTAGCAGTTTAGGATTTTATCACATAGTACTTTTAGAAACCACTACTACAAGTCCAATTCTAATATAATAATCTTAGTAGCTAAAGGTAAGCCATTCTCTATTTAGAATTCATAACATAATAATCTTACCGTGATAAGATTCCCATTCTCATGATTCAGTTAAGAAAAATAGTTTATGTGTTAAGTAATCCATGGACCATACTTTACTGTGAAAAATCTCAATTCACATCAACTATTTACTTAAACACATTGGGCCTTCGTCAATGGAAATGTGTGCACAAATGGAAAGAAGTATTTACAAATAATTTCTAACAATAATACTTTTATTAATACAAGTCAAAATTACATTAGAAATGTAGTCTAAGAGGGCATACAACCTAACAATCTCCCACTTGCACTCTAAGACTAAATGAGTCCAGAAGTGCCCACCCCTATTGTATCTAAGTGTCTTCTAAAGTCTCTCTCACCCAAAGGATTGGTGAAGAGATCTACTAGATTGTTCTCAGAAGCAATCTGTTCTACAGCGACTTCCCTTCTCTAGATGAAATCCCAGATCAGGTGGTAATTCGTCTCAATGTGCTTCCCCTTTTTATGGTTCCTAGCTTCTTTGGTTTGTGAGACTAAGCTAGTATTGTCGCAATACATCACAACTGGCTTGTCCATCTGTGGCACGACTCCAAGTTTTAGAAGGAACTTCTAGAGCTAAATTGCTTCCTTGGATGCCTCCGAAGCTTTCATATACTCAGTTTCTATAGTTTAGTCAGCAATGTAAGATTGCTTGATACTCCTCCATGAAATAACTCCTCTAGACAAGGTGAAGAAATATCTACTAGTGGATTCTCTCTCATCCTTGTCTGCCTGGAAGTCTAAGTTTGTATATCTTATAGGAACCAAGTCATTAGCCTTGTAAACCAGCATATAATCTCTCATACTCTTACGATACTTAAGAATATACTTTATAGCTTGCTAATGAACTTCCCTCGGGTTCAGCTAATATCTGCTAACTCTGCCTATGGCAAAGCAGATATCTCGCATAATACACAGCATGACGTACATGAGACTTCTCACAGCTGAAACATAGGGAATCCAACTCATTCTATCTTTTTCTTCTTGAGACGTTGGGCAGTCTTTTGAGAAAAAAGACAACCCATGTCTGCAAGGGATCAATGCTCCCTTACATGAGTCTATGCTGAGCTTAGCTAGTATCTTATCAATGTATATGGCTTGGGATAATCCTAACATTCTTTGCTTCCTATTTCTAATAAGCATTATCCCAATGATATAACTGGCTTCTCCCAAGTCCTTTGTAATAAATTGACTAGATAACTAAACCTTAGTAGATGACAGTGTCCCTATATCATTCCCAATAAGTAGAATGTCATCCACATATAGCACAAAAAACATCACGTTTATGCCTTCTAGTTTCCTATACACACATAGTTCATTCTCGTTTTGAATAAAATCATAAAATTTTACAGTCTTATCAAAACAAATGTTCTATTTTCTGGATGCCTGCATAAGTCCATAAATGGTTTTCTTAAGCTTACAAAAAATATGCTCTCGGTCTTCAGTAATAAAGCCTTTCAATTGGGACATATAGATGTCTTCACTAAGATAGCCATTTAAAAATGCTATCTTGACATCCATTTACCATATCTCATAGTTATAATGATATGCGATTGCAAGAAGGATATAGATGGACTTAAGCATGGCTACTAGAGAAAATGTTTCCTCATAATGGATACCTTCTTTCTAAGTATACCCTTTCGTCACAAGCCTAACTTTAAAGGTTTTTAACTTTTCATCTGCTCCTCTCTTCCTCTTGTACACCTACTTACACCAAATGGGTTTTATCTCTTCAAGTAAAGCTATAAGATCCCAAACATAATTGAAGTACAAAGATACAATCTCGGATTCCAAACCTGATTGAAGTACATAGACATAATCTCAACTTTCATTGCTTCACGCCATAGGTTTACACCAACATCAGCAATACCCTTCCACTATGACGAGACTCTGTTTGTACAGGTTCCTATGGTTATGCCTCTTCTTGTTCTATAAATGGGTTGGAAGAAGTTGATCCAGAAGATAACTTCTCATCAAGTTCTAACCTAGTTGAACCTTTAGTAGATGTGCTTTGATCATTCTCCAAGTATCTAGCATTAGTACTCACTAGTATTTTTTGCTCCTTAGGATGATAAAAGTAACCATCGTTTGTTCCTTTTGGATACCTAATACAATAGTATAATTCTGATCTTGGTTTTAACTTGTCTTTCTTGATAAGTATATAAGCTAGACAACCTCATATATTGAGATAATTTAGACTTAGTTTATACCCAGTCCACATCTTATAGGGCATCCTAGGCACTGACTTGGAAGGTACTAAGTTTAAAATATATGCCACTGTTTCCAAGGCATATCCTAAAAAGGATACTGGAATAGTAACTTGAGACATCATGCTTCAGACCATTTCCATCAATGTCCTGTTGCTTCTCTCAGCTACTCCATTCTGCTAGGGTGTTCTCAGCACAGAGAGCTAGGACACTATCCTATGATGTACCATGTAGTCCTTGAATTCACCAAAGAGGTGCTCTGCACCATGATCCGAACGTAAGATCTTTATTAGTTTACCTGTCCGTTGCTCCACTTCAGCCTTAAACTCTTTGAACTTGTCAAACGAGTCAAACTTGTGTCTCATTAGGTAAACATAACCATACCTAGTACAATTATCTATAAAGGTGATGAAGTACTCAAACATTTCTATTGCTAGTATAGACAAAGTACTACATACATCAATATGAACAAGACTCAGCATCTCTTTAGCTTTACCTGCCTTTTAGGTGAAGGACCTTTCGGTTATTTTTCCCAAAACATAAAATTCGTACTAAGGCTAACTTTGCAATCTAAATGAGCCCAAAGGCCCATCCTAGATTAACATCTGAATCCTAATTGAGTTAATGTGACCCAACCTGATAAACCTTAGGGGGTGAATAAGGTTTATAGCAAAGAAATGTGATTTAAAAAATCATTTATGACTCTTTGATAAAGGCCAAGCAAGTAAAAGTTTAAAAATGTAGACTTGCTTCAAAACTTTAAGAATGCAATCAGGGATCTTTTTTGTATCAGCACTAAATGATGAAGAGATGATCTGTATTTAAGATGGACAGTTGAGATATCAAGGATCGACTTTCTATAGAATATAAAGGTCTTCAAAAACTGATCAATAACAGCAGAAGTGTTTCGCTACTTTAAAGGTGCTTTGCAATTTCAAGAGTGCAGGTAGGGGTCTTTTAACTCGGCACACAATAGTAAGGAAATATCATTAAATGAAGATGGGTAATTGAGATATCAAGGACAAATTTGAATAATAATGCAGAGGTCATAAACATGTCATTGATTTTAGAAGAAAGGATGCAACATTTGAGGTTTGAAGATAATGAAAAGTGTAGCAAGGGATTTTGACCGAATAGCACAAGAGAATGCTAAAGAATTTATAGTTGTTTGATCCTCAACTGATCTATATTCACTATCTTAAGTACCCCAGTTAAGGATTTCAACACAATCACTAAAAACCATTTTCCAAATGAATGGTGGTAGGCTACGCCAATCTTACACAAGAGGATCACCAACCTTGATTTTACACCCAACCTCTTCAATCACAACAATCAAGGATCACCCCAACTGGATTTTATACCACAAACTTAATATATTCACCAAACAAGGGCTCACCCCAACTGGATTTTACACCACATTTTGATATAAGATAGAATGAAGAAAAACTTACAGAAATAGCTCACAAGTTTGAGCATATATGAAAAATAAACACCAATAGCCTTTTACATTTTGAACAATTTAATTTCACCTTTGAAGCACAATGAAAAGAAAGATTTTTGTTTTCTAAAGTGTAAGAGTATTTCTGATAAAAATACAACAAAAATTTTGTAGAAAATCGTGTTTAAATGGCATTTATAGAAGGGAAAAGTGAGGCTCCAACGGCTAGTTACACGCTGTTAGATTTTTTAGAGTTTTGGACTCAAGTTTTGGACGATAGTGATCTAAAAGGTAAGTCCAAAATAGTAATTTTTCAAGCAGAATCGATTTGATACTATTTACAGGATTTGAACGAAGCTTTTGGAGGCAAAATCATCCAAACTACTCAATCTAAAATTCTAAGATATAAAACTTTAAAATCTTTTTTGCTTGTGTGCTTCAAGGTAGAAATGAATTGAATTATTAGGTAAAGAAGACATAGGAATTTGCATAGAAAATACCTTAATCTAAGGTTCTTCCACAAGGACTTCTTGGTATGCAATCTCTTAAGCTTGGTCTTCTACTTGATCATCCATTCTTGGATTCCATTGCTCAAGAGTTGCTTAGCAATCTTTTATGTATGCCTTGAAAGAACAAGGATCAAACATGTCCTATCACGTGTAAATCATACAAGTTAGTTCTCATTAATGTTTGTCATAAGTGAAAACATAGGAGAATGCCTCAGGGCTAACAATCTCCCCCTTTTTGAGTGATGACAAACTTTATGGAATTGTGATATAAAAATAATTATATGTATTGTACAGACATGTTAAATCGAGAGAAATATTTTTCATTGTAATGCAATCTCTCATTATAGGACTTAAAGAGTACTTATGAGATTAAGATATAAAAATGAAGCATATACTCACAAATATGGCTCAATAAGCCTACGGCCCAACCTACCTTTGCATCCTCCTTCCTTCCATCAAATGACTATTCCACAAGAGAATAGCCACAAATAGTAGTCACAAAAAAATATATAGATATGTACACAAGGAGGTATAGAAGATGAATCATAAGATGTAATGCTCCCCCTTAGTATGTGCATATATGAGCACAAGATATAGAGTTATGAAGCACATTTTAAAAATAAGAATAGATTCCAGAATTTTAGACTTTCAAAACATGCATCCAAAATGGAGTAAAATAAGGCAGAAGCTAATCTTTTAAAAACTCATTTTTGGACTGGTCTTTTAGATTGAATAAACATGGGTAAAAAACTCCCCCTATGTATTTGCAGGGTGAAAAAATTTTTTCACAAGGATAGATCAGAGGTTTTTAATCCAACCCAATTTTCTCACGTATTTCAACATAAGGAATTTTCTGTGCAATCAAAGAGAAGTTTTCATATGCATAAATATCCTCAGCATCCAAATATTTAAACAAATTGCATATCACATCCATAGCCAAAAACAAATCATCCAGCATATTCAAAATCAATTAGAATGCACAATAAACCCATACACACACTTCAATCTCCCTACTCCAAAACAACAACAACTCAACATAGCCTGTATCAAATCACCATAAACAAGCATAATTCATCTTAAGCCATAAGAATTTATAATTCTCATAAGCAGTTACAATCATAATCCATCTTAAGTAAAGACCAGTGGAAGAGATATGATGAAAGGAAAAAAAATTTACACAACACAATGTCTAATCAACTCAAATCCCCAAAAATGTATTTCACTAAATCACAAGCTTCTAAAGAAATTTTTAGTTTCCACATCATAATCTCCTCTTAGTCCATAGCGCAATCTCCATAACAGCATCAAATCATCAAATTCACAATCCCTCAACAATATATTTCTTAAGCCATCAATTCACAATCCCTATTTTCTCCCCCTTTATCATCAATCAAACCAATAGTAATAAAAAGATGTAGTAGAGAAGCAATTAGTAGTACTTTGACAGTAATATCAGGAGAATGCCCAAAACAGGGCAAGCAATAAACAATATTAACAATAACAATAAGCAGTCTGCAGCTAGCAGTAATATCCGTTAAAGACTAAAATAAGGATATGCATGAAAATATGGTGTAGAGAGCAGGAAGTTTTGCACGAATAAAATTATGTCATTAGAATAAGAGTGGGTAGAAGAGATTATCATCTAGCGGTCATTATGTACCATATCCGCTGAAAGAAGGATAGTCATAGGCTTAGCATTGGCATACTTCTTTGAATGTTGTCCAATAATTTTGCTGAACTTTTATTTTACCATGACATGCTTTAACTTTTGGCCAGATGGGTTGTCAAATGCAGCTGGTTTGTCTTGGTTGAGAATCTCCTTGTTAATAGTGGATGTAGCAGTTGCGGGTTCCTTAGTGTGCAGAGATGGAACATTAATAATGTCAGTCTTTTTCTCATTCACTTTCTCAATCTCCTTCTCTAGCTGAACATCAGTGTTTTCCAATGATGAAGGAATGATAGGTTTAAGGCTCTAGCATGAGTGGAGGAAATTGTTGAGTCAAATTGTCTGTAGCTTCATATTGCTTTCCTTTCACAGTTGTTAGTCTATTTCCCTAAATTTTCAGTTCACCTTTAACTTCTGCACCCAGACTATTTTAGCTTGGTAGATTGCATTTAGAGCACCTATAATACTTTGAATTTTTCACTTTTCTGATTATTCTGCTTCCCCCATTACTTGACCTTTTCCTTTGAATTTCAATCTTAGCTTTTCTTTTTGTTCGTCCTGATGTAGTAGATTTTCTTTGGCCTTAACCAATTTTTCTATCTCTTCTTTAGTAGCCTATTTAAGTAATATCCATTTATTATCTGCTCAAATGGACCCCATTTTCTCAAGTGAATCTCTACTGTAGATGTTGACCTTGTAGTGCTTAGAGGTAATCATATTAAATCAACATTAAAGTACTTGAATGGCATGGTGAGAAGGTTTCCAAAGAATAATGTTTTGTTTGATGTATTCTGAGATTAAGTTAGTAATTTCACAACCAGAAACACAAAGTTGATTTGTTTTCCTTCTGACAGACCCAAACAACAATGCCATTTGCAGAATACTTGCAGATGTCTTGTGGCCAAAACTCGGTATCACCACGGTTGAGATCATGTGATGTAGTAATTTCCCCATTCTATTTAATCATTTGGCATTTTAATCACTTGAATTTCTAAAGCTCTTGGCACCAATAAATTTCATCTCAAATCGACTCAGTTCAAAGAAAATTTTAGAATTTTTCAGGCAGATTATTCATTTCAAACAATTATACTCCACTGTCTCTGAAAAAAAAATTCTATTTAACATATGATGGTTAAACTAGAAGTTCACTTCTCCAACTCTAGATATATACCCCTACATATTAAACCCATTCACTATTTTCTCATTTCATCCCTTTCTCAGATTTGCATAAAAATCTAAAACCAGTGGAGTGTATAGTTTTTCATTCACAAATAGCGAAGCACTTCACCAAAGAGACTCAACCATACAAAGAATCAGTTGAATAGTTTAAGAAGGACTTGGGGCAACATGATATCCAACAACCACAGTTCTATTTGTAGATACCCAGGCATTGTATTCAAATTCACCCTCTTTGAGTTGAGAAACTGAGGTACCTGAACGTCCGTGCTTTCCTCTTTTGGAAGTTGATTTGATAATTCAGTTTTAGGAGTTGGTTCATCAATGGCAACTCATCAGTCTGACCAGCAACTGATTTCCTTTTCATTACCTTCTTTTTTGTTTCCTTCACTTTTAGCTCAGTTCCTATACTGGGTTTTGGAGATTTTGTCCATGGCAAACAAGATTGAAAGTTTTGATTCTTCTGGTTTTTAGCAAGAAAATGAAGGCTAGAGGAAAGAGAAATGACAGCTTTTTGAATATTTGAAGGGAGAAAAAGATTCAAATTGATTTGAATTCTTTTGGGGGTTTATGAGATATTGAAGAATACAAGTACAAGTTAGTACATTTAAGAAAGGTGATTTTTGAAAATATGTAAAGATATTCTAATATGAAAAGAGAGAGGGTTGTAGAAGGAATAAAAAGGCAGGAATTTTTTTAGTTAAAATATTTGAACATTTAGATGCAGATTGTCCATCCAATTTCCCTGTCCAAAAGGTAGAATGAAATAAGTGTTAGTGTTATGCCCTAGAGGCAATCACTTATACATTGTATATGACACATTTTATTTTAAGAAAAGGCATAATTTATCTTACAGTTTCTTTTGTTTACTGTTGTGTAATATAACTGTTAGATAAAGTCCCTAATACAACATTCTATTAAGGAAATCATGATAGAGATCATGATATGAGATTCCTACTACACTGTATAGTGTTAGTAATTAAATAGTCCCTAGTCATAGTATTAATAAGATAGGACATCAATAATGCGTTAAGACAAGCATATGTTAGACTTCCCGATTTGATCAGGCGGTGGTTCTTATATCCGTAAGTATTGAGATACTCAAAGTTAACACGTGGATGCTTTTTAATGGAACAAGTTCATTGGATGATCTAGCTTTGAGATAATCATATGGATAACTATTTAGTGCCAGTGATATAATCTCAATATAGCAAACGTGCAAGTATCCTTAGACTTGAGATCTCCATGGTACTTTGTTTGCTGAGAATTGTGCTTGAATTCCAACCTCTGGAGCCAGATCGAGGGTCACCTATGGGATGGATATTGGGTACATTGTGAGGTAAACAAAAGTAGTTGAGAGGGTCAATAAATGATTCATCACTTCTAATAGTAGGGGCAAATATCTCACGGGCCACTTATAGGAATTACTACTCGAGAAGTCCTTGGCCAAGGCGACTGTGTATTGGAAAAAGTTTCAATTGACACACATCTAGAGTAGGGGGTTCCTGGTACAAGTACTATTATATTCGGGCTAGAATTAATATATATTCTGGAGGGAGTTGGCACTAATTCCGTACTCCAAACCGAATGAGATATTGTATGGTGAAATGAGTTAATTGCATTGTAGTTTGTTATTGAAGGGTTCATGTCAAGCCACTTGACTTCCTGGACTCTTGGGTGGTCATAATGTGTTGCAAGATACCGTTCATGATATGGGAATATGGGTATATTAATTGAAAAATTAATAAACCAATCTTTATTAGAATCAATATGATTAATTCTAATTAATTATGAATTATTAATCTCAAAGACGTTTGGATGAATTCATATTTGCTACCAATTGACTGGGAAACCTAATTGCGAGGAAGAGAAGTAGTTATGGTCAAATTATAATTAGTTACAATTTATGGGCCAAATTATAATTGTGACAACTTGATGTTTCCAATTACAATTTGGGAATTCTAATTGTTTTAGAATCCTAAGATGAATGTTTTTTTAGTTCCCTTTTTCGGTGACATATATAGATATGCACAAAACCGATTGGGAAGTGGATTAACGGCAACAAAGAACTCTCCAAAACCCTACTCTTCTTCTCCTCTCCCTCTCACGTTTTCTGCAAAGAAAAAGAAACCTTAGCCGCCTTATTTTTCTGCTAGCACAGAAAAATCTTGGTGCTTGAGTGTGATCCTCTATGTGGATTTCTATTAGAGATAATCATATATTGTGATTATAGTGGTTGTACATTCAACTCTCATGGTGTTTGATCAAGAGGATTGCTGGATCTCGCCTCGACTTGAAGAAGAAAAAATTTTGTTCTTCAGATGATCCAAGAAAGGTAAAAAACTATTACCTTTGATCTCTTTATGTCTTATTTTCCACACATATGCAAATCTTAGATTGGTATCTCATTCTTATTATTTCCGTTGTGCCATATATGATATGCATGAGATAACTAACAATAAGTTATGTTGTGGGGATTTTGGATTCATATTTTCCAGATATTGCATCTAAAAACTCTGTTCAAAAGTTGTATCTTCAGTAGTTCTGCAAAAATAAACACACAAATCTTTGGCAAATTGTCAGTCACATGATTCTGTTAATTTCCAAACCTCTTCTCAGATGATTGATCTTTCTTCAAATAATAGCTTGTGTATATATCTTTTGAGTAGTTCCTTGGCATACTTAGCTTGATTCAGAATGATATCATCGATGGTTTACTTGATTTGTAATCCGAGAAAAAAAAAAAAAGTTCTCCCATCATACTCATCTTAACCTCTCGGTGTATTATCTTGATAAATTTCTTGCATAGAGAATCATTAGTAACTCCAAGGATAGTATCATCAACATAGCTTTAAATAGGAAGA
This sequence comes from Voacanga thouarsii, assembly GCA_026120185.1. NCBI lineage: Eukaryota > Viridiplantae > Streptophyta > Magnoliopsida > Gentianales > Apocynaceae > Voacanga > Voacanga thouarsii. The sequence goes on from JANUWF010001918.1 coordinate 3,577,734, forward strand.
AGGTCTTCAGAATTTTTAGATTGAAAGAATAGAATGGTATCAATCAATCCTCTTGAAAAACCTTTTGAAAGTAGAAATCTACTAAGTCTTACATATTGAGTATGGAGAGCTTGTTTTAAACCATAAAAGGTATTAAAAAGTCTAAAGACATAGTTTAAAAAAAATATTCATGAATAAAATCAGAAGGTTGTTCTACATACACTTCCTCTTCAATAAAATCATTTAAAAAAGACTTTTAACATCCGTAAAGCGTAAAGTTTTTGAGTGAAGCGAAGACAAGTAGCATTCTAATGGATTCCAATTGAGCCACGGAGCAAACATTTTATCAAGGTCAATGCCATCTTCTTAATTGAATCATTGGGTAACTAATTTGGCTTTAATAACAATGATAAGCTCATCAAGTTTGTTTTTGAAAATCTACTTGGTACCAATTACGGAATGATCAAGTGGTTTAGGAACAAGCTTCCAAACTTACTTTCTTTCAAATTGATTTGAATCTTCTTGCATAGCCATAAACCAAAAAAACATAATGCAATTAGCATCAACACTCAAATGTAAAGTAAAATTACCAAAAAAATACCGTCTAATTTTAGACTTCACAACTAGGATCGCCAATGATCTGTTCTTTTGGATGGACAGTTTTGGACGTCCAATCTTTAGGCAGATTGTGATGAGTGTGTTTGACATTTCTTTACTCACTTTCTTTTTCTTTGGCATGGTTGTCAAATGATGGAGCTTCATGATGTTCAATGCCATTTTTCTTTGAGCTACCTACATAATCATCGTCTTTTCTAGAAGAATATATGTTAGATACATCAAAATTTAAAAGTATGGATTCTTCTGCACATAGAGTTCTTTTATAGAACACTCTAAATACCCTTTCGATAGAAAAGATAAAGTCCAAGTATGTCTTAAAAAATCATCTACTAAAACATGAGCATACCTCTTACCATTTAGGCTAGTGCTCCTCTTTGGTTCAAACAAATCCATATATATTAGCTCAAGAGCTTTTGAGATTGAAATCATTTTCTTAGATTTAAAATATTTCTTAGTTTGTTTTCTAAAAAGGCAAACATCACCCAATTTGTTTTTTTTTTTTTTTGTCAAAAATCATTTTGGACAGTCATTTCTCAAGTTCTTTTAATGACAATCTATTTAGCAAATCAATAAAGACATGGCCTAACCTTCTATGCTAAAGGTATCCATCAATATCATATATGGAGAGGCACTTTACATAATAAGCAATAGGATCATCAAGATATAATACATAGATATTACCAATGCAATTGACAACAAGAATGATTTTATCACTAGAATTTTCGATAACAGATCATGTGCCTTTTTCAAAAATTAAACTTGTAGCATTTTTTACATAAAAGACTAATATTAAGTAAGTTGCAATTTAATTCATCAATCAATAATACTTGTTTGATAATGATGGAGAATCCTTTACCAACATTACCTATACCATGTATTTATCCGTTTTTCTTATCTCCAACTGTGATAAATCCATCATTTGCAGCTTGAATGACATCCATTAATGTTGTATTTCCCATCTTGTGTCTTGAGCATCCACTATCCAAGAATCATTTGGTGGAGCTCAATTTTTGTAGCTAATTACCTAGTCATGAGGTGGATACCAACATTTTCTTGGGTCCTTGGGGGTTAGAGATAGTTCTTTTAACTCTCCAAACAGTTTTTGCACCGGATTTCACTTTCTTAACAAGACACCTAGATGCATTATGTCCAGATTTTTCATAATATGTGCAATAAATATGTGTCATATATGATGAAGCAGCTTTTATAAAGTAAGATTTGTAATTTCTAGCTTTGGTCTCATGCTTATAGCCTAGACTATTCCGGTTTCTAGCAATGTGTTGTGCACCAAGCAATTTTTCCAAATTATTTTTTCCATTTGTAAAATTTTCAATGCTTGTAGTGAGATCATCAACTCTATTTTTCATGTCATCAAAATTACTGACCATAATTTCAAAAGAATGAACTTTGTCACATAAGCATTTTTTTCTCAAGTGTCATACAATGTAAAGAAGTTAAGATAACATCTTTTTCAATATTAGAGCACATAATGAAATCAAGTAAGGCTTTGTTCTCACTCAAAAGCATAGCATTGTCATCTAACAAAGAATCAATTTTCATTTTCATTTCCTTCTTTCTTCTAGATAGCTTTTTGAATTTATGAAACATGTCAAAAAGTAACTCATGTTAGTGTTGTGCCCTAGAGGTAATCACTTGTACGTTATATATGACACATTTTATTTTAATAAAAGACATTATTTATCTTACAGTTTCTTTTGTTTACTTTTGTGTAATATAACTGTTAGATAAAGTCCCTAGTACAACACTGTATTAAGGAAATCATGATAGATATTATGATATGAGATTCCTAATACACTGTATAATGTTAATACTTAAATAGTCCCTAGTCGTAGTATTAATGAGATAGGACATTATTAATGCATTAAGACTAGCATGTGTTAGACTTCCTAATTTGATCAGGCGGTGTTTCTTATATCCGTGAGTATTGAGATACTCAAAGTTAACACGTGGATGCTTGTTAATAGAACAAGTACATTGGATGACCTAGCTATGAGATAATCACATGGATAACTATTTAGTGCCAGTGATATAATCTCAATATAGCAAGCGTGTAATTATCCTTAGACTTGAGATCTCCATGGTACTTTGTTTGCTGAGCATTGTGCTTTGATTCCAATCTCTGGAGCCTGATCGAGGGCTGTCTATGGGATGGATATTGGGTACATTGTGAGGTAAATGAAAGTAGTTGAGAGGGTCAATAAAGGATTCACCACTTCTAATAGTAGGGGCGAATATCTCACGGCCACTTGTAGGAATTACTACTTGAAAAGTCCTTAGCTAAGATGACTATGTATTAGAAATAGTTCCAATTGATACTGATAGGGCCTAAATTAGTCATATATTTCTTAATTATTTGAGGCTATCTTGTGATTATTTTGCTCAATAACTGGTCATATTCCCTCATATTTGAGATTTTACTTTTGAAAAGGTATTTTATGCATTATTTTAGATTTTAAGGGTAAAATAAAATAAAAACGTAGCAATACATAACAGAGGCGGCACCGGATAGGATAGGCGAATCGGCGCTGGCCATGGCTGTTGGCATGCACTTCGAGGTGACGAAAAATTTGTGAACCAGAATGGAACAGGACTGAACCGGTGCTGGCTAGGAGGCTAGAGGCGGTGCTGGCTGCATTCTGGAAGGGTTGGCACGAAAATTAAGAAAAATCGACGAACAAATAATGGGATAGAACACAATCGGCTCGGCTAGGAGGCCGGAGGCGGTGCCGGTTGTGCCCTAGTACTGAGGTGGCACCTCAATTTTCGCACGCATTTTTTGGCACATTGCAAAGTTTTAGTAATTTCCTACTTCTAGCCGGCCAAAAACCCTAGAAGAACGATTTTAGGCACTTCTAAAGCCTACAAATAGAGGGAAAACAAAAGGGAAATGGGAGAATTAGGAGATCAAAGTAGAAAATCACTCAAATCAAGGATGAATTCTTTAGTTCAAGGAGGATTGTACAAGAAGATTTACAAAGGAAGAAGAATGAGGCTTATCTATGAGTGCTTTCTTTTACTTTGTTTTCTTTTTCTTGAACAATGTTGTATTAATTATTTTATTATAATTTGACATTTTTTTAGGTATTCATGATTTTTAGAGTTATGTGGATATTTTGATTAATTGATTGTTTCTTTCCATTGACTTGCTTGACCATAGGGGTTGATGGTGGTTTCAACTTATTAGTTTCATATCTGTTGTCTATTAACTTGCTTGACCAAATGGGTTAATTCCTAAGAATAAGGTAATTAAAGATTAATTAATGTCTGCCAGACCAAGGATTCATGGATTAGTTTCATGTTTTAAATTTGCCAGGCCACGGGAATTTAATCAAGGATTGTGTTTAATGCATCTTTTGGGTGAATTAGTTGAGACTGACCATGTGATGCTAATTTATCTAGAAAATAGTGATTTCATGGATTGACCAAAGAAGTGAATCTATCTTAATCCTTCATGATGTCAAGAGAATAATTAGTTATGATAATGATTAGGTACTTTAAGATCATGTTTGTCAAAATAATGGTTTGGGTTTTATAATTCTCCATCCTTGACATGTGTATATTCTTCTATTCTATTCTATTTTATTTTTCTTTTTATTCATTTTTCATTTTATTGAGTCGGTTAAACAATGAAAGAAAAGTGATTAATGCATATTTGTTCCTGGAGGATCGACACTCGTTTGAACCCTATGCTATGCTTAATGATGAGTACACTTGCTCATATGTGTAATTTGGAGTTAACATTTTAATTTAAACTTTATTGAAAATGTGCTTATTTTTATATGATTTTTATACCTAAATCCAAACACATCAATTTTTTGGTGCCATTGTCGGGGAACAATATCATGAAAGCTTGGATTTCATTGATTTAACCTTGTTTATATGTTCATATGTTTATATATAAATATGTATATATGTTCCTTGTGTGAGTAAGTGCCCTATTTTGTTGTTTGTATAATTTTATTTTAATTTCACTATTGTTGTTAATATGTAAATATGTATATACATATTCATAATAACTCACTTGTCTTTGTATGTTTGTATTTATTGAATATTTAGTTATTTAATTTTCCTAACCTAATGTGGAATATGTGTAATAATGGTATTTTTAATTTGTTGTTTTTTATATCTATAATTCGGAGTCGATACTAACTCTTGTTATTTTCAGGTTTGGACTTTTGCTAACACGATATTTTAGATGGACAGAATTTATTTTATTATTCATGATCATGCATTCAATTAGGATATTTTTTAGTTATTAAAAAAATGCATTGGTGTATTGATAATAGATTGGCAAAATTACAAGATCACATTGATGTTTCTAGTGAGACGTCATTAGAAGCATTAGTGGATTCTTTTGTTGCCATACAAACTCATCTGTTCAGTAGCATGAAGAAGCTTTCGAACGATTGGGTGATGAAAGGAAACACTTAGTTTAGATTGTTGAGGAGACTCATGAGTTCATGCTAGCCCGTACAATTGACCATGGGAAAACAGAGAGGCTATAAGAGACAATTGCATGATGTGGAAAGAGAGGTATTTGATTCTACTCTATGTGTTCATAATTCTAATATTTCTTTGTCACACGATTTCTTAGGTTCCTCTCACTTCTTGGAAAACAATGGTCCCAATGATGATGTATGGAGTTTAACATGCCTTAAGAAGTTGGATTTATCATTCATTCTAAGAAACCATTTGAGGATGTTGACGAATTCTACCCTTCACCCCAATTTTAGGGAGGTAACTTGGTATTTGTAGAAGCATTGAAAAGTAAGGATTTTCCAATCCCATCTTTAAAAACTCAAATACTAAGTTTAAAAGGAAATTTTAATTGTAAAAGTTCTTTTGTAGGGTTAAGTGTTGATTTCGAAGTTGATGCATCCATTAGATACCATGTGCACTCATATATTGAAAAAGATATTTATGTGTCTAAATGAATGTTAGAGAATGAGGTTTATGTGTTTTGCTTTGTTGAGACAAATTGTTTTCATAAACCTTCCATTTTTCAAAATTCTGCACTCTTTCTACATTCATTATGACTATCTTCTACTTGGAGCTTTAATCTCTTTTCCAAAGGTTTGATGAGGAAGCATGATGAGTGGAAAGAGTTTGTATCTTTGTTTTGCATTTAGTTTTGTTAAGTTTTTTTTGTTTTTACTCTCTCAAAAAAAGAAAATATTTTTCATCTTAAGTGTGGGGGAGTGAGTTGCGTCTCTATCTGCTTTCTTAGGATTTTTAGTTTGTTTTCTTTTACTTTTGCGTGTCTTTATTTTGTTAGTATTTTTCTTGTACTTTTCTTTTTCATACTATGTTCTTTACTTTTTGTTTATTTTTCTTTTCTAGTTTTTATACTTTGTTTTGTTTCTTGTGTGTATTTTTCTTTTAAGGTACTTCGACAATGCTCTCTTCTTGCTGGAACTCAACTCTTGTGTAGAAGAATGTCCACTGTAATAGAAGTATTTTCTTTCTTATCTTTTCCCCTTTATTTCTGGTCCCATGGCATTATTTCCTTGCTCTATTTATTTGACCATTGAGGACAATGTCCAGTTTAAATGTAGGGGAGGGGTTAGAATAGAAATTTTTTTTATTCTTCTTTTGAGCAAAATTTTTCAAAAATTTTTCTGAGTATTTGTGAGCTTTCAAGATGTATTTTTTATGCATGTCTTTGTGATAGATCATAGAGCATATGTTCTACATCATTTGTGGCTTATGCATGACTTTTTGCATGCACTTGGACTAAGTAGTTCTTGATCAAATGCTTTACATTGTTCTTAAACCTGTTTTTATACTAAAATTCACTGAGCATTCTAGAACTTACTTGAATACCTCTTGAGGCGAAATAAGAAAAACATTCATGATTTAACTTAGGGATGACGGTAATAGGCCTTCTTTGGATAGTTTGAGCTTTTCAAGCCTACCTATTTTACATTATCCCTAGTGCCTATTTTGAGCCTAAATTGTTAATTTCTTTCTTAAAACCCGTTATCATACTTTGTCCATTACTTCTTTCTAAGAGTTTGATAATTCTTTCAAATCTTTGATTGCTCTTGATGGATGGAAGTACAAGTAGAAGAATTGTGAGGGAAAATATTTGTGTAAAGGTCATGACTTCTTACTTCTAGTCATGCATCATGTGTTGAGAAGGAGTGTGAAAGGAGAAAAGCAAAAGAGGAAGAAAAAGAAAGAGTGAAAAAAAAAAAAAAAGGCTGCTAGAGAATGTTGAAAGAAAAAAAAAATGAGAAACAAACAAAAGCAGCATGTGAAAAGAAGAGGAAAAGAAAAAGAAACGAAAGAGCACAAGAAGAGAGCTAGAAAAAAGAAATTTGCTGAAATTTTTGATAATCTTGTGCAATATTATTGACGAGTTAAGAATGATTACTGAAATGAATGCAAGATTGCTTGAACTGTTATAATTGCCAGATAAGGTTATGGGTTTTTTGTTGATTTTGGGATAGGAGAGCAAGAAAAGTTTGGAATCTATTGGTACATTTTGTTTATCATTTTCTTGCAGACTCTCAGCTTCTTTGATATTTGATTCCCCTATATCCTTCATTTGACAAGCTACATTACAAACCCTTTAACCTTATATTACAAGTTTAAAAGTCCTACTTGACCTAAGTAGAACATGATATGTCTCGTATTAGTAGAGAGAGTGTATGCAAAGTAAGCTTCTGGAATGCATATTTCTTTTGAACTACATTCTTTCCAATTGTTTGAGAATGATGTTAAGTATTAGGATAGTTCTACTAGTCACTCTCCACTTACACAAGTCTTGCATTTATTATGAAAGATATCGTAGCATATTGTCTTGAATAAAGAAAGAATTGAAGATATTATTTTGAAATTGATTGAGTAGTTTTTTTTTTTTTTTTTTGAAAACTTGTGTTTTTCCTACTTGTCTTTGATACTTCGCTTGATGACAAGCAATGAACTAAGTATGGGAGAATGTGATAGGGCCTAAATTAGTCATATATTTATTAGTTTTTTAAAGCTATCTTGTGATATATTTTACTCAATAACTGGTCATATTCCTTCATATTTGAGATTTTATCCTTGAAATGGTATTTTGTACATTATTTCAGATTTTAGGGGTAAAATAAGATAAAACGTCGCAAAACAGAACAGAGGTGGCACCGGCCACATGCTACTAGCACGCACTTTGGGACGACAAAAAATCAGTGAAACAGGGCGGAACAGAACCGAACCGGCTTCGGCTAGAAGGCTAGAGGCGGCGCCGACTGCACTCTGGAAGGGTTGGCGTGAAAATCAAGAAAAATCGGTGAACGAATAATTGGACAGAACATAATCGGCACTGGCTAGGAGGCTGGAGGCGGTGCCTCGATTTTTGCACGCATGTTTTGGCACATTGCAGAGTTTTAGTATTTTCCTACTTCTAGTAGGCCAAAAACCCTAGAGGAACAATTTTAGGCACTTCTAAAGCCTTTAAATAGAGGAAAAACACAAGGAAAATGGGATAATTAGGAGATCAAAATGGAAAATCACTCAAATCAAGGAATTCTTCAGTTCAAGGAGGACTGTACAAGAAGATCTACAAAGGAAGAAGAAGGAGGCTTATCTATGAGTGATTTCTTTTACTTTGTTTTCTTTTTTTTTTAACAATGTTGTATTAATTATTTTATTGTACTTTGACATTCTTTTAGGTATTCATGATTTTTAGAGTTATGTAGATCTTTTGATTAATTGATTGTTATTATTGGTATTTAATTACTTGTGTTGATTACGGGATTAATTGGTTGTTTTTTTCCATTAACTTGCTTGACCATAGGGGTTGATGGTGGTTTCAATTTATTAGTCTCATATTTGTTGTCTACTAACTTACTTCACCAAAGGGGTTAATTTCTAAGAACAAGGTAATTAAAGATTAATTAATGTCTGCTAGACCAATGATTAAATGATTAGTTTCATGTTTTAAATTTGCCAGACCACGGGAATTTAATCAAGGATTGTGTTTAATGCATGTTTTGGGTGAATTAGTTGAAATTGACCATGTGATGCTAATTTATCTAGAAGATAGTGATTTAATGGATTGACCAAAGAAGTAAATCTATCTTAATCCTTCATGATGTCAAAAGTATGATTAGGTACTTTAAGATCATGTTTGTCAAAATAATGGTTTAGGTTGCATAATTCTCCATCCTTGACATGTGTATATTCTTCTATTCTCTTTTATTTTATTTTATTTTATTTTATTTTATTTATTTTTATTCCTTTTTCACTCTATTAAGTCGGTTAAACAATGAAAGAAAACTGATTAATGCATACTTGTTCCTGGAGGATCGACACTCGTTTGAACCCTATGCTATGCTTAATGATGAGTACGCTTGCTTATATGTGTAATTCGGAGTTAACGTTTTAATTTAAACTTCATTGGGAATATGCTTATTTTTATATGATTTTTATACCCAAATCCAAACACATCAGATATACATCTTGAGTAGTGGGTTCCTGGTACAAGTACTATTATATTTGGGCCAAAATTAATATATTTTGGAGGGAGTTAGCACTAATTCTGTACTACAAACCGAATGAGATATTGTATGGTGAAAGGAGTTAATTGCACTGTAGTTTGTTATTGAAGGGTTCATGTCAAGCCACTTGACTTACTAGACTCTTGGATAGTCATGATGTGTTGCTAGATACTGCTCATGATCTGCAGCATATGGGTTTATTAATTGATGAATTAATAAACCAATACTAATTTGAATTAATATGATTAATTCTAATTAATTATGGATTGTTAATCTAAAAAACGTTTAGATTAATTCATGTTCGCTACCAATTGACTGGGAAACCTAATAGGTCACACACAATAAAGGATTATATACTCTCGATGTTATTTGATAACATAGTAGGGTTAATTGCGAGAAATAGAAGTTGTTATGGCTAAAATTATAATTAGTTATAATTTATAGGCCAAATTATAATTATGAGAACTTGATAATTCCAATTACTATTAGGGAATTCTAATTATTTTAGAATTCTTAGTTTTTTAGTTTTAAGGGATTTTTCGTGACATATAGTGAGGGTGCACGAAACCCTAAGTGGGGGGAATTTACGAAAACAACAGCTTCCAAAAAACCCTTCATTTTCTTTCTTTCTCATTGTTCTTTGGAAACCCTAGCCGCCACTTTGGTTTCTACTAGCACAGAAACATCTTAGTGCTTGAGAGTGTCCCTCGTGTAGACTACTGTTAGAGGTGATTGCGTACTGTGATCACAGAGACACAACAATCAACCTGTTTGTGATCCATTGGCGTTAAGGGGATTGTTGGATCGCGCCACAATCGTCAAACAAGAAGAATAAAAAATTTATTTTTCAGACGCTCAAAGAAAGGTAAAACAGTTACCTTTTCTTCCTTCTTAAACCTGTTTTAATTCACATGCTTGTGATCTTGGGGCTTGGATTTCTTAGTTCCCGCCACAATAATCATTATTGTGATATAGAAATCCCATCAGCTCATTAGGATCATCAAGCTTTTCACAATCAGAATTATATAATTTAGATATGGAATTAGAAGAAGTAGGATTTACTTTATCTTCCATTGCCTTGAAGCAAATGTTTGCATTTTCAATTTTAGAATCACAGCTTTCTTCTGTCTCGGATTCAGCTTGATCCAGAGCTCTAATCAATCATTTTCTTATCTTTTTGTTGTGCTTGGCTTCTCTTTCTTTTGCTATTGGGCAATCAGAAATAAAATGCTTCGTACTCTTGCATTCATAGTATTGAGGTTTGAGGGACGAAGTTTGTCCTTTCTTTTTTGAAAAATTTCTTCACTTTTCTGAAATTACCTTTTCTGAATATCTTTTTGAATTTTCTAGATACCATAGCTAAATCTTTATTGTCCAGATCAATACCATTGTTACAATCTGTTTGATCACTATTAGATTCTTTATCAACTGCTTTTAAAGCAGTTTCCCATTTGCCTTTGTCATCATCCTCATGCTCTTGAAACCTTTTAAGTTTCATTTCATGTGTTAACACAGAGCCAATAAGCTCTTCAATTCGTAAGCTATTTAGATTTTTTGATTCCTCTATAGCTAAGGTTTTTGGTTGCCAACTTTTTGACAAAGCATCAAGCAATATTCTATTTTGCTCTCCGAGGGAGTAGATCTTTCCATAAGCCTTTAGACCATTCATGATGTTTGTAAAACGAGTGAACATATGAGTGATATTCTCACTTGGTCTCATATTGAACAATTTATAATCTCGGACTATCATTCCCAACATTAAATCCTTAACTTGATTAGTCTTTTCATGGGTGACTTCAAGTAATCTCGAACTATCAAAGGCTAAATCACAACCACTAATACGGTTGTATTCATTTGCATCAAGAGCACAACACAATATATTCATTGCCTGAAAATTCAAAGTCATTTTCGAAATGTCCTCATTGTCATATTCATCACTCTGTTTATACACTTTGCTACCTTCAACAAATTTCGACGGAACAAATGGTCTATTCTCAATCAAATTCCACAGCTCAAACTTGATCGAGCAAACATAAATCTTCATTCTATTTTTTTCAGAATGTATAATTGCTTCATTGAACAAAGGAGGTCTATTTGCAGAAGATCCTTTAATGTAAGATAGAGCAGTAGTGTTTGCCATATAGAACTTTGCTACAAAGCTGTTAAGCTAAGGATAATGTAGACCAAGGCTGTGATACCAATTGATAAACCTTAAAGGGGGTAAATAAGGTTTATAGAAAATAATGCAATTTAAGAAAATGTTTGATGACTCTTTGATAAAGGCCAAACAAGTAAGAGTTCGAAAATGCAGACTTACTTCACAGCTTTAAAAATGCAATTAGGGATCTTTTTGCATTAGTACTAAATGATGAGGAGAAGATTTGTATTTAAGATGGACAATTGAGATATTAATGATAGACTTTCTATAGAACATAAAGGTCATCAAAAACTGATCAATAACAGCAGAAGTGCTTCGAGACTTCAAATGTGCTTTGCGATTTCAAGAGGGTTCTTTTAACTTGGCACACAACAGAAAGAAAATGTCATCAAATGAAGATGGGTAGTTAAGATATCAAAGATAAATTTGAATAATAATGTAGAGGTCACAAATGTGTCATTGATTTTAGAAGAAATATTGCAATATTTAAGGTTTGAAAATAATGAAAAGTGCAGCAAAGGATTTTGACAGAATAGCATAAGAGAATGCTCAAGAATTTATAGTAGTTTGATTCTCAATCGATATATATCCACTACCTTAAGTACCCACTTAAGGATTTCAACACAATCACTAAAAACCTTTTTCCAAATTAATGGTGGTAGTCTATATCAATCTTACATAACAGGATTACCAACTTTGGTTTTACCCCCAACCTCTTCAATCACAGTAATCAAGGATCATCCAACTAGATTTTATACCGCAACCTTGATACATTCACCAAACAAGACTTATTCCAACTGGGTTTTACACCATAACCTTGATACAAGATAGAATGAAGGAAAACTTATAGAAATAGCTCACAAGTTTGAGAAGATATGAATGGTAAGCACCAACAACCTTTTACCTTTTGAACAATTCAATATCACCTTTGAAGCATAATGAAAAGGAAGATTTTTTGTTTTCTGAAGTGTAAGAGTATTTCTGATAAAGATAGAACAAAAATCTTATAGAATATCATGTTTAAATGGCTTTTATAGAAGTGAACAATGAGGCTCCAATGGCTAGTTACACGCTATTAGATTTTTCAGAGTTTTGGACTCAAGTTTTAGATGATGGTGAATCCAAAACGTAAGTCCAAAATGGCACTTTTTCAGGTAGAATCGATTTGATACTGTTCACGGGATTTTAGACGAAGCTTTTGGATGTAATGTCATCTAACCCAAAATTCTAAGATATAAAACTTTGAAACCTTTTTGTGTGTGTGTTTCAAGGTAGAAATAATTGAATTATTAGGTAAAGAAGACATAGAAATTTACACAGGAAATACCTTAACAACGATTCCTAGTCTAAAAGACTTCTTGGTATGCAATCTCTTAAGCTTGGTCTTCTACTTGATCATCTATTCTTGGATTCCATTGCTCAATAGTTGCTTAGCATTCTTTTATGCATGCCTTGAAAGAATCGGGGTCAAACATATCCTATCACTTGTAAATCACACATGTTAGTCCTCATCAATGTTTGTCATAAGTCAAAACACAAGAGAATGCCCTTAGGGTTAACACAACCATGGATGCTAAAGATATGAGTCATTGACATTGGTTTTTCTCTTCCTATTTAAAGGTTCGGATTGAGTATTATTTAATTGATTGTTAATAGAATTAATGAAGAATAAATTTTTATACATATGCCTAGTACATAAAACTTCTCATTTTCTATTGATAGATATACCAGAATAGAAAGAAACAAAATATCTTTAATTTATTAGTTTTGCAACTAAAACTAAATTCTGCCTAAAGCTAGGAACAAATAAAACATCCTTCAATATTATTATTCTATTACAATCAAAAGTATATTCCAATTCTCCCACTATAAAGGCCCATACTTGTGCTCTATTTCTCACGCGTAGTCAATGTTCGCCCTTCTGGAGTGTTAATTTCTAAACCCCTGCAATGAGTTACAAATGTGATCAGTGACTTCTGAATCAACAATCTAAGTGGAAGTTGATCCAATTAGAGTATATATACTCTAGATAGGAACATTACTTGTAGGATTTTTCTTGGCTTAAATATCTAGACACTCATTTTTCCAATGTCCTTTCTTTTCACATTTGAAGCATTTTCCCTTGGGTTTGTCTTTAGGCTGGGACCTGGGCTTGTGCACTGTATTAGCCTTCTTTTTCTTGAACTTTCTGGGCTTGGGCCTGGTTCTTGAAGAAGAAGCCATCATAGCCCTTGCTTGCTGCTTCATGACCTTCTCCACCTGGAGCTCTTTCATTAGCTCAGTTAAACTCATGTTTAACTTGTTCATATTGTAGCAACTTAAATTGAGTAAAAGAGTTAGGCAAGATTCAAGAACCATGTTTACTTGGCTCTCAAGGCCAATGATAGCCCCCCGAGACTTCCGCTTTCTCGAAAACAGTAATCATTTTGAGCATATACTCTATGACTGATACTCCCTCAGTCATCATGGTGTTAATGATTGTTCGAAGAGCCTCCTGGCTTATGGGCCGGCTCTTGTCCACGAATATCATGGCTAGTGATGTACTAACATCATATGCAATTGCTATGTGTTTATGTTTGGATTGGAGCACATCTGACATGGAGGATAACATATACTATCATGCCATCTTATTAGCCTTTTTTCATGCCTTCTCAGCCTCATGCTCCTCATCAGTGGAATCTTCCCTGATCACAAGACAGGTCTCATAGAAGATATACTTATACTCTTCGACTGTGAGTATTATATCCAGGTTCCCTTTCCAATCCACATAGTTAGGACCTGTTAGCTTATTCTCATGGAGAATAATGACTAAGGTACTTAAAGAACCCCCACCAACCATTTCTAAAATTTGAAAAAATAAATGAAATTCTCAAATTTGTGAAAACAAAAATAATTTCGTGCACTTTATCCTCATATTGAACTGATAATAGTTAACTCCATTACTATTATCTTTAACATGATTAATTTGACTCTTAAGAAAATTGACATAGCATCTTTGAAAATTTGACAGTTTCCTAAGCTAAGTGTGTTAACCACTACAAATTAATTTCCCTTCTAGGTAATGATTTAGAAGATAACTCCATTGAGAGGATGGCCATTTCTTCTTATTTCTTATGGACATGCTTCGCACTATAACCTCCAACGTAGGTTGGTTGATCATAGTACGTGTCCTAAGTTATTAATTACATCCTTCCATTAGTTCTACATCTTTGTGGTATCTCCATCCTATAGGGATTCACTCCCAGGGTGACGCAATGAGACCTACGATCTCTAATGAAGAATTTCTATGGCAAGGTTTATACCCTTTGAGGAATTTTTCTCATGGATTAATTTTATTTAAGTTAAAAATTAATAATTTCAACAATTTTTCCATTTCCAACTTTCTGGAGATTTTGATCTCAAGTGTTTATTTGACAAAATAATTTTCCTTTGCATAAATGAATTAAAATGGTTTTCCATTTCAAATTATAAAAATTTCAAAATCCAAAATATTTTCCATGTCAAGGATAAAAGCCTTTAAGAAAATAACCGAGGATTAATTTTTCTTTAAGTTAAAATTTACCATTTAATTAAAGAAAAATATTTTTCCTTGTCAAATAAAATTTCCCAAAGACTTTGGACTTTGATAAAAACTTGTACATAAGAATTAAAATAAATAGCATGCTAGAAAACTATAAATATTTTTATGCTTTTCTATTTTTAAGCCTAAGTACCCAAATAATAGAATTAAACACATTAATTAAATTAATTAATAGTCATGGTTAATCCTAAAATCCTTTGCTATTATTTTTCATCCAAAATATTCAATGAACATTAACTATTCTTAAAAATAATAACTTCGTCTGGTATGGGGACCAAAAATCAAAAAATAAATAGCCTAAAAATAACAAGAATTTTTTTTTTAAAAAAAAATTATTTTGGTCTTGTACACCCACCACACTAGATCATGCCCATGGGCACACCTATTGACCATAACCTGCAGGCACCCATGGGCTACTCGTGCCCGCCCATATACGGTTACTATTGTGACCGCATCTTAGGGAGAATGCAAGCCAATCCACCGAGTTGAGGATTGGATCGGTCCTTGCTGTGACTCTTGAGCCGCGGCTCAGCTGAGCCACCTCTTAGCTCCTCTCATACCAACTATTGCTGGTCGGCTCGAGCTAGTGGCTTGGTGGCTTGGTCCTTCTACTTTTTTTTTCTTCTGCAATTTTCTTGAGAAACTTTGCAACTTCACTCTGTGACTTCCTCAGGCAGCTTTATTGTTAGAGATTTTCAACAAAAACAAAAACCACATCCGCCTATACCCTTTAAAATTGGGTTTACACGATTGCTAAGCAAAAACATTGAATTTACAAAGCTTCTTAAACCTCAACCGCGAGGTGTACAAGGATCTATCCCATACTAACACTGCGAAGGATCATAGGCTTTAAATCACACATTTATCTGGCCCATTTTATTAACTAACATGCATGCTTCGAAAGCCTTTCAAAGCTTTACTCTCAGATACAAATTGAAGCTTGAAAAACAAGAAAAACCATGCACACAAAAGGAAAAAACAATGCATAGAACATAGTGGAAAATAGGGCTTTAAAAGTTTTACCTCTATGCATTAAATTCTTCTTTGGCACTAAAGGATTCGAGTGAACGATTGGTATCGTAGCTACACTCGATGAGTCTTCTGGTTGAAATCCTGCTATGCATCTACTACATCTTGTTCACATGAATGCCAATTCCTTTTGAGACTCAAAATATTCCTCCATCTAACCACTTGTTGGCGAAACAAATAGGTTACAAAAATACCAGTCTCTATGCTTCTCAATTCACTATTATTAGTTAATAGAATAAAGAAGAAAAAAACACGAGAGCGAGAGAGAGAGAGAGAGAGAGAGAGAGAGAGAGAGAGAGAGAAATGAAAGGCTGCTATAGTTTTTTTCATAGATGAATGTCCCTCTATGTAAATCAAACATACACGGCTTATCAACCTGATGACATAACATCGGGGTTTTGATATTTCAAAACACTCAGAAGTTATCAACAGAGGATGTTTAGTTTCACCTAAACTCTTCTGTACCATAAATTAAAAAACTCTTTTGGTCCAAGCTATTAGATCACAATTACTTTTATTATTTTCCTTGAACCTAATGAGCCTAAAAATAATAAACGTTAATTATTTATTTTCTGGGCCTATAATAATAACCACACAAATAATTAATGAGCTCAAATAAACCAAAATAATTATTTAATCCTTTTTATCTAGTTTATGCCCAAGTTAATTTTCTAATTATTCAATCTAGGTTTAGGCCCTGAATAATTAATTAACCAACTAAACTAGATAATAAATTTAATTTAATTTCTCTCGTTCTTTTATTTTATTCCAGTCCAAAAATAAATTAGATTTCCTAAATAAAATAAAATCATTTTAATCGAGACCATTTCCTCGACCTAAAATTAATTACGACTTACAAGCTATTCCGATGACCAAAAAAACACATCGCCTTGGTTACCAAAATGACTAAAATACCCCTATTATATAAATAGTTGCATTTTACATTTTAAATATTTTCTAATATCACCCTAAGAAAATATTGACCCAAAGGACAATACTGCATTAGCTATGTCTTCGATCTATAGGTGAAATGACTAAAATACCCTTTTGCACATCGCCGTGCATTTAGAGATGAAAAAATGTACTAACACCTCTCTAAAAGACATCTATCATCCTTAAGCTTCTACTTCAATAATCCATGACTTATTGGTATATTTTCACTTTCCAAGGGAGTTACTCTAAAGTAAATATCCAAGTCATATTCCCCTGGGTCCTGGATAATTAGATTATTCAGACAATTACAATGGGCGATATAGTGTAGAAACTATCTTGTGCAAGTCTGTCTTAACTAACTAGTTACATACACCCAACATACAAGTATATTAGTCCTACTAAAGAATCTTAACTATAGTTTATCAAGGCATATGCTTCTGGCTTCGTTAGAGCACCAATTCATACTTAAACTGTGGAGTACAAGTCCACGTTATAGTTGTAATAATTTAGGTTTCTACCATACAGTACTTTTAGAAATTGCTACTACAGATCCAGTTCTACGTATTCAGAATATACTTGTGTTATGAAATGAGAAGACTACTCATTAGCTAAAGGTAAGCCATTTCCTATTTAGAATTCAAAACATAATAGCCTTACCTTGACGAGATTCCCATTCTCCTCATTTGGTTAACAACAACAGTTTATGTGTTAATTAACCTATGGTCAATCCTTACAATGAAAGACCTCTATTCACATAAACCATTTCTTTAAACACAATGGGTCTTTTTCAATAAAAATTGTGCACAAAAGTAAAGAATTATTCACAAATAATTTTACTTTTATTAATATAAGTCAAAATTACATAAAAAACCTAGTCTAAGAGGGCATACAACCCAACAATTTCTTCACGTAATGAAGTATAGAAACTCTTTTATATAAGTCCTTCTTAATTAACTAGAGTCATACACCCAACATACAAGGTTATTGGCCTTGCGATAAGACCTCACCCAATATACATCAAAATGTATAAGTTTAGTTTCACCAGACAACCAACTTATACTCAAGTCCTAGGGTACTTGTCCGTGCAGTTGCTACAATAAACCAATCATTATTTACTTTAGTACTTTACTAAAGATTATTATCATGTGGTCCAGTTCTATATATTCTGAAAATTCTTACACTGTTAGTGTAAGTTGACTACTCACACATTAAAGGTAAACCAGTCCGTGTTTAGAAATTATAGTATAATGATCTAAATCTTGATAAAGTATCCACCTTCATCAATCGATCAAGAATAATTTTTCTTCGCTTATATGTTAGTAGCCCATAATCTACACCTTACTATGAAAGCACGACCCAATCAAATAGATTAATTACTAGTATACTTAGACATTTATTGTGCAAATATATATAAATAAACAACCATTAGTGAATGAAACTTTTATTAATTTTCAAAATACAAAAATGTATAGTACATTTTTGGAATATATTCCAACAATACATTGTAAGAAACGCCTAAACGTAGGCTTTGATTCCAATTGTAACACCTTACATATCGATGTCGTAGAGAGCCTTGCTCTCATGAGATGTCACCTTGTCTAATCTCCCAGATAAGAGGTCTTTATAACAATTTATAAATTTAAAACACAGCGAAATCAGTATATAACTTTTCATAGAAACCCAAATAGTACATGTTGTACTACCTCTGACATACAAATTCCAACTAAGAATGTAACATGCGATATATCAACCTACTTGTTTCTTATCTCATCATATTGTCACTGCGCATCTCTAATCGCTAAACTATACAAAAGAACCTAAAAAGGAAAATAGAGGAAAAGCTTGTGAGTAAAAAACACTCAGTGAGTCCCATGGGTACTAGTGTTATTTTTTTAAAAAAGATATAAAATTGTTTCATAATATTTTCCAAAAAAAAAAAAAAATTGACACCTTAAACCTTGGCGAGGATAACTTATTAACTATTGTAAAAAAAATAAAAAAAGTCATGCTCGTTTTAAAATCATCGTTTAATGAAAACCAATGGTTCACACTTAAAGAAAGCATGGTTATTCTCTTTTAAGGAAAATGTGCCATTACAATAATAAATAGTAGCCTACCACCGTTTATAATAATAGTATTGAACTTTGAATTATAAACCACAACATATTTACAAAATACAATTTAATTTCCAAATTAGCATTGTAATTTCATTTGGAAGGAAAATTGGTCCAACCAATAACATTGATCTCCTTCAGAAAGAATATTAGTCCAACTGATAATAATAATTTCATTCGGAAGGAATATTAGTCCAACCGTTAGTCCAACCGGTAGATTGGTATGAATAACCCAATATGTACGCCACAATTAAACATACAATGGCCATCGTTATAGCCTACCGTATAGCCCAAATGTCCCATGCCCATCCTCTATTTCCACTTTAGGAAAATGTGTTGCTAGCTAAGAACAACTAGACATCAAATACTAGTACCCTGTGAAATAAGAGATCATAGTTTGGAGGTGGCCAACAATCGGACAATGTTCTCCAACCAACGCAAGTTAGATAAGAGCATAGTTCCTTTGAGTACTCAAGGATCATATCACAATGCCAGAGATTAATGTAACATCACAACATAGCTTAATACTTTTCTTGAATAGAAATTTATTTCCAAAATATTTTCTTTCCCAAAAATATTAGTTCATTCTCAAGCACAATAAAATTAATCTTTGGATCAAAATATTGTTTTCCAAATGTTTATCATATTCCATGTGAAATTTTAATAGTTTAGTGAATGTAGGAAGTAACATGCCTTTTATATAATGCATAGATTGCTTTAAAAGCAATTCGGCAATTATCATAAAACTTCATAACATTTTGAAGGAAAGCATCCATGTTATGAATATATTAATAATATTAAATAAAATATTTTCCATTTAAATGTTATGGAAAACATTTAACATATTATATATTTTGAGTAAACTTAGAAAGTGTGAAGCTTTAAGCATAAAAGTCCATGCCATAATACATGAAAGGAACACTTAGCTATATCAATAAAGCATTTAGCTTTATCTAAAAAACACTTAGCTAAAATAGGTTTAAAAATAGAGGGACTCACCTTGTGCAGTCTATTGCTCTGTGCGCTATTAATAGTCTTTAACTCATTGCAAATCCTTTGAGTCAACATCCTACAA
This sequence comes from Voacanga thouarsii, assembly GCA_026120185.1. NCBI lineage: Eukaryota > Viridiplantae > Streptophyta > Magnoliopsida > Gentianales > Apocynaceae > Voacanga > Voacanga thouarsii. The sequence continues at coordinate 3,597,727 of JANUWF010001918.1, forward strand.
TGATCAATCCATCTTACTTAGTACTCTAGGATTCTCAACTAACAAATATATATATATATATATATATATATATATGTATATATCTCGAAGAAAATTACTTAATTTCCTACTTCTCCATTTCATAATAGAAATGAAACAAATGCTTGAAATAATCAAAGGCCAGTTTACCCATTCCTCTATTTTTTTTTTTCTCAAACAAGTATACAACGCTTTTAGATGTTTTCATAATTCTTTCTCCATCCACTAATATATATATGAATCCATTTTCTTTGAATAGAATTCTGCATTTTTCCTTCATGGCATACTTTATTAATTTTGTCATGACTTTCAATCTAAAAGTCCGAATGATGTCAAACTAATTCCAAAATTTCGCTAAGATATCAAAGAAAATTACTTCATTTCCTACTTCTCCATTTCATACTAGAAATGAAACAAATGTTTGAAATAATCAAAGGTCGGTTTACCCATTCATCTATTTTTTTTTTTCTCAAACAAGTATACAGCATTTTTAGATGTTTTCTTAATTCTTCTGCCATCCACTAATACATATGAATCCATTTTTTTTTAATAGAATTTTGTATTTTTCCTTCATGGCATACTTTATTAATTTTGTCATGACTTTCAATCTAAAAGTCCGAATGATGTCAAACTAATTCCAAAATGTTCCCATGACATTCCTTTATAATTTTCATTTAATATAATGTCAATTCCCTCTCCTATTTTGTTCAAATGATAAAACACAATTACTTGTTAGTAATGGTATTTTGGTCATTTTAATAGTTGAGAATAATATATCTTTTGGTCCCTACAGTATCTCAAGTAACCTTAGTAAATTTATTTACTATATGGGCTTATTGGGTGAAACTAATATTGAAGGAATTATTCTAGGAGTCTAATTAATTATTTATTTGGGTTAGGATAATATATTGGTCCAATTCAATTATATGGGTTATTAATTAATATATATGAGTTTACTAATTAATTATCTTGAGTAATTTTATATTAGGCCTAAGTGGGTCAATTAATTAATAAAAGAGCTATTTAATCAATTTTAGACTGATTAAGAAAAACATTGGCCATTAGGGTTTGATAAGGGGTAAAATAGTCATTATTTTTCCATTTATTTGAGGCTATTTTGAGACACTTTTTATATAATAACTAGTCATATTCCTTTCTATTTGATATTTTCCTTATAAAAATATTTTTCTATAAATTTATAAAAAATAAAAAAAATTTAAAGCTAATTATGTAATTTCCAACACAGAACTAGCACCAGTCCAAAAGGTAGAGCCGGCGCCGCTTAGCTACTGGCATAGCAGAGGAAGGCAGAGGAATTGATGGAACAGAGCAATTACAATTGAAAAGATGGAAAGGAAAAGGAAGCAATTGGCATTAAAGGACGAAAGAAGTACATTCAGTCAAACAAGAGGAAAAAGGAGAAAAATGGCTGAAAAAGCCACGGCTCAATTACAAAGCAAAAGACATATTTCGGTCAGCCAATGAAACAAAAGAAAGAAAAGAAAGAATTGATTTTGGTGGGTCCTGGACAAAAGCAAAGTCAACAATTTCGACAGCAACATGAAAAAGGAAACAGGATTTCAGTAGGCTTGGCTATGCAACGAGCTGAAGCAACAAACAAAAGAAAGAAATCAGTTCGGTAGCTTAGAGCTAAGGAAAGTATGGCTCAATTGAGCCAACGCAACAACATAAAAAGGCAAGGCAATTAGGCAACAAGGAAAGGCAGCTTGGTTGTTAGCTCAACGAGCCGATTGCAACAACAATACTCCTCGGTTGGAAAGTTCCATTCGGCTCAGTGGTGGCTCGAAAGCAATGGGAACTTAGTATTTAGCAAATCTCAGCGTCTTGGGCAGATTTCTTTGGCTCAAATTGAAGCCAATTTTAGAGAATTACAATTCCACAAGAATTGTGCTTCAAGCACAAAACAACAAAAGTAAGTGTCCAATTGATTTCTAATTTCAGAATTTCATAAAGGGCGGTCGACTCCATAGTTTTATTAGATTTTTATTTATGTTTTTATTTTAGAATTTTATTATTCCTTTTTTGTTTTAATTTTTAGGTAATTACTTCTTCTTTTCTTAAGATTTTTTTAGGAACTTTGTAAGCCTATAAATAAAGGCCAATGTACATAGAAATGGGAGGTGCACAATGTAGAGACTTAGATATATTTTAGAGTGCATCACCAATATTTTCTCGAGATAAATAGTTCAAGAAGGGTTGTGCAAGAGGGTCTACAAAGGAAGAAGAAGAAGAAGGCTTATCTATGAGTATTTTCTTTTACTTTTGTTTTCTTTTTCTTGAACAATGATGGATTAATTATTTTATTGTAAATTGACATTGTTTAGGTATTCATGATTTTTAGAGTTATTTGATCTTTTTATTAATTGATTGTTCTTCTTGGTATTTAATTACTTGTGCTTATTACGAGGTTAATTGGTTGTTTCTTTCCATTAACTTACTAGACCAAAGGGGTTGATGGTGGTTTCAATTTATTGATTTCATATTTATTGGCTACTAACTTACTAGACCAAAGGGGTTAATTACTGAGGATTGAGTAATTAAAGATTAATTGATGTCTGCCAGACCAAGGATTCATTGATCAGTTTCATGTTTTAAATTTCCCAGACCAAGAAAATTTAATCAAGGATTGTGTTTAATGCGTCTGTTGGATGAATTAGTGGAGACAGACCAAGTGATGCTAATTTATCTAAAAGATAGTGAATTCATGGATTGACCAAAGAAGTGAATTTATCTTAATCCTTCATGATGCCAAGAGAATAATTAGTTATGATAATGATTAGGTCCTTTAAGATCATGTTTGTCAAAACAATGGCTTAAGTTGCATAATTCTCCACCCTTGACATATATATATTCTTTTATTTTATTTTATTTTATTTTCCTTTTTATTCTTTTTCACTTTATTAAGTCGGTTAAACAATGAAAGAAAAGTGATTAATGCATACTTATTCCTTGAGGATCGACACTTGTTTGAACCCTATGCTATGTTAATGATGAGTACACTTACTCATATGTATAATTTGAGGTTAATGTTTTAATTTAAATTTGATTAGGAATGTGCTTATTTTTATATGATTTTTATACCCAAATAAATACGCATCAGGGCTGTTGACACAGTAAGGGACTTTTAGAAATCCTGGCTATTACCTCAAAGTTAAAGGACAGAAATGGAAAAACTAAGGGCAGTTGAAGAATTAAATTGGAAGCTTCTGTTTTGCTTTGTTAAGGTGATGCATGCATAGGTTTCCTATTCATGTATGAAAAGAAAAAAAAGAAGGATATTGGTTTTTGGTTAAGGAAATCTGTAGCTTTAATACGATGCATGCTACTGTGTAGATAATACACACAAAAAAGAAGACAAAAACAACAACTTTCGATTTTTCTTCATAGCCAGAGTTTTCTTTTCTTTTCAAGAGTTAGCTCTTCCTTCTTCTTCTAGTTTTCAACCTATATTCGAATCTCATTGATACTTAGTCTATAAGAGGTTAAAGAATAATTTGGAAAATCAAAACTAAGCATTGTTGTGCTTGTTTAATGTGAAGGAGTTGGTAACTAGCTGGAATACTAGCAGAACAAATAACCATTTTAATCCAAAAGGCTCCGTCGAACTCCAATCCGATTCTGGTTATTCATTTTAAGTGCCCTAAAAGTAAGTATTCCAAGATTATAGCTCAAAAAAATTTTAAATTCTAGGTTTCCACTGCGTATTTTATTTTCCCACGATCCTTCACTCTGGCAACTAAAAGATATATTATTTTTTGCTATTAAAATGAGTAAAATACCCCTCCTAACAAATAATTTCATTTTGTCATTTTAAATATTCCATTTATCACTATATAGAAAATATTGACCTCAAGAATAATATTACAAATGCAGTGTCGATATACAAGTGTAATAATGAAAATAATCCTCTACATAGCATCCATAATTGAAATAGGAAATATGTACTAAGACCTCTCTCATTGATGTCAACTATCTATAGATATCTAATCCGATAATCCATGATTTCTAACATGTACCTGCTTATCTCTAGGAGTTACCCAAAAGCATACAATATTAAGTCATGTTCCTAAGCCCTAGATTGTTTAGATTATCCTGGACAATCATTAAGTAAAGCATAGAAACTCTATTGTATAAGTCCATTAAAATTAACTAAATCTATACACTCAATATACATGGTTATTCTTCTTACATAAAGACCTCACTTATCATACATCAAAGTGTATAAGTCTAGCTTCAACGGGCCAGTAATTTATACTCAAGTCTTAGAGTACTCACTCACGCTGTAGCAGTAATAGTCTAGTTTCTTTAAATATAGTACTTTATTAGAAACCACAACCACAAGTCAATTTCTACGTATTCTAAGTATGCTTATGCTAATCGTGTGAGGAACTTCTCACTAGTTAAGGTAAATTATTCTTTATTTAGAAACTAAAGCATAATGATCTTACATTGATGAAATGTCCAGTTTTATCAAAACATCAAGAACGATATTTTTTGTGCCAAAATTTTCATGATATATACTTTACTGTAAAGAATGACCCAACACATTAGTTATTAATTTATCATACTTGGACTTTGATGTGCAAGTATATGTGTACAAACAATTATTAATAAATGAAATATTTACTGTGATTTCTAATATAGAAAAATATAGTCTATTTTAAGCATATATTTTAACAGAATAGCTGCTCCATTTTGGACCATGTGTGCACAGATTTTGGCAATAAATTTGTGTATCAAGTGAAAGTAGTGCATGTTAAGGATATGGTAAACAACCGAAACTCATAATATTCATTAATTACCAACTCACTATACTAGGCTATGAATTTCTCAATATATTATATAGCAGCCTTTTCATCATCACCAAAAAAAGATTGGGAAATAAAGAACTTTGAAACCTTTAGGTAAAGCTGAGACTAAATTGATCAATTGAGAATAGGGCTTCCTGTATGCATGGCTATCCATTTTGGTTATATTCAAATTGAACTGCTTCCATAACACATCTGTAATGGCTTGAGAATGAACCTGCTAGCTATTCTTGTATAGATACACCATGCCTTGTTTGAGAGCTGGTTATTATGTCACTCAAGGGGATTATGGCCTAGCTTGGCTAAGGTAAGGTTCAGTAGCTTGTATATTCTTAGAATGATGATATGGCTGCCCTTACATGCCATTCATAGCCTGTCTGAGTCCATAGGACATTGTTACCCCTAGAATCCCTACTGGGATTTATCTGACAAAGCTTCAATGCAAGCTACCCACTGGAAACTGCCCCTAAAGCTGGATGCTTAGCTGACAGGGAACTACCCTGCTAGAATATTTTATATAACCCTAACATTTTATAGCTTCCTAATACCAAGAAATGATTGTCTTGTAGAGAATGTGATAGATTTCCCCTAAGGTAAAGGAATGGAATCCATTCAGGAAAAACTGGGAGCTACATCCGGCATAGTTGGCCATAGGTGTTCTCATGACTATCGTTTATCCACCCACATATGATTCGTCGATCTGCTCAATTGGGAAGATCAAATTTATTATTAGTCCCAAGCTGTCAAATTCTGCATAAGGTATATTCCTAAGTATGGTAAGCAACTGGGGCATAAGAACTGACGTGTGCAATGGTGAACCATAATCCCTCTGTGTAATAGTATCTCCACCATACTACAAATTCTATGACCTTGTTTAAGGATCAACTGGTGGTGCAGTTGCTATAGGCAATGCTCTTCTAGGGGCTATCAAAGTCTGTAATTCATTTTGTAGAATTATTTAAAAAACCACTGCAAGCTGCTGGACAAGATTTTGTATGAGCTTTCCTGTACTTTCATCGAACTACTATTGCATGGTAGTAAGAGATGTTAGAGAGGGTGCAGTTATAGTAGGAACTGTATTATAGCCAATGTCTTCTAATTGGCTATTAGTGTTTTCTCTTTGTGGATTCATACCGTGGATAATCTTAAGCAGAATTACATAAACTGTGAGAAAGAGTCATATCAGAGTGATCCTATTCTTGACACCAAAATAGTGTTAGACTATGAAATGTTAGCTTATCAATCAGGCTATTGTCACACTTCTTAGCAAAGCTAATTGTTATAAACTTAGTCAAGATGGCTAACACTAAAATACGTTAAAAAAAAAAGAAGGCTATTCTAGAATAAAAGGAATAACATTGATGATTTGAAAATATGGGAAAAGGTACCACTTCATTGATCAAACAGCAAATAATCATGAGTGTTCGAGCAATTTCTATTACTCTAAGGGAGTTTTGTAGGTTAAAAGCTAAATGTAAAACAAGGCAATACATAAATGAAAACAAGAAATCCTAAGTCTTACATAAAACTCCAAAAAGATAGAGTAAACAAAAAATTATTGTTAGATTCTTCTGATATTCTTCATTCTATCTCTTCTTTGATGCCTTCCTAGACCTTGAAGGAGTTTGCTAGGCCTACGTTCACCACTTCCACTATTTCTGGCCGCTTGGTTCTCCTTGATGCTTATGGCAGACGTGGTGGGGAAGTAGGCAGTTGAATTAGTTAAAACCTCACGCAACACCGCTAGATTTTAGGCACGATCGTACTTAAACTCAACTTAGCTATCTTCTGCATCAGCTAACTTCAACCAAACTGCTTTCTGGTGAGTCAGCTAGTCAAGTCATCTAATAGTCCTAGCTATCTGCTATCCAACTATCCTACCTTTCAGCTAGTTGAGCTTTTTCAAGTCTCAGTCTGGCTTGGCATTTTCGTTTGCCAACAGCTATTAATACAACTTCCCTTAAAACCTAGATATAAGACTACAGTTGGACATTATGGCATTAACCATTTCCATCAAACTCTATTTTTATTTTTAATCACACCATTCTATTATGGTGTATAAGGAGCTAAAGTTTTATGGATTATTCTAGTAGATTCATTGAATGATAGATCATAACATTCTCCACTTCTATCAAATTTCAAGTTTTTAATAAACTATTCACAATGTAATTTAACTTCAATTTTGTGAATTCTAAATTTCTCTAGCATTTTATCTTTCAAATGCAAAAGATAAACATAAAAGAACTTGTAACAATTTATCGGTGAAAGTAACAAAATATTTTTATTCCCTAAAGATGGAGTAGAATGTAAATCACAAACATCACTTGGTATCAATTCTAGCAATTTTGTTTTCCTTTGTTCCTTAGAAAAATGTGATAAGCCTTAGAGGGGGATTAATAAGGTTTATGGAAAACAAATACAAAATTTTAAAGTCTTTTGATTACATGTAAAAAGAAACTGAAAATGTGTGTGTGTTGAAAATAGATTTTCTGTGCAGTTTTAAGTGTGCAGCCAAAGTTCTTTCAAAACTCCACTAAATGATAAGAAGTAAGACTATATTAAAGATGGGTAGATAAAGCATCAACAGCCGTTTTACTCTACCAAATAAATGTCTTTAACCAAATCACTGGATGTAAGGAAGAATGCAATGCAGTGTTTTCAAATCAGTAAAACTGTAGTTATAAATTTCAGAATAAATGCAAGAGAGGAGTCCCAAAGATTTGTAGTAGTTTGATCCTCAAATAATCTATATCTACTATCTTAAACACACACTTAAAGATTTCAACTCAACTACTAAAACCTTTTTCCCAAATTAATGATGGTAGATAACATCAATATTACAATAGAGGGTTATCACACTTAGTTTTACTCCCAACCACTATACATCCAACAATCAAGACTTATCTAACTAGATTTTACTTTCCAAACCTTGATATAATTCAGATTAAAGAGAAAATACAGAAATAGCTCGCTAACTAAGCATATCTAAACCAGCTACAATACCTTTACCTTTTTACCTTTAGAAAAATAGATCTAAAGTACAATGTAGATGAGGGATTTTTATTTTTCAAAAGTCTTAGGATGTTTCTGAAAGTGTTAGCATGGATCCCATATTGAAAATCGCATTTAAATGGCTTTTATAGGGGCAAAAATCAATGTTGCAATGGCTAGTAACAGCTAGTTGTTGCTGTCAGGTATTGTAGGGATTTTGAACTCACAAGGTGAAAAATTGTGCATCCGAAAGGTGCATCCAAAACAACAATTTATGCCAAGAAGTATATTTTCAACAACTTTAGATTTAGGCCCTTTGGAAATAGACTTAGATGGGCATTTTGGATTCAGATGTCTATAAAAAACTACTTAAATAAGTTTTTATAAAATCAAAAGCTTTTCTTCTAAAATTCTTTTATGATCAAAACCTGAATTAAATATACCCTCTTTTTGAAATAATTTTAAGTGTTTCAATATGAAATAAATTAAACTTAAAGTAAAGAGATATAGGAAATACAAGTAATACCTTAATTGTAATTTCCTAGTCTATAATTTTTCAAAAGTCTTCATGATATGCAACTCCTTTTAGGTAGGATTTTAACTTGATCAATCTTTCTTGGACTTCATCATTTATGAGTTGCTTTGCAATCCTATTTGTAAGACTTTGAAGAACCGTGGTCAAACATACTATTTCTAAAAATCCTATCAGATAAAAATCCCATATGTCAGTTCATATCAATGTTTGTCATTAATCAAAATATAAAAGAAAGCCCTTTGGGCTACCAATCTCCCATTTTTTAGTGATGAAAAACTTGATAGATTTTGACAAGGAAAACAATATGCTTGTATAAACACATTAAACCAAGGTATATAAGAGTTTATATATATTTGATGCACGATCTCCTAACATAAAGCTCAAAGAGTGATTATGAGATAAGATTAGAAAATTCTAAGTATAGTCTCATAAACCAGGCTAAATAAGCCTATATCCCTACTAACATCTGTATCCTCCTTCCTTCCTTGATAGGACTATTTTACAAAGTCAAGTAATGGTCATTAAATATAAAATATTTTGGCACAAAGATTCAACACAAATATATGTATATACATATGGAGGTGGAGAAGATATAACATATTTATTAATGCTCTCCCTTTATATATGCATATGAGCAGTAGATAGAAGATACTTATAACATTATGTATTAGCAGATAAAATTAAATTTGTGATTTTGGACTTCTAAAATGTGGGTCCAAAAAATCTAGATACAACCTTTGTATAAACATTTTCAGACTAGTATTTTGGATTTAGAATTACTCCCATTATGTTTGTGCAGGGTCCAAACAAAATCTTACCAATTGTATATGATCCAAAAATTTGTATTTACAGATCAATCCCAATCTCATTCGTTCATATTTTTCTCCCCTTTTAGTCATCAGTCAAAAAAGGAGTTAGAAACCAAAACAGATAAGTACTTGCAGCAATAAATATCATAAAATAAAGAGAAGTATCATAAAATATGTATCCAAAAATAGAAAAAAGAGATGAAAAAAAATAGTCCAGTAGTTGTAGCATAATTATCATAAAAAAGATCTTCAAGAAAATGAAAAAAAAAAATTTATAGAAAGGGCATCAGGGGAAGGGATCAGTTGATTTTCTTCATAGTTTTCACACCATATTTGTTGGTGGAGATTGCCATATCTCTTTGAATCACCACAGTCAAAGGTTGATCATTTGCACCATTCTTCTCGTGCTTTCCAGCTAGTCTACTAGATTTCCTTTTGATTTTTCTATCGGCAGCCTGATGAACTACTAGGTGCAGCTAGTTTGTCCTACTTAGGAGTAGCTTCATTAGCAGTGATTGTGGCAGTAGTAGTTGCAGTAGTAGTAGGTTCTTTAGATTGCTGGAATGGGGTAGCATCAACACCAGTATCCTTCTTTTTTGAAGGGATGACAATTTCATGTTCCTGCTCTGATGGAAGGGCTTGCTCTTTTGAGATAATTGTAGTTTCAGAGTGTTTCCCCTCCACATCGGTTAATCTAGTTTCCAAATTCTGCAGTTCACCCTTAACTTCTGCACTTAGACCATCTAATTTGGCAAACAAAAGATTTAGAGCATTCAGAATGCTCTGTGTCATTCCACTTTCTTTAGTCTTCTGCATGCCTTTACTGGATGATTGTTCTTGAATTTCAATTTTTCTTTTCGTCCCAACAGAGGAAGTAGGTGCAAATTTATTTCCTTCAGTTTTAACCTTAATTAGTTTCTCTTTTTCTTCTTCTATGGAATCCCTAAACAAGGTCCATTGGTTGTCCATTTTTATAAACACCATATTTTCAAAAGAATCTTTGCTATAGACATTAATCTTAGAGTGCTCAGGGACAACTAAACTCAGATCAACATTAAAATGCTTAAACAACTTGGTTAGAAGGTTCCCGAAAAGTAAAGCTTTATTTGAGGTATTTCGAGACTGAATCATCAATTTTGCAACCAAAACCCAAAATTAATTTGCCTACCCTCTGATAAATCCAATATTAACACCATCTGCATATTACTCATAGAAGTTTTATGCCCAAAACTTGGTATTACCATGGTTGAAACCATATGGTGAAATAATCTTCCAATTCCATTTAGCTATTTGGTACTGCGGGCATTTGAATCTTTGAAACTCTTACCACCAATGAATTTTCTCTCAAATCTCCTCAATTCAAACATATCAAAAGTCTCAGGTAATTTATTCATCTTAAAGAATTGTATCCTACCATCTCTAACATCAAAAATTCTATTTAACATTTGGTGGTCAAACTCAAAATTCACACATCCAACCCAAAATGTGTACTATTGCACCGAAATCCATCCCCTGTTTCCTCATATCTTGTTTTTCTCAGATTGAAATATAATTCCCAGACCAGAGTTGTGTACAGCTTTTCATTAACAAATAATAATGTTCCTCAACCAACTGATTCAAACAAGCTCAGAATATTTGCATAATTCAAAAATACTTTAGCATCACTCCGATAACCCACAATAATGGTTCTATTCTTAGACACCCCGTCATTATATTCAGACTCATATTTTGAATAAAAAAATTAGGGTACCTAAGTATTCGTACTTTCCTCCTCCGATGATTGTTTCGATAACACAGTTTGAGAAGTAGGTTCATCAATAACAACATCCTTGTCCTTTTTCTTTGCACACATTTGAGTGGCAGCAGCTAATTTCTTTGCCACTACTTTGCACTTCTTGGTCTCCTTGCCATTTAGTTCGGTCGCTTTACTGGGTTTTAGAAGTTTAGTCATGGCAGATGAAGTTAGAGTGTTTTGGTTTGTTTGGTTTTCTTGAGAGAACTATGACCAGAAGAAAGAGAAAGGTGACAACTTTAGATTTTGGAAAGAAAGGATAATTCAAATAGATTTGAAATCTATTGGGCTTTACAAGGTATAGGAGTAGGTAAGTACAATTACAAAAGTGACTTTTCAGGGATATAAAACAAATTTAAAAATTTGGACACAGATATTATCCATCTGTTTTTAACATAGAATATTTTTTCTTGAGAGATGGTTCTAGTGAGAGGATTTGGGATTCACTTCGTCCAAACACTGCATCCAAAATTGCCATCTGAAATCAGAAATCTTCAAGAACTTGCAAGAATAAGAAACTAACTTCAACAAAATCATTAGTTACATAATCTGACAATTCCCAATCCTCTTCCCAAATGATTAAATCTATCTTCAGCCACTGGTTTGGTGAAAATATCTGCAAGTTGATCATTAGTAGAAATGTATTCAACATAAACATCACCTATAAATACATGATCTCTAATAAAGTGATGCTTATTTCAATGTGCTTAGTTCTTGAGTACTAAACAAGGTTTTTAATGAAACTTATAGCACTAGTGTTGTCACATAGAATGGGAACGAACTCAAAATTAAGACCAGATTTGAGTAAAGTATGTTTCATCTATAAAATTTGAGCACAACAACATTCTGCAACTATATATTTTGCTTCGATTGTGGAAAGGGACAAGTAAGCTTCCTTCTTGCTGCACCAAAAGGCTAAGAAGTGTCCAAGAAACTAACAATGTCCACTTGTACTCTTTCTTTAAATTTACAACCTGCATCATCTGCATCTGTGGATCTTATAAGATCAAAAGAATTAGTATGAGGATATCATAGACCATAATCATATGTTTCACATAAGTGTGATTCTTTGGGACAAGATTGAAATCTTGCACAAAGATAAACTGAGAACATGATGTCAGGACGGCTAGCAGTGAGATATAGAAAACTTCCAATCATACCTCGATACTTTGATTCATATACCTTGTTACTCTTCTCATCTTTGTCAAGCTTTAATGAAGTGTTCATAGGTGTATTGATTTCTCTTGCATAGTTCATTTCAAACCTTTTGAGTAGTTCTTTAGAATATTTAACTTGATTTAGGAAGATCTCATCCTTAGTTTGCTAAATTTATAAACTAAGAAAAAAGTTGAGTTCTCTCATCTATCATTTCAAACTTTTGTTATATAGTATTTGCAAACTTCTTACATAAAGATTAATTAGTAGCTCAAAAAATAATGTCATCAACAAATATTTAAACAATTAAAAGGTCATCAAAATTTTCAACTTTGGATAACAATGTATATCAATCAAACCTCTTGAAAAACCTTTTGAAAGAAGAAAGCCACTAAGTCTTTCATACCAAACACGTGAAGATTGTCTTAAACTATAAAGAGCTTTTAAAAGCTTAAAAACATAATTTGGAAAATATTCATGAATAAAACCAGGGGGTTGCTCCACATATGCTTCTTCTTCAATAAAACCATTTAAAAATGTGCTTTTAACATTCATTTGATAGAGTATGAAACCTTTGAAAAATACAAAAGCAAGCAACATTCTAATAGATTCTAATCTAGCAACAAGTGTAATTGTCTCATCATAATCAATGCCCTCCTCTTGATTGAATCCTTAGGCAACAAATCTAACTTTATTTCTAATAACAACACTATACTCATCAAGTTTATTCCTAAATACCCACTTGATACCAATCACGGGATGGTCAAGTGGTCTAGGAACAACTTTCCAAAGTTAATTTCTTTCGAATTGATTCAAATTTTCTTACATGGCCATAATCCAAAAATCATCATACAAAGCCACATTAATGCAATCAGTGTGAAACCCCAGTCAAAACCAACCTTAGAGTAAGGGGGTTGGGATGCATATCATATTTCATTATATGTTTAAATATATTTTTATATGATTTTGTGTGCATTAAATTTGTGTTTTATGGTCTAAAGGGCTTGATTATGATTATTGAGTGAGAAGGGCAAAATGGTAATTTTTGCTTGAGGTGGAAAAGAGAGAAAGATTGAGGATTGAATAGGAAAATATTTTTAGAGGGAAAATAAGAACATTGTGGTTTAGTGGTTAGAGTCTTAGAATTAATTCTTGAGGTCTTGGGTTCAAATTCCATCATAGGAGCTTTAGCTTGGTTAAATTTTATTTTTGCTTGGGAAGTATTACTTTTGGCCTTAGGTGCTTGGAGTAGGGTATAGATGTTGTCCTAAGAGAGACATGGTAGGAGTATCCTAATCTTACTCTTTTGACCTACACAAATTTCATAAAGGGAATTCATTTCCTCTTGAACTTTAATTTTTCCTATTTCTCAGTCTATTAGGACGTTCAATTTGCTCAAGCTAATTTTATTCTAGAAAAATTTCAACAATGTGCTGTGGCTTTGAAGGTTCAAAATATCTTAATAAAAGACATCATATGGACTGAAAATATGGAAGAAGGGGAAGGATTTCAAGTGAATTAATTTTCCTAGTGAACTCTCTAAAACTTCACTCTAGCTAGGTTCAATTTCCTTCATGTATGGAACTGAAATTTTTCCAGCTTCTTGTGCCTTCAAGGTATCGAAATTCTTAGCCATTATTCCCTCCCAAATGCTGCTAGAAAATGGCCCTTTTGATCATCTTGAAACCTGAATATTTCTGGCCATTTTCGGACTACACAAAATCTGTGCAAAACCAGAAAAATCCCTGGGTAAAATCACAGCTTTGGAGGTCCCAAACCAAGCTGTTTTCTTTTAGTTTTTGTTCAGCATCTTAGTCACATTTTTCCTCCATAAAGAAGGTTGGAAACCAGCCTTGAAAGACCCTTGAAATCCCCTTCAAAATCTCTGCAAGCTGACTGGAAAATGGCAGCCGAAAACTGTCCAGAAAATTCCAGCCTTGCGAAAATTCTGTGCAGGAAATCTTTCCAGCTTTGTTTCCTAATTCACCCCAAGCCGAAACCTCAGCTTTCTTCTGCACAAACCTTCCATAAACTGCCATGAACTGAACTCCATTGTCCTCCCCAACCTTCTGCACAAAAATCCAATCATTGCTGCCCTAAAAGATTTCCAAAAAAATTACTGTAACCATGCTTAATTAGTTACCAAAATTCCAACCACCATAATTTAACAACGTTCTATAAAATATCCCTCAAATAACCAGACCTTCCCTTCACCATTATACTCCTTATTTTTGGCCACCCTTAACCTCCCTCAACCAGCTTTCATCCAGCCGAAATACTGCACAAGCAGTCGGCCATTGCAGCATTCCAAAAGCTCTCCAATAATCAAAGATATTCTTGTATATTTAATTTCCAAATTTGCTTCCCAAAAATATTCTTCAAGGATTTCAACAACTAACCTTTCCTTTTCCCTTCCAAATCAGAAAATCATCTACCAAACCCTACAAGCAATTTCGTAGCCCTAAACCCTACAGAAATTCGGTAGCCTCCAATCCCAAAAGCTCTCTATTCTCTTCAACCTTCAAGAACACATAGCACACCAAGAATACCTACTCCTTCCTTTCACCTAATACCTCTCCAAATCACTTCAAACTTCTTCTAAAAACTCCAGAATTCATCTACTCACTACCGTGAGTCCATCCATACCATTTTTAACATCAAACTCCAAAATCCAACTTGCTCTTTTAGATCAAAAACCAGAATTTTTGTGAAGGATCAAGAACACCTTCAAGGTAGGTTTGTTCTAACAACTTCATCTTTTCTAATCTTTGATCTCTAATGAATATGTATATGAATAAACATGCTAATGGACTTTCTCTCTCTCTCTCTCTCTCTCTCTCTCTCTCTCTCTCTCTCTCTCTCTCTCTCTGGCCGAACCTCTTTCCCTCTTGGCCGAATGACTTCTTCACCAATGACCATGCTTTCTTCATCTCCCTTGGACGGATTTAGACATCTGGGAGTTGAGATCCATTTGAAACTCCTTCAAGGTACTCATCAATTAAGTAAGTCCCTTCAACCCTCTTTTTAGGCTCTAAATTCATGTCTCTAGGATGATATTGGAAGGAGATGGGCTATGAGTGTGGTTTAAGCAAGTGTTGTTGTGATGAGTTGAGATTGAAACATGAATATATGTATGAATATGATGGAGATGGAATTTATGCATAAGTTGACTATCTTGGTTGATTGTATGGTGTTTTAGGGTTTAATGCATGCCTCCATGTTTAAGTATGCTAGAGATTATGTCATCTATGATGAATAGGATTTATATTCATATGTGTTTATTAAAGCCATGATTATGTCTATGCTAGTAGAGGTTGGATTATGCCTTAGTAAATTTAGATCTATGCTTATATTCACGATTTGGATGATTTGATGAATTGAAGGGGTGTATATGTTCATGATTGTGGTTAGCAATAGAATTATGATCATGACCTAGTTGTCCCTAAGCTGATTTTATTTCTTCAATAAAAATATTTAATATTATGATTTTTGGCTAGTAATTTCGAAAAACCCTAGGAATGGTAGATTTGGATTATTATATAATAAGGATATTTTAGTCAAATAAATAATAGCTTTTGCTAGAAAAATAATATATATATATATATATATTATATAAAATGAAGAAATCAACTAAAGCCTTTTATGAAAATAATTATAATAAGTAAAATATTTATTATCTTTTAACCAAAACCTATTAAAATTTATTTATTATCTTTCAATCAAGACTCATTAAAATTTATTTTCAACTAATTTTAGTTATCAATTATTTTCTAGCAAATAATTATTAATAAATCATTATTTTACCTAATACCGCCTAGGACTCTTCTTCAAATGGACTCTAAATTTTTCTTAGTAAAATTTAAATCTTCAGCTTATTAGTACCTATTTCCCAAAACACTAATTATTTTAAATATCATATTAGCCTTAACTTATAAACCCTTTTCCTTTATTATTTGGCCTTAAAGCTTGGGACACTAGGATTATGGTAATAGTGAGTTGAGCTAGTTTATTTGTGAAAGTAGATTTTGGCTTGAGTTTGACTGTGGTTTATATTTACCCAATGCCGGGTTAGGTCGGCTGTTGGAGACCTCTTATTGTGAGCAAGAATCAGGTAAGCTCCTGCATAAAACCTCTTTGATGAAAAAATGATTTTTTTTAATGGCAAGCCAAATGTAGAGTGTAAGGACACTCATTTCTGTAAAGGCAATTGAGGATTGACTCCTTTTTTATTTTAGTCAAACAAATTATTTGGAAATCAATAAACAGATTTACTCAAAACTCTTTCTTAAACTGATTTTGACAAAACCTTTG